>CM067337.1:48122500-49322500 GCA_034376525.1 Nicotiana benthamiana | reverse complement strand
ATCAAGTCATATATAATTTTTAGTTATGGCATATCAAGGTACATAATCATTGATAATGGATCTTATTAAGAGTCTATACGAGAAGTTCAGTTTCAAGTCTTCAATGTATAATGCACCTGCCAACGGCCTTCCTGAAGATTTTAACAAGACGTTTGGTAACCTTTTCAAAGAAGTTGTTGCAAAGAACAAGAGATATTGGCATGAGAGAATTTGTGAAGCTTTGTGGGATTACTGGACAACCTTCAAAACTGTTACACAAGCAACTCCTTACTCTTTAGCTTATGGCGTAGAAGCATTCCTGCCATTGGAGCAACAAATTTCATCATTGCAGATAACAATCGAAGAAGAACTCACGTCTGAAGAGAATGTTCAACTTCACCTAGAAGAGTTAAGGCACTACATGAGAAGATTAGAAGCGCCTCAAAAATTGGAATGCTATCAAGCTCGACTAGCTAGAGCCTTCAACAAGAAAGTGTGGCCACGATCATTCCAAGTGGGAGACTTTGTCCTAGCTGTTCGACGATCTATAATACTCAATAAACATATAGGAGACAAGTTTACCTCAGAATAGTATGGGCCATATGTTGTGAAAGAAACCATTCAAGTGGCGCATACGAAATTGTCGATAAGGATGGTCTCAATGTTGGTCCGATCAACAGAAAATTTCTGAAGCAGTACTTCCCATTAAAGTCACCTATGTTCCTCTATGTACGAGCTTAAACTACAAGTTATGATGCTCCTTGATGTATGAGGTTAAACTGCACGTTGCTACACTCCTGGCCCGCATGAGTCTAAACTATGTACAACCAAAAAAAAGTCTTCTAGGTTGAAAATCTCGAAAGAGGCAGCCTTGGTAAAAGTCAAAACCAAAAAAAATCATCCCTCTGAACTACGTTATGACTTGATCATCTTCACCGAGATACGTAGGCAGTTTAGAAAATCATTCTATGTTTTGTTGCATGAGTTTTAAAAAATTAAAGTTTGGCGTTATCAGATCATTGTATTAATTCTTCCAAGTGTAGAGGCACATATCTGTGAGGAATAGAGAACAATTGCTTTGAAGTATAAAAGATGTTTTATTGCTTCAATAGTACAAATTTTGAGACATCAAAAAATATAGAGACAAAACGAATTAGACATTTCCTATACAAAAGCCTAAGTCATGAAAATGATCGTAAACTAGAATTTATGGCTGACTTGCCTTGAATTCTTCTTTCAAGTCCATATGAAGTCCCCCCATTTTAATACACAATCCTCAATGCCTCGTATATATGAAGTCATCTCTCTTGAACAACTTTCAATCACCATGGGAGCCGCCATTGATAAACTTCAAGACTGTTAACAAATCAAATGCAATAGGTGGTGAAGGGGTGACTCCGTCTCTTGTATGACGTCTCAGACTGATATCTGGACTCTTTGAACTTCTTCATAAGTCTGAAAAAGAAATAAACAAAGAGATAAGATTCGTGATTATAGTCAAATCCATTGCAAGGCTGTTGAATCAACTTCAAAAATATTTGTTAGGCTAACTAAATATGAATGGAGCTTCATCTTCAACAAGATTATATTTCTCAACATCTGAATTTGATAGGGTCAAATTGTTGGTGATTTCGACGCTCCTAATTCAAGATATAGTCTTTCTGGCCGAAAGCACGCAAACCTAAAAGTTCCCTGCGGTAAGTTCGATTTTCAATATATTTCTATTTCTAGCCGGAGAATAGTTCCAGGATGGAATTTTATGTGTTTCATCTATAGAAGTTTTCTTTTTGATGGTACAAACATTGTTATTCTGATACTCCTTGCTCAAGATACAATTATTTTTGCTGAAGGTACGCAAATCTGAAAGTTCACTGCACTTAAGTAGATGTCGCAAATTTTTTGTTGATAGCCCGAAAGGAATTCTGCCATGTAATTAATAGGTACTTCAGTTCTCTGAGTTTTCTTTCTAATGGTATAAACAGATTGTAATTCCGACACTTGTAGCTCGAGATATGAAATTTTCCACCATAGCGCGCAAAGCTGAAAAGCAATATCTCGGACAGATGGGTCAAGTTCAGAAAGTTGTTGCGGACAATTTGCAAGGAATTCTTCTATGATATCTTAAAGATTTCATTATCTCTAAGTCTTCTTTCCAATGGCGTAGACAACTCACGATTCGGATATTTCTAGCTTGATATATATATACGTTTTGATGACAACATATAGTGTAGTAAAGTCAAAATGTCAGATATGTGTGCCAGCTTCAAAAGTCTACTTCGGCTAATCCTCAAGGAATTTATCTGTGAATTCTTTAAAGTATGTAAATCTTCAAGTGTTGATTCTTTGAAATTAAGAAGCTTCAGATTTTATTGCTCCTACATCAAGGAATTAATAATTTTGCGAAGGTTCGCCAAGCACTCGCTCTCCAAGGATGAAATATGATTGCTCGAGCTCCAAGCATCTTTCTCGCCAAGTCGCAAGGCTGAGACCATGTTCTCGCTCGCATTTTGAAAAGCGAGGATATGGCTCATCGATCAAGATTGCTAAGAAATACTCTAAATCTCTCATCAAGCTGCAAGAAGGCATGTACCAAGTTGTTGTGGTACTCTCTTGAAAACCTGCAAAAATAAGAACAGATTTTGGAGCCCTCGGTGCCAACACCACAAATTTTATAGATAAGGTTCCAATAGCATGATGATTCATCACTATGGCCTTTGACAAAAAAAAGGGACATCGAAAGTAGCACAACAGTCTGGTTCATCATGGCATGTACAATGCCAATGGCACAAAGCTTTGACTTGCAGCAAAAAAAGAAAAAAATTGGTCTTGAACTGCGATCTCCATTGCTCCAAGTTTACAAATTTGGGTTCTCATGCTGGGAGTCCTTCAATATGGATTAATTCTGAATAAAGAAGCAATACAGGAAGCACAACTACGTCACCAAGTTATTGCATAGTGCTCTTGGTTGCTTCTAGTTCTCTTTTCTACCAATTTAAATTGAATGATCTGCTACATAAAAAAAAAGTGGAGAGAGAAAGTCATGATTCAAGAAAAAAATTAAGGAGATAAAAAAAAGGAATGAAATAAAGGGCGAGCACAAGCAGTTCGTAGAAGCAAATGGACATGGAAGAAGCTCTAGTATCTGTTTTTGTGTTTCGATCCAGTTAGACAGAAGAGCTTGATATTCAATTGTGAAAAACTAGTTGGCTTGGTCCTCTTTTTATAGGGATCTAATAAAGTATGAGCTATAAGTGAATAAAAAAAGAAGTTAAAATCCTAGAAGAAAAAAAATTGTTGCTTTGTCCTACAAGGTCAAGAAATATTTTTTCTTGTTTTCTTTTGGTAAAAAGGAAAAGAGGGGTAACGTGAGACAAACATGGAATGTTTTGTTCAAATAAATTACATTAGCATGTATGGAATTCAGGCATTTAATTTCTTTGTTTTCTCTTGGTAAAAAAGGAAATATGCCTAGCGTGAGACAAACATGGAAAGTTTTCTATAATTTGCAAGTATTTTTCAATCAACATAGTTTGTAATTGCTACTTTCAAACCAAATTACATTGCGCGCGCGTGTTTAACAATTGAAGTATTGGAAAGTTAAGTTTTGCTTGGAGCTTGTATTTAGCACTTCACATAAATGTGCAACTGGATAAAAGTTCAGATTTGACCGATAGAGGTCGCCACAAGTGCTAAAAGAAAAATATCAACATTCATCATTACTTCAAGTCTCGTAGTTCATTTCAGCAAGCCAACACTTCGACAAATCTTGAAGTAGGGGGCATCTGTAGACATATAAAATTTATTGGGTCTAATCCATACAAAATTTGGATTAAGTTCAATTGAATTAAATAATTAATTTGGGCTTTACAAGTTAAATTAGTCCATTTTATTATTTTCGAGCCCAAGGTTCTTCTTAAGGCCCAGACTCGTACCATGTGTCAAGTGACATGGCATGCCTAGTCAAATCCAAAGGCAACAAGATTATGCCACGTGTTAAATGATGTAGCAATCCAAGTAAAAAAGCAAGAACCAACTACAAGTCGCCAAGTGGCTAAATGACATGGCTCAATCAGAATCAAGCAAGAGAGTTCTTATGTAACTTGACTGTCCATTCTTTACAACTACAAATAGAGGGGTTACATAACTCTTAGGAGACATACAAAATTGGGGAAGAACACTCCGCAATTAGTGAAGACATCCACAAATAAAGAGATCAATCATCAAGTACTTAGTTCTTCAACAAAGGAGTGATCAACGGAGTTCTTTCCGGAGATAAAAAAAAGTGCTACTTGACATTCTTGGCGATTAAATACATCACAAGGAGGTCCACAGCATCCTACATTTGAGAAAGACGCTTCTCAAGCCCTCAAATCATGAAGAATCAAGGGATAAGTAGAATTATACTCATAAATATTTATCAATAAAATCTCGTTTTCTTTATATTATTTTGTTGCAATTTATTTTTTTCTTCTTACGAAAATTTGTTGCAAACAGTATGTATCTTTTTGTTTTTAGAGAATAATTACTATGCAACAAAGTTGAAATCGACGATATGAATACTAATATTTTTTGTTTAAACAATTATATATATATATATATATATATATATATATATATATATATATATATATATATATATATAAGCTCTCCGACAAATTTATATCCTATTTGTCACGACCCAATTTTCATCGGAGTCGCGTCGGCACCTATACTACTTTCCAGGAAATCTACAATCACATAAAAACTAAACAATTGAATAAATAAGGTTTAATATACTAACAATGAAAATAACATACCTTTTTGATAAAAACAATAACAAAAGTATTACAACTGTCACCCAAAATTTGATGTCAACGAGTACATGAGCGTTACTACTGAGTATCAAAAACCAAATCCTTAATACAATTACGTGGACAATAGAACAATAATAAGAGAAAATAAAGGAAAGGGAGTCAAAGGTGTGTGAAAATCATAGCAGCTACCTCGAAGTCACCAATATTGGTGCTAATACGTCTCTAGCAATCACCATGTCCAGATATACATGCATATAAACACGAACTACAGAGTGCAGTATGAGTACAACCGATCCTATGTACTCGATAAGTAACAGAACTAACCTTGGGCAGAAGGTAACAAATCCTAAATATGCTTCCTAACATGAATCATGCCTCAATTAATCCAAAAAGTAGGAAAACATGGATAAAAAGAAAATACGATAGCAACAAGTACAAAAGTCAATCGGGATCATAATTGCCTCATTGCATGCCCACACGCCCGTAACCTACTATGTGTGTCACCCCCCGAAACATCACAAATAACATGATAGCAAGGGATCAATACTCTCAATTCTAAGTTTATAAATGTTACTTACCTCAAAATGCATAAATCAATACTCCAACAAGCTCTTCCCATGTGAATCAGCCTAGAAACGACTTGAATCTAGCCACAAACAACTTAATATAATCAAACAATATCATAGGAAACAACTTTAGATAATAAAGTTTTGATCTTTATCAAAATCAAAAAGTGAACCTAAAATGTCAACCTCGGTCCCGCACCTGGAACCCGATCTAACTCACAAATTTCGAACATCCATATAATTGCGAGTTCAACCGTACTAATTTCATCCAATTCTAACCTCGATTTGACCATCAAATCCTTAATTTTTCACTTTAGCACGTATTTAATAAACTCTTTCATTTCTTCACATTAATCAACCAATTAAATGCTGAAAACAAATGTGGAATCATGTCACGACCCAAACCCTGGTCGCGATGGCGCCCAACACCTTATTAGGCAATCCCGACCATTCGAACATTTCCAGCCAAATCATTAATTTAAAATACCAATTTAAACATAAATTCTCAGTTTGATAATAATAGGACAGTGCGGAAACCAGAACAAAAGTAATAACAGCCCAAAAGATCCGGCGTCGCAAGTCAGAACCTCTAGATACAACTGATCAATATCCTATACAAAGGAAATCAAGATGCGGAAGTAAAAGATAGATAAGAGGAATAATCGGGCCATGTGGACGTCGGCATCTACCTCGATAACTCCGTTACTGAATTGGACAGCAACATATAATCACAGCTAAGCCTCCAGGATCCCTGTATCTGAACACATGGTGCAGGGAGTAGTGAGTACTCCAACTCAGTGAGTAATAGCAATAAATAACAACTTAATATAAAAAATCCGGAAAGAACACTACACACTTCTAAAATAAGTAGGGAAAGCAGTAAATATGTGCTAAGAAGAGAAAAGAAACTAATAAAAAGACTCCTCTATCTGTCCGACAATCTATTAGCACTGCTGCGGTGCGCAGCCCGATATAATATAATGTATAATACTGCGGCACTGTAATGACCTGGCGGGTCGTCTTTGGAATTTATGCCTCATTCTCCCATTAACTACTTCCCCCAAGTTTATTTATGCTATTTTGTTTTGCCGGGTGTTCGGTAATAGAATTTAGAGTGTTTTGCGACACTTTGTCCCTAAATAAGAGCTTAAGTGTTGAAAAATGGTCCGTAATCAAAACAGTGTCAAGACAACCTTGGAATGGAAATCGGATGGTTCTGATAGCTCCAATAGGTGATTTCGGGGTTAGGAGCATGTTCGGAATGTATTTCGGATGTCCGTAGCTCAATTAGGCTAGAAATACCGAAAGTTAGAATTTTGAAGTTTCCGGTCCGATGGTATATTTTTTATCCGAGGGTCAGAACGGGATTACGAAAGTTGATATAGTACCGTCATGTCAATTGGGATCTATGTCCAAAATTTTAGTTCAATCGAACGTGTTTTAGTTAGGTTTTTAATCAAAGGCAAGTTTTGCTAAGTTTTGGGAATTTTAAGTTCAAATCAGTGATTAAAATGTGTTTCCGGCATTGTATTAGGTGATTTAAGGGTTGATACAAGTTTGAATGATGTTAAGGGATTGGTTAACAGGTTTGGTTGAGGTTCCGTGGGCCTCGGGTGTGTTTCGGATGCTCGACGGGTTGGTTTTGGGAGTTGAAGGAAGTTTATGTTGCTGCTTCTGTTGTTTCCGCTTCTGGGGCTTGGGGATCGCAGAAGCAGCACTGCAAAAGCGGCTCAGTAGTCGCAAAAGCGGAAGGAGGTTATGAGGCCAGGAATCACAAAAGCGGTCTTGATTCCGCTGAAGCGGACTCGCTTCTGCCAGTGGTGGATAGCAGAAGCAGAACCTGAGGGATGAGTTAGGACAGCAGAAGCGGTGGATTTTCCGCGAAAGCGGGAGTCGCTTCCAAGATTTAAGGTCCGCAGAAGCAGGAATTGATATTTTAAGTGGGAGCTGCAGAAGCGGAATTTTGGTTGCAAAGGCGGAACCGCAGAAGCGGTCCCTGGTCCGCGAAGGCAGAAATCACTGTGTGTTAAGAGAAAAATTCGAGGGTTTAATTTCATAAGTTGAAAAATCAAGTTTAAGCTCGTACCAAGGCGATTTCAGAGGGATTTAAAGAGGAGATTTCTGGGTAACGTTTCTATCGTCCTTTCTAGCTTTAATCCATCATTTAGTAGTTAAATTCATCTTTTAAATTCGAATTAAGGATCAAAAATGAATGAAAATTGGGATAAAGTTCTTAGACCTAACTTTGATGATTTGGAGGGGTATTTGACCTCTGATTTGGGAGATTGTAAAAAGGTTAGACTCGTGAGAGTACGAGGTTTCTAAAAATGTGATAATAATTTGATTCCGAGACTTTGGCCTGAGGGGCATTTTGGTCATTTCACCTATTTTTGCGCATTAGCTTTAATTTTAACAGTGTAATTAGTTACTTGCGATGTTATTTAAAATATGTAACTGGTTTGAATAGATTTGAGCCACTCGAAGTTGGATACTCGTGGCAAGGGCATTGTTTCTTAGCGGTTTTGTACCAATTCAACATAAGTGGCTTGGCTAACTTTGTGTGGGGGACCTCCCCCCTTAGGATATCTTTGCCATTGTTTAAATGCCTTTTGTGCAAGGTGACGGGTGTGTACTTGTGCTAGTCGTTGAAAATTCACCTTACTTGGCTTATTTAGACTGTGTTTCTTCGCATATTTAATTAATACAAATAAAACTTCACTTGTTTCGACTTAGGAAAAGCATGTTAGTAACTTATTTGCTCTATTTGACTATATTGCAATATTTGTCTTCTCTTGCAAAGGATGTTTGTAACTTATTTGCCCTATTTGACTAAATTGCAATATTTGTGTTTTTTGTGAAGCATGTTTGATTCTCGATATTAGTTGTTGTTCACATTTCGCTTTCTTTACATTAAATATTGGTTTGTTGTGGTGTATTTTTTATTGGGAGTACGGGATGGAATACCGAGAGCTCCCCCTGTTCGTAATTTGTTCCGAGGTTTGGTAGTGCGGCATACCAAGATATCCCCGGCACTAGATTATATAACTGGCGGATACTAAGAGATCCCAGTGCAGAATTGATTAACTAGCGGATACTAAGAGATCCTCTGGGCAGAACTGATTAACTGGAGGATACTATGAGATCCTCGAGATACTTGGAGATCCCTTGCTTATATGATGAGGATACTGGGAGATCCTGGGGATACTTAGAGATCCCTTGCTTATATGATGAGGATACTAGGAGATCCTCCGGATACTTGGAGATCCTTTGCTTGTATGATGAGGATACTGGGAGATCCTCGGGATACTTGGAGATCCCTTTCTTATATGATGAGGATATCGGGAGATCCTCGAGATACTTGGATATCCCTTGTGTGTATGATGAGGATACCAGGAGATCCTCGGGATACTAGGAGACCCCGATGACAAATAGCCTGTAATGATTGTTCTTATTTTGTAATATTGTAATATAGCCTATTCTGTTCTTCTTATTGTTGGTTAGATATTTGAGATTTACGTATTTCATACTGTTATTTCATTTCATAATTATTCTTATGTTTATCTCAGTAGGGGTCTCGACATTCCTGGTCACTACTCCACCAAGGTTAGGCTTGGCACTTACTGAGTACTGCTGTAGTTACTCATGCTATTGTTCTGTACACTTTTGTTGTGCAGATCCAAGTACTTCTGGTCGAGCGCACTATCATTGAGTTCAGAGCTACATTATGAGGCTTCAGGTGTCATTCATGTTCTCACTTATTGTACCTTTAACTAGCAGTCTCATTCATGTTCTCACTTAGTGTAGACACTTCTGGATATTAGAGCCATGTGTTATATTTTACTCTTAGCATGTGTTTCCCGTGGGTTTCGGGTCTTGGAGTTTTTACAATATTTTGAGTCGTAGTGTTTGTGCCAAGCGGCACCCTATACATTTTCTTATGCTATTCAGTTATTTATCAGCTTCATAAATATTGTCGAATTTTCGCAATGTGTTAGGCTTACCTAGTCGCGAAGACTAGGTGCCGTCATGACATGTGCATTATTGGTGAACTAAGGTCTTGACAAGTTGGTATCAGAGCTCTAGGTTCATATGAGTCACGGGACACATGCAAGTTTATTAGAGTCTCGCTGATCGATACGGAGACCTCTGTGCTTATCTATGAGAGGCTATGTAACTGTTTATGAAAAATCTTCACGTTATTGAATTTCTTGTCGTGATATGTTTTTGACACTGATTCTAAACTTCTGTCTTCTATTCTCTCACAGATGGTGAGGACATGCAGGACACGGGACGATAAGGCACCCATTCCCCCTCCTTCAGCCGCCAAAGGTAGTGGCCGGGGCAGGGGGTTGTAGACGTGCATAAGGTGTAGCCAGAGCACCTGCGCGAGCAGCCGCTGAGGTGCCGCCAGCGGACCCAGTCATGACTCAGGCACCAGAAACGCCCACAACCACTACTACTCCAGCTCTTTAGGAGTCATTGGCGCAGTTTATGAGCATGTATACCACGCTGTCACAGGCAGGGTTGCTTCCACTTCCTGCAGCTGCGTCCCGGGTCGGGGGAGGAGCCCGGACTCCCGCAGCCCGCACTCCATAGCAGAGGGTGCACATAGGGCTAATTCAGGATATTAATCTTGTCCAGCCTACAGTACCGGTTCAACCCGAGGATGGGGCACTTGCTTCGGAGGTTGAGTAGTGTAGATTGGAACGGTTCAAGAAGTATGACACTCTTATTTTCAACGGGCTAGCTACAGACGGTGCTTTGGGGGTTTTTTATTGATTGTCACCTCATTTCTCGCACCATGGGTATTACTGCTTCAAGTGGGGTTTCCTTTGCAGCTTTCTGGCTTCAGGGAGCCGCCTATGATTGGTGGTGCACTTTTGAGCTAGACAGTCCGGACGAGGCTGCCTCCCTGACTTAGACTCAGTTTTCAGATATGTTTTAGAGGGAGTTTGTTCCCCAGAGCCTCCAAGATGCATGGCGCGTGGAGTTTGAGCACTTGCGCCATAGCCCTATGACTGTCTCTGAGTATACCATCTGTTATACTAGGTTGGCATGCGCCTACTTTGGTGGCTACAGTTCGTGAGAGGGTTCGTAGGTTTATCAAGGGTCTCATTCCTTCCATCACGTCTTGCATGGCGCGAGAGTTGGAGATGGATATACCCTATCAGCAAGTAGTGAGTATAGCCAGGAGGATAGAGGGTATGCATACCAGAGAGAGAGGAGAGGGAGGCCAAGAGGTCTCGAGAGTTTGGTCATTTTTCTGGTACCCGTACTTCAGGATCAGGACGTCATGGTAGGGGCTATACGGGTCGACCAATTCACTCAGCTCTTCCTTCACCCAGCAGTACTCCAGCTCCTCCCAGATATCAAGAGCCTTATTATGCACCCTCGGTTTCTAGTGCGCCTCCTGCGCGGGGTACCTCCAGAGGTCAGTCTGGTAGGGGTAGGTCCAGTTAGTCACCCCCACCGCGCCCTCCTAGAGCTTGTTATGAGTGCGGGGATACCCGCCATGTAGTGAGGGATTGCCCTAGGCTCGGGAGGAGTGCATCTAAACAGCAATCTTGGCAGCAGCGTACCTAGTGGGATTCTCAGACCCTTGTTCCAGTCCAGCTGCCACCCCACTTACCCAGCCAACCATAGGCGGAGATAGGGGAGATAGAGGTTGCCCTTGAGGTAGGGGGCGAGCTAGATTTTATGCCATTCTTGATCGTGCCGAGGCTATCACCTCTGATTCTGTTATCACAGGTATTATTTTGGTTAGTCACATAGAGGCATCTGTTCTATTCGATCCAGCCCTACTTACTCTTATGTGTCATCTTATTTTTCTCCGCATTTGGGTACAGTCTGGGAGACCTTGAACTCTCTTGTTTATGTTTCTATTCCTGTGGGAGATTCCCTTGTTGTGGATGGCGTATATCAGTCATGTTTGGTTACTATTCGTGGATTTGAGACCAGGGTAGATCTATTATTACTTGATATGGTTGATTTCGATATTATCTTGGGCATGGACTGGTTGTCGCCCAGTATGCCATTCTTGATTGTCACGCTAAGACCGTGATGCTAGCTATGCCAGGTATTCCGCGTATTGAGTGGAGTGGTAGTTTTGATCACACTCCCAATAGAGTTATATCTATTCTTAAAGTTCAGCATATGGTTGAGAAGGGGTGTGCCGCGTATCTACCTTATGTGAGAGATGTTAGTGCTGATACCCCTTCTATTGACTCTGTTCCAGTAGTACGAGATTTCCCCGATGTGTTCCCAGATGATCTTTCGGGCATGCCGCCTGATTGAGACATTGATTTTGGTATTGATTTATTGCATGGAACTCAGCTCATATCTATTCACCCTTACCGTATGGCTCCTCCTGAGTTAAAGGAGTTGAAGGATCAGTTACAGGAATTGCTTGATAATGGTTTTATTCGACCCAGTGTTTCACCATGGCGTGATCTTGCCTTGTTTGTGAAGAAAAAGGATGGCTCTATGCGTATGTGTATCGTTGATCATTAGTTGAGCAAAGTTACAGTGAAGAACCAATATCCTTTGTCTCGTATTGATGATCTATTTGACCAGCTTCAACGCGCACATGTGTTTTCTAAGATTGATTTGCGCTCAAGTTATCACCAGCTAAAGATTCGGGAACCGGATATCCCAAAGATTGCTTTCAGGACTCAGTATGGTCATTACGAGTTCCTTGTCATGTCATTTGGGTTGACCAACGCCCCAGCAGCTTTTATGCATTTGATGCATAGTGTATTCAGGCCCTATCTCGACTCGTTTGTCATTGTTTTCATAGATGATATTCTTGTATACTCCCAGAGTCGGGAAGATCATGAGCAGCACCTAAGGACAGTGCTTCAGACCCTGAGAGAAAAGAATTTATATGCATAATTTTCAGAATGTGAGTTTTCGTTGAGTTCTGTGGCATTACTAGGCCACGTGGTATCGAGCGAGAGAATTTGGGTAGATCCAAAGAAGGGAGGCCGTACAGAGGTTGCCCAGGCCTTCCTCAGCTACAGAGATCCGCAGTTTCCTTGGCCTGGCGGGGTATTACAGTTGTTTTATAGAGGGGTTCTCGTTGATTGCAGCCCCTATGACTAGATTGACCCTGAAGGGTGGTCTATTTCAGTGGTCAGACGAGTGTGAGGCGAGCTTCCAAAAGCTCAAGAAGGCTTTGATTTCAGCGCCTATTCTAATTTTTCCTATTGGTTTGGGGTCCTATATAGTTTATTATGATGCCTCGCGAGCTGGTCTTGGAGCGGTTTTGATGCATTATAGTAGGGTGATTGCCTACGCGTCCAAACAGTTGAAGGTGCATGAAAAGAACTATCATATCCATGACCTTGAGTTAGCTGATATTGTTTATGCCTTGAAGATCTGGTGTCATTATTTATACGGCGTGCCTTGTGAGATTTATATGGATCATCGGAGTTTGTAGCACTTGTTCAAGCAAAAGTATCGGAACTTGCGCCACAGGAGATGATTGGAGCTACTGAAGGATTATGATATTACTATCCTTTATCACCTAGGCAAGGCCAATGTGGTAGCCGATGCCTTGAGTCGTCGGGCGGAGAGTTTGAGGAGTTTGGCATATTTACCAGCTTCAGAGAGACCTATGGCGATGGAGGCTTTAGCCAGTCAGTTATGAGATTGGACCTTTCAGAGCCTAGTCGAGTTCTAGCCTGTGTGTTTTCTTTGTCTTTATTATTTGATCGTATCAAGGAGCGGCAGTATGATGACCTTCATTTGCTTGTCCTCACGGACATAGTTCAGCATGGCGATGCTAAGGATGTGACTATTGGAGATGATGGGGTATTGAGGATGTAGGGTCGGATTTGTGTACCCGATTTTGATGATATTTGGGAGTTGATATTGACTGAGGCCCATAGTTCGCGGTACTCCATCCATCCGGGTGCTGCGAAGATGTATCAGGACCTGAGGCAGCATTACTGGTGGAAGCGGATGAAGAAGGACATAGTAGAGTTTGTAGCTAGATGCCTCAACTGTCAACAGGTAAAGGCAGAGCACCAGAGACCATGAGGGTTACTCCAAATAATGCAGATTCCAAAGTGGAAATGGGAGAATATCACTATGGATTTTGTGACTGGTCTCCCTCTAACGACGAGAAAGTTTGATTCTATTTGGGTTGTTGTGGATCGGTTGACCAATTCTGCTCATTTCATCCCAGTGTGTACTTCTTACTCAGTAGAGCGGTTAGCAGGGATTTATGACAGGGACATTGTCCGTCTGCATGGCATTCCAGTTTCTATAATCTCAAACAAGGGTTCAGTGTTTACATCACGATTTTGGAAAGTCGTCCAGCACGAGTTGGGTACTCGAGTGACCATGAGTACAGCTTTTTACCCTTAGATGGACGGACACTCTGAGTGCACTATTCAGATTCTTGAGGATATGCTTCATGCGTGCGCGATTGAGTTTAGAGGGTCTTGGGATCTGTTCTTGCCATTGGCTGAGTTTGCATATAACAACAGTTATCAGTCCAGTATTCAGATGGCGCCTTGTGAGGCCTTATATGGTAGGAGATGCAGATCCCCGGCGGGTTGGTTCGAGCCGGGAGAGGCCAAGCTATTGGGCACTGAATTGATTCAAGATGCGGTTGAGAAGGTTTAGGTGATTCTGGACGGACTCCGTGCGGCCCAGTCCAGACAAAAGAGTTATGCGGACAGGAAGGTTCGTTATGTTTCCTTAATGGTTGGTGAGCGGGTTTTGCTTCGGCTCTTGCCTATGAAAGGCATCATGAGGTTTGGAAAGAGAGGAAACTTGAGCCAGAGGTTCATTGGTCCATTTGAGATTTTGAAGCAGGTTGGGAAGGTTGCTTATGAGCTTGTTTTACCTCCCAGTTTGGCGGGGGTTCATCCAGTATTTCATGTTTCAATGATTCGAAGGTATCACAGTGACCCGTCTCACGTGTTGAAGTTCACTTCAGTCCAGTTGGACAATGACTTGTCATATGTTGAAGAGCCAATGGCAATATTGGAGAGGCAGGTTCGAAAGCTCAGGATATAGATTCAGTGGCGGGGTCAGTCGACCAAGGAGACGACTTGGGAGACCGAGTAGGATATGCGCAACCGATACCCTCATCTTTTTGCTACTTCAGGGATGTTCTCTATGCTCGTTTGAGGCGAACAAATGTCTAAGTGTAAGAGCTGTGACAACCCGGCCGGTCGTCTTTGGAATTTATGCCCCGTTCCCCAGTTAACTGCTTCCCCTAAGTTCATTTCTGTTATTTTGGTTTGCCGAGATATTCAGTAATAAAATTCGGAGTGTTTTGGGACACTTAGCCTCTAATTGAGAGCTTACGTGTTGAAAAATGGTCCATAATCAAAACAGTATCAAGACGACCTAGGAATGGAAATCGAATGGTTCTGTTAGCTCCGTTAGGTGATTTCGGGGTTGGGGGCGTGTTCGGAATGTATTTTGGATGTCCGTAGCTCATTTAGGCTAGAAATGGTTAAAGTTAGAATTTCGAAGTTTCCGGTCCAATAGTGAATTTATGATTTGAGGGTCGGAATGGAATTTCGAAAGTTTTTGCATTACCGTCATGTCATTTGGGACGTGCGTGCAAAATTTCAGGTCAATCGGACGTGTTTTGGTTAGGTTTTGAATCGAAAGCGAGTTTGGTTAAGTTTTGGAAATTTTTAGTTCAAATAATTGATTAAATTGTGTTTCTGGCGTTATATTTGGTGATTTAAGTATTGGTACAAGTTTGAATGATGTTAAGGGATAGGTTCGTAGGTTTGGTTGAGGTCCCGGGGGCCTCGGGTGTGTTTCGGATGCTCGACGGGTTGGTTTTGTGAGTTAAAGGAAATTTATGTTGCTGCTTCTTTGGTTTCCGCTTCTGCGGCTTGGGGACCACAGAACCGGTGCCGCAAAAGCGGCTCAGCAGTCACAAAAGTGGAAGGAGGCCATGAGGCCATGAACCACAAAAGCGGTCTTCCGCTGAAGCGGACTTGCTTCTGCGAGTGGTGGACCGCAGAAACGGTACCTGAGGGATGAGTGAGGACCGCAGAAGCGGTGCATTTTCCGCAAAAGCGGGAGTCGCTTCCGCGATTTAAGGACCGCAGAAGTAGAAATTGATATTTTAAGTGGGAGCCGCAGAACCAGCATTTTGACCGCAAAGGTGGGACCGCACGCGAAAGTGTAAATCGCTGTGTGTTAAGAGAAAAATCCGATGGTTTAATTTCGTAAGTTGAAAAATCAAGTTTGAGATCGGACCAAGGCGATTTTGAGATGGATTTGAAGAGGAGATTTTTGGGTAACATTTCTATAATCCTTTCTACTTTAATCCATCATTTAGTAGTTAAATTCATCTTATCAAATTAAGGATAAAAAATGGATGAAAATTGGGGTAAAGTTCTTAGACCTAACTTTGATGATTTGAAGGGGTATTTGACCTTTTATTTGGGAGATTTTTATATGGTTAGACTCGTGAGAGTACGAGGTTTCTAAAAATGTGAAAATTATTTGATTCCGAGACGTTGGCCTGAGGGGCATTTTGGTCATTTCAACTATTTTTGCGCCTTTGCTTTTATTTTAACAGTGTAATTAGTTACTTGCGGGTATTATTTACAATATGTAATTGATGTGAATAGATTTGGGCCACTAGGAGTCGGATACTCGTGGCAAGGGCATTGTTTCTTAACGGTTTTGTACCAATTCGAGGTAAGTGGCTTGCCTAACTTTGTGTGGGGGACCTCTCCCCTTAGGACATCTTTGCCACTGATTAAATGCCTTTTACGCGAGGTGACAGGCGTGTACTTGTGCTAGGTTTTTAATATTCACCTTGGCTTATTTAGACAGTGTTTCTTCACATATTAATTGTTATAAATGAAACTTCACTTGTTTCAACTTTGGAAAAGAATGTTAGTTACTTATTTGCTATATTTGACTAAATTTCAATATTTGTCTTCTCTTGGAAAGCATGTTAGTAACTTATTTTCCCTATTTAACTAAATTTCAATATTTGTCTTTCTTATGAAGCATGCTAGATTCTCGATTTTACTTGTTGTGCGCATTTCGCTTTCTTTCCATTAAATATTGGTTTGTTGTGGTGTATTTACTATCGGGACTACGATACGGCATCCCGAGAGCTCCCCCTGTTCATATTTTGTTCCGAGGTTTGGAAGTGCAGGATACCAAGAGATACACGGCACTGGATTATATAACTGGCGGATACTAAGAGATCCCTAGTGCAGGATTGATTAACTGGCGGATACTAACAGATCCCCAGGGCAGGACTGATTATCTGGAGGATACTAAGAGATCCTCGGGATACTTAGAGATCCCTTTCTTATATGATGAGGATACTATGAGATCCTTGGGATACATGGAGATCCCTTGCTTGTATGATGAAGATACTGGGAGATCCTCGGGATACTTGGAGATCCCTTGCTTATTTGAGAGGTTACTGGGAGATCCTCGGGATACTTGGAGATCCCTTGTGTGTATGATGAGGATACCGAGAGATCCTCACGATACTAGGAGATCCCCGATGACAAATAGCCTGTAATGATTGTTCTTGTTTTGTAGAATTGTACTATAGCCTATTCCGTTCTTCTTATTGTTTGTTAGTTATTTGAGATTTACGTATTTCCTACTGTTATTTCATTTCATAATTCTTCGTATGTTTATCCCAGTAAGGGCCTCGACCTTCCTCGTCACTACTCCACCGAGGTTAGGCTTGGCACTTATTGAGTACCGCTGTGGTGTACTCATGCTACTCTTCTGCACACCTTTGTTGTGCAGATCCAGGTACTTCTGGTCGAGCGCGCTATCAGTGAGTTCAGAGCTACATTTGGAGGCTTGAGGTATGCATCTGCAGCATCCACAGATCTGAAGAGTCTCCTTCTATTCTACCTTTAGCTAGCAGTCTCATTCATGTTCTCAATTGTTGTAGACACTTCTGGATGTTAGAGCCATATGTTATATTTTACTCTTAGCCTGTGTTGCCCGTGGGTTTCTGGGTCTTTGAGGTTTTACATTATTTTGAGTCGAAGTGTATGTGCTAGGCGGCACCCTATACATTTTCTTATGCTATTCAGTTTTATTTTTCGTTTTCGTAAAGATTGTTGAATTACCAAGTCGCGAAGACTGAGTGCCGTCATGACAGGTTCACGATTGGTGAACTAGGGTCGTGATAGGCGCGCATATATATATATATATATATATATATATATACATATATATACATATATATATATATACATATATATATATACATATATATATATATATATATACATATATATATATATATACACACATATATATATATATATACACACATATATATATATACTACGACGCTCAGCCCGATCAAATAGATATAGTCGACTGCGCTCACTAGGGTGTGTATTCCTTGTAGAGGAAGGCTAACTGCTTGCTGAATACTTCTGCTACGAAAAAGTGTTGTGATAAGAAACGCTCAATTTTTCGACTTTCGCCATGTAAGGAAAAAAGATTGTGGTTCGATTCCTTGAATAAGTAGAAAAGGAAATAATTAGGCTTTGAATAGATATAGTCGACTGCGCTCACTAGGGTGTGTACAGACTCCGGAGGGGCTCCTTCATCCCAAGCTCTATAATACTGCGGCGCGCAGTCCGATCCATATAATACATCAATGTGGCGTGCAGTCAGATCCATATATATAATATATTACTGCTGCGTGTAGTCCGATCCAATACAATTGTATGGGTATATACTACTACGGCGTGTAGCCCGACCTGTTATATATCAAATACCCTCACTATGGGGTCCGTGACCCATCTTAGTCAATATAGACTTGTCCTCTTGGGCTCAGTCAGCAAAGACAGGGTATTCAACCCTAGGAATTACTCATTTAGGGTGCAAATTACTAAGTCCAGTTTATTTCATGATTCACAGTTAAGGACAGGACAGAGAGTATGTGTTCAATAGGTAAAGTGAGGTCAATCAGCTCAACATGCTCCCTGAGGGTTCTACAGATCGGCACAAGACCCCAAACATGAAACCTGGCCCAAGATATATGGATATAAGCTAAGTCTTAGTCAAAAAGTGCAGTAAGTCATCAATCGGGATGAACCAAGTTCGAATACCTAGCAGTAACATCACCACGCCCATCACATGGCGCGTATTTCATCTCAACATAGCACCGCATAGTGCAAATACGGGGTTTCAAAACCTCATTATATCATTTATAATCATTACTCACCTCAAACTGTCAAAAATCCTAGCTCGTCTAGCCCTTTCCTCGCAAATCGACCTCCTCGAGTGTAGAATCTGACCAAAACCACAAGGAATACATTATAATAGGTTAATGGGTTTTAACCCAATTGAAAGAACTCGGAAAAAACCCAAAAATACGAAGTTGGCAAAACTAGAGCCCCAGGCCCAGTTCTCAAAAATTATGAAAGTCACATCACCGGATTCCTCAGCTCGCCACAAGTCCGTACATATAAAATTTACCAAAATCGGAGCTCAAATGGGCCATCAAATACCAAATTTTACATTTCAAAAACTAATCCCTAGTTTCTTCAATTTTTACCCAAATTCAGAGAATCAAAGGATGAATCTTCAATTAAATGGCGTTTCTAATCCTAGAGATTTACCTCCAATCACTTCCCGTCAAAATCCCCTTCGAAATATACCAACAATCTCTCAAGGTGGTGTAAAAATGGAGGAAAAATGAGATAGGTCGCGGATGAATTAACACTTAAACCATTCTGCCCAGACATGTTTAACCCTATGCGATCACATAACTACTATTCCGATTGCATAGAAAACAAATTCACCTTTCCAAAATAACCCTATGTGTTCGTGCTGCACCCCCGCGTTCGCATAGACCAAACCCATTGCAAAGACCCCAGGCCCAACTACCCTACGCGATCGCACCCGTCCTTGTGCGAACGCAATTATCAAAGTTCCCAGACCTATGCGATTGCATGGACCCGAATGCGACCGCATAGCACAAAACAGGGCTCCTCTCCCAGCCTTCTATGCAATCGCATAGAGCAATTCCTCTGCAACATTTTCTGCTGCATTTCTGCAACTCTAAAAAGCCAAAAACCTTTCATTTAACCACTCGAAACCACCCCGAGGCCCCCGGAACCTCAACCAAAAGTGCCAACCCATCCTAAAGCATCACACAAACATGTTCCAATCATAAAATCACATCCAACAACACAGAATTAGCACGGATTCAAGCCTAAGTCAAACTAAACTTCTAAAACTCGCATTTGATCGAAAACCTAACCTAAACACCTCTGAACTAACTGAAATTTTGCACACACATCCGAAATCACCTAAAGAAGCTACTGCAACTCTCGGAATTCAATTGCAACCCTCATATCAAAATCTCACCTATCAACCGGAATCCGCTAAAATTTACACTTAGCCAATTCAAGCCT
Organism: Nicotiana benthamiana; assembly: GCA_034376525.1. NCBI lineage: Eukaryota > Viridiplantae > Streptophyta > Magnoliopsida > Solanales > Solanaceae > Nicotiana > Nicotiana benthamiana. The sequence continues at coordinate 49,302,757 of CM067337.1, read as the reverse complement.
AATTCTACTCCGGACCTCCGAATTAAATTCCGATTTCACTCCCAAGTCAAAAATCATCCCCCGAAGATAAAGAGTCATAAGAATTCACATCCGAGCCCTCTAACCAAATAGTCAACTTCCAGTTGGCTTTTCCAAAACAAGCTCCCCTTAAGAGACTAAGTGTCTCATTTCCATCAAAAGCCAATCCAAACCTACCCGATCAACTCAAATGCCGATATTGGAACCTAAAGATACATAATTTGAGGGAAACAGGGTGGTACCTCACGTGAAGACGGGCTGGGTAATCACATCCTCCCCAACTAAAACAAATGCTTATCCTCGAGCAGGTCAAGAAACATACCTGGAGTCTCAAATAAGAGAGGATCTCTGCTCTACATCTCCTGCTCAGTCTCCCAAGTGGCCTCTTCCACGAGATGACCTCTCGAATGCACCTTCACCGAAGCTATATCCTTTGATCTCAACTTTCGAACCTGACGACCCAAATTAGTAATTGGATCCACATCGTAGGTCAAATCCTCATCCAATTGGATCGTCATATAGTCAAATACATGAGACGGTTCCCCAACATACTTCCTAAGCATAGAAACATAGAACACCAGGTGTACTCCCGACAGGCTCGGTGGCAAAGCAAGCATATATGCCACCTCCCCATTCCTCCTATGTATCTCAAATGAACCAATGAATCGCGGACTCAGCTTCCCTTTCTTTCCGAACCTCATAGCGCCTTTCATAGGCGAAACCTTCAACAAGACCTTCTCGCCTACCATATAAGATACATCTCAAACCTTCTAGTCTGCATAACTCTTCTGATGCAACTGAGCTATACGAAGTCTCTCTTGGATCCCATTCACCATCTCTAAGGCATCCTGAACTAACTCTGTCCCCAATAGTCTAGCCTCGCTGGGCTCAAACCTGCCAACCGGAGATCTACACCGTCTCCCATATAAAGCCTCATACGGCGTCATCTGAATGCTGGATTGATAGATGTTGTTATAACCAAACTCCTCAAGTGGCAAGAACTCAACCCAAGAACCTCCAAAATCAATAACACAGGCACGCAACATGTCCTCCAATATCTGGATAGTACGCTAGGACTGTCCGTCCGTTTGAGGATGAAACGTCGTGCTCATATTTACCTATGTACCCAACTCCTGCTGAAAGGTCCTCCAGAACTAGGAAGTAAACTGAGTACCCCTATTTAAGACAATAGAAACTGGGACCCCATGCAACCGGACAATCTCCCGGATGAAAATCTCTGCTAACTGCTCTGAAGAATAGGTACTACTCGCCAAAATGAAGTGCGCGAACTTGGTCATCCTATCCACAATCACCCAAATGGAATCAAAGTTCTTCGAGGTACGAGGGAGACCACTCACAAATTCCATAGTAATTCTCTCCCATTTTCGGTCCGGAATATCCATCTGCTGAAGTACACCACCGAGTCTCTAATGTTCATACTTGACCTGCTAACAATTGAGACACCGAGCCGCATATCTCACAATATCCTTTTTCATTCTTCTCCACCAGTAATGTTGTCTCAAATCCTAGTACATTTTTGTGGCACCCGGATGAATGGAATACCGCGAGCTGTAGGCCTCCTCTAATATCAACTCTCGAAATCTATCCACATTGGGCACGCAAATTCGGCCCTGCATCCGCAACACACCATCATCACCAACAGTCACATCTCTGGCATCATCAAGCTGGACCATGTCCTTTAGGACAAGAAAATGCGGGTCATCATACTGGCACTCTCTAATGCGATCATACAAGGAAGATCGGGAAACCACACAAGCCAACACTCGACTGGGCTCAGAAATATCTAACCTCACCATCCGATTAGCCAAGGCCTGAACATCGACTACAAGGGGCCTCTCCCCAACTGGAATGTAGCTACCCATACTAACCGTCTTTCGATTCAAAGCATCGACCACTACATTGGCCTACCACGGATGATACAAAATGGTAGTATCATAATCCTTGAGTAACTCAAGCCATCTTCGCTGCCTCAAATTGAGATCCTTCTGCTTAAACAAGTGTTGAAGACTGCGATGGTCCGTGAACACCTCACATGTTACGCCATATAGATACTGCCTCCAAATCTTCAAAGCATGAACTATAGCAGCCAACTCTAAGTCATGAATAGGGTAGTTCTTATCATGGGGCTTTAACTCACGCGAGGCATATGCAATAAATCTACCCTCCTGCATCAATACACAGTTGATCCCAACTCCCTAAGCATGACAATACACTGTATAAGAGCCTGAAGTTGATGGCAATACAAGTACCAGAGCTGTGGTCAAAGCTGACTTGAGCTTTTGGAAGCTCTTCTCGCACTCATCCGACCACGCAAATAGAGCATTCTTCTGTGTCAACTTCGTCAAAGGCGAAGCAATAGATGAAAAACTCGGAACGAACCTGCGGTAATAACCTACAAAACGGAGGAACTCCGAATCTCAGTAGCTGAGGACGGCCTGGGACAACTCTGCACCGCCTCAATCTTCTTTGGGTCAACCTGAATACCGTCATAGACACTACGCATCCCAAAAAAGCTACAGAACTGAGCCAGAAGAACTTTGCATAAAGCTTCTCCTCTCTCAACCTCTGCAATACCACCCTCAAGTGTTGTGTGTGCTTCTCTTGGCTACGCGAGTACACCAGAATATCATCAATAAACTCAATCACAAAAGAATCCAGATACAGCTGAAATATACTATTCATCAAGTGCATGAATGCGACTGGGGCATTAGTCAGCCCAAATGACATAACCAGAAACTCATGATGCCCATATCTTGTCCTGAATGCTGTCTTCAAGCTATCAGAATCCATAATCTTCAGTTTGTGATGGCCTAAACGGAGATCAATCTTAGAGAATACCTTTGCCCCCTGAAGCTAGTCAAAGAAATCCTCAAATGGGGTAGTGGAAACTTGTTCTTCACTGTCACTTTGTTCAACTGTCTGTAACCAATGCACATTCTCATTGTGCCATCCTTCTTCTTTGCAAATAATACGGGTGCACCGCATGGTGACACGCTCGGGCGAATGAATCCCTTATCTAGGAGTTCCTGTAGTTGCTCCTTCAACTCTTTTAGCTCTGCTGGTACCATACGATAGGGAGGAATAGATATGGGTTGAGTGCCCGGTACCAGATCGATACCGAAGTCAATATCTCTGTCCTGCGGCATGCCTGGAAGATCTGCTGGAAATACATCAAGAAATTCCCTCACCACAGGAACATAATCAAGACTAGGAGCCTCAGCTCCAACATCCCTCACAAATGCTAGATATGATAAATGTCCTTTCCCAACCATCCGCTGGGCCTTTAATAAGGAAATTATCCTACTGGGTACATAATCAGTCGGACCGTGCCACTCGATCCTCAGAATACCCGGCATAGCCAAAGTGAGTGTCTTGGCATGACAGTCCAGAATAGCATGGAATGGTGATAGCCAATCCATGCCTAGAATAACATCAAAATCTACCATGCTCAATAGCATCAAGTCAACTAGGGTATCGAAACCCCCAATAGTAACAAGACATGACTGATACATGTGGTCCACAGTAATAGTATCGTCCACCGGGGTAGATACATGCACAGATAACGCAAGACACCCTCGGGTAGTACCCAGATTATGAGCAAAGTAAGAAGATACATAGGAATAATTGGATCCGGGATCAAATAAGACTGAGTTATCCCTATGGCAGACTGAAATAATACTGTAACAACCGCGTCCGAAGCGACAACATCTGACCTGCCCTGAAGAGCGTAGAAATGAGCCTAACCACCACCAGATCGGCCTCCCCCTATGGGCGACCCCTAGCCGCCTGACCCTCACCCCTAGCTAGATGGGTGGGTGCTGAAGACATTAGGCCAGAAGATGAGGGCTAGCCCCTCTACTGAGATGAACTGGATGCACCGGGGGGGCACTCCCTTCGCATATGCCAAAACTCGCCACACTCATAACAACTCCCTGGCGCTGGGGGCTGGGACTTAAGGCAACCCCTTGAACTAGAGTGGCTAGCTAAAGAACTCGGTCGGGATGAACGCTGAACAGATGGGGCATGAGATGAACTCTGCACTGGAAGTGCACTTAGAGATGGCTGACCCTGCTGAGAGCCCTGATACCCCCCAACCATAAAATGACCCACGATACTCTGATAGAGCTTGTTGTGGAGGCTTGAAAGAACGACCCCTTCTCTACTGAAACTGGCCCCTCGGCTAAGCACCACTGCAGCTTCCTGATCCCCAAGGCCTCTTGGCTTCCCTTTCCTCTCTCTCCTGATGGCGAGCTGTCTCAATATCACGAGCTATATCCACTGCCTCCTCAAAGGTATGGCTCAGGACCCTCTCACTATTCATCAAAATACGGATAGGATAAATGAGTCGTCCACAAATCATCTGATCCTCTTCTGATTCGTTGGAACCATCCACGGATCGTAACAAGCTAACTCTGATAATCTCACCTCATACTGTGTCGCAGACATATCCCCCTGACAAAGCCACTCAAAGTGCCTGCGCAACTCCTTTCCCTGTGACCATTGTACCCACTTCTCTAGAAAGATAGTGGAGAACTCCGGCCAAGACAATGGCGCTGCACCTGCAGGTCTATGCCGCTCATATGCCTCTCACCATGTGAAGGAGACTCCTAAGAACTAAAGGTGGTAAAAGATACCCGCTCATCTCTAAGATCCCTGATGTCCGAAGCATGCGTCGACACTTGTCGTGAAACCCCTGGGCGTCCTCGCCCGGAATGCCGCTGAAAGTAGGAGGTGAAAGCCTGATGAACCTCTCAAGATGACGATGCTCGTCATCTGGCATAACTGGCACCCCATCACCCTGAACCGGAACAACTGGCTGAACTGGTGGTGCCTCCGATGTCTGCAAACCCTGGTCAAGAGTACGAACAACAGGGGTCTGATGACCACCCCCAGTCTGAGATGTAGCTACGATAGTAGTGGCCGAGACTGCCTGAGCCAAGCCAGTGCAAACCAATAAAATTTGATCTAGAGCCTCTTGAAGACCCGGAATCACAATAGGCACCGCTGGTGCCTGAGCAGGTGCTATTGGAACCTCTATAGCTAGAGGCTGATCCTGAGTGTGGGCTACCGATGGGTCAACTGGCACTGCCCCTGCTGCTCTACCTCGACCACGACCACGGCCACGTCCTCGGCCTATAGCGGGTTGCAATGGTGGTCGTCCGCCACGTCTGGTAGCATGCATTCTCGCCATCTGCGATAGAATAGAATACAAAAATTTAGTTCTAGGATCAACAAAGTTTCACGACGAGAATTTCAAGAATATGAAGTTTTTCCAATAGGTTTTGCAGCCTCTCGAGGATAAGTACAGACGTCTCCGTACCGATCCGCGAGACTCTAATAAACCGGCTCGTGACTCGCGAGACCTAGTAACCTAGGCTCTGATACCAACTTGTCACGACCCAAACATTGATCGTGATGGCCCCCAACACCTTGTTAGGCAAGCCCAATCATTCGAACATTTCTAGCCAAATCATTAACTTAAAATACCAAGTTAAACGCAAATTCTCAGTGTGATAATAATAGGACAGCGCAGAAACCAGAACAGAAGTAATAACAACCCAAAAGATCCAGCGCCGCAAGTCATAGCCTTTAGATACAACTGATCAATATACTATACAAAGGAAATCTAGATGCGGAAGTAAAAGATAGATAAGAGGAGTAATTGGGTCATGCAGACGTCGGCAGCTACCTCGATAACTTCAGTACTAAACTGGCTAGCAGCAGATAATCACAGCTAAGCCTCCAGTATCCCTATATCTGCACATAGGGTGCAGGGAGTAGAGTGAGTACTCCAACTCAGTGAGTAATAGCAATAAATAACAACTTAATATAAGAATTCCGGTAAGAACATTACACAGTTCTAAAATCAGAAGGGAAAGCAGTAAATATGTGCTAAGCAGGGAAAAGAAACTGATTAAAAAAACTTCTCTATCTGTCAGACAATATATTAGCACTGCTGCGGCGCACTGCCTGATCCAATATAATGTATAATACTGATATATATATATATATATATATATATATATATATATATATATATATATATATATATATATATATATAAAATACTACGGCGCGCAGCCCGATCTAATTGATATAGTCGACTGCGCTCACTGGGGGTGTGTGCAGACTCCAGAGGGACTCCTTCAGCCCAAGCGCTATAATACTGCAACTTGCAGCCCGATCCGTATAATACATCACTGCGGTGTGCAGTCCGATCCATATATATACTATATTACTGCGACGTGCAGTCCAATCCAATACATGTATGTGTATATATTGCTACGGCGTGCAGCCCGACCCGGTATAAATCAAATACCCTCACTATGGGGTCCTTGACCCCTCTTAGTCAATATAAACTTGGCCTCTCGGGCCCACTCAGCTAAGACATGGTATTCAACCCTAGGTATGACTCATTTAGGGTGCAAATTACTAAGTCCGGTTTATTTCATGATTCACAGTTAAGGATAGGACAGAGAGTATGTGTTCAATAGGTAAAGTGAGAACATGCTTCCTAAGGGTTCTACAGATCAGCACAAGGCCCCAAACATGGCAAAGAGCCCAAAATATACGGATATAAGCTCAGTCTCGGTCAAAAGGTGCATTAAGTCATCAATCGGGATGACCAAGTCCGAATACCCAGCAGTAACATCACCACGCCCAAGACACGGCACATATTTCATCTCAACATAGCACAGCATAGTGCCAATATGGGGTTTTAAACCCTCAGTATATCATTTATAACCATTACTCACCTCAAACCAGGAAAAATCCTAGCTCGCCTTGCGCTTTCCCCACAAATCGTCCTCCTCGAGTGCAGAATCTGACCAAAACCACAAGGAATAGTTTATAATATGCTAATGGGTTTTAACCTAATCGAAAGAACTCGAAAAACACCCAAAACACGAAGTTGGAAAAACCCGAGCCCCGGGCCCAGTTCTCGAAAACTTAAAAAAGTCACATCAATAGATTCCATATCTCTCCACGAGTCCGTACATATAAAGTTTACCAAAATCGGAGATCAAATAGGCGATCAAATCCCAAATTTTACATTTCAAAAACCAAGCCCTAGTTTCTTCAATTTTTACCCAAATTCAGAAAATCAAAGGATGAATATTCAATTAAATGACGTTATAAGCCTCGAGACTTACCTCCAATCACATAGCGTCAAAATTGCCTTCAAAATCTACCAACAAGCTCTCAAGGCGGTGTAAAAATGGAGGAAAAATGACATAGGTCGGGGATGAAATAACACTTAAAACCATTATGCCCATGCATTTTTAACCCTATGCAATCGCATCACTACCATTACGATTGCATAGCGAAAATTCTCACCTTCCCAAAATAACCCTATGGGTTCGTAGTACACACCCGCGTTCGTATACACCAATCCACTACCAAGGACCCCGGGCCCAACTACCCTACGCGATTGCACTCGTCCTTGTGCGAACGCGCTGCTCAAACTTCCCAGACTTATGCGATCGCATGGACCCTAATGCGACCGCACAGCACAAAACAGGGCTCCTATCCCAGCCATCTATGCTATCGCAATGCCACCAATGCGATCGAGCAATTCCTGTGCAACATTTCTGCTGCATTTCTGCAACTCTCAAAAGCCAAAAACCTTCTATTTAACCACTCGAAACAACCCCGAGGCCCCCGGAACCTCAACCAAAAGTTCCAACCCATCCTAAAACATTACAAAAACATGTTCCAATCATAAAAACACATCCAACAACACAAGAATTATCGAATTACCATGGATTCAAGCCTAAGTCAAACTAAAATTTCAGAAACTCGCATTTGATCGAAAACCCAACCTAAACACCTTCGAACCAAAAAACATTTTGCACACGTATCCGAAATCACCTAAAGGAGCTACTGCAACTCTTGGAATTCCATTCTGATCCTCAGATCAAAATCTCATCTATCAACCGGAATTCGCCAAAATTCAAACTTAGCCAATTCAAGCCTAATTCTACTCCGGACCTCCGAATTAAATTCTGATTTCACTCCCAAGTCACAAATCATTCCCCAAAGCTAACCAATTCATCAGAATTTACATATGAGCTCTCTAACTAAATAGTCAACTTCCAATTGACTTTTCCAAAACAAGCTCCCCTTTAAGAGACTAAGTGTCTCATTTCCATCAAAAGCCAATCCAAACCTACCCGATCAACTCAAATACCGATATTGGAACCTAAAGAAACATTATTTGAGGGAAACGGGATAGTAACTCACATCACAACGGTCCCATTCGTCACAAATCATGAAATAATAATAAATCTGAGTCAAACTAACTTAACCTGATCCAAATCATAAAATTCTCTCCAAAATCGCCCATAATCGAGCTCTCGTACTCAAAATATGATATAATACCTCTAAAACTCAGAATGGATTTTAAACATCTCCTAGGTATTTCCCTTTCGCAATTGCATAAAGTCTTTCGAGATCGCAAAGAACAAAGTTCACCGGCTGCTCAAACCTCATTCGTGAATGTGACAGCTTTGTCGCGAACATGATTCCCAACACCCCAAAGCTACACGATCACGAAGAACAAATGTGTGACATCCTTAGGTGTTTTAGTGGTAATACTTTTACGTTTGGCAGTCTGTGTGACTTTGGTGGTTTATAGGAGTTTAGTTCTGCTAGCTTGGTTATGTGCACATAAGTTTGCAATAATTTTGACCATGACTTTCCATTGGTGTCTTCTACATGCATAGGATTTTGTTGCATATTGTGATTTTCCTCCTAAATTGAGCTAAGTAGAAGGTTACTAGTTGATGGAATGTGTATCCTATTCGTGATTTAGAGTTGGAAATAGAATTATCATGTTTTTGCATATTAGCATAATAGATCAATATGAGCTACATAGATTTGGGATTGGATGGATAAGGTTGTGGTGTAATTTTGAAAGGAATGGCATGAGTTCTAGATAAAACGAGAGATTTTAGATGTTTAAGAATATGCTAACACAATCTTGTATTGTCTTAGAAGTATGTGTATTGTGAAAGATGCATAGTGTATTAACTTGCGGATACTTGGTTAGTATATAGAATTTCATGGTTGGTAGCCATTGATGTTGAGGTTTTTCTATTGATGTGGAAGGTCATGGGAGTATCTCCCATAGGATGAGTGTGTATACGTGACATGTTAGTCATTTAAGTAAGAGAGTTAGAGATTAGGTATGAAGATTCTGGTATTCTCACGGTTGTGAGATTTTATGTTTCAAAGACTGACTATTCCTCTAGTTGTGGACAATGAAAGTATATTCAGGATTTGACAGTTAATTGTAATATGCCATGAATAGAGTTACTATAGACTTTTGGGAGGCTATTGACCTATTTTAGGATGATCTGAATCAGGTTGAAGGTCTATTGGTAGGCCTAATAAGAATGTGTATTCCACACTAGATTGGATTTATTTCTTCAACACGACATTTGTCTATGGATGTGTCATCAGGCATAATTGATGTTACTCATGCCCTAATCTATTGCATGTGGTACTCTTCTATCCTATGATGGGTTGTGAGGTTACCAGATTATTCACACGCATGTTGTGGTTCTATTTAGGCCATGTGTCAATATATGAGTGATATAATTCTCGAGATATTGATTTGTTTATTGCACCTTAGTCGTGCTTGGCCTCTTCTGTAGCGTATTATGCTATCCACTTCCCTTTGGTTATGTTTATGCACTTTTCGTGCTTATTGTCAATACACATGTATTTAGTAAGTATGATCATTATGACTTGATGGGTATTCCCATTTGGATTGTTATGTTTGGATTGTTGCATGCTGCAATGGTATTATATGTATATTTGGTTTCATATCGCAATGAGGTTATGCTGGATACTATTCCTTGTGCTCCTTTTATGTGTTTTGGTTCTCCTTTGTGGGATAGATTCATAGCATTATGCTTTTATAATTGTATCTGTAAAACTTGATGGGTATTTTCCGCATGGTTCTCTTTCTATTGATAATACTATATCAGTTGCTTGTTCGGCACACGGATCGTGTTGTATGAGGTCCCTAATGGTATTTGATGTGGCATATCGGTCGAGCAACTTGTACTAGGTGAACCGAGTTAATTGGACCTGGAACTAATACAATCAAATTTGTATAAGGTATGTTAGAGTTAAATGTCACTAATCATCTTAGAATTTGGCAATGGTTCTTATTCGGCAAGAGAATTCTGTGACCTATTAATTTGATGGGAGGTTATGAGTTTCTTCATGTTTCTTTCATCATTATCAGTATTATAAAAGTTTGTGCGAAGGTTTTATTTGATGTGAGGTATATTACCTATACCAGATTTGGTAATGAGCGACTATTATGATAAAAAAATCTTATTATGGGCATATAAGTTATGTGATACGTCTTGTGGATATATCTTTGGAGGGAGTTCCAGAAGTTGGAGTTTGGTTCTAAGGATTGTAAGTTGAGGTACAAGGAATAATCTTCAGTCAAGATTGTGCTAATTGGATTATCTGGATTGGGGTGACGTGAGATCACTCATGAGAATGTGTATGATGAGTCATACAGTGATTTTGGCAACTTTAGAATGACTCTAGGTACATTCAAAAATAAATATATGTTAGTAGAGAGAATGTAACGACCCCACCAGTCATTTTAAGCTTTAGCATTTTTTCGGTGGTTTGAGACTTTAAATAGCTTTATATTATGCATTATGCCTTGCGTGTATAGTTGGTTTGACTTTGAGAGGTTTAGAGTTGATATGGAAGAGTAATTCTCAATCGGAAGCTTTAAATTGGAAGAGTTGAGCAATATTTGAATTTCGAGTAAATGACCTTAGAATCAGAAATTTAATAGTTTCAATAGGTTTGTGTGGTGAATTTGGATTTGGGTATATATTTGGTTTGAATTTGGATGTTCCTCGAAAGTTTTGGCCCTATTTGTCGAAAGTTGAATATTTGAAGAATTAAAGAGTTCATAGGTTTGACCGGGTTGATTGAATTTTCGTATTGGTTTTGGATATTAGCCATACGTAACTGGGTTGACTTTTATTGTTATTTTGGGATTTCTTCAAATATTGAAGCTTTATGGATTGAGATTCTTTCTATAGCATTTGACGTACTTGAATGAGGTTTGGCCTAGATTACAGAGAAAACATTTTGACATTATGTGAGGTTAAGGACTATCCCGAATAAGGTAAGTATCTTGCCTAGGATTAGATTTTTCCATTGGTTATGTACTAGTTATATGTTGGTATAAAGTATATGCGAGGTGATCAGCGTATATGCGTGCACCATAGTTATTCGTGATCTGGGTAGATTTTAGGCTATTATATGCCTTATTTTGCTATCATGCTTCTTTGATACCATACTTTCTTCAGTGGTATGACTACTTGAGCTATTATACATGATAGTAATCATATATAGGTTATCTATTATCTGTTTGAGACGTAATAGGGCTATTTTCTCTATGTTGACCTATTTGTCATAGTTGTAATCATAATATTATATATGTGTCTTATTTCTCTATCTCTGTGCATTATTTATATGTTACCTGACATATTGTTATTGACCTTGTTTGTGTGGCACGTGTTTGAGTGAAGTTGTGGTATGTTGGTATATTTCATGCGGTAATTTAATTATGGTATTGTGAGATATTGTCATTTTGAGACTTGTGGAGACTGAAAATTGATTTTGTTCCATAGAGCTATATCGAGCAGATTGATAACTGATATTGTGCCATATAGCCTTGTTGATATTGATTATGCGGTGACACTTGCATCAAGGCCTCAAATTAGGCTGAGTGAAATTGATCCTTAACTTTGATCTGATTTTCACTTGGCTATGATTTGCATCTTCGGTGTTAAGTAATAACCCATATTACTTTGGGCCCTGTGAGTGCAAGAACACAATATGTGCTTCGGAAGGAGCTTATGCAGGAACTCGTGCAGTAGTGTGTGTGTGTGTGTGTGTAATATTTCATGGCATTATACTAGACACCATGAGAGTACTGAGAGTATGATTCAAGGGCATTGTGTCAGGAACTATGATAGTTCTGAGAGTATGATTAAGGGGTCTTTGTACCATGTACTATAAATATACTGAGATTGTGTATACTTGATTAAAATGTAATATTGTTGATTTAGAATGTATATTTGACATGCATGCATAGAGTTATATTTTCTTATGCTAATTGCTATTAATGTCTCTACTTGATGTTTAGAGTTTGAAATCACAGTTTACCTTGATAAATATTTATCTAAATGATTTTTGTAAAAACGCTAATGCATGGACTGATATTCCTTAAAAGCATACCTATTTCTCCTCGTATCGTATTAGAGTTGAGCATGTTATTATTTGAGCTGTTTTTCCTATATCCCATTACTCGAATGTTGTTGGTATTGTTGGTTGTTGAAAGTGAGCATCCGAACTTGTCAACCTCGCCACTATTTTCTCCGAGTTCAAGCTTGCTATTTATTGAGTACATATGATCGATTGTACTCATACTACATGCACTTCGTGTACATATTTAGGTGTTGCTGATTGCCATGGTGCTTTATCCGGATTTGCTTGGTGACTTCGAGGTTGCACTGCAACTCTATTTGCAAGCCTTGAAGTCCCCTCTTGTAGCTATTATTACTATTATTTAGTCATTTGAAGAATATTATATTTGTTTAGACTTTTAATTTAGTACTTCATAGAGCTCATGTATTGGGTGACACAAGATTTTGGGTTGGTTTCAGTTGCATTGGCGTTATGACTAGATTTATTATGCTATTCCGCTATTTGAAATTATTTTTCATCATTGATGATTTTTATTTCTGCATATCTGTTGTTGACTTTCCTAGGTAAAAGTGTTAGGTATCATTATGGCTCCGATAAAATTTTGGGTCATGACATTTAGGGTGGTGGAATGCCACATGATGAAGATGTAAATTATACCTGATGATGAGAAGTTTTTCGACATTATTGATGGTGTCGATGACTAGGCCAAGGGGCTCAGGAAGTCCATTTAATACCTATGTTCTTATTGCTTTGCATTGGAGCAGTGCAATTTCTTAAGTCTGAGGGGAAGAAACTCTTATTTGTTTGTTATTGCTGTACTTTTATTTTTTGGCCGGTTGTCTTTATTTGATTTATTTCTTACTTTTTTAGATATTTTGGCCTACAATTATAATTTTACATTCTATTTGATATGTAGTAGTTTAGTAATTATATTAGTTTGCTATAGTTTATTGACAAATACAGAAAATCATAAAAATTATAAAATCCAAAAATATATGTTTTATTTTTGTTATTATCCTTTAGTTTATTTTTCAGGTACTATAACAATTCTTCATTTATTTTTTCCGTACCGAGGTTCTTTCTAAAGAGTTTTTCTTGAACCAAGTGTAATTAGTTTTTCTTTTCTTAAAGGAATAGAGAATCTTATATCGTTGTGCCAATTGGAGGCAATTTTCTTTACGTTGTTGTGCCTTGAGAACAACAAGTGCCTTTGATATGACAACTAGACTCGCTTCTTAATTTGTATATAAGTGCCTTAAAATGCTTGATTTTACTTAATTGCTTTGATAAGACATTCTGGATAAATCCATTCCAAAGTGAGTCATATGTGCATGTCATCTGATGTCTAAAACTTAATATGAATGTATACAAATCAAGATAGTAGTCTTGTTCAATCTAGGAAGTAATTTTTAAAATTTCTATATTAGTCCCCACATTTAAAATGAATGACTTACTTTGAATAAAACGTAAAGATATAATTGAATCTTGTAACTTGTTTAGTATTATTGATAAAAATCATGTGAGGTCACATAAAAGCTTTGTATTGCAATTAAAAATAGACTAAAAGTGTATGAAGAAAAAGAAAATGTTTATAGGGCCAGGGTGTAACTTTTTTGAGTATTAGTATATGCTTGAAAAGTCTCTTGTTTCTTTATTCCTTTTATGTTGAGAATAGAATTATATTTATAGTGAATGTCTATTTTGTAGAGAGTTTTACTTTGAGGCTAAGTCATTTTTTTCCTATAAATAGAGGGGTCTTACCCCATTGTAAATCACCCCAAAATTCAATAAGAATTTTCTCTCTCTCTTTCTCTGCAATATTGCTCTTCTTCTTTTATTGTTTTATAACACGTTATTAGCACGAGACTCTACCGTCTCAAGAAGTTCTATTTCAAAATCTCCCTCATGAACCCTCCTCGGATTCGGCCGAAAACCAGTCTTAAGATGTAAAAAAATGCAAAAACCAGAGAAAGGAGAACTCTCATTCTTCTTCTTTTTCAAAGTCACGCAACTATTTTATTTTGGAAAAATCAGAAAAATCCTCTAATCTCCATTGTTACTCTCTTGGGCAAAAGAGAACTCATCAATGACCAGCTAAACCAGTCAGCCCCGCCTCCAGCTCAACCAGCAACACTGTTGCGTCCAGTTTCGCCGGAAACCAGCGACCACCCGTGTCTGATTCTGCCTCGTCCAGCAATAGCCTCCCCCCACTGCTTCATCCCCTCGTCGTCGTGCCACCATAGTAACGATGAAACAACCTCTAGCCCACTGTCACGCCATTGACGTCTCAAACGACGATATTCGTCGTCGACCACCCATTAGCTTCTAAACCAGACCACCACCACTTCACCATATAGCACGCAAAGCAGTCCGTCGACCGCACTACCAACAACCCGTCAAGGTTCGAGAGAGAAGGTGGGCGTCCAGGTCGTTGGCAATTTTTGTTCGAGTTTCATTTTCCGTAATGTCGTTGTTCGTCAAGGTCCGGCCAAGGTTCCATCACAGTTCCAACGCATTAGACGTCAATCACAACACGAGACTCTAACCAATTGAGTAGAAGCTTTGGGATTTAGAATAATGATCGTCAAATATTCTATGATCTTCCTTCATGATTAAATTCTGGATTTAAGGTAAGTATTTTACTTTTCTCTTTCAAATTCTTGACATTCTATAATTTGATTTTACATACAAGTAAAGATGATAAAATTTTATTCCAATTCTAATGGAGTTTGAAAGATATTATAATCGTCCAAAGTGCTAAAATTTCTATGCTTTGCCATGATCAAATTCATGTATGATTGTGGGCAAAGAATTGAAAACTCGTCGCATTGAATTTGCTCCATTCTCATTCAGTTTGGAGAATGTGATATCAGTATGTGATAAGTCTGAAAGAAGACAAAATTATTGCTGTAAAGGTATCAATGGATGTGGACGTGACAATAGACGAAATTATAATCGCCAACATAGTGATAATGAGAATAATAAGGATTCTCAAAATAATGCTTCACTCTGTGAAAGTAATATTTGTTATCAATTTGACAATATGATATTTTGTAAAGCACATATAGATGATTATGGTCCATTCATGGTGTGAGTGTGACAACATCTAATTTATGAATACATATTCTTTCTTGGAAGAATATGAACGTGCTAGTGGTAATGAATATACAACACTTGCCTCTACACGGAGGTTTGAGACGAAATAAGAAAATAATATCATTATGAATGGTCATTGGTCATGTACCTATTGTATGCCAAAAATATTTTGGCAATGTGATTGTTAAAGAATAAAAATAATGCAAGAAATATATCTTGCATATAATTTTGACCATGACCATAATGGTATAGCTTTCTCTTAAAAAGAGATATTTATCATGTGGATGTTCATGAATATTTGGTAGTACCAAATTAATTGAGAATACTGCAAGTGCCAATTATACTATTTTGGAGAAACACAATTGATTACCAATAAGATATTGTGTTGTAGTAAGTATCAAAGAAACTTTCCAAAGTATACGCGAAATCGATTGATTATATTGAGACTATAAATAAAGGAAAGATTTGATATCTTCTATTACTACAACTTGTAGCGGGATAATATGTATGTGAAAAGCTATTGCTTTATTCTCCAGTTTGTACTACACAAACAAAAGAATGCCACACAATACGTGGATGTTTATTGATGTAAAACCCCATATCATAATAAACTTTGAGTTCATTGATAATTGCACATATCGTGGTGTAACCTGAACTTTATCAATATTGATAATTAATTCAGTTAGCATACATGGTTTAGCCATATCAATTTAAGTATTATGTGCAAAAATAATAGTGAATTCACATGGGTAAATATTAAAGAACTAGAAAGTTCTTTATGAATTCTCTTACATTGCTTGTTCTTATTAATTAATTGACCAACTAAAGTCGGGGTTGAATCCCATTAATTCTGGAAATATCAAAGGTGAATATGGGTATATTCATCTGCCATGTATACCACATAAGATGCATCTATGAGATGGTTACATGTGCGATTATTATTAGCCCGCAACTTGGTTTTTGCGAGGTAATTTTCTCAATAATTTAACTTAGAGCATAATTTTCAGATTTTCTGTCCAAGATGGTTTATCTTGATAAGTTGGTTTATATCACAACTGGTTTAGCAAAATAATTTATTGAGTGCCTCCACTTAATAGCTAAACTCTTGCTACGAGAATAAAGTTATCTATATCAGTTTGATATAGGTTATATACGAAAGTATATTACATTCTTCCCTTACAAATGGTTCAGGGTCAGGAACCAAATAATTTCATCTTATTATCATTTATGTGCGGTGTACATTATAATTAACACCATAACGCACAAAGATGGATTCTCAAAGTTGAGGAAACAAGTTAGTCTTTATAACATGAGGGGGAGACATGATAAACAATTGAGAAAAAGTTACGTGGAATGAATTATCATTTGTATATCTAGATCCTCGAATACGATAATATGAACTTGAAGTTCATAAAAGGATAATCCGTTCGCAATATATTGCAAAGCATTCCATACGCATTTGCTGACCTAAAGAAAGTAACTATATTCTCATTGCAAATGCTCATATTAAGTCCAGGAAGGACAAAATCTATGGTACGCTTAAAGCATATAGACAAATCGGTTTCAAATAAAGAAGATGAGCAAATGATCAAAGTGATCATAATAGAGGAGGCAAGTGATCTAGAAGATCATATGACATAACACTTCATAAAATCTTATGAGAGATTCAGGTACCTGAATATATGAATGAAGAGATCCATATGTTATGTCTTTATGAATATTTATTGGAACCGATATAAAATGTTCGTCGAAGACATCTATCATAGCACTAAGTATAGATGAGGATCTTAAGTCTATCGAACATAGACACAAAAGTATTGGCCGAATGGAAGAGATACAATTCAAGTAGAATTGATTCCATATGAAAGACATGTAGTTTTGGACATGTAGTTCAAATACTTGAAAGTATAAAGTCAATGGTATGTGCAATCAGTTTTCGATATCTTATATGTCTATGCAAGACATAAAAACTTGATATGCACTAAAGCCTCTTTAGATGGCTTATATGGCTTAACTTATATGACAATCCTTGAAGGACTTAAAATGCTTAAAGCATATATAATAGTTGGTCTTGAAGTACCACATGCTAAGTGCAATTTGTGCACATTTATATCTTGCTATAACTATAAGTATGATAATGTGATAGTGAGGATTTTCAATGTGCAATATATTCATTGGAGTTAATATATGGCTGATTTATTCACCAAAACTCTACCGACATCAACCTTCAAGAAGCTAGTGCACAAGATCGGAATGCAAATGCTCAAGGATGTGAATTGATGCTCTATTCAGGGGGAGTTAATGAGTGTTGTACTCTTTTTGCCTTACAACATTTTGTCCCACTTGATTTTTCTTGCAAGGTTTTTAACGAGGCAACCAATAGGCGCATTTCTAAATATGTGTACTCTTTTTCTTTTCTAGAATTTTTTCCCATTGAGTTTTATTTTAGTTAAGGTTTTTAATGAGGCACATTACCTATGGAGTAGACATTCAAGGGGGAGTGTTAAGAACAGAATTCTATTTGGAGTGAATGTTTATCTTGTAGAGAGTTTTACTTTGAGGCTAACTCATTTTTCTTCCTATAAATAGAGGGATCTTACCCTATTGTAAATCACCTCAAAATTAAATAAGAATTTTTTTTCTCTCTTTCTCTGTAACATTGCTTTTCTTCTTTTATTGTGTTATAACATTTTATCTTTTGTTCCAACCTTTTCTTTTCCTTTTCCTCATCTTTTTTCCCTCTTACTTTTTGTCTTTTCTAGAATCCACTTTTTTCATATTTCTTACTTTTAACTTTTTTCTTAGCCTTCTTCTAGTAGCCTACTGCTCTTACCTTTAACCCTTTTTTTTACCTCTACTTTCCCTTTAATTCTTCTTAAAATCCCAATCACTATATATTCTTTCTTCGCCCCTCCGTAAAATTCAATCACCATCTTTCAAAACGAGAAGAAAGGAAAGGAGTTCACTGATAAGCAACCATTGAAAAACGTTATTAGGTAACATTTATTTCTCTATTTGCCTTCCAATTTAGTTGGCAATAAGTTGAATGTTATTTTAGAAAGAAAGAATTATCAGATTATTGGTAATTGAACCAATTTTTTTAATCAAAAAATATAATTTAGTCAAAGCTTAAATTTAAGGAAAAAAAGTCGGGTTATTGATAATTTAAAAACCAAAATAAAAGTCTTTCAGAGAATAAGTATAAAGCAATAAGAATTTGTTATTTTAATATGATGTCAAGAATGTTCTGTGTGTCTACAAATGATGAAACTTTCTCAATTTATAGCTGACAAGGGGTAACAGACTAATCTATATAATAAAGAGCATTTAATGAAACGTTACATAATCATTGCTATTAAATACTGATTAACTAACGTATTAGGTATTTAATAATGAACGTAGACTACTTTTTGTTATCAGATTCTTGTCTTCAATGCCATTTTTATCCGTTGATATTAAATAACTTGAATAGACATGAGACTCGTATCTAATATTCTTTCTCCTGTCTGTTTTCTTTTCTTCCCCCGTGCCTGTTGTCTTCCGTGTCTTTTAATCATTTATTGCTCTTTAACTATTTGACCATTTCACGTGTCACGCCATGTCATCTTTAATTCAAATTCAGTTTTTTTCCAATACAATGTTGCTTTCATATATATATATATATTCACGAGAGTTTGGGCAGGAAACAGTTGGGACTTAGGATTGCTTTTTTCTTTTTTTCTTCTCTTCAATTAAGCCTTCTTTATTGTTGTAGCATTCCTTCTGATATTCCCTCCTACATAATTCAAAATATGTGTAAAGGAAAATGACTTTATTTGCTCCCTTTCAACTCGGGCAAAACACAGTCACGATCGAGCATATGTATCTATCAACAAAGTAAAAAAGGAGCAACGATGTTCATTTTCTAAATATTTTTTGTTTTTCTCTTTATCTTTTCTAAGTTTAGAGTTTATGGTTTAAACTCCAAAACCAACATTATAGTGTGATGCTTGAATTTTTTTTATTTATACTTTGTGTTTACATCAAATCAATTAATACAATGCATTAGACTAATTTTCATCGCTAAATTATAACTAACTAATATTTTTACTTTATTTATCACACAAGCATAATAAGTTAACATAGTTTAGAATAAATATTAAGTACATTGTCCTTTGTAGACAGCGTAGGATATAAGTCCTCTTTCCTCGTTATTCTTTTGTGGGAAACAAGTTGAATTCTTGCGATTCAAAAAAGGTAAATGAGTGAAACATGGTTCTGGCATTGATGACAATATAATATGACTAAATGGTTTATACATTCGACTATGAATTGATTTGTAGCTGAGAACAAAATCCTTAAATTTGTTGATTGTTGCGGTGTTGTTTTTTTCCTTGAATATAGTCTGTTTTAGGTCCTCCTACCCAAGCCGTGAATTGCGGGTTTCCTTTCTGTTATTTTTCCTTATCTTCACACTTTTAAAATTGACCTATATATCTTCTGTGATTCTATAATCTTCTTTAGGATTTCTATCTTTTTTTTTCTTTCCCTAATTTACAATTTATAAAAAGAAAAAGAAAAAAAAAATTCTCGAAAAGTTCTTCGAAATTGCGTATATGAGGAGGTTCTTTAGGGTGTTTACACTTGAAAATAGATAACAACCGAACTTATATGCTGGTTTTACAGTTATGTGGGCTAATTAAAAATAAACGATTTATAACGTTAGATAAACAAATAAAAGATTGAATAAACCGTCAAAGCAGCAGTAATATTGAGTTCGGGCTAACAAATAAAAGATAGAATAAACCGCCAAACCAGTAGTAATATTAAGTTCGGGGTCGGTTAAAAGCTTAACATGGAGTATCCCTTCGGTTCCGAGCCAACACTTATGACCAGCTTATGAACAAAAGCAAGAATTTTCAATAACTTTTAGAAACGGAAAAAATAAATATATATTGCCTTGGTATGTGTGTTACAGAGAGTTTATAAAATAATAGACTTTTCCTTTATATAGTAAAGAAGTTTCACCCTAAGTACAATCATAAGATTGATAAAAAAGTTACCTCAAGTACAATCCTAAAAAAGATAAAAATCTTCCTTTTCGCTAATCACTTATATGTTGATGGTATAAGCCGAGATCTATGCTGTGATTTCCGGTTGGGCACGAATATTACGACCCTTTGTTACTAGTGTGAGGTCATTTGGCAATGCTTTCTAAGGTCCCGGAGCTCAAACCGTGTCCGAGGGGCATAGTCTTGATAGCTCCGAAAGCAGGTCTTGTGTTCGGGTCTTGATACGGACAGCTCCCAGCTTCAATTTCGATTCCATGCAAATTAGGTCCTTGCTTCGTTCGCCTCATCGGAAAATCGGGGTGCTCATACCCTCGGTTTTTCCCGTATACAATTGGTTAGCTATATACTTGCAAGCAAAGAGATCTCTTGTTCTATGTCCTTAATTCAACTTTTCTTTTCCCATTCAGGCCAGATGGCAAACCTCAAAACTATGAGGACCTCTATTACCAACCTATTTTTCCCTAGTTTGACTCAATTAAAAAATAAATAAATTAAGAAATAATGTTTCCATGACAAAAAGTAGATGTGAGCAAAGAAAAGAAATGAAAACACACAAAAATAGAATGCACAGTGAATGCAAGAAGAAATAATTCTGCAAGCCATGTATATTGGTGAAAGAAGAGTTTATGTACATTTGGTGTCTTCTCATTTTATGACAGCAAGCTTGTTGGACAATCGTGCTTTCCATGAAGATATTAAGAAACAAAAAACCAACAGCTGGCGCTACTATGAGAAACCCCATTAAGGATCGGAAACAAGAAAAAAAAAACCAAGATGGTTACTAAGCAATTATATATCCCCTTTTTCCACTATTGAAAAGTCTGATTAAATGACTAAAATTTACATAGTTGTTGTTCCTAACCATCTCTAATTAAAAGCTAAATTCTACCTAGTTAATTAAATTGGAAAAACTGAAAATACTCCACAGTATCCTCATGAGGGGGCAATTCATTGAGATCAAAATGCAGAATTCTACCTCCACTGACTTCACCTGGCAAAGTCAATTGACTTGATGATGGACCAATTAGAGTGAAATTCTTGTTACCATTTTTTGAGCTGCTAGCAGCTGGTTCATTGACTGGGTCAATCATACTACTAGCCATGGTTCCTACATTGGAATTTTGAATTACCATTCTGAACTTGTTGTGGCTAGATCTATGTCCTCCTAGTGCGTGATAAGTTGCAAAACTTTTTTCACAAGTGTTACACTTATATTTTTCAGGCGGCGTAACAATACCTGGACTAATATCATCACCCAAAAACCTAAATTTCAACTTCTTTCTTCTCTTCTCGTTGACATGACAGGCTAATTCTTCATGAGCTTCAGTTTTGGACGTAACAGAATTAATGCTGTTCGTTATTTCCAATTCGTCTGGAATTTCATGCTTATTATAATAGCATAGGTCTCCAGTTAGGTCAGACTCGAGTGAATTTCCGTTGGCTAGCAGCATAAGATGATGAACAGCATCGTTCAATTGTTCCTTGTCGTCAGCAATAGGCTTGCGGCCTCGTTTTGCAGTAACTGACCAACTAGGGACCGACTTAGATAAATCATCCCCCGATGCAGAAGCAGAAGCAGTTTTTTCATCCGACGATGATAAATAAGTAGCGTTTTTATTGACTGGAGGCTGAATTCCCCTCCATGCCCTCTCAGGATGACACCTCATATGCCCAAACAACGATTTCATTGATGGGAAATTCTTACCACAGATTGAACATGTTGGTGGTGGCAACTGATTGTTGTAATTATCAAAATCTACTAATTGTCCATGCAGATCTAATATTCGTTTCTTGTGAACGAGTCTTTTACCTTTTTTAACAGAGATGAGCTTTTTGGCAGCCTGAACGTGAATTCTCATGTGACCCCCAAGTGCTTTACCAGAGCTAAACCCTTTGCTACACACATGACAAATCCTTCTGAAATTACTTTTTGGAATCTGATCTTCTTCTTCATTGACCTCATCATACTCGTGATCTTCTGCTGAAACTTGTTTCTGATCTTTTAACATTTCCTTCTCAGAAATCTTGAGCTTTATCCATAGTTGTGTTTCGTTTCCAACTCGATGATCTTGATAATCAACCATTAAAAACAAAGGAAGAATTATCTCTACGATCCACAGCTGGATATAGACGGAGTATGTAACTTAGCTAGCTAGGCAAATAAGGTATATATATCGAAAACCCTAAACAAAGGAAGAAGATTAAAAAGGAAACCTATAGCGTGAAATTTGTCGTCAGCTCCAACAAGGAAAGATCATCAAAACTTATTCTATATATCTCTGCACGTGCACCTTAAATAAGAAGATCCGATGGATTGTGTGAGAAAAATATGAGAAAATGAAGATAAAGAAGAGGAAGAAGAAGAGCAAGAACAAGAGCGGAAGGATTAGGAAGAGTCATTCTAAAACTGCTAATTATGTGGGAAATTGACTGTCACGTTCTCAACTCAGGCATTGACTATGGGATAGGGAAAAAGATATACATAGTTGTAATTAGTTTTCAACATTTTATTTTCTCCTATTTATTTTCCAGTTTGGTAATTAGAGTAATTGGGGGACAAAAACATATATACTATCTCCGGTCCATTTTAGATTTTTTGATATATTTTTCTGCAGTCAAGAATATTTAATTTTTTCATATATCAAGAAGAAATTAAGTTGCCCTTAGAGTGAACAGTCTTGGAGTATTTATAATATTTTTAATAAACAAAATTAAGGCTAATATGGTCAATTTTATTCTTAATTAATACTCCCTCTGATCCAATATAAGTGATTCTTTAGCTGTTTTCACAGCGATTAAGAAATCTATCTTTTAACATTAATTAGCAATAAAATTGATCATATTAATTTTGTATTATTTCTTCACATAAATATTCCTAATACATACTCCAACACTATTTACACCAAGGACAATGTAAGAAAAAATAATTATTTTATTCTTAAAATTTAAAAAAATTACTTATTTTAGACCATAAAGACGGCAAAAGTTTATTTATTTTGGACCGGAGGAAGTACTGAAAGGTGAATTCATTAACATCCGTGAAAACAACTAACCGAAGGGAATATAATTTTATTTATTAAAAAAACTCATTTTTCCAGTTTATTTAAATGACAGATTATTTTTTTACTGACAATATTTAGAATGGTAATTACAAGACATGGGATAAGCGATGGTGTGAAGTTGAAGATATGCGCAATCTTGTAAAATTTTGATAACCAATTAAACCAAAAGAGTAGCCTAATCAAATGAAAACTCTAGTGAATTCAAATTACTTTCGAATTTTCAGCGGTATATATCTCATTGATATTCCCACTCATTTTGCTCATATCTCAGCTAGCCAATTAAATGGCAAGTTTGCCAAGGAGTATGAGAGTTACCAAAACCCTTTTACAGAGATTTTAACCGTCTGCATTTAATATTTGTTTGAATGAGTAAATATGGTGAGTAATTACACTAATAAAGTGTGGTCATTTACTAGTAATATATGTTACTAATTACTTTCACGCGTTTTTAAAATCTCAGCTTGCCGTGTTTCTGTGCAATTTTATCCAATCATATTTCATGCATCATGCGGCCACATTCACACCGGCCAAATCTGCAAATTAATGCTATATCCTTTTTATATTTAAATATTAAATACGAATCCTCTAAATTATCAACCTTTCATTCTTTTTTTCTTACGCTCTAAAATTTTAAAAAAAATTATTATGCAGACACTGTTTACATAAGGAGAATATTTTACAAAACTATCCTTAATTCTCTTTAAAATGAGTAAGCTATAACCATATATATATGGGGTAGAAATCGGGGCTACCCGATTTCCTAGGCTCGAGGATCACTTTAAGAGCGAGTCCGAGGTAGATTGGGTCTGAGCCTAATGGCAGAGTTCGAAGTTCGAAGATCAGAGTGTTCGATGAATATCACGCTCGAGCATAACCAGCCTTAAGATAATGTCGTTGTGGTTTGGTAACAGAAAAAGGCAAGATTCCCACGATGGCCCAAAGATCAAGGCGAAAATTCCGAAACGGATTTGTACGAACTCGTACTAGGCAGTTAGATAGCTCTCAAATTAAATTCCTAACTAAAAAATGAAAATATGCTATATTCAGGACCCTTCCCATTATATAAAGGGAAGCCCAATCATTTGGATAGATCATCTAATCATTGGCAAAGAATATACTCTCTACTTTTCGCTCATTGTTCATCAGAATTATCCTTTAGCTTCATTGTTCTTGCATTATTGTTCTTGGTTCATGTCGAGGTCACTAAGCTCGAGGTCGATACTGTCTAGTAACACTAATTTGATTTACTCATTTCTTTCTTTTATACTTTATATTTCTTGATTATTAATTGGTATTGAACTAAATCACATATTTTTAAAACCACAAATCAAATTTAGTTGTTACTTATATTTTCGAGGTAAACAATTTGGCGCCCACCGTGGGGATAAAGATAATAATGATTATTTGAGTACCGATTCTGATAACACACGTTATTTTCAAACTTGTTCTTGTCACAAATTTTTATTCTCATGATTAAACATGTCAAACTCGCAAAAAACGCACATGTTCACAAAGACGAAGGTCTTGGATTTTGTGGTGCAAACAATTATGTAGGGGTCGATGTACCACCAATAAACCCTCGGGGATTGCCTAATATGGAACAAGTTGATGTTAGTTCACACATTGTTTTGAATACAGATTTAGGAGCAGACCCCAGAGGAAGTATACATAGAGAAGCTCGGCCTGGGGGCCAAGGAATACACGGAATAGGAGATGGGGGAGTCAAACTTTAATTAAGTGATATTTGAGATGCTACAAGCTCAACAGATTGCCATTGCTCAACTTCAAAGTCAGAATAAAACTTCGAGTATAGCCGAACCATAAAACACTCGACTTATTGAACCGGCGACAGAGAGATCTAATGGTAATGGCTCGAGGACTGACCCCACAATTATGAGGATGCTCGAGGAACTCACCAAGAGAGTCTATTCCGGAGAGTAGAAGACTGAGGATAATGACAAAAAAGTAGAAACATACAACTCCCGGGTTGACCAAATACCCGGGGCACCACTGGTATTGGAAGGACTAGATTCTAAAAAGTTCGTGTAAAGACCTTTCCCCCTAGTGCAGCTACGAAGACAATACCCAAGAAGTTCCTTATGCCCAAGATTCCCAAGTATAACAGGACAACTGATCCGAATGAGCACGTCACCTCGTATACAGATGACAAAATTGAATCCGTACTGGTGAAGAAATTCAGGAAGACTTTACCAAAGGGTGCCTTAATATGGTATCATAACTTACTCCTAATTCTATTAATTTGTTTGCTATGCTTGAAGATTCTTTTGAAAAGGCACACGTCGAAGACATTAAAATTGCAGCGAGGAAGTCAGAACTTATCAAGGTAAGGCAGAGAGATAGCGAGATGCTCAGGAAATTCGTTTCTCGGTTCCAAGCGGAGAGAATGGATTGCCTCCAACCACTGATGACTCGACTGTTCAAGCTTTCACTCAAGTTCTCAGCACTTATATTTCTATAGCTTCACAGCAGTTGAAGCAAAGCTTAATCTAGTACCCTGTTGTCACTTGGGCTTACGTACATAATCGATATCAGTCATATATTAGGGTCAAGGACGATCAATTGAGGACTCCTTCGGGGTCCGTTAATCCTAGCATGCCCATGTGTAGGATCAAAAGGAATGTCGATCGAGAGCCAAGGTCGAATAGAGATCGACATCAACCTTGCAACGAAGACCATAGAGGCAGCAGATTTGGGTAAATCTTCACACGAAAGGAGAGGAGAAATGATCGAGGATGAACTTTACGGGGGCTTGATGCCGAGAAGATCATGTTAAGTGTTCAAAATCCGAATAAAGGTATGACCCCAGTCCAATCCTTTCTATTTTTTTGACTAACACTTGTAGGCTATCGATAAGGATCGGTACGAAACTTTTGATCTTAAAGCACGCGTTGCACTTTTTTTTGATTAGATCAGTTTTTGTCCCAAATGGGTTTTCTGGTGAGGTTTTTAACGAGTCAACCATTGTCCGTGCTAACTTGGAGCAATTCAACAGTATTTGGGGTTCCCTACAATAAGCCTCTATCCTTAAATGTCTACTTTATTTCAAGGAAATCATTTCCTGACAGCGGGGTCTCGATAGGAAAACGTTGTATGGGTCAAATGGTCAAATGAACAGTGCCCCTATAGGTCGCTTGGACACAAACATCAAACATGCGTGCATATATAATAATCTTTTGAGAAAAGTATTTTTTTTCCTTGCCGATATCCCTTGCCTTAAGAAAAATTTCATATTTTATACTCTTGATCTATTGGATAAACATGCTTAAGGACCAACCTAACAAAAATTCGAACAACTAGCCCCATGCTTGGGGAGTGTCGTCCAAAAGCAAACAGAATCAAACTACTAACATTTCGAGACCATAAGACCTAAAAGGCAATCCTCGACTTTACAGGCCACAGCCATCCCACTCAGGGACTGACATTTTGGGCGAGCCCAAAGGGAAAGTTCTTAACTAAAGAGGCAACAACCAAATCAATGTGGATCGAAGTAGTCCGAAATCCGTAACAAATAAAAAATCCCAAGGGCTATCTTAACCCGAGTTCGAGCAAACTCTCACTCAGGGACTATCTTTGAAGCCTAAGGGCTAACTTTACTTCAAGTTTGAGCAAATCCTCACTCGATCAGAACAGTCTAAGGGCTATCTTAACTCAAGTGCCAGTATACCTCAAGCATTCGGGGACTACCTGCTCGAGCTATCTAAGTTCAAAATCATAAGACCTCAAAGAGGCACCCCACAATATACAAGTCACGGACATCAAACACGGGGACTAACATTTCGAACTTGTCTGAAATGTTATTGAGAAACAAGTACAAGATACATACTCGAAAACACATGCTAAGGCATAGAAAAAAACTTCACTAAGTCTTTTAGCCGAAAATAGGAATGTTTTATAGCCGTTATTAGAGGCCGAACAGGCCCAACTGAAAGAGCCTAAGGGTCAATAATAAAGAGCCTAATGGCCGATCCAAAGAGCCTAAGGGTCGATATAGAAAAGCCCAAGGGCTTCCTTAACCCCACTTTGAGCAAACTATCACTCGGGGACTATCTATAAAGCCCGAGGGCAAACTTTATTTCGAATTCAAGAAAATCCCCACTCGATCGTCAAAGCCCAAGGGCTACCTTAACCCGAGTTCGAGCAAACTCTCACTCTAGGACTATCTATAAAGCCTAAGGGCTAACTTTTTTTCGAGTTCGAGAAAATTCTTACTCGATTATTAAAGCCCAAGAGATATCTTAACCCGAGTTCGAGCAAACTCTCACTCGGGGACTATCTATAAAGCCTAAGGGCTAACTTTATTTCGAGTTTGAGTAAATGCTAACTCGATCGTAAAAGCCCTAGGGCTAACTTAACCCGAGTTCGAGCAAACTCTCACTCAGGGACTATCAACAAAGCTTAAGGGCTAACTTTACTTCAAGTTTGAGCAAATCTTCACCCGAAAGCCCAAAGGCTATCTTACCTCATCGACTGTTGAGCCTAAGAGCTACTCCAACTCAAGTTCAAATGGTCATCCTGGGTCCATTGATTGGAAACGTTCGAGGGCAGTACTTATTGTCGGTCATTACCATCTCAAAGTTTGGACATTCAAAAGGAATTTTGTGCTAAGGAGCTTTGACCTGCATAAAAGGGTGACAAATTCAGAAGCCATGGTAGGAAAAAATGCTTTGTATAAACCTTTTTACAAGGACTATAGGTCACGATCAAAAGTTCCTCCTAAGGGTTGATCAACCTCAAAAGAAAAAAGTTTATGAAGAACACGAAGCCTAAGCGTCATGATCCTTATTAGCAGAAGTGTCTTCACCCTCAAAATCTTCTCCACAGCCTGACTAGCTAGAGTTATCGGAGTCTTCCTCGGGAAAGTCCGACATACAAGACTTTGTTTCCTCAGTCGCGTACTTCACGATGATAATGTTGTGGCAAATCGGGGTAAAGATCAAGGACTCAATTTATTTCTTATCGTAATACTCCAAAAAATGAGGGGACTATCTGTATACGGTAGAAATATGGGCTACTTGATTTCGTAGGCTCGAGGTCACTTTAAGAGCGAGTTTGAAATAGACTATGTCCGAGCTCGATGGCAGAGTTCGAAGTTCAAAGATCAGAGTGTCCGATGAATATCATGGCCGAGCGTGACCAGACTCAAGATAATGCCGCTGTAGTTTTGTAATAGAAAAGGGGAGATTCCCCCGATAGCCCAAAGTTCAAGGCGTAAATTCTGGAACGAAATTGTACGAACTCGTGCTAGGCGGTTAGAGAGCTGTCAGATTAGATTTCTTACTAAAAATGGAAACGTACCTTATTGAGGACATCCATATTATATAAAAGGGAGCTCAATCATTCGTAAAGATCATCTAATTATTGGCAAATAATATACTCTACTTTTCGCCCATTTTTCATCTGAATTATCCTTTTGCTTCATTGTTCTTGCATTATTGTTCTTGGTTCATCTCGAGGTCACTAAGCCTGAGGTCGATACTGTCTAGTAACACCGATTTGATTAACTCATTTCTTTCATTATACTTTATACTTCTTGATTATTAATTAGTATTGAACTAAGTCATATATCATTAAAATCACAAATCAAATTTAATTGTTACTCGTATTTTCGAGGTAAACGCTATATGTATTCTTGGAGTAATAATGAGAGATCCGGAAACAAATGTATAAATATTGATTTTTTAAAATGACAAATATTTTGACCAATATACATTTTTGGCCAAATGACAGATAAAACAGATTGGAAGGAGTGTAATTAAATTTTAATAAGAAGAACTTTTTTTTAAAGACCAAAAAGATTGCACCGTGGAATCTAACCATTGAAACTAATTTTATTCGTTGTCATCCCATTAAAACATTTTTCTGCACCTAGAAGAATATATGATAACGACCTGAAAATATCTTTAAATTGTAATAGCATAGAGTATATACCGGTAAATCAAAATGGATAAATGAAATTACAGATTATCACTACGCTTAATAATCGTTATTATCTTAGATATTGCAAGTACTAAATTGTAAACATTTTCCGAATTCTTGGGGTATTTGCACTATACCCGCTTTCTGTGTCATATTTTAACTTATACATGTTTTGCTAAAAAACTGCATGCGTACCCGTTTTTCGCATAACTTCAGCATACGGGGCCGGGGTAGCAAAGGCAATCGCGCAAAACTTCAGCATTCTAGTAGTCGGGCCTGAAGTTCAGCTTTAGAGTTGAAGTTTTTATTTTGTACTTCAGCTCTAGAGTTGAAGTTTTTATTTGTAACTGCGAAGTTTTTGTTTGTAAGCTTCAGCTCTAGAGCTGAAGTTTTTATTTTTTAATAATCGAACTTCAACTCTAGAGTTGAAATTTTTGTTTGTAACCTTCAGCTCTAAAGCTGGAATTTTTGTTTGTAAGCTTCAGCTCTAGAGCTGAAGTTTTTGTTTTTTAACTATCGAACTTCAGCTCTAGAGCTGAAGTTTTTGTTTGTAAGCTTCAGCTCTAGAGCTGAATTTTTTGTTTGTAAGCTTCAGCTCTAGTGCTGAAGTTTTTGTTGTTTAACTGTCGAACTTCAGCTCTAGAGCTGAATCTTTTTTCTGAAAAATAAACTTTTTATGTTATCGTCCGCTTTAAATATATGAAACTGGAGTCTAACGGATACTTGAAAGTGTATGAGTGGCAATTTTAGTGGAAAGAGGTGGATGATCTCCTGACAGGTACAAGGTACAGGATAAGGCATTAGTCCAGAAATAGTAGAGTTTTATGTTCTACTGTAGAGTGTCACTGAACCAGAGAAAAGTTTCATAGCATAATTTGCAATCTCCTTCATCTCATATCCAACTAACACAACTACTGCAAATATCTCGTGTATCATTCTCTAGCTAGAAATGGTGCAACCACATTGTTAGAACAATGTATATCAACTCGGATCTTCGTTGATATCTCTTAGTCCTTTTTATTAAGGATTATCTATAACCTCATGTGATCTGTTTGATACCTTACTTTTGCAGAAAAGGAAAGAAGGAGAAGTTTGAGAAAGAAGAGGCGGATATAACTTTGAGAAAGAGAAGGAGGAGAAAGGGTGCTGGAGTTGTTTAAAAAGTGTGTACAAATTAAAAGTTTAAAAAAATAAGTATAGATCAAATGGGGGCAACCAAATAGGGCACCCCGTACAATATTTACGAATTTCTCCGTCCTATGCAGATAAAGAAATACCGTTTGGACCAGCCCATGGTGTCATATGGCCACTAGTGTCTAAGCCATTTTAAAAGAAGAAATTACATCGTATATCACTTGGGCGATATAGCCCATTCGAAAATAGTCTATATTTGAAGCTTTTACCTGGCTTATCCCGTGTTGTATATGATATGAAATTTACTTTTCACCTGGTATCCCACAACTTAAAACAACGGTTTAAGTATTTTAAATTTCAATTTCTCTGTTTTTCTTTCTCTCTCTTCTACACGCTTTTCTCAGAGACAACATAACAAACCTCTATTGTTGGGTTCAAGTATTTTTTCGAGCTTTCAATCTAATTTTCCTGTAACTTTTGTTTTATTTTATGCTTTTACCACTTTTTTGGTTTTGAATTTTGTTTTATTTTTAGTTTTTCTTTTTACTTTTCTGATTATGCCTATTTTCTTACAATGTTGTTGTATTTTTTCGTTTGATTTTGTGTTACTTCTATCTTCGTTCTAGGCTTAAACTTGATGTTCCAGTTTGCATGCTTTGTTATTTTGAATTTTAGGATAGAATTTTTTATTTTTTGAGTTTTGTTCCAATTTGAAAAAATTGGTCTCTGCTTTGTATTCATGGCATTTATTTTTGATTCACGTTTGAGTTTTGTTACATTTTGATTTTTTTATTTTTCTTCAGTTGTCTTCACTTTTGTTAAAGCTTTGTTTGTTTGGTTAATGAAGATGATGTAGGCCCCAGTGTTAAACCGAACATGAGAAATGTGGCGACCCAAAGAATCATCACATATTTTCTTACCCATTCTGTGCTTCCTAGGCCTTAAAAGCCTCATTTAGAGTCGCCTCAATTTGCATGCGCAGTCTGGGTCGTGTAGCCAGAAAGCTTAAATATGAAATTCTATGAAAAATGCTAACTTGAGTTTAAAATAAATAAATTTAACTTTGGTTAATATTTTGGGTAAACGGATCTGGAATCGTAGTTTGATGGTCCTGAAGGATCCGTATGAAAATTCGGGACGTGGGCGTATGTCCGGAATCGAATTCTGAGGTCCCAAGCCCGAGAAATGAAATTTTAAGTAAAATTGCTTTATGAAAATGTTTAAGGTAATTGGAAATGAAATTTGATTAGACAATGATGGTATCGGGACCGTATTTCGGTCCAGGCACCCGGTACAGGTTTTATATATGTTTTATGTTCTTCATTTAAAATTTGGTTAAAATCGGATATCGTTTGACGTGTTTCGTACTTGAAATCCTAAATTTGAAACTTGATGAAGTTTTTGGGAAAATTCTTAATTTTGAGGATTGATCCATTATTTTTGAAGTTATATAGGTGATTTGATTGCACGGATAAGTTTATATGATGTTGTTGAGTTAGTATGTATGTATGGTTAGGAGCCCCAAAAGCTTGGAAGTGTTTCGGAATGGTTTTTGGCTTATAAAAATTGCAGGTTTTTGTTGTTCAGTGCCCAGGGATTTTGTTCTTCGTGCTCCCGGGGGAACTCACGTGAACGTGTAAGGCAAAATTCCCAAAGCTCATAGGCGATTTTAGAAGCATTTCTTTACCAAAGTTTCTTAGATAAGTATTGTTTAACTCGTTCTCTCCGTTTTCCGTCAACATCTATTGAAATCCTAGACCTAAAAGAAGTAATTAATGGTAGAAATCAGGGAATTGGGTAGAGTTAGGGCCTTTTGTTTCATCTTGATTTAGACCTCGTTTTGGGTTCGAATTGAAAATAAATTATATATTCAGGCTCGTGGATGAATGGGTGATTTGATTTTGGTCTGAACCTCGGGTTTTGACCAAGGAGGTCTGGGGTCGATTTTTGGGATTTGGGGAAGAATGCTGGGAAACTATAGTTAGGCATTGAATTCGAATTGTTTATCATGTATTGATGTTGTGAATCCATTTATGTATATATTTGATTATGTTGGAAACACGTTCTCAAGACATTATACTAAACGTGTGTTCATATTTGTAGGTTTTGATGAATGACAAACTATGCGCAAATTGACATATGATGCGGTCCAAGCACAAGCGCGAAATTGATATATAACAAGA
The DNA here is from genome assembly GCA_034376525.1 of Nicotiana benthamiana. Lineage (NCBI taxonomy): Eukaryota > Viridiplantae > Streptophyta > Magnoliopsida > Solanales > Solanaceae > Nicotiana > Nicotiana benthamiana. The sequence goes on along the minus strand of CM067337.1, from coordinate 49,269,997 downwards.
TTCAAGCACAAGACAAAGATCGAGATTAAGTTTTATATGAGTCGGTATTTAGTTGTGATCATGATCCGACAACTTAAGCTCAAGACTTGGCTTCTCTAGTAAAAATACTTTTAACAAATCATGCATATTTAATTTAGAGCAAAATAATTTTAAATAATGTATATTTACTTTTGTCAAAATGATTTTTAAACACGCCTCTAAAATCTGGACTAAGATAATCGATTATGTACTTAAGATAATCGATTATGTATAAGTCAGCTGCTTGACAATCGATTGTCAACTAATGACAATCGATTGTGTTAAGGCAGTGAGCATGAGATTTTTCAAATCTGCATGACAATCGATTGTGAACCTTATGACAATCTATTATGATGAGGCAGTGTCCATCAAAGTTTTTCAAAGCTCAAAATAATCGATTGTGAAGCTAATGACAATCGATTGTGAAGAGACAATGTCCATCAGATTTTTCAAAGTCACAAAATAATCGATTGTGAACTTATGACAATCGATTGTGTTGAGGCAGTGTCTTCCAGAATTTTTCAAAGTTATTAAATAATCGATTGTGAACTTATGACAATCGATTGTCAAGAGGCAGTGTCTAAATTGATTTTTCAAGACTGATATATAATCGATCGTTAACTTAGTATAATCGATTGTATAACTGACCATTGCCAAAATATTTTCAAATACCGTCAGGTAATCGATTATTGATTTCCTATAATCGATTGTTTTAATTAAAATCTGGAAAGGATTTTTTGAACGTTGCTGAGTAATCGATTGTAGATTGTTGACAATCGATTGTTTTATGTAAAATCTGGAAAGGATATTTTGAACGTTGCCAGTAATCGATTATTGATCTTATATAATCGATTATTATGCGTAAAATCTGGGATTGATTTTTGGAAGAACTGGCAAACAATCGATTGTGGTAACTTGACAATCGATTGTCACTGAGTAATTTCAGCAACTCTTAATTGGCAATTAGGCAACGGTAATACAAGGTTTTTCAACTATAAATACAGCTTCAATTCAGTCTTTTAAGTATAACAACATACAACAACTGATCATACAATTGCTAAAGCTTGCATACTTTATTGCTTATCATTTTATATTCATTACATAAGCTTTTGAGAGCCAAATTCTTGTCAAAAGTTGTTGCGATCTTGAGCGTATTCTTTTTGCTCATATCTACTCTTAAAGGAGTGTCTTGTTTGAGTGCTAAGCGTTTTTTGTACACTTGAAGGGAAGTGTTAGTCCCTTGTGTTGTAAGAAGGAACTTGTGTTTCCTTTGTTGAAGTCTTGGAGTGTTGTATCTCCGAGCAAAAGTTGTTGAGGCTTGTGTCCTCAAATTGTATCGGTTTGTTAAGCACCCGTAATCTTAACAAGTTAGTGAAAATCTCGAGAGAGTCTCTCGAGGACTGGACTAGCCACGGGTTGTGGTGAACCAGGATATATCGGTGCGTTTGTTCTAATTTATTTACTTATCGCACTTATTTATTTCCTGCAATTTTTAAATTCTGCAAGTTTACGCTAATTTTATTAAAACGCTATTCACCCCCCCCCCTCTAGCATTAAGCGTATTATCTAACAATTGGTATCAGAGCCAGACTCTCTGAAGACTTAACCGTTTGAGAGAAACATCCATGGCTTCTACTCGTGATTCTTTTGCATGAATAGGTGAAGGACAATGCTCCACCCGACCACCGATATTCGATGGTACAAATTATACATACTGGAAGGAGAGGATGAGAATATTTGTACAATCAAATAGTTTTCATCTTTGGAAGGTCATAATGAATGGAGAACAAATTCCAACCAAGAAGGTCGAAAATGAATGGGTCCCAAAGACCGAAGATGAATACGATGCGGATGATATCCGAAAGGTGCAAAATAATGCAAAAGCTATTAATTTATTATATTGTGCTGTAAATGCTGATGATTACAGGAAGATATCTTGTTGCACAACGGCGAAGCAAATGTGGGACAAGCTGGAAATTACGTACGAAGGTACGGACCAGGTAAGGGAAGCTAAAATTGATTTCCTAACCCATGCATATGAATTGTTTCACATGAAGGAAGGCGAAAAGGTCGATGAGATGTTTGAACAATTTAAAAAATCGTAAATGATATACATGCTCTTAAGAAGACCTTCACGGATAAGGAACTTGTCCGAAAAATTCTCCGAAGTCTCACTCCGGAATGGCGATCCAAGGCCGACGCGATTCAAGAATCCATTGGCATTACAAATGTCACCATCGACGCATTAAGAGGTAATCTTAAAACTTATGAATCTACTATACTTAACCCTCTTGTTGATGATCAAAGGAGCAAAGAATTGCTCTCAAGGCAAGCACAAGCCAACCTCAAAATGATGAGGACGGAGACAACGAGTTCGGACTCGTTATCAAGAGATTTCAAAAGTTCATGCGAAAAGAGTATGAACGAAAGGGCAAAAAGCAAGGAGATCAAATAAAGTGCTATGAGTGCGGAGAAAGCGGGCACATTAAATCAAATTGCCCAAATGCTAAAAAGGAGAAGAAACCCTTCAAGAAGCAAAGAGCATACATATCTTGGGGAGGCGACTCCGGTGACGAGTCAAGTGAGGAAGAAGAAGACGAAGCCGCAAATCTTTGTCTTATGGCACAAGAAGACAACAAAGAAGAGGTATGTCAAATTTCTTCCAAAAATTTCTTTTCCCTTGAAGAAATGCAAAATGTTTTTGATGAGTTGTATAGCGAATTTATTAGAGCTTCAAAAACTGTTAAGAGTATAAAAGAAAATGTTTCTTTAAAAGAAAAAGATTTTCAAAAACAACTCTCTCTTAAAGAAAAGGAATTGGAAAAGCTGATTTTAGAAAATGAGAAGTTGAAAGAGGAAAACAAATTTTTTGGCAAGAGAAGCGCCGACAAGCCTGAAAGTTCTAGAAATTGTACTTCTTGCATGCATCTCAAAAATGAAGTAGAAAGGCTTAAGGGCACCTTAGATAAGTTTAACTCTTCTCATAAAAATTTGAATGAAGTGCTTGTTAATTTGAAGTCGACCAAGCATGGCATAGGTTTTAGAAACGAGCCTAAAGAGAAAGTTGAAGCCAACCCCCAACCACCTAAGGCTCAACCTAGGATAAATAAAACAAATGCTCATCCTAGATACAACAAACCTAGAAATGGTTTTCATCAATCGCAACCTAGAAATAATCATGCTAGAAATAATGCACATTCTAGGCCAAACATTAGAAAGAGTTTTGAACCTTTTAGAACACCTAGAAATGACTTCCAACCAAGAAACAACTATTCTAGAAATGATGCATATCCTAGAACAAATGGTAGGAGAAATGTTTTTCATGATTTGCGCAATAGTTATATTGTCAAGAATAGAGCAAATGAATTTCGTCCGTCCAATTACTATCAACCTAGAAGGATGAATAATCCTAACGTGACTTGTCATTATTGTAGACGAATTGGACATATTGCTTCTGCTTGTTTTACACGACATAGACATAACACTCAATCACATCACTATGATTTGCCTAACACCCAAGGACCCAAAATGGCATGGGTAGTTTGTTTTGTAGGTATGTTTGAAGGGATCAAGTGTACTGTGGTACCTTGATAGTGGATGCTCCAAGCACATGACGGGAGACGAATCCAAATTCCTTCAACTAGAACACAAGGAAGGGGGAAGTGTTATTTTTGGTGATAACAACAAAGGAAAGATTATCGGCATCGGATCGGTCGGTAAGGATGAAATTTCTTCCATTAAGCATATATTACTTGTGAAAGGTTTAAAACATAATCTCTTGAGCATAAGTCAATTATGTGACAAGGGAAATCTTGTTTTATTTGATTCGGATGAATGCTTAGTTTTTAGACGTAGCGATTTTAAAATTATCCTTCGTGGTTTTAGAATGGATAACATTTATATGGTTGATCTTGCAAATTCTTCACCCGAATATGTAAATTGTTTAATGAGCAAAGAGAATGATTCTTGGTTATGGCATCGTAGAGTAGCTCACATCAACATGCATCTTTTGAACAAATTGGTTTCACAAAATTTAGTCGTTGGTCTTCCAAATTTGAAATTTGAAAATGACTCTATTTGTGATTCTTGTCAAAAAGGGAAGCAAACAAAAGCATCTCTTAAATCGAAAAACATTGTTTCAACTACTAGACCATTGCAATTGCTTCACATGGATTTGTTTGGACCATCTCGCATTGAAAGTCTTGGTAGAAATCGTTATGCCTTTGTTATTGTTGATGATTATTCCAGATTTACTTGGACTTTATTTCTTGCCCATAAAAGTGATGCTTTTCAAAATTTTAAATATTTTCTTAAACGTATTCAAAACGAAAAGGAAACAACCGTCACTTCAATTAGAAGTGATCATGGGGGAAAGTTTGATCACAATCTCTTTGCGGACTTTTGTGACGAACCCGGTATCGAGCATACCTTTTCCGCTCCACGAACACCACAATAAAATGGGGTGGTGGAAAGGAAAAATAGGTGTCTCGAAGAGATGGCTTGAACCATGCTCGAAGAGGCTATGATTCCCAAACATTTTTGGGCGGATGCCGTGAGTACCGCATGCTACATTTTAAATAGAGTAGTCATAAGGCCAATACTCATGAAAACCCCATATGAACTCTACAAGGGAAGGAAACCAAATATCTCCCATTTTAGAGTATTCGGTTGTAAATGTTTTATTCATAACAATGGAAAAGATCAATTGGGAAAATTTGATGTCAAATCCGATGAGGGAATTTTTATTGGGCATTCTTCACATAGCAAAGCATATAGGGTATTTAATAATAGAACCCAAGTTGTGGAGGAATCCCCTCATATCGTGTTTTCCGAAAGTAATTCTCTCTTGGCGAGAGAGGATTCTTGTTCTGATCTTGCAGGTATTTTAAATAGTTTAAAAGACAAAGTACAAGAAGAAACTCCTAAGGAAATTCAAGATGAAATCTTGGAACAATCAACGGAGGAAACGCCACAATTGGAGAAAGAAACGAAAAAGCCTAACGAGTGGAGGACAATCAAAGATCACCCTCTCGAACAAGTAATTGGCGACGAGAAAAGGTAAGTACCCGAAACTCCCTTAAAGACACCTTAGGACATACTGCTTTTGTTTCTCAAATTGAACCAACAACCATCTCCGAAGCAATTGGGGATGAATTTTGGACCTTGGCAATGCAAGAGGAGCTTAACCAATTCAAACGGAATGACGTTTGGGATTTGGTGCCAAGACCCGAAAATCATACCATAATTGGTACGAAATGGGTTTTTCGAAACAAACTAGATGAAAATGGTGTAATCACTAGAAACAAAGCTAGGCTTGTAGCAAAAGGCTATAATCAAGAAGAGGGTATTGACTATGAAGAAACATATGCTCCCGTAGCTAGATTAGAAGCTATTCGTTTATTGCTTGATTTTGCCTCTTCTATGAATTTCAATTTATATCAAATGGATGTGAAAAGTGCTTTTCTAAATGGTGTTATTCAAGAAGAAGTTTTTGTTGAACAACCCCCCGGCTTTGAAGATTTTAAATCTCCCGATCATGTTTTCAAACTCAAAAAGGCTCTTTATGGTTTAAAACAAGCTCCCCGAGCTTGGTATGAAAGATTGAGTAAATTTCTATTGGAAAATGATTTCATTAGGGGGAAAGTTGACACCACTCTTTTTGTTAAGCATAAAAATAATGATATTTTATTAGTTCAAATCTATGTGGATGATATTATATTTGGTGCTACTAACAATGTTTTGTGCAAGGAATTTTCCGATTTAATGACAAGCGAATTTGAGATGTCTATGATGGGTAAGTTAACATTCTTTTTGGGATTACAAGTAAAGCAAATGAAAGAAGGTACGTTCATTTGCCCAGCGAAATATTGCAAAGAATTGCTGAAACGATTTGAAATGACCAATGCAAAAGCAATGGAAACCCCCATGAGCACATCCGATCACCTAGACAAAGATGAAAAAGGTAAGAAAGTCGACATCAAAAAGTATCGAGGTATGATTGGCTCTCTCCTTTATCTTACTGCTAGTCGTCCGGACATCATGTTTAGCGTGTGCTTATGCGCTCGTTATCAATCGTGTCCGAAGGAGTCTCACCTAACTGCGGTGAAACGGATATTGAAGTATCTTGTTGGTACTGTAAATGTGGGCCTATGGTACCCCAAAGGTTCTTCATGCCAACTTGTTGGCTATTCCGACTCCGATTTTGCTGGATGCAAATTGGACCGCAAGAGCACAAGTGGCACTTGCCATTTGCTCGGTAGCTCTCTCGTTTCTTGGTTTAGCAAGAAACAAGTAAGTGTTGCGTTGTCCACAACCGAGGCTGAATATGTAGCCGCGGGGAGTTGTTGCGCTCAAATCCTTTGGATGAAACAACAACTCTTGGACTATGGCCTAAGTCTTGATCATATCCCTCTTAGATGTGATAATACTAGTGTCATATGCTTGACGAAGAACCCCGTTCTTCATTCGCGAACAAAACACATTGAAATTAGACATCATTTTATAAGATATCACATTCTCAAGGGCGATGTCGAAATTGAATTTGTTGAAACCAAAGATCAATTGGCCGACATCTTTACAAAGCCCTTAGAGAAAGAGTCCTTCTTCCGAATTCGTAGTGAACTCGGGATTCTTGACTCCACGTTGATCTAAGTCATGCATTGCATTTTCCCTCTCACATGTTTTCTAACTTGAGCGTCGGAGACGTCAAACGTATTTTTGCAGGTATCGCCCTAAAGGCAGGGGGAATTATAAAGCTTGACGCACAGAACAATCGATTTCTCTTTTATATAATCGATTATCCAGTATCAATAATCGATTGTCTTGACAATATTTGCGTTATATTGCCTTTTTTTCTAAATAAACAAGTTTTTTGATTATTCTATATTCTTTTGCTAATGGCAAAAGGGGGAAGATAACGGGTATGCACTCTCACTCAATACGTATCGGCATAAATTGAGGGGGAATTCATATATTGAGGGGGAACAAATTGCATATCTATATACTTGTTACATATCTTTACTTGTCTTGAATCGTCATTATGAATTGCCTAATGCGCATATCCCGCTTAAAGTTTGCCATTATCAAAAAGGGGGAAATTGTTGGAAAAACGTTCTCTAGACATTATACTAAACGTGTGTTCATATTTGTAGGTTTTGATGAATGACAAACTATGCGCAAATTGACATATGATGCGGTCCAAGCACAAGCGCGAAATTGATATATAACAAGATTCAAGCACAAGACAAAGATCGAGACTAAGTTTTATATGAGTCGGTATTTAATTGTGATCTTGATCCGACAACTTAAACTCAAGACTTGGCTTCTGTCGTAAAAATACTTTTAACAAATCATGCATATTTAATTTAGAGCAAAATGATTTTAAATAATGCATATTTACTTTTGTCAAAATGATTTTTAAACACGCCTCTAAAATCTGGACTAAGATAATCGATTATGTACTTATGATAATCGATTATGTTTAAGTCAGCTGCTTGACAATCGATTGTGAACTAATGAAAATCGATTGTGTTAACGCAGTGAGCATCAGATTTTTCAAATCTGCATGACAATCGATTGTGAACCTTATGACAATCGATTGTGATGAGGCAGTGTCCATCAAAGTTTTTCAAAGCTCAAAATAATCGATTGTGAAGCTAATGACAATCGATTGTGAAGAGACAGTGTCCATCAGATTTTTCAAAGTCACAAAATAATCGATTGTGGACTTATGACAATCGGTTGTGTTGAGGCAGTGTCTTCCAGACTTATTCAAAGTTATTAAATAATCGATTGTGAACTTATGACAACCGATTGTCAAGAGGCAATGTCTAAATTGATTTTTCAAGACTGATATATAATCGATTGTTAACTTAGTATAATCGATTGTATAACTGATCGTTGCCAAAATATTTTCAAATACCGTCAGGTAATAGATTATTGATTTCCTATAATCGATTGTTTTAATTAAAATCTGGAAAGGATTTTTTGAACGTTGCTGAGTAATCGATTGTAGATTGTTGACAATCAATTGTTTTACGTAAAATCTGGAAAGGATTTTTTGAACGTTGCCAGTAATCGATTATTGATCTTATATAATCGATTGTTATGCGTAAAATCTGGGATTGATTTTTGGAAGAACTGGCAAACAATCGATTGTGGTAACTTGACAATCGATTGTCACTGAGTAATTTCAGCAACTCTTAATTGGCAATTAGGCAATGGTAATACAAGGTTTTTCAACTATAAATACAGCTTCAATTTAGTCTTTTAAGTATAACAACATACAACAACTGATCATACAATTGCTAAAGCTTGCATACTTTATTGCTTATCATTTTATATTCATTACATAAGCTTTTGAGAGCCAAATTCTTGTCAAAAGTTGTTGCGATCTTGAGCGTATTCTTTTTACCCATATCTACTCTTAAAGGAGTGTCTTGTTTGAGTGCTAAGTGTTTTTTGTACACTTGAAGGGAAGTGTTAGTCCCTTGTGTTGTAAGAAGGAACTTGTGTTTCCTTGGTTGAAGTCTTGGAGTGTTGTATCTCCGAGCAAAGGTTGTTGAGGCTTGTGTCCTCAAGTTGTAACGGTTTGTTAAGCACCCGTAAGCTTAACAAGTTAGTGGAAATCTCGAGAGAGTCTCTCGGGGACTGGACTAGCCACGGGTTGTGGTGAACCAGGATATATCGGTGCGTTTGTTCTAATTTATTTACTTATCGCACATATTTATTTCCTGCAATTTTTAAATTCCGCAAGTTTACGCTAATTTTATTAAAACGCTATTCACCACCCCCCCCCCCCTCTAGCGTTAAGCGTATTATCTAACAGATTATTATGAGCCAAATTTGAGAGGGAAAGCAGTAATTGAGGATTGATTTGGTTGTGGAAGTTTGAGGTAAGTGTTTGGTCTAACCTTAGCTTGAGGGAATAGGAGTTGATTCATATTTTCTATGTGATAATTGTTGAGTAATGGTGACGAGTGTCTATTCGTTCGTTTCTAGCATGATCGTGAGTGTTTATATTGTCAATGTCTTAATTTTGTCGTGTCTTTCATGCCTTAATGATGATGTCTATATGTTGTGAAAAGCTTGTGAAAGAAATTGTGACCTCTGAACTCCGAGGATCATTGGCTCTAGTTATATTACAAAGTGTACAAGTATGTGAGATGATTGAACCCCTTCGAGTATTGGCTCAAGTGGTAAAGTGAGTTATGAAGTAAAAATGAAATAAAGAGAAAGAGTCATTAAATTGTTCCCTTACCGGGATGTTTGTTTCTTTTTTGATTGTCTCCCTTTACGGGGTGCTGAGATTATTGATATTGTTCCCTTGCCAGGATTTAGCTGTTTAATTGTGTTCTCTTGCCGGAATTTCTATTTTTATTTATTTACACCCTTGCCCCTTTGTGTTTGATTGTTGTTTGGGTGAGGAAGAGCATCAAAGCACGAAGGGTGAAGCCGTGCATTGTTGATATTGTGAGGAAAGAGTGTAAAACACGAAAGATGATGCTGTGACGTATGATGTACCACTCTATATCGATATTCATTGGTTATATGGTGAGGAAAGAGAGTAAAAGCACGAAGGATGATGTCGTGCACATTATTATCATATGCTTGATATGGTGAGAACGAGAGTAAAAGTACGAAGGGTGATATCGTGCACATTTTATCATAAATATTGTTTAGTGAGGACGAGAGTAAATGCACGAAGGGTGATGTCGTGAAATTAGTTGATTTATGATAATTGTTGATATTCTAGTTTTGTTGCTTCTCTCCTTACTTGATGTTTTCTTTTTGGAACTGTTATCTCCCCCGCAGCGTGTTTCCCCCTCCATATCGACTGGTTATTATGGGTATTCCTTTTCTGCTGTATATATATTTGAACTGCACAAGTTTGTTTGGTAGTATGGTCCTAGACTCGTCACTAATTCGCCGAGGTTAGGCTAGGCACTTACGGTTGGTTGTGCTGATACTACACTATGTGCTCTTTTGCACGGATCCAGGTATCGGACAGCAGCAGTAGCTCGGGAGCCAGCCTTCAGTCCACGGAGACACCGAGGTTGCCTTGTAGGTGCCGCATTGCCCGTCGACTCCTCTATATTATATTTCATTATGTTATCTCATGTATTCGAGACAAACAGTGCTATATTTTTCTTTCAAACGGTTGTATTTAGTACTCTTAGTAGTTCATGAGTGATGTGACACCAGTTCTTAGGTAGAGGCATATGTTTAATTCCACATTATAGTCCAGTTTATTTAATTCAAGTCTTCCACTTTAATTTTATATTTCCGCTGTTATTTAAATATTTTGACTGTTGATGTTATGCTCTATAAAAAGGATTTAAAATAAAGGAGTTAGGACTTTATGATTTTTGGCTTGCCTAGCTTCTACGAGTAGGTACCATTACGACTCCCGAGGGTGGGAATTCTGAGTAATGACAAGTTGGTATCAGATCTCTAGGTTACACAGGTCTCACAACTCATGGACAAGCTTAGTAGAGTCGGAGGGATCGGTAGGCCTAGCTCAGGTCCCTGAGAGATTCATTGCCACCCCTGTTATTTAGGATGCTCTGGTCCGATTGGTGGGCATCATGGAGAGTGTCACCCGGGAAGGTTTTCTTCTTGTAGAACCAACCTCTTCTTAGGATTGAGGAGGGGTTCAATTTCCTACTACACGCACTCCGGAGCAGGTAGCTCCCTAGGTTAAGATTCCAGCAGTTCAGCCGGGTATAGTAGCTCAGACCGGCAATGGAGCAGCTATGTCCGCTGATGCTTTGTGGAGGCTGGATAGGTTCTTCAAGCTCTTCACTTCCACATTCAATGGTGAATCTACTAAGGATACCCAGGATTATCTGAATAGTTGTCACGAGTTTCTTCGGAACATGGGGATTGTTGAGACCAATGGAGTTGATTTTCCTACCTTTCGTCTATCTGGATCTGCCAAGACTTGGTGGAGAGATTATTGCTTAGACAAGCCAGCCGGGTCCAGCAGGGTTCCATGACGGTCACCCAATATGATGTGAGGTTCATTGATTAGCTCTCCATTCCCTTGTCATACTTTCCACCGAGAGAGAGAGAGTGTGGGGAGGTTATTGATGGTCTTATTTAGCTGATTCGTCTTCAGATGGACAAGGAGGCCGGGAGTGAGATCACTTTCAAAGAGGCATCCAATGTGGCCCGTAGAGTTGAGATGGTTCTGTCATAGGGAGGTGGTCATGGGTCGGATAAGAGGTCACGTCATTCACGCATATTCAATGGTACCTCGTCTGGAGGTAGAGATTCATATGGTAGAGGAAACCCTCCTAAGCCCTTTCAGTTAGCTCTCCAGGTGTCACATGGTACTTCAAGTGGTCGTGGTTCCTAGATACACTATTCTGATCAACAACCTTACAATTCACCCCTTTCCCCCATCAGTGCATCGCTGCTTTAGAGTTTCTAAGGTGGTCATTTAGGTCAACAGGGCCAGCAGCCAAGAGCTTGTTACCCTTGTGGTGATCCAGGTCAAATTGCCAGGTTTTGCCCTCGAGAATCGAGCAGTTCTCAGCATCAGGGTTCTCGTACCATGGTACAGGAACCAAGTGTTCCACAGCCCACACAGCCAACTAGAGGTGGGGTTAGAGGTGCTAGAGGTAGAGGTAGAGGTGCTAGAGGTGGAGCTCAGGCCGCCAGAGATGGAGGCCAACCAGTAGTAGGCCATCCTAGAGAGGTAGTTCAAGGTGATAGGGCACAGGCCCGATGTTATGCCCTTCCATCCAGGCCCGAGGCTGAGTCTTCAGATGTAATCATTACAGGTACCATTCTACTTTGTGATAGAGATGCTTCAGTTCTATTTGATCCAGGGTCTACATATTTGTTTGTGTCATCTTATTTTGCACCGTACATGTTTATGCCTAGTGATTCATTGAGTATTCATGTTTTGTGTCTACACCGGCGGGTGATTGTACTGTGGTCGATCGAGTTCATCGTTCTTGTATTGTGGTGATTGGGGGTCTTGAGACCCGTGCCGATTTGTTGCTTTTAGACATGTTCAACTTTGATGTTATATTGGGAATGGACTGGTTATCCCCGTACCATGCTCTCTTGGATTGCCATGCCAAGTCTGTGACCTGAGCCTTACCGGATTTTCCTTGTTTAGAGTGCAGAGGAACTCATGGTCATTCTACCCACAGTGTTATTTCGCATGTAAAGGCTCGGCGTATGGTTGAGAAGGGGTGTTTGGCCTATTTGGCTTCTGTTCGTGATTCAGTGCTAAGGGCCCCTCTATTTATTTGGTTCCCGTGGTATGTAAGTTTTATGAGGTTTTCCCTTCAGACCTGCCGGGGATTCCACTCGGCAGGGATATTAATTTTTGCATTGGTTTGGCTCTAGGCACTCAGCCCATTTCTTTCCTGCTATATTGCACGGCCCAGCCAGAGTTGAAAGAGTTGAAGGAGCAGTTGCAGGGCTTGCTTGAGAAGGGTTTCATTCGACCCATCATTTTTCCTTGGGGTGCATCGGTGTTGTTTGTAAATAAAAAGGATAGTTCGATGAGAATGTGCATTGATCACCGCTAGTTGAACAATGTTACAATCAATAATAAGTATCCATTGCCGAGGATTGATGATTTATTCGATCAGCTTCAGGGTGCCAAGGTATTTTCAAAGATATACTTGACATCTGGCTACCATCAGTTGAGGATTAGGGCATCTGATGTCCCTAAGACAGCTTTCTGCACTCGGTACGAGCATTATGAGTTCTTGGTTATGTCATTTAGGTTGACAATTCCCCAACAGCTTTTATAGATTTGATGAACCGAGTGTTCTGACCTTATTTGGACTCATTCGTGATAGTCTTTGTTGATGATATTCTAATATATTCCTACAGTTTGGAGGAGCACGAGTAGCATCTCAGAGTGGTTCTTCATACTGTGAAGGATAGTCTGCTATATGTGAAGTTCTCAAAGTGTGAGTTCTGGTTGAGTTCAGTTGCATTCCTGCATCATGTCGTATCAGTAGAGGGAATTAAGGTTGACCCGAAGAAGATAAAGGCGCCTAGACAAGCATCAGCTACATAGATTCGGAGTTTTTTGGGATTGGAAGGATATTATTGTCGTTTTGTGGAGGGGTTCTCGACTATCGCATCCCCGATGACAAGGTTGACCCAGAAGGGTGCCCAATTCAGATGGTCAGATGAGTGTGAGGCAAGCTTTCAGAAGCTCAAGACAGCTCTGACCACTGCACCGGTATTGGTTTTGCCCATAGGTTCAGGGCCTTATACAGTCTATTGTGATGCTTCCCATATTGGGCTTGGTGCAGTGTTAATGCAGGATGGCAAGGTCATTGCCTATGGTTCAAGGCAGTTGAAGATTTATGAGAAGAACTAATTTGTAGTTGTCAGCCATTGTCCACACACTAAAGATTTGAAGGCATTACCTGTATGGCGGCATGTGAGGTGTTCAATTATCACAAGAGTCTTCAGTATTTGTTCAAGCAGAAGGAGTTGAATTTGAGGCAGAAGAGATGGTTGGAGTGTTGAAGGATTATGACATCACTATCTTATATCACCCGGGTAAAGCCAATGTGGTGGCCGATGCTTTGAGTAGAAAGTCAGCTAGTATGGGCAGTCTTGCTTATATTCCGATCGCTGAGAGGCCATTTGCTATGGATATTCAGGCTTTGGCCAATCGATTTGTGAGGTTTGATATTTCTGATCCTAGTCGAGTATTAGCTTTCACAGTTGCTCATTTTTCATTATTGGAACGTATCCATGATTGGCAGTTTGATGATCCCCATTTGTGTTTCCTTAGAGACACAGTGAAATGAGGAGGTGCCAAGCAGGTTACCTTAGATGCTGGTGGAGTTTTGAGATTGCAGGGTCGAGTTTGTGTGCCCAATGTAGATGGACTTCGAGAGTTGATTGTAGAAGAGGCACATAGTTCCCGGTATTCTACTCATCTAGGCGGGTGTATCAGGATTTGCGGCAGCATTATTGGTGGCATAGAATGAAGAAGGATATTGTAGCATATGTGAATCAATGTTTGAATTGTCGGCCTTTATAGTGTGCCGGTATCTACCATTTCGGGCCGAGGTACGTAGTTTACCTTGCATTTCTGGAGAGCAGTTCAACGAAAGTTGGACACCCAGGTTGAGTTTAGTACAACATTTCATCCTCAGACAGACAAACAGTCCGATCGGACTATTTAGATATTGAAGGATATGCTCCGAGCTTGTGTTATTGACTTTAGAGGTTCATGGGATTAGTTCTTGCCTTTAGCAGAGTTTACCTACAACAATAGTGTAATGAATCGGCTAGCCGTTTTGGAACTTACGCCCCGTTCCCCCATCAACTGGTTCCCTTAAGTTCATTTCTGCTATTTTGGTTTGCCGAGACGCTCGGTGTTAGGAGTCGGAGTGTTTTGGGACACTTAGTCCCTAAATGAGAGCTTATGTCTTGGAAAGTGGTTTGTAATCATAAAAGTGTGAATACGGACTCAGAATGGAAATTCGATTGTTCAATTAGCTCCGTTAGGTGATTTCGGGGTTGGGAGCGTGTCCAGAATATGTTTTGGATCTCCGTAGCTCATTTGGGCTAGAAATACCGAAAGTTAGAATTTCGAAGTTTCTAGTCTGATAGTGAATTTAATCCGAGGGTCAGAATGGAATTTCAAAAATTTCTGTAGCACCGTCATATCAATTGGGACGTGCGTGAAAATTTCAGGCCAATCGGATGAGTGTTGGTTAGGTTTTTGATCGAAAGCAATATTGGATGAAATTGGGATTTCTAAGGCTTGAATCATTGATTTAATCTAGTTCCGGTGTTGTGTTAGGTGTTTTGAAGGATTGGTACAGTTTTGAATAGGGTATTAAGTGGTATTGGCGCTTTTGGTTAAGGTCCTGAGGGCCTCACGATGATTTTGGGTGGTTAACGGAGTAAAGTTTTGAAGTGTGCAGCAGCTGAAGTTTTGTCATTTGGTGTTTTCGCTTCTGCGGCTTTGGAACCGCAGAAGTGGCTTGGTAACCGCAAAAGCGAAGTGTGGGCTTTTGTACAGGAGCAGAAGGATTTCTGCCGAAGCGGAATCGCTTCTAGGATGAAGAGACCGCAGAAGCGGAAATTTGGAAAGTATAATGAAATCGCAGAAGCGGCCTGGATTCCACATAGGCGGGACCGCAGAAGCGGATATCACTGTTCATATATAGGAAAATTTGAAGGTTGAGTTTCAAAGTTAGAAAACCCAATTGGGAGCTCGGGAGAAGGCAATTTTGGGTGAATTTTGAAGAGAAGATCAGTGGGTAATATTTCTTTAACCTTATTTAGTTGTATTCCCTCAATATCTAGTTAAATCCACCTTTTGAATTTGAATTTGAGGTCAAAATTAGGGAAAATTGGATTAAATTTCTTAGACTTAATTATTGTGTTTTGAGTGGGCATTTGACCTCCAATTTTGGAGATTTTTATATGGTTAGACTCGTGAGAGTACGAGGGTTCAGAAAATATGAAAATTATTCGATTCCGAAATGTTGGTTTGAGGGGCATTTTGGTTATTTTACCTATTTTCATGCCTTAGATTTAATTTTTATAATAAAATCAGCTGCTTGCGATGTTATTTACGCTATGTAATTGAATTGAATATATTTGGGCCATTCGGAGTCGGATACTCGTGGCAAGGGCGTTGTTTCGTAGCTGACTTTGCATCGGTTCGAGGTAAGTGGCTTGTCTAACTTTGTATGGGGTACCTTTCCCCTTATGACATGATCCTTGATATTTGAGTGCCTCGTACGTGAGGCGCGCTCCGTGAGGTGACGAGCGCGTACTTGAGCTAATTGTTGTAAACCCGTTTATACTTGAAATATCTAAATTGAGATTTCTGTTTACTTGTTCATTAGACTGTTAGTTTAATTTGTGCTAGCTTAGGGAAGCATGTTTAGCCGGCTTACTTGTTTAATTGATTTACTGTATTATGTGCACTCTGTGAATCATGTTAGGCTATAAATTACCATTTCTTATTCGGATTTTGCAATTATTCTATGAATATGAGTTGTTGTTGTGTGTTTAAATTGGGACTATGGGACGGTTTCCAGGGAGATCCCCCTAGGTTTGACTTGTTCTGGACCGAGGGTGAGGGATACCAAGAGATCTCTGGAACATGTACTTATATATATTGGGATACCAAGAGATCCCCGGCTTGCTTGTTAAGGATACCAAGAGATCCTCGGGATACCAAGAGATCCTCGGCTTCTATTCCTTCTTGAGAATATCCTTCTTTATATTTCTACCTTTATTTTCCATTACATATTCTGTAATTATTTGGTTTAGATTCTTGCTGTAGACTTTATTTACACTGTTTCCATTATGTTATAATTTACTATGTTTGTTCTCCGTAGGGCCCTGACCTTCCTCGTCACTACTCGATCGAGGTTAGGATTGACACTTACTGAGTACCGCTGTGGTGTACACACGCCTCTTCTACGCATGTTTCTCATATGCAGACCTAGGTACTTCTTCCCTGGCGTATCATCCTCGCAACGGAGAGCATTAGCGGAGACTCGAGGTATATCTGGTACGTCCGCAGACTTGAAGTCTCTATTCTATTCCAGCTGTATTAGATAGCCTACTTTCCCCTTTTCTTTGTGTTGTTTTGACACTCTAGTGTAGTGCATGTTACTCTTTTAGCCTTTGTTGACCATGAGATTCCGGGTGTTGGGATTTGTTTCAGAATTGTAGTGTTAAAGTGTATGTGCCAGGCTACAACTATATACTTTTACTCATGTTATTTAGCTTTTAAATTATTATTATTTCGTAAAGGTTGTAAATTCCGCAATGTGTTAGGCTTACCTAGTCGTGAAGACTACGTGTCATCATGACATGTTAACAATTAGTGAACTAGGGTCGTGATAAATTGGTATCAAAGCTCTAGGTTCATAGGAGTCACAGAACACATGCCGATTTATTAGAGTCTCGCTGATCGGTACAAAGACGTCTGTATTTATCTACGAGAGGCTGTGTAACTGTTTAGGAAAAACATCTTCACTTCATTGAATTCCTGGTCGTACCATATTTTGACGTCGACTCTATGACTTCTATTTTTTATTCTCTCACAGATGGCGAGGACACGTGCCACCAAGACGATCAAGCACCTGCACCCCCTCCTACATCTTCTAGAGGCAGGGGCCGGGGCAGAGGTCGTGGATGCCAACGTGGTACAGTCAGAGCACCTGCGCAAGCTACCGCTGAGGTACTACCAGCAGATCCATTCAGGGCTCAGGCCCCTGACATGCCTACATCCACTACTACTCCAGCTGTTCAGGAGGCATTGGCACATTTTATAAGCATATATACTACGTTGTCACAGGCAGGGTTGGTTCCCCTTCCTACAGCCACATCCCAGGCCGGGGGAGGAGCCCAGACTCCCGAAGCCCGCACTCCTAAGCAGAGAGTGCATATGGAGCAGGTCCCAAATATCATCCATGTTGAGCACGTAGTACCGGTTCAGCCCGAGGATAGGGCACCTGCTTCCAAGGATGAGCATCAGAGACTGTAGAGGTTAAGAAGTATGACCCTCCAGTTTTCAGCGTATTAGCTACATATGATGCCTTGGGATTTCTGGAGGATTGTCACCGTATCTTTTGCACCATGGGTATTACTGCCTTGATCGGTGTTTCTATCTCAGCTTTCCAACTTCGGGGAGCCGCCTATGATTAGTGGTGCACATTTGAGTTATATAGTCCAGAAGCGGCTGCCTCTCTACCCTGGGCATGGTTTTCAGATATTTTTCATAGGGAGTTTTCCCCAGAGCCTTAGGAACGCATGGAGCATGGCGTTTGAGCATTTTTTCCAGGGTGCTATGACCGTTTCAGATTATGTCATCCGTTATACTAAGTTGGCCAGACATGCACTGGCCTTGGTTGCTACTGTCCGCGAGAGGGTTCACCGATTTATTGAGGGTCTTATTCCATCCATCAGATGTAGCATGGCTCGAGAGTTGGAGGTGGATATACCTTATCAGCAGGTAGTGAGCATAGCTAGGAGGATCGAGGGTTTGCTTGCCAGAGAGCGAGAGGAGAGAGATGCCAAGAGGTCTCGAGAGTCGGGTCACTACTCTGGTACTCGTACCCCAGCAACAAAGCATCATGGTAGGGGCTATATGGTTCACCTAGTTTATTTAGCTCTTCCTTCATCCAGCAGTACTCCAGCTCATCCCAGATCTTAGTAGCCTTAATATGCACCTCCGGTTTCTAGTGCGCCTCCTACGCGGGTGTGCTTTCAGAGGTCCGCCCAGCAGGGGTGGATCCAGTCAGTCAAAGCCACTGCACCTTCCCAGAGCTTGTTTAGAGTGCAAGGAAACCCTCCATGTAGTGAGGGATTGCCCTAGGATTGGGAGGAGTCACCTCCATAGCATTCTCAACTGCAGTGTGACCAGTAGGATTCTTAAGCTATTATTCCTGCTCTAGCTTCCACCCCATCTGCCCAGCCAACCAGGGGCAGAGATCGGGGAGATAGATATCTCCCTCGAGGGAGGGGCTGGGACAGATATTATGCTATTCCAGCTCATACCGAGGCTGTTGCCTCTGATAATGTCATTTTAGGTATTATATTGGTTAGTCATGGAGAGGCATCGGTTCTATTCGATCCAGGCTCTACCTATTCTTACGTGTCATCTTATTTTGCCCCATATTTGGGTATAGCTCGAGAATCATTGAGCTCTTCTATTTATGTTTCTACTCCCGTGGGAGATTCTCTTATTGTGGACCACGTTTATCGGTCGTGTTTGGTTACTCTTCGTGGTATTGAGACAATGAGCGGATTTATTGCTACTCGGTATGGTTGACTTTGATATTATTTTGGGCATGGACTGGGTGTATCCCTATCATGCTATTCTTGATTGTCACGCCAAGACCAAGAAGCTGCCTATGCTAGGTTTTTCACATATTGAGTGGAGTGGTACTATTAATCACACTCCTAGTAGAATTATCTCTTTTCTTAAAGCTCAGCGTATGGTTGAGAAGGAATTTTCCTGCTTATTTAGCATATGTGAGAGATGTCAGTGCTGATACCTCTTCTATTGATTCTGTTCCTGTGGTACAGGATTATCCCGATGTGTTTCTAGCTAATCTTTCAGGTATGCCACCGGATAGAGACATTGATTTTGGTATTTATTTGTTGGCGGGCACTCAACCCATTTCCATTCCTCCGTACCATATTGCTCCTATTGAGTTGATGGAGTTGAAGGATCAGTTACAGGAATTGCTTGATAAGGGTTTTATTTGACCCAGTGTTTCATCGTGGGGTGCTTCTGTCTTCTTAGTAAAGAAAAAGGATGGTTCTATGCACATGTGTATCGATTATCGTCAGTTGAACAAGGTTACAGTGAAGAACCGATACCCTTTGCCTCGTATTGATGATCTATTTGACCAGCTTCAGGGCGTACAGGTGTTTTCTAAGATTGATTTACGCTCAGGTTATCACCAGTTGAAGATTCAGGAGCTGGATATCCTGAAGACTGCCTTCAATACTTGGTATGGTCATTACGAGTTCCTTATTATGTCATTTAGGCTGACCAATACCCCAGCAGCTTTTATGCATTTGATGCATAGTGTATTCAGGCCCTACCTTGACTCGTTCATTATTGCTTTTATAGATGATATTATAATATACTCCCGAAGTCGGGAAGATAATGAGCAATGCCTGAGGATAGTGCTTCAGACCCTGCGAGAGAAGAAATTATATGCAAAGTTCTCAAAATGTGAGTTTTGGTTGAGTACTGTGGAATTTCTAAGCCACGTGGTATCGAGTTAGGGCATTTGAGTGGATCTGAAGAAGGTGGAGGCCATGCAGAGTTGGCCCAGGACCTTCTCAGCTACAGAGATTCGCAGTTTCCTTGGCCTGGAGGGTTATTAACGTTGTTTTGTGAAGGGCTTTTCATCGATTGCAGCCCTTATAACTGATTGACCCAGAAGGGTGCTCCTTTTTAGTGGACAGATGAGTGTGAGGCGAGCTTTCAGAAGCTCAAGACAGCTTAGAATATAGCCCCAGTTCTTATATTGTCTATTGTGATTCCTCAAGGATAGGTCTTGGAGCGGTATTGATGCAGGACAGCAGGGTGATTCCCTACGCGTCCAGGCAGTTGAAAGAACATGAGAAGAATTATCATGTCCATGATCTTCAGGTAGATGGGGACGGACGGATAGTCCGAGCGCACCATTCAGATTCTTGAAGACATGCTCTGTGCATGCGTGATTGAGTTTAAAGGGTCCTGAAATCAGTTCTTGCCATTGGCTTAGTTTGCTTACAACAACAGTTAGCATTCCAATATTCAGATGGAGCCATATAAGGCCTTATATAGTAGGATATGCAGATCCCCAATGGGTTGGTTGAGACGGGTAAGGCTGGGCTATTAGGCATTGATTTGGTCCAGGATGCGGTAGAGAAGGTTAAGGTGATTCAAGATAAACTCCATACAGCCCAGTCCACATAAAAGAGTTACGCGGACCGGAAGGTTCGTGATGTTTCTTTTATGGTTTGTAATGGGTTCTGCTTCGGGTCTCGCTTATGAAAGGCGTCATGAGGTTTGGTAAGAAAGGAAAGTTGAGTCCGAGGTTCAGTAGCCCTATTGAGATTTTGAAGCGAGTTGGGGAGGTTTCTTATGAGCTTGCTTTACCTCTCAGTTTGGCCGGGTTCATCCGGTATTTCATGTCTCGATACTTTGGAGGTATCACGGTGATCCGTCTCATGTGTTGGAGTTCACTTTAGTCCAGTTGGACAAGGATCTGTCCTATGTTGAGAGCTAGTGGTGATATTGGATAGGCATGTCCGAAAGTTCATGTCAAAGGATATAGCTTCAGCAAAGGTTCAGTGGAGGGGTCATTCGGCCAATGAGGCAACTTGGGAGACCGAGTGGGATATGCGCAATCGATACCCTCATCTTTGCACTACTTTTGGTATGTTCTCTATGCTTGTTTGAGGATGAAAGAATGTTTAAGTGTAAGAGGGTGTAACGACCCAGCCGGTCATTTTAGGAATTTAAGCCCCGTTCCCCTATCAACTGCTTACCCTAAGTTCATTTATGCTATTTTGGCTTGCCGGGATGCTCGATGTTAGGAGGCAGAGTGTTTTGAGACACTTAGTCCCTATATGAGACCTTAAGTGTTAACAAGTAGTCTGTAATCATAACAGCGTAAAGATGGCCTCGTAATGGAAATTCGATGCTTCTGTTAGCTCCGTTAGGTGATTTCAGGGTTGGGAGCGTGTCTGGAATGTGTTTGGGATGTCCGTAGCTCATTTAGTCTAGAAATGCCGAAAGTTAAAATTTTGAAGTTTCTGGTCTGATAATGAATTTTTTATTCGAGGGTTGGAATGGATTTCCGGTTATTTTTGTAGCACCTTCATGTCATTTGGGACGTACGTGTAAAATTTCATGTAAATCGAACGAGTGTTGGTTAGGTTTTTTATCGAACGCATATTTTGGATGAAAATGGGATTTCTTAGGCTTGAATCATTGATTTAATCGAGTTCCAATGTTGTGTTAGGTGTTTAAAGGATTGGTACATGTTTGAATAAGGTATTAGGTGGTAATGGTGCTTTTGATTGAGGTCCCGAGGGCCTCGGGATGATTTCGGGTGGTTAACAGAGTAAAGTTTTGAAGTGTGCAGCAGCTGAAGTTCTGTCATTTGGTGTTTTCGCTTCTGCGGCTTGGGAAACGCAGAAACGGCTTCGTAACCACAAAATCAAAGGGTGGACGTTTGGACAGGAGCCGCAAGAGCAAAAGGATTTCCGCAGAAGTGGAATCGCTTCGGGGATGAAGATACCGCAGAAGCAGAAATTTGGAAAGTTTAATGAAACTTCAAAAGCGGCCTGGATTCCGCATAGGCGGGACCGCAGAAATGGTTATCACTATTTAGATATAGAAATATTCGAGGGTTGAGTTTCAAAGTTAGAAAAACCAATTAGGATCCCGGGAGAAGGCGATTTTGGGTGGATTTTGAAGAGAAGATCAGTGGGTAATGTTTCCTTAACCTTATTTAGTTGTATTCCATCAATATCTAGTTAAATCCACCATTTGAATTCAAATTTGAGGTCAAAATTGGGAATTATTGGATGAAACTTCTGAGACTTAATTATTGTGTTTTGAGTGGGCATTTGACCTCCGATTTGTGAGACTTTTATATGGTTAGACTCGTGAGAGTATGAGGGTTCTGACGATGTGAAAATTATTCTATTCCAAGACATTGGCCTAAGGGTTGTTTTGGTTATTTTACCTATTTTCGTGCCTTAACTTTAATTTTAATAACAAATTAGTTGCTTGCAATGTTATTTATGTTATGTAATTAAATTGAATAGATTCGGGCCATTCGGAGTCAGATACTCATGGCAAGGGCATTGTTTCATAGTTGACTTTGTACTGGTTCGAGGTAAGTGGCTTGTCTAACTTTGCATGGGGGACCTTTCGCTTTAGGACATGAACCTTGATATTTGAATGCCTCGTATGTGAGGTGACGTGCGCATACTTGAGCTAATTGTTGTAAACCCTTTTCTACTTGAAGTATCTAAATTTGAGATTTCATTTTACTTTTTCATTTAAGACTGTTATTTAACGTGTGCTAGCTTAGGGAAGCATGTTTAACTGACTTACTTGTTTAATTGATTAACCGTATTGTGTGCACTCTGTGAAGCATGTTTGGCGAGAAATTACCATTTCTTGTTCGGATTTAGCAATTATTCTCAGAATATGAGTTGTTGTTGTTGTGTTTTTAAATTGGGACTACGGGACAGTTTCCCAGGAGATCCCCATGTACTTGACTTGTTCTGGATTGAGGGTGTAGGATACCAAGAGATACCTGGAACATGTACTTATATATATTGGGATACCAAGAGATCCCCGGCTTGCTTGTTAAGGATACCAAGAGATCCTCGGGATACCAAGAGATCCCGGTGTATACGATGAGGATACCTAGAGATCCTCGGGATACCAAGAGATCCTCGGCTGCTATTCCTTATTGAGAATATCCTTCCTTGTATTGCTACCTTTGTTTTCCATTATTGTTTCCGTATTTATTTGGTTTAGATTCTTGCTGTAGACTTTATTTACACTGTTTTTGTTATCTTATTATTTACCATGTTTGTTCTCCATAGGGCCCTGATCTTCCTCGTCACCACTCGACCGAGGTTAGGTTTGGCACTTACTGAGTACCGCTGTGGTGTACTCACGTCTCTTCTACGCATATTTCTCATGCGTAGGCCTGGGTACTTCTTCCTAGGCGTATCGTCCTCATAGTGGGGAGAATTAGCTGAGCTCGAGGTATATCTGCTACGTCCGCAGACCCAAAGTCTCTATTCCATTCCAACTGTAGTAGATAGACCCCTTTCCCCTATTCTTTGTGTTATTTAGACACTCTTGTGTAGAGCATGTTATGATATTATTTTAGCCTATGTTGCCCGTGAGATTCCGGGTCTTGGGATTTGTTTGAGAATTGTAGTGTGAAAGTGTATGTGCCAGGCGGCAACTATATACTCCTCATGTTATTTAGCTTTTAAATTATTAGTATTTCGTAAAGGTTGTAAATTCCGCAATGTGCTAGGCTTACCTATTCGTGAAGACTTGGTGCTGTCATGACATGTTCACAATTGGTGAACTAGGGTCATGACAAACAGCTACCAGTCGAGTATCTAGATTGCCTCTTATGAAGCTTTATATGGTAGGCGGTGTCGATCTCCGATAGGATGGTTTGAGCCGGGAGAGGCTCGATTGTTGGGTTCGGATCTGGTTCAGGAGGCCCTGGACAAGGTCAGGATCATTTAGGATGGGCTTCGTACAGCTTATCCAGGCAAACGAGCTATGCAGATCGTAAGGTTTGAGATGTGGCTTTCATGGTTGGTGAGCGGGTATTGCTCCGAGTGTCACCTATGAAAGGCGTGATTAGATTTGGAAGGAAGGGCAAGCTTAGCCCTAGATTCATTGGTCCATTTGAGATTCTTGATTGAGTGGGAGAGATGGCTTATAGACTTGCATTGCCGCCGAGCATACCGGCCGTGCACCCAGTTTTTCATGTGCCCATGCTCCGGAAATATCATGCGATCCATCCCATGTGTTAGATTTTAGCACTGTCCAGTTGGACAAGGACTTGATATATGAGGAGGAGCTGGTAGCTATTCTACACCGATAGGTTCGCAGTTGATCTAAAAGTTTCCCATTCGTTCGTGTTCAATGGAGAGGTCAGCCTCCTGAGCCATCGACCTGGGAGTCAAAGTCTGATATACGGAGCCACTACCCTCATTTGTTCCCCGACTTTGGTACTTCCTTCTTTTGTCCGTTCGAGGACGAACGGTTATTTTAGAGGTCTTAAAAACCTCATTTAAATACCCATTATATGCTTCAGAGGTCGTAAAAACCTCATTTAAAGTCACCTCAGTTTGCGTGCATAGCCCGGAAGCATAGCTGGAAAGCCTAAATATGAAATTATGTGAAAAATGCTATTTTTTGAGTTTAAAATGAATAAATTTGACTTCGGTCAAACCCAAACCCGTGCATTGATGGTCTCGTAGGGTCTGTAGAAACATTTGGGGCATGGGTGTCTGCCCGAAATCGAATTTCGAAGTCCCAAGCCCAAGTAATGAATTTTAATGTAAAATTGCTTTCTAAAAATGTTTATGGAAATTGGAAATTAAATTTGATTAGAAAACAATTGTATCGGGCCGGTAGTATGGTTTCGGCGTCCGGTATAGGTCATATATATGTTTTAAGTCCTTCATGTGAATTTTGGTTAAAATCGGACGTCTTTTGATGAGTTTCGGACTTGAAATACCAAATTTAAAACCATTATGTTTTTGGGAAAATTCTTGATTTTGAGGTTTCATTCATTGTTTTTGAATTTATTTAGGCGATTTAATCGTGCGGATAAAATCATATGATGTTTTCGAGTTAGTATTTGTGTTTGGTTAGGAGTCCCGAGGGCCCGGGAGTGTTTCAGAGGTTTTTCAGAATGGATTTTGGCTTATAAAAGTTGCATGTTTTTGTTGTTCAGTGCCCATGGATTTTGTTCTTCGCGTTCGCGTGGGAACTCTCATGAACGCATAAGGAAAAATTCCCAAGGGTTATTTTTCTTTTTTCGCAAATGCGAAGTTGGTGACGCAAAACAAGAAGCTGAGGGGGGTAGACCCTTCGCGAACGCGTCCCTCTTCTCGCAACCGTGCGAGGTTGAGGGGGAGGGGTCGTTGGTTTAAGCTACGCGAGCGCGATCATTGTGTCGCGAACGCGAAGGCTTCGGGATTTGTGCTCTATCGATGGGAGCCTATTATCGCTAACGCAAAGGTCTTCAGACCTGTCCTATAGTGAACGCGTGATGACCATCGCAAACGTAAAGTGCAATTTTGCCCAGTTATTTTAAAACTCCAAAACAGAACTAAAAATGGGATTTCATAACACGTTCATAAACCCTTTCTTCTCCAAAGCTCCTAAGCAATTTTTGAAGCATTTATTCACCAAAGTTTCTTGGGTAAGCATTGTTTAACTCATTTTCTTCATATTTGGTCAACATTTATAGAAACCCTAGGCCTAAGACTTGTAATTAAGGGTAGAAATCAGGGATTTGGGTAGAGTTTGGGCTTTTTTATTCTTTTTTATATAGAGCTTGTTTTGGGGCCGAATTTGAAAACAAATTATATATTCGGGCTCGTGGGTGAATGGATGATTTGATTTTGGTTCGAACCTCGTGTTTTCACCAAGCGAGCCCGCGGTTGATTTTTGGGATTTTGGGAAGAATTCTTGGGAAACTATAGTTAGGTATCAGATTCGAATTGTATAGCATGTATTGATGTTATGAATCCATTTATGTATAGATTTGATTGATTTGGAGCCGAATTCGAGAGGGAAAGCGGTAATTGAGGATTGATTTGGCCGTGGAAGTTTGAGGTAAGTGTTTAGTCTATTCTTAGCTTCAGGGAGTATGTCTTGAGTCCTATTTGCTATGTAATAATTGTTGAGTACGAAGTATAGTAATTGTGATGAGTACCAATACATTGGTGTATAGCATGATCGTGAGTCTTTATATAATGAATATCCTGATTTTGTTGTGTCTTTCATGCCTTAATGATGATGTCTATATGTTGTGAAAAGCTTGTGAAAGAAATTGTGACCTCTGAACTTCGAGGAGCATTGGCTCGAGTTATATTACAAAGTGTACAAGTATATGAGATGATTGAACCCTTTGGAGCATTGTCTCAAGAGGTAAAGTGAGTTATAAAGTAAAACTGAAAGAAAGAGAAAGCGTTATTAAATTGTTCCCTTGGAGGGATTCTATTGTTATTTGTTAATACCCTTGCCCCTTTATTTGTGATTGTTGTTTGGGTAAGGAAAAGCGCTAAATCATGAAGGGTGATAGCGTGCCATACGATGTACCACTCCGTATCGATAATAATTGATTATATGGTGAGGAAAGAGACTAAAAGCACGAAGGGTGTTGCCGTGCACATTATTATCATATGATTGATTAGAGAATGAGAGTAAAAGCACGAAGGGAGATGTCGTGTACATTTCATCATAAATATTGTTTGTTGAGGGCGAGAATAAAAGCAGGAAGGTTGATGTCGTGCAAATTTTTGATTTTATGATAATTGTTGGTATTCTAGTTTTGTTGCTTCTCTCCTTACTTGATGTTTTCTATTCAGAACGGTTATCTCCCCCGCGGCATGTTTCTCCCTCCCACATCGACTGGTTATTATCGGTATTCCTTTTCTGCTGTATATATATATATATATATATATATATATATATATATATATTTGAACTGTAAAGGTTTATTTTGTAGTCTGGTCCTAGCCTCGTCACTACTTCGTTGAGGTTAGGTTAGGCACTACCAACATATGTGGTCGGTTGTGCTGATACTACACTCTGTGCTCTTTTGCACAAATCCAGGTATCGGACAGCAGCAGTAGCTCAGGAACCAGCCTTCAGTCTACCGAGATACCGAGGTAGCCTTAGAGGCATCCGCAGGCCAAGCGTCTCCTCTATCTTATATCATTTTGTTATCTCATGTATTTGAGACAAACAATGTTATATTTATTTCAAACGATTGTATCTAGTACTCTTAGTAGTTCGTGAGTGATGTGACACCAGTTCTTGGGTAGAGGCATATTTTTATTTCCGCATTATTGTTCAGTTTATTAAATTTAAGTCTTCTTCTTTAATTCCATATTTTTGTTGTTATTTAAATATTTAATGCTTGATGTTATGCTTGATAAAAAGCATTTAAAATAAAGAAGTTAGGAGTTCCTAATTTGTGGCTTGCCTAGCTTCTACGAGTACGTGCCATCACGACTCCCAAGGGTCGAAATTTCGGGTCGTGACAAGAAAGATCAAGGACGATGGTAAGAGTGGTCTTGATTGCATATCGAAAGAACAAAGGCTTGCTATTTTCTGCAAATTGAATGAGAGAAAAGCTAAGTTGAAGGTATTCCTTGTGTTTCTATTGAATAATACATGCTTATACAATTTTATACAAAGTTATACAGGTGTTTATACATCTTTATACACGTAGTGCTACACTGATTTATACATTTTTATAAAATATTTCAGTATAGTTTTTGTTCCTGATCTATTTCTTGTTATTTTTTCCATATGCAAGGTTGGGGACTTCTATATACAATAAGTTGATCATTCCCACAACAGGATTAGTTCCCATTCTAAAACTGATATTGTGAGCATTTTGAAGCAATGCTTGACTGATATGCAGCTTCAAATGTTCCATGCTAGTTGTTTTGGGTACTTCTTGGACCTCCCTCAATTTAAAATTCAAAATCAACTTATTCATTGTATATTATTGAAGGAAGCTGTCCCAGGACGGGAAAGGGAGTTGTGGGTTAAAATTAATGGTTTTTTGTTGCGTTTTGGCATTGGAGAATTTGGTGTTATCACCGGTTTGAAGTGTGTAGAAGACAACACCACTTTATATGACAAACCATATGTTTATTAGTTGCTAAACGAGTACTTTCCAGGAGATGGAAAAAAGGCCATAACGAGGGGGCTACTTCTTGATTGCTTTAAGAAAAAGGACTGGAAGTCGGACGAAGATGCGTTCAAGATGGCCTTAATGGTGTTTGTTCATCATTTTATATTCCCAGATGGCAATAATCATGGTATCAACAAAGATGGTTTTGATATCATTGAAAGTGGTCAATATCATATGCATGATTCGGGAAAAAAGTCATTTGAAGATATTTTAAGGACAATGAGGGACAGATAGTGTGACTATTTTACAATGTATAGACTTGGAGGTTCGCCACTTGCATTACAGATATGGTTTTTGAGTGTTTCTCTATGGTTGAAAAGCATCTAGCTGTTTGCGTTGGCACAAATGTGCCACGCATTCTTAATTGGAAAGTGAGTGAAACTCCAACATATGCGGATTTGACCGGCAGAGTGATCATTTGTAGTATCGACAAGGTAAAAAAATTTTACCATAATACTTTTCTTCATATATGATTTCAGCTTTTTTGTATGTATATTTAACATTCTTTCACAATTTCCTTTTTCTACTATTTTAATCCTGTTTTTCTTCTTGTAGTTGAACTATAGTAACATTTTTCCTACTCATGAAGAGATGTCAACTCTGAACATCAACAGGATTTTTGAAGTTAATGCCGATGGTGTTGCATCAGGGGAGATGCTTGTTGTGCCTACCTTTCACACTGATGATTTTGTCATTGTATCTCCACCTTGTCCTCAGAATGTGGAGCAACAATCTAAACGATCTTATCCTTAGAATACGGAGCAATAGACTAAACGAGCTTTTCCTCAAAATATGGATCGACAGCCAAATCCGAGTTATGATCTTTTGGTGCGCATTGATCTGTCGAATGCTGAAGTTGAGAAGTTGAGGAGCGTTGTTGGAAAGTACTGGACCTTTAGCTTTTCTGTAGTTTATCAGTACTTTTTGTATATACATGGTTTTTTTGTTATAAACATGGTTGTTGATTTTCTTTTGTTTTTTTTTTGTTAAAGTTGAGTGATACAATGACCACATTCAACAATTATGCAGTTTCGTCCTTTGAAGAAGTGTTCAGTTTTCTGAATATGAAGGAAACCAACCAAACGAGGGAGGATTTTACTGATTCTAAAGTAATTATTTACTGATAAAACCAATCACTCAACAGTTATGCTTTCTCTGAATTAGCACTCAACATGCCTTCTCTTTCTATTGTTTTTATTAGATTCCTCAGCGTGTGTCTGATGACAGTACATCTAGTCTTGGCGAATTTGATGGCTAT
Organism: Nicotiana benthamiana; assembly: GCA_034376525.1. NCBI lineage: Eukaryota > Viridiplantae > Streptophyta > Magnoliopsida > Solanales > Solanaceae > Nicotiana > Nicotiana benthamiana. Next base: position 49,240,750 of record CM067337.1, on the reverse strand, counting down.
CAATATGATGTTGTTCCTAACTTTGTGAATCAAGATAACATGCTAGTTGCCGAGGGAGTTATTGATGGTGTTGATCATGGTATTTGTTCTGCACGTTATCTTTTTTTGTTTGATTTTTCTTTTCTTTATTTTAAAAGTTCTTTATTATTTATTTTCTCTGTCTGAGGGACAACAGGTGATGTCAAGGGTGACACATATTGGGATGTTATTGGCGATGAAGATTTAGCTACGCTACAGATGTCCCAAATTGTGCTTCACAAACAATCCATCATAGATGTAGAAGATTATTACATTTATCCAGAACAGTCAGTTCGATAGAAAATACCAAGAAAATATGGCCAGTTTTTATTTCGGGGCATCAAGATCGGTGCACAAGCTTATTTTTTATATCAAGCATCCTTTCACGATTGAAATTGATGATTTTGATCCATTGTCTCCATTAGCTAAAGATTTTTGCACATTTGTTGATAATGGGATGGATACGAGGCGGAGATATCTTTACTTTCGTTAATCTTTCATGTTCTAATTTTATGCTTGTCAATGAATGTAGTTCTGGTTACTTTTTTTGTGATTTGAAGTGCCAAAATATATATCTCGATGAAGTAAATAAGCTTGCGGAAGCTTTTGCTTTTGGCTCGTGTCATGTGACCACGAAGAATTGGTTTCACTCACTTTCATATTGTGGTCGACCTTTGATTGACACTGTATTTAACCAATATCTATTCTAATGCCTTTTTTATTTGTTACATATCTTTATTTTATTCTGAGTCTATTGATAGTACTAATATATCGTCTCTTGTTGTTTTCTTGAGCTGAGGGTCTCCTGAAAATAGCCTCTCTTCCCCTCGGGGTAGGGGTAAGGTCTGTGTACATATTACCCTCCCCAGACCCCATTTGTGGGATTATACTGGACTGTTGTTGTTGTTGTTGCATAGCTTTATTGTTTGAGACCCCCATAGTGTATACATAACATTGTATAATCACAGTATAATATTGTATAACTTTGTATAAATATGTATATCTCTGTATAATAGTGTATAAATTTCTATATTTAAAAAATATGGTAGTGATGGTTGTTCTGTTTTATTTCTTATCTCAACACTTGGATGTCCTCTTTTATTATATGACGAAGAGGGGAAAATACGGGCCGAGTGTTGTCATGCGGTTTACTACAACCAACTTTGCCTTTGGTAATAAAATCAACTCCATATATAAAGATTTCAAAGTGAATGAAGATCCTTCAGTAATTTCTGAAGGGCATGAGATAGAAGAGTACATTAGAGGATATTATTGTGATGCAAATATACCGTGGCACTCTGTTGATCACGTCTTATTCCCTATCTATGTGAAGCGCGAAAGCGAAAAATTGGGCCATTGGGTTTTGGGATTATTTACGTTCATAGATAGGTACATCCACATCTATGAATCTAACCGTGGAGCTATTAATGATAGACTTGCTTTGGATGTTGCATTACCTTATGCATTTCTGATACCTTACTTCTTAAAGATTTTCGATTTTTATCTCGAGAAGAAGGCCATTGATAGGAACAGTGGTGCACATATCGATAAATTCCATTCTGATGCTTTACAGATTAATTTGGTTAACATTGTGCCCCAACACATCAAATGGTAGGTTATCTCAATTGTTTTACTATTTTACTATTAGTGTATTTGAATCTGATTTGTTTCTTTTTAATGACAATGATTGTGGTGCTTTTGTTGCTGGCTTTGCTGAGTATTTCATCCTTGGTAAGGAATTTAAAAAGATAATTTTAACATTAAGACACTTCCCAGCAGATGAAAATCTCTGTTGTGGGATTGTGGAAGGAAAAAACAGTAGTCGAATGGAACTAGTGGTGATGAAAAGAGCAAGAAGGGACGATCGTGAAAGTAGTTATGTTTTTTCCATTTTACTGTTGTTTTTCTATGCATCAGGAGTTGTTGACTAGTTTTTGTTGGCCCAAGTTCAGATAAAGTTTTGAATATTGACAAATGAACTTAGTCATGGACTAGGTCCAACATGTGAGACACAGTGGTTATCTGCTTATACATGTGAGATGCACATGAAGAAGATAAGTCTCAAGAATCAAGCAGCAATATCCTCTGAACTGATCGAAAAGGTTTCACAAAGGATGACGAGATGAAGTCTCCTTATGAGAAGAGAACTTAATCAGTATCAATGATAAGGGTTGGTGTTTGTATTGTTCTAGGACTCAAATTTGATAAAGGATCAGCAATTGAGTCTCAATCAAACTCTAATTACTAACTCATTAAATAACTGTGATTGTTCTCTTTACAGGATGGCAGATACGCAGAAGTTAAAACTAAATTGAGAGCAAAAGAGAACAAGGCAATTTTTCAAGCAATTTATATGAGATTTAAGTGTGCACTTCTGAAGCTACTTGAATGAGATAGAAGAACCAATTTCATTGTGTTTATTCTTACTCTAGTTCAATTGTAGTAGGTGGTTTAAAATTGTAATTTTTCTAGCTTTCATAGAAGTAATTGTATTAGGTACTTTGAGTATTCAAGGTAGAGTTAACTTGAAAGTTTCACAACAGTTGAGGATGTGTGACACACTGGGATTAGAGTTAATGCTTAGGTTTATAATAGTTTTGTAAATTCTATTTTGGCTCATTGATTTTAGTTTATGTTTGGAAAAATCCTACTGAGTAGTAGGTCATGATTTTTTCACCTTTTGAGCCAGGTGTTTTCCACGTAAAAATATCTATGTTCTATATTTTATGTACTTTTAATTCTGCAACAGTACCACCTAGAAGAACCAGGTTCTTCTAGATCGAAAAATTATGTACCACACAAATCACCCCTTCTTGTGTGGTATTGACGTTTGGAGCATCAATTGGTATCAGAGCAGGTTATCCTTGAAGAGGCTAACACCTAAGGGAAAGATCAACATAAGTGCTCCACATGGGAACTGAGAAGTGCAGTCCACTGCAAGGCCTCCACTGTTCAATGGATAGTACTACTCTTGGTGCAAGAACAGGATGGGCGATCACATCATAGGAGAAGACTATGAACTCTAGGACATATTCACTGATGGTCCTTTAGCAACCACAAAGAAGAATAAGGGAGGAGTGGATGTGCCAAAGACAAGGGCTGACTGCACTGCTCAAGACCTGAGGAAGTGGGAGAAAAATGCTAAGGCCAAGAAATGGCTTGTATGTGGACTAGGTCCAAACGAGTATAGTAGGATCCAAAGTTGTACTAGTGCCAAAGATATATGGGATACTTTGCAAGTGGCTTATGAAGGAACACCTCAAGTGAAAAGATCCAGAGGAACACAAATGTATTCTCAATATGAGAATTTTACTATGAAGGATAGAGAAACTATCCAAGATATGTATACTAGGTTCACTACACTGACAAATGAAATTAAGCCTCTTAGAAGGACTATTCTTGAAGAAGATAAGGTTGAGAAAATCTTAACAAGAGCTCTTTCAATTGCTTGGGAAAGCAAAATCACTGCTATTCAGGAATCCATGAATATGGCTACTCTCAGACTGGATGAATTGATTGGAAATCTTACTACTTATGAACTAAGAAGGCAAACCGGGAAGATGGATACACCCAAGAAGAAGAGAAGCCTAGCTCTCAAAATTGCAGAAGATTCAGATCTGGAAGATGATGAGATGGCTATGATCACTAGAAAGTTAAAAAAGTACCTGATGAGGGCAAAGGGTTCATCAAGAGGTACAACCTTCAACAAGTGAAGAGCTCTTAAGAAACAGACCAATAATTGTTGCTATAAGTATGGTAATACTGACCAAATGATCAAGAATTTCCCTCAGTGGGAAATTGAGTGGAAGAAAGAAAGGGCTGAATGAAGAAACATGAATAAGGAATAGGTTCAACAAAAAAGGAACAAAGGTTCAACCAAGTCTATGGTTGCTGCTTGGAGAGACCTCCGATGAAGACCTAGAAGATGAAGTTCAAGAAGAGCAAGCTCTTATGGCCATCGGAGAATCAGATGATGAACAAGAGGTAAGTATTCTTATCTCAAAGACAAGACTAATTTTTTGTCTAAAGAAAGGTTGGCAGAGCTATTATTAGACTTCATTGATGAGTCTGAGATTGTTAACAGTGAGAAGTAAGTTCTGTCTAGGGAATGTGTTATCCTAAAAGCAAAATGCAAAAGTCTAGAGTCTAGGGCTTATGAGAGTGATAATGTCACGGCCCAGATTTTTCCCACCATCGGGAGTTGTGATGGCACCTACTGTAAGATCTAGGCAAGCCAACCCTTTTTAAAATATTCCATATAACTTTAATCCAAACAATATAATAACTGAAATAATTAAATAGAAATACGCGGAAGACGTTTAACAAAAATAGTAACAAACTGCCAAAATTAGTAACATGCTTCTACCCAGTATCTGGTGTCACTACTCATGGACGACTAAAAGAGTACTAAAAATAACAGTCTAAAAGAAATACATAACATGTCTGTTTTGATATACTAAAAACAAACTGGAAAAGATAGAGGAGACTAAGGACCCGCGAACGCCAGCGAACTACCCCAGAGTATCTGGACTGGAGGATCGCTTCCTAACTACTACTGTGATCTATAAGCTGTGTCCTGACCTGTGCACAAAAAGGCACAGAAATGTAGTATCAGCACAAACCGACCCCATGGGCTGGTAAGTGCCCGGCCTAACCTCGGCGAGGTAGTGACGAGGCTAAACCGGACCTACCACAATCAACTTGTACATATATATGTGCAATAACGGAAAGAGAACAAGAATTTAAGCAGATAATGGGGGAAGGGACATGCTGGGGGTATAACAGCTCAATTATAACTTCAACAAACAATAAATGGCACTGAATGTATAAGGATAAATAGAGAAAGATGGTGAATCAACAACTGCACGGCACCACCCTTCGTGCTTTTACTCTCATTTCTCACCAAAATTGTCAAATATAATGCACGGCATCGCCCTTCATGCTTTTACTCTCATTTCTCACCAAGGCCGTTAAGTATAATGCACGACACCACCCTTCATTCTTTTACTCTCAATATATAGTGCACGGCATCACCCTTCGTACTCTTACTCTCAAATACATAGTGCACAGCATCACCCTTCGTGCTTTTACTCTCTCTTCCTCACCCAATAAATGGTCACAACCAAACGGAAAAAGAATATGTAACAAGACAAAATATCCCGGCAAGGGAGAATAACGCAACAATAGATCCCGGCAAGGGAGAAATACTCAACAATAAATCCCGGCAAGGGAATACAGATCAACAATAAGTCCCGGCAATGGAAAGGTACCAAAAATTCCTTTTTAGTTCATTTGTTTCCCAACTATCATGTCATAGTTAATTTAACAAGTAATTAGCACAATTGTTCACTTCTTTCGACATTTTTATAGCAATTATGACTCATGGTCATGCTAGACTCGGGCGCACAGGTAACTGTCACCATACCTATACACCGACTCCACCTAGCACATAGCAAATATTAACCTAATCATATTTCCTCAAGCCAAATTTAGATCAAACACATACCTCGAATACGAAAATAGTAACTCAAAGCTCAACAATCGCCTTTCCTCTAGAATTCGACCCCGAACTGATGATATCTAACATAATTCGATTCATTTATTATCAATAATATCACAGGATAAAATTTCCTAGCTTAGAAATGCATTTCTAATTTTTCTTCCAAAAATACCAAAATCCGACACCGGGCCCACATGGTCCAAACTCGAGGCTTGGACCAAATTCCAATTACTCATAACCCCACGAGTCCAAATATATGATTTGTTTTAAGATTCAACCCCAAATTGAAGTTGAATCGCCCAAAATTCTCAAAACCTAACTCTACCCAAAAACCCTAATTTCTACCATGATTCTATGAGTTGGGGATAGAAAATTGATGATTAGATGAAGCAATAATGGAAGAATGAAGTTGGAATCACATACCCAAAGAGTTATGGTGAAGTAGGGGCTTGGAGTTCATCAATGGAGAGTGTAGGAGGAGAGCTCGTGAGAGAATTTTTGAAGAAATACGGAAAAACACTGTTATGGGCTAAACTAAATTGCTGGAGGAAATTGGCCTATGCGATTGCAGGAACAGGGTTGCGATCGCATAGAGATAGGGAAACTGGACAATGCGATCGCAGGAGGAAAGATGTGTTCGCATAGAAGAAAGACGGGGTCTGGCCTAGGTGGGGTCTGAACACTATGCGATCGCAATAAGGGGTATGCGATCACACTGAAATGACTGGCCAAGCTATGCGACCGCAGGTCAGACTATGCGATCGCATAGAAGAAAGTAGAAGGGCTGGCAAGGGACTCTATGCGATCGCAGGAGAGCCTATGCGATCGCATAGAAGAAGAGATCTGTGCAAAAATTGCAGAAAACTGCTAAGTCCAAAGAACCAAAATTACCCTGAACCACCCCTGAAAACACTCCCGACCCCTCGGGGCTCCAACCAACCATGCATACTAACTCAATATCATCCTACGAACTTGCTCGAGCGATCAAATCGCCAAAATAACATCAAAATCAAAGAATCAACCTCCAAAACTCATGATTTTCATTCAAAGTTCAAAACATTCAAAGTTTCCATTTTTTTAGTATGAAACACGTCAAATGACATCCGATTTCAACCAAACATTACAGATAGCGCTTAACGCTTAATTAAGACTTGTACCGAACGTCGGAACCAAAATACGAGCCCGATACCATTACTTTTGATCAATTTTTGTTTTCATTTTTCCTTAAGCATTTTCAGAAAACAATTTCACAGAAAATTTTTGTACTCGTCCTGCGTCCTCGGATTTTGATTCCGGGAATATGCCTGGGTCCCAAATTTCCTTACGGAACCTCTGGGACCGTCACATCATGTGTCCGGGTCCGTTTACCCAAAATGTTGACCAAAATCAACTATAGCAATATTATTATCAAAATTCATAATTTTTAGCACATATTTAAAATATTTCCACATAAAAATTTTCGAGCTTCGCACCCGGACTGCACACGCAAATCGAGGCAACCAATGAAGAGGTTTTCAAGGCCTCAAGAGTGCAAATAAAGGGAGAATTATGATGATGACCCTTTGGGTCGTCACATCCTCCACCTCTAAAACAATTGTTCGTCCTCGAACGCACAAAAGAAAGAAGTACTTGAGTCGGTGAATAGATGGGGATAACGCCGTCGCATATCATACTCGGACTCCCAGGTCGATGCCTTAGGAGGTTGACCTCTCCACTGACATGCGCTGAAGGAAAACTCCGCGACCTCAACTGTCAAACCTGCCGGTCTAAAATAGCCACATGCTCCTCCTCATATGACAGATCCTGGTCCAATTGGAAAAAAGTAAAATCAAACACGTGGGTGGGATCACCGTGATACTTCTGAAGCATGGATACATGAAAAACTGGATGCACAGCTGACAAGATAGGCGGAAATTCAAGTCTTTAAGCCACCTTCCACACACAGTTAAGAATCTCAAAAAGGCCAATATATCTAGGACTAAGCTTGCCCTTCTTCCCGAATCTCATCACGCCCTTCATAGGCGATACGCGGAGCAATACCCGCTTCCAACCATAAAAGCAACATTCCTGACCTTACTATCTGCATAACTCTTCTTCCTAGACTGAGCTGACCGAAGCCTGTCATGAATGATCTTGACCTTATCCAAGGCCTCCTGTACAAAATCAGTACCCAATAACCGAGCATCTTCCGGCTCAAACCATCCAACTGGGGAACGACACCTCCTACCATACAACGCCTAATATGGAGACGTCTGAATACTAGACTGGTAGCTGTTGTTGTAGGAAAACTCTACAAAAGACAAGAACTGGTCCTACGAGACTCTAAAATCAATAATGCAGACTCGGAGCATATCCTCAAGAATCTGAATAGTCCTCTCGGACTGACCGTCCATCTGGGTTGAAATGTTGTACTCAACTGGACCTGGGCGCCCAACCCATGCTGTACCGCTCTCCAGAAATGCGAGGTAAAGTGCGGACCACGGTCCGAAATAATAGATATGGCACCCCATGAAGGCAAACGATCTCCCTGATATAAATCTCAGCATACCTCTCGGATGAATAGGTGGCTGGCGGCAACAAGGATAAAATACGCTGACTTGGTCAGCCTATCAACAATTACCCATATAGCATCAAAATTCTTCCGAGTCATCGGAAGGCCAGTAACAAAATCCATGGTAATTCTCTCCCACTTCCACTCGGGAAGCTAAATACCCTAAAATAACCCATCGGGCCTCTGATGCTCGTACTTAACCTGCTGATAATTCAGACAATGAGCCACATATGCAACAATGTCTTTCTTCATTCTACGCCACCAGTAATGTTGTCTCAAATCCTGATACATTTTCACAACACCTAGAAGAATAGAATACCAAGAACTGTGGGCGTCCGCTAAGATTGACTCTCGAATACCATCAATATTGGGCACACCGACTCGCCCCTGCAACCTCAATACGCCATCATCTCCCAAAGTCATCTCCTTAGCACCTCTCCATTGCATCGTGTCTCTTAGGACACACAAATGGGTATCATCAAACTGCCGCTCCCAGATACACTCCATTAATGACGAGCGAGCAACCGTGCAAGCTAATGCCCTGCTGGGCTCAGAAATATCCAATATCACAAATCTATTGGCCAAGGCATGAACATCCAAGGCAAGCGGTCTCTGGCTGACTGGAATATAGGCAAGACTACCCATGCTAGTGGAATTTCTACTCAATGCATCGGCCACCACATTGGCTTTCCCCGGGTGGTATAAAATAGACACATCATAGTCCTTTAACAACTCCAGCCACCTCCCCTGTCTCAAATTCAACTCCTTCTACTTGAACAAGTACTGAAGGCTCTTGTGATCCGTGTACACCTCACACATCACACCATACAAATAATGCCTCCAGATCTTCAAGGCATGAACAATGGCTGCCAACTCTAGGTCATACTTCTCGTAGATCTTCAACTTCTTCGAAGCATATGCAATAACCTTGCCGTTCCGCATCAACAGTGCGCCAAGCCCTATGCAGGAAGCATCACAATACATAGTATAAGGCTCGGCTCCCGTGGTCAAAACCAATGCCGGTGCCGTATTCAGAGCTGTCTTGAGTTTCTGTAAGCTCGCCTCGCACTCATCTGACCACCTTAAGTGGGCACCTTTCTGGGTCAATCTAGTCATCTGGGTTGCAATGGATGAAAACTCCTTCACAAAACGTCTTTAGTAACCAGTTAACCCCAAGAAGATCTGAATCTCTGTAGCTGAAGCTGGTCGAGGCCAGTTCATGACTACCTCTATCTTCTTCGGGTCCACTTGAATACCCTCTGCCGATACAACATGACCCAGGAATGCGATTGAACTCAACCAAAATTCACACTTTGAGAACTTGCAGTACAACTGACTATCCTTTAGAGTCTGAAGAACCACTCTGAGGTGCTGCTCACGCTCCTCCTGGTTGCGGGAGTATACCAAGATATCGTCAATAAATACAATCACAAATAAATCGAAATAAGTCCTGAACACTCGGTTCATCAACTCCCTGAATGCTGCCGGGGCATTGGTCAACCAAACGACATGACCAATAACTCATAGTACTCATACCGAGTACGAAATGCTGTCTTAGGGACACCAGATGTCCTAATCCTCACTTGATGATAACCAGACCTCAAATCTATCTTCGAGAACACCCTAGCACCCTGGAGCTGGTCAAACAAATCATCAATCCTCGGCAGTGGATACTTGTTCTTTATAGTCACCTTGTTCAACTACCGGTAATCAATGCACATCCTCATCAACCCGTCCTTTTTCTTCGTAAACAACACTGGTGCACCACAAGATAATACACTGGGTCTAATGAAACCCTTATCAAGCATGTCCTGAAGCTGCTCCTTCAACTTTTTAAACTCTAGCGGGAACATGCGATATGGCAGAATAGAGATAGGCTGAGTACCAGGAGTCATTTCAATACAGAAATCAATATCCCTATTGGGCGACATACCTAGCAGGTTTGAAGGAAAAACCTCGGGGAACTCCCGAACAATAGGAACAAAGTCGATTGATGGAGCCTCTGCGCTGGAGTCGCGAACATACGCCAAATATGCTAGACACCCCTTCTCAACCATACGTCGATCCTTGACATACAAAATAACACTAAGGGTGTCATGATCTTGGGTCCCTTTCCACTCAAGTCGGGGCAAATCTGCAAGGCCAAAGTCACGGTCTTGGCGTGACAATCCAAGACAGCATGATACAGGGACAACCAGTCCATCCCTAATATAACATCAAAGTCCACCATTTCTAAAAGCAATAAGTCAACTCGGGTCTCAAGACCCTTAAATACCACCACACAAGAACGATGTACTCGGTCGACAACTATACAATCACCAACTGATGTGGACACATATACAGGAATACCCAAAGCCTTACTAGGCATGATCAAATAAGGTACAAAATAGGATGACACATAAGAATAAATAGATCCTGGATCAAATAATACTGAAGCACCCCTATCGTCGATGATAAATAAATGGATCGGGCTGCACGCCGCAGTGGGTACTAGAGGGTACCATTCAATGTGTGTTTTTCTTTTTTATGAGCCCGTTTGGATTGGGTTTAAAATGGATTTTAAGAACAAGTGCATAAAAGAACTTTTGGAGATTGTTTAATAAATAAATAGTTACTTATTTGGATAAAAGTGCTTAAACTGAAAAAAAAATTGTTAAAGTGTTTGGTAAACAAGTGCTGGTAAGAACTTTTTCTTTTAAAATGATTAAAAGATCCTAAAAGCTGATAACAATAAAAATAACTTATTATTAAAAGTTTTTAATGCTAAATTTATTCCTATACAAATTAATTTATATGTCTAGTTCTCGTAATATTCTGCTGGTAGAGAAATAAATTGCATGTTTTTTACACCAAATTAAAACTCTCTGTTAACTCAAACTTTCGTTTATTTCCAATTACAGAATTTTTCTGTTTGGATGCCAAATATAAAAAAGAATAGCACCAAAATCACCAATAGTTCAATGTGTTAAGATGAATAGAACAACTGAAGATAAAGGAGAAAAAAAAGGAAAGAAGATGAACAGAAAGTGGGAGTAGACTTCAATGTTATAATTTGATGAGGGTATTTTTGGGATTAGTAAATGTTATAAGGGTCAAATAAGTAATTTCTTTAGTCAACATAAGATGGATTTTAATCCAAAAACAGAGAAGTTTGAATCAGCCAACGTGTGGCTTTTGGCTTTTTTTAAGCCTTTTTTAAGCTGCTTTCTTTTTTGCCAAACACTCACAAAAATTAAAAATGGCTTAAAAGCTGGTCCAGACAGGCACTATATCTTCCCTTAACTACTTATTCATTGTAGCATTTCCACATTTCCATTTCATTGCTTTATTAATTGCATACTACTTGTTTTAAGCTGTCGCATTATAGATTACACATGTGTTTCTCCGTTATTTCTTATTCTCAACCTTTATTTATGTTTATTACTCATTGGGTTAGAGTACTCACTTTACTCCCTACACCTTACGTGCTGATCCAGGTGCATTTGAGGTTGTTGAGGATTTTCGGTTGGGTAGCACATATCCGGGAGCATAAAGGTAGCTGCATGGCGTCCATAGCCCTGATCTCTCCTTTTATCCTCTTGTTTCTTCTGCATTCTCTATATTTCTATGTATTATGTTGGTAATTATGCATTAGAGGCTCATACTTGTGATACCAAATCTATATAGGCTATGTAGTAGGATTGCTATTCGAAATTCCGCATGTTTAAATCTTATTTTAGACATCTAGTGTTATGAAATTGTAATTTATCTGTGTTCGCTAATAATAAACTGTATGGAAAATGGGTTAAAGTTGTTAATTGGTAAGCTTGCCTAGTAGTGTATTGGGTGCCATCACGACTAGGGTTGGGGTCTGACAAGTTGGCATCAAAGCCTAGGTTACATAGGTCTCGCAAGTCATGAGCCGGTTTAGTAGAGTTTCACATATTGGTGCGGAAATGTCTGTATTTATCCTTGAGAGGCTGCAGAACCTTCGGGAAAAACTTCGTATTCTTGAAATTCTTATCGTGCGACTTTCTGGATTCGAGAACTAAACTTCTGTTATTCTATTCTCTCACATATGGTGAGGATATGAGCTACCAAATGAGGTAGGCAACAACCACCGCCACCTACTGAGGTCACCAGAGGCCGTGGACGCGGTCGTGAATGTGGCAGAGGCTGAGTAGTGAGGGCAGCACCTGTTGATCCACCAGCTACCCCAGCTCCAGATTAGGCTCCAAAAGCACAAATTCATGCACTAGTTGTGCCCATCGTGATCCCGGGTCTTCAGGAGGCCTTGGCATAGATCTTATCGATTTGCAATGGCCTCGCTCAGGTAGTTTCAGCAACTACAGCAGCAGCTACTTCACGGGCCGGGGGAGGCAATCAGACCCTCGCTCGCACACCTGAGCAGGTAGTACATGGATGACAGACGCCAGGAGTACCTCCAGCTCAGCCGGTTGCACCAGTTTAGGAGTTTGTGGTGCCAGCTATGCCAAGCGATGAACAGCATCGTCTCAAGAGGTTTGTAGGCTCCAACCTCCGTCATTCAGTGGTGCTAAGGGGGAGGATGCCCAGGTTTTTCTTGACAAATGTCAGCGGATGCTCCATACAGCAGTAATTCTTGGGTCGAGTGGTGTGGCATTTACCACCTTCTAGTTCTCGGGGGCTGCTTTTACTTGGTGGGAGGATTTTGATAGGCGTAGGCCTGTCGGTGCAGCACCTCTTTCTTGGCAGCAGTTCTCTGCTCTCTTCCTGAAGAAGTATGTACCGCAGTCCCGTAGAGAGGAGTTGCGTGCATAGTTTGAGTAGTTGACATAGGGGAATATGACTGTGACCCAGTACGAGATGAGGTTTTCACAATTGGTCCGTCTTGTTATTTGGATGATTCCGACATATTATGAGAGGATCGGGAGAATTGTGGATGGCCTTAACTACCATCCTTGTATTCTAATGAGTAGAGAGAGTATTGGGTGCTACGTTCGAGGAGGTCGTTCATATCGCTCGTGAGATTGAGACGATTCACCATAGAGAGCAAGAGGAGAGGAAGGCCAAGAGGCCTCAAGGTTCAGGCAGTTTTAGTCGGCCCGTCTAGAGTATGGTAGGGCATCTTCGGATCGTGGTCATCATGGGTTTTAGCAGGGCCAGTCTTCACTTAGCGCCCTCCCAGCTTAGAGTCCATCTCATGCCCCATCAGTCCAGGGTTCCTTTGTGGAAGCTCCTTCTACTGGTCATTCTGGTGCCAGGGGTTCCCTTTAGTCCCCATCTCTAGCACCGGATAGTTGTTACGAGTGCGGAGGTTTAGGCATATAAGAAGGCATTTGCCTCGACTTAGTAATGGTCAGCTTTAGCAGAGGGGTCAACCCTCAACCTCTGCTCCAGTTACTTCACCACCTACCCAACTAGCTAGGGGTGGAGGTTAGGTAGGTAGGGGGTTGCCCCAGAGGGGGAGGTCGATCAGACGGTGGCCAGCCTCGTTTCTTTGCTATTCCAGGCAGGAAAGATGCCATTACTTCAGATGCTATCATCACAGGTATTGTTTCAGTCTGCCAACAAGATGCCTTTGTATTACTTGATCCTGATTCCACCTATTCATATGTGTCTTCATATTTTGCCCGTTATTTGAGTATGCTCCGGCAGTCTCTTGCTTTATATGTTCATGTTTCTACCTCGGTGGACAATACTGTAGTTGCGGACCGTGTGCACCGATCGCGTATTGTAACTATTGGGGGTCTAGGGACCCGAGTTGATCTATTGCTATTGAGCATGGTGGAATTTGATGATATTTTTGGCATGGATTGGTTATCTCTGTGTCATGTTGTTCTAGACTATCATGCTAATATAGTCACTTTGGCTATGTTGGGTGTACCGCGAATCGAGTGGCGTGGTGTGACTGACTATGTTCCGACTAGAGTGATATATTTCTTGAAGGCCCAGCATATAGTTGGGAAGGGTTGTCTATCATATCTAGCTTTTGTGCGGGATGTTAGAGCTGAGACTCCTAGCATTGATTCTGTTCTAGTTGTGAGGGATTTTCCTAATGTATTTCCTGTAGACCTGTCGGGCATGCCGTCGGACAGGGATATTGATTTTGGTATTGACTTTGTGCTGGGCACTCAGCCCATTTCCATTTCTCTGTATCGTATGGCTCCAGAGGAGCTGAAAGAATTAAAGGATCAGCTTTAGGAACTCCTAAATAAGGGGTTCATTCGGCCTAGTATGTCACCCTGGGGTGCCGTTCTTGTTTGTAAAGAAGAATAATGACACAATGAGAATATTTATTGATTACAGGTAATTGAACAAGGTAACAATTAAGAACAACAATCCCCTGCCTCACATTGATGATTTATTCGACCAGCTTCAGGGGGCGAGGGTGTTCTCTAAGATTGATCTCCATTCGGGCTATCACCAATTGAAGATATGGGGTTCAGATATTCCTAAGACTGCTTTCACGACTAGATATGGTCACTATGAGTTTCTTGTCATGTTTTTCGGGCTGCCCAATGCCCCAACAGCGTTCATATATCTGATCAACAGTGTATTTTGGCTTTATCTGGATTTATTCGTTATTATATTCATTGATGATATCATGGTGTACTCGCATAGCTAGGAGGACCACGCGGAGCATTTGCGAGTGGTATTGTAGAGATTGAGGGAGGATAAACTTTATGCTAACTTCTCCAAGTGTGAGTTTTGGATCAGTTCAGTGGCTTTCTTGGGTTACGTGGTGTGCGGCAAGGGTATTCAGGTCGATCCAAAAAATATTGAGGCGGTGCAGAGTTGGCCTAGACCATCTTCGGCCATAGAGATTCGTAGCTTTCTTGGGTTGGAAGGCTATTATCGCCGGTTTGTTCATGGATTTTCATCCATTGCATCGCCCTTGACCAAGTTGACTTAGAAGGGTGCTTCATTTGTATAGTCGAACGAGTGCGAGGATAACTTTCAGAAGATCAAGACAGATTTGACCACAACTCTAATGTTGGTTTTTCCATTAGCTTCAGGTTCATATACCATATATTGTGATGCTTCGAGAGTTAGGATTGGTTGTGTATTGATGCGGGAGGGTAGTTATTGCTTATGCTTCTCATCAGTTGAAGCCCCTTAAGAACTACTTTGTTCATGATTTGGAGTTGGCTTCTATAGTTCATGCATTGAAGATTTGAGGGCACTACTTATATGGCATATCTTGAGATGTATTCACTGAACATCGGAGTCTTCAACATTTGTTCAAGCAAAAAGATCTTAATTTGAGGCACCGGAGGTGGCTAGAGTTACTTAAGGATTATGATATTACTATTTTGTATCATCCGGGAAAGGCCAATGTAGTACCTAATGCTTTGAGCCGAAAGGTAGTGAGTATGGGGAGGTCGGTTTATGTTCCAGTTGGGGAGAGTCCCCTTTCAGTTGATGTCCAGGCCTTGGCCAATCGGTTTGTGAGACTTGATATTTCCGTGCCCAGACGGGTGTTGGCTTGTGTGGTTTCTCGATCTTCGTTATATGATCGCATTAGAAAGCGCGAGTATGATAATCCGCATTTACTTGTCCTTGAGGATAGAGTTCAGCATGACGATGCTAGGGATGTGACCATCGGTGATGATGCTGTGTTGATGATGTAGGGACGGATCTGTGTGCCCAATGTGGATGGGCTTAGAGAGTTGATTCTAGATGAGGCCCATAGCTCGTGGTACTCTATTGATCCGGGTGCCGTGAAGATGTATCAGAATTTAAGGCAGCACTATTGGTGGAGAAGAATAAAGAAAGATATTGTGGGATTTGTGGCTCAGTGTCTCAATTGTCAGCAGCTGAAGTACGAGCATCGGAGACCGGGTGGCTTGCATCAGCAGATGGATATTCCCGAGTGGAAGTGGGAGAGGATCACTATGGACTTTGTTGTTGGACTTCATCGGACTTCGAAGAAATTTGATGTTATTTGGGTGATTTTGGATCGGCTGACCAAGTCCGGGCATTTCATTCCTGTGTGCTCTACCTATTCTTCAGAGCGACTGGCAGGGATTTATATCCGGGAGATTTTTGGTTGCATGATGTTCCGAATTCCATCATCTCAGATAGAGGTACTCAGTTTACTTTGCAGTTTTGGAGAGCCGTGCAGAGAGTGTTGGGTACTCAGGTGGAGTTGAGCACATCATTTAATCCTTAGATAGACGGGCAGTCCAAACGTACTATTCAGATATTGGAGGACATGTTGTGTGCTTGTGTCATTGACTTTGGAGGTTCATGGGATGAGTTTTTGTTGCTTGCAGAGTTTGCCTACAACAACAGCTACCAGTCGAGTATTTAGATGGCTCTTATAAGGCTTTGTATGAGATGCGATGTTGATCTCATGTTGGTTGGTTCGAGCCCGGCGAGGTTAGGCTATTAGGGACAGATTTGGTTCGCGATGCCATAGAGAAGGTGAAGTTGATTCAAGAGAGGCTTCGTACAACGTAGTCGCATCAGAAGAGTTATGCGGACCGGAAGGTTCGAGATGTATCCTACATAGTTGGTAAGAAGTTCTTGCAGAAGGATTCGCCCATGAAGGGTTTTATGAGATTTGGGAAGTACGGGAAGTTGAGTCCGCGGTTCATTGAGCATTTTGAGGTGCTTCGGAGGATTGGGGAGGTGGCATATATGCTTACTTTTCCACCCAGCTTATCTAGTGTGCATCCGGTATTTCATGTCTCTATGATTCAGAAGCATATTAGAGATCTGTCGCATGTTTTGGACATTAACACGGTTCAGTTGGATGATGATTTGACCTTTGATGTGTAGCCAGTGGCTATTTTGGGTCATTAGGTTCGAAAGTTGAGGTCAAATCATATAGCTTCAGTGAAGGTGCAGTGGAGAGATCGGCCAGTGGAGGAGGCTACCTGGGAGATCGAGCGGGAGATGCGGAACAGATACCCTCAGTTGTTTGAGGCTTCAAGTATGTTTCTTAACTCGCTCGAGGACGAGCGTTTGTTTAAGTTGGGGAGGATGTGACAAGCTTACCCGTCGTCTCATGAGTTACCACTCCATTTTCCTCCATTTCTGCTTCTTTATGCTTCGTTATCCGTATCTTATGTGGTCAAGTTGATTTGGTTTGCGTTGGAGTGGAATTTGGTAAGAAATGAGACACATAGTCTCTTTTAAGAAAGCTTAAGTTGAAAAAGTCAAAAGAATGTTGACTTATCAGTTAGAGGGCTTGGATGTGAGTTTGATGGTTCGTTTATCTTTGGGAGGTGATCTGTGGCTTAGAAGTGTGTTCGGATGTGTTTTTGTAGATCCGATGTAGAATTAGGCATGAATTGGCGAAGTTAGTATTTTGACGATTCCCGGTTGATATGTGAATTTTGATCCGAGAGTCAGTATGTGATTTAGGATGTGTTGGTACCTTTGGTTGAGGTCCCGGGGGCCTCGAGGTGATTTAGGATGGCTAAACAGGAAGTTTGAGAATTGGAAGAATTGTAGAAATTCAGCAGTTGTTGCAGGTTTGATTTTGTCTTCACGATCACGAGCTTGGGGCCACGATCGCATAGAAGGAATTTGGCAAGCCAGTTAATTTCTCTTCGCGTTCGCATTAATGGGTTTGCAATCGCGAGGGTGAGTTATTGGTTCTTTGCGTTTGCAGAGAAGCGTTCGTGTTCGTGTATTAGCAATTGAGGGGTCCAGTGCAGTGTTCTATGTGTTCGAATGGGAGTGGTCGCGTTCGCATAAGAGGGGGAGCTGAAGCATCGCATTCGCGGTGCATTGGTCATGTTCGTATGGCATGTTTTCATGTCATAGAAAATTTCCTCTTTGCGATTGTGATCTTTGGGCCGCGATCGCACAAAAGGGGTTCCAGAAGCTGGGCAAAAAGTTTTTAAAATTTTCATCTGCAAGATTAAGTCATTTTTCCTCCATTGTTGAGTATTTTGAGAGCTCTTTGGGAGAAATTGAAGAGGGATTTGAAGAGGATTGATTGGAGGTAAGTTTTATGAACCAAAAATATGATTATAATGTGAAATTAACCTAGAAATTCATGGAAATTTGGCTTAAATTGGAAGAAATAGAGCTTAAGATTTTGAAATTTTAAATCTTGATTTGAAGGGATATTTGAGGTCGGATTTGAGAGTATTTGATATGAATGGACTCGATAAGGAACTCGTTGATGTGAAAATTTTTTAGTGTAAAGAAGTGGACCCGGGGCTCGGGAATTTTGAATTTCGGGATTTTTATATTTTTCGATTGTTTTCGATTGGGCTTTATTCCCTTAGCATATTGTGACCTATTCGTTTTGGTTTTGGATAGATTTAACGCGTGAGGAGGCCAATATAAGAGGCAAGGGCATAACGACTAGAGCTTTGGCCGGTTTGAGGATTGTAATAGATGTAAATGATGTCTTGAGGGTTTGAAACCCCGAAATTTCACATCGTAGTGCTATATTGAGGTGAGGCATGCGCTTGATTATGGGTCCGGGGTTGTTTATTATTGGGGATTGTGACGTGGTCCGTCCCGAGTGATGTTCTTACCGCGTATTTGATTGAAGCTTATTTGTTATCATCATTATTTAAACTGATTGTCATATTTGGGCTTCACGCGAACTATTTGAACCCTTCGAGGAGTTTCTATCACTATGTCGTCACATTATGGATTTACTACTTGAACTCGGTCATACCATTTTCCACTATTTTACAACTCTGACATCTTTGATCGATTTTCGAAACTAAAAAATATATTAAATGATGGTTTAGGCTGAGAACTACTATTTTACTATTCCCGGAGGGGCTTATATGATTTCTGGACTAAGTATGGGATCGGGCTGAGCGCCGCAAAAGTATTATACTGATATTGACATGAGGCCGAGGGCCTCGATTGGTGTCACATGTTAGCTTGCTATTTGCGCTTGGGTCATAAGGGGCCCCTCCCGGATTCTGCACATCCCTAGTGAGCAACGTTAACGATAAATAAATGGATCGGGATCCACGCCGCAACGGGTACTAGAGGGTACCATTCTGTAAGTTTGTTTTTACTTTCTATATCTGCCCTTAACTGCTTATTCGTTGTAGCATTTTCATATTTTGATTTCACTAGTTTATTGATTTCATACTACTTATTTTAAACTGTCGCATTATAGATTACACTGTGTTTCTCCGTGATTTTTTATTCTCAGCATTTATTTATGTTTATTACTCATTAGGTCGGAGTATTCACATTACTCCCTGCACCTTACGTGTAGATCCAGGTACATCTTAGGCTATTGAGGATTTTCAGTTGGGCAGCGCATATCCGGGAGCATCGAGGTAGCTACATGGCGTCTGCAACCCTGATCTCTCCCTTTTATCCCCTTGTTTCTTTAGCATTCTCTAGATTGCTATGTATTAGGTTGGTACTTATGTATTAGAGGCTCAGACTTGTGACCCGGATATATGGGCTATGTAGTAGGATTGATATTCGAAACTCCGCATGTTCATCTCTTATTTCAGACTTCTAGTATTACGATTTGGTAATTTAACTGTGTTAGCTAATAATGAACTATATGGGGAATGGTTTAAGGTTGTTAATTAGTTAGGCTTGACTAGAAGTGTGTTGGGCGCCATCACGATCAGGGTTGGGGTCGTGACAGATATTCATCAGCAATAGTATCTCTTGAGGTATGCCACATTCTAGTTTCTAGGAAACTTTTCTCCATCTTGGTTTTTTAACTCGTATGATCATTTTCATGCGATAGCTGAAACCCGGTAAAAGCCTTCGCATGTTGGACCTAGCTTTTTCGCATTTACTTCCCGGGTGTTCTAAGTTACTTTCCTTAAAAAAGTCTCCTACTTTGAAATAACAGAAGTTGGCTCTTCGATTATAGTATCTCTCCATTCGCTGCTTTTGAGCTGCCATCCTTATATGCACCAAGTCCTCGCGTTCATCGAGCAGCTCCTAATTGACTAACATTTCTTCATTGTTTGCTTCTTTGTTTGACTGAAAATACCTCATGGTAGGTTCACCTACTTCCACCGGGATCAGGGCTTCTACCCCGCACACAAGAAAAAAGAGAGTCTCCCCCGTGTTTTATTTGGCTAGCTTTCGGTATGCCTATAGTACACCTAACAGCTCTTCGAGCCATTTTCCATTAGCTTATTCTAATCAATTTTTTTTTGAGATTTTGTATGATCACTTTCTTCGTTGATTCTGATTGGACATTTGCGCTGGGATGATAAGGTGATGATGTGATCCTCTCGATTTTCAAATCTTCAAGGAATTTTGTAACTTTGCGCCTATAAATTGTGGCCCATTGTCGCAAGCTATTTCTTTTGGTATTCTAAATCTGAAAATTATGTTCTCCCACAAGAAATATACTACTTCACATTCGTCGATCTTTTTATAAGGACACGCTTCAATCCACTTAGAAAAATAATTAGTTAATATCAAAAGAAATCTTACCTTATCGAGGACTGGTGGCAGTGGTCATACGATATCCATTCCCCACCTCATGAACGACCATGGTGATAGAACTGAGTGTAGTGGCTCTACCGGTTAATTTACCAACAGTGCATTGCGTTGACATTTATAGCATTTTTGAACATACGTTCTGGCATCTTGTTACATCTAGGGCCAATAGTATCATGTCCTTATTAACTTTAGTACTATGGAATAAGCACCCGAGTGATTCCTGTAGATCCCTTCATGGACTTCTCACATAACATGGTTAGCTTCGGAGGCTCCTAAATATCGGGCCAACGGCCCTTGGAAAGATTTCTATACAATTGACCTATTTTGAAACTATATCGTGAGGCCTTAGTTCGAGCACCCATGATTCCATAAGATCTTCAAGCAGCTTCCTATGTTCGAGATAGTCAATAATTTCATTTCTCCAGTCCCATACCAAATTCATAGCATTTACCTCATAATAGCTATCCGCATCCAGTACCGAGTGCATAAGTTGTACGATCATACCAGAGTCAGATCCTTTCATTTCCATGGACGATCCAAGGTTAGCTACTGCATCTGCTATTGCATTTTCTTCCCTCGGGATATGTGTGATTGACCACTCCCAAAACTGAGCGAGTAGAGCCTAAACCATCATTATGTTGCATGCTTTCTTCCTTGGATTTGAAAATCTTGTAGACCTAATTTACCACCAACTGGATATACATTTGATTTCTATGACCTTGAAGTCCAATCCTGGGCCAATTCGAGCCTTGCAATCAAAGCTTCATATGATTGTGATGACCCAAAGGGTCATCTTCTATTTTAGGATTTGATTTCATGTTCTGAGGTCTTGAAAACCTTATTTTACTTCTTCTTGATATGTGTTAATAGTTCGGGTGCGTATTCATGAAGCTCTTATGTGAAAAATTTAAGAAATAATGACTTTGGCTTAAAAAGATAATTTTTGTTGACTTTGATTAACATTTTAGGTAAACAGACCCGGACCCGTATTCCGTCTATCCCGGAGGATCTGTAGTAAATATGGGAACTAGGCATATGCTTGGAATCGAATTCCGAGGTCCCTAGACCGAGAAATAAATTTTTGAAGAAAATTGATAACACTGGAAATATTAAAAGATTTGATTTTGTTGGTATAGGAACCGTCTTTTGGTTCTGAAGCACGGTATAGGTCTGTTATGATATTTAAACCTAATCTATAAAATTTGGTGAAAACGAAAGTGATTTGATGTGATTCAGACCTTTGGTTGAGAAAATAGAAAGTTTGAAACTAAATTTAAAACTTCATGTGTTTTGGTGTTGAAACCATTGTTCTAGGTGTAATTTTGGTGATTTGATCGCATGAGCAAGTTTGTATGATGTTTTAAGACTTGTGTTCATGTTTGGTTTGGAGTCCCGAGGGCTCGGGTGAGTTTTGTATAGGCTACGAAACGATTTAGGCTTAGAAAAATATTGCTGGTATGCTTCAGCTGTTGCAGGCCCCTAATCTCGCAACTACAAGATCAAGCATTGCAATTGCAAGCCCTGCATGGTCCGCTTTGCGTGCCTTTCATTACAAATGAATTTAGAAGGCTGGGCCAGCAGATTTCACGAACGCAAACAAACCTTCGCAAATGCGAAGGGAGTTTGGGAGGGGTATGGATCGCAAATGCGATATTTTATTCGCATTTGCAAGGTCAGTAATTGGAATTGTGACGCTTTCATCGCATTTATGAAGGCAACAGGAATGGTGAAGCCTTCGCAATTGCGACAGTCCCTTTGCAATTGCGAAGCCCAAGTCGCAAATGAGATATCGGCAGTTGTTCAAAACATAACTTAGACGATATTTTTCATTTATTCTCCCATTTTTCAAAACCTAAACTTCAAGATGCGATTTTCCTAGGGCAAGTTCTTCCCCAAATCATATGTAAATGATTACTAATTTGTTTCTTTCAATCTATTCATTTTTTACAAGATTTCATCCTAGAATCTAGGGATTTTCATGGTGGAATTGGGTGTTTTTACGTAGACATTAGGAATTTTGAAATTTGGGGATTTCGACCTCAAATTGAGGTCGGATTCCAAAACCAATTGTATATCACCATCTTGTATCACCATCTTGTATCATCTCGGGAAAACCAATGTGGTGGCGATGTTTTTAGTCGGAAGTCGGCTAGTATGGGTACCCTTGCGTATATTCCAATCGGTGAGAGACCGCTTGCTTTGAATGTCCAGGCATTGGCCAATTAATTCGTGAGGTTCGATGCTTTTGAGCCCAGTCGTGTTTTAGCTTGTACGGTGGCTCGATCTTCATTATTGAGCATATCAGATATTAACAGTTTGATGATCCTCATTTGCTTGTCCTTAGGGACACAGTGCGTCATAGAGATGCCAAACAAGTAACAATTGGAGATGACGGAGTTTTGAGGATTCAAGGTCATATTTGCATGCCTAATATGGATGGACTTCGTGAGTTAATTTTAGAAGAGGCCCATAGTTCTCGGTATTCTATTCATATGGGCAACGCCAAGATACATCAGGACTTATAGGAGCATTATTGGTGGAGGAGGATGAAGAAGGATATTTTTGAATATGTAGCACAGTGTTTGAATTGTCAGCAGGTAAAGTAGGAGCATCATAGACTTGGTGGTTTGCTTCAGAATATTGAGATTCTGGAGTGGAATTGGGAGCGTATCACTATGGATCTCGTTGTTAGACTCCCCCAAACACAGAGGAAATTCAATACAGTATGGGCTATTGTGGAATAGGCTGACTAAGTTAGCATTTGATTCCTGCGGAGATTTCCTATTCTTTGGAGCGGTTGACAGAGATATATATATGTGAGATTGTTCATCTTCATTGTGTGCCCATGTCTATCATTTCTAACCGAGGAATGCAGTTTAACTCACATTTTTGGAGGGCAATGCAACGTGAGCTGGGCGCGCGGGTCAAGTTGACCACAATATTTCATCCTCAGAATCTGAGCGTACTATTTAGATTTTGGAGGATATGCTCCACGTCGGTGTTACTTTGGAGGTTCTTGGGATCAGTTTTTGCCGCTAGTGAAGTTTGCCTACAATAACAGCTATCAGTCGAGCATCTAGATGGCTCCCTATGAGGCATAATATGGTAGATGGTGTCGATCGGCAGTTGGGTGGTTTAAGCCATGGAAGTCGGTTGTTGGGTACAGTTCTAGTGCAGGAGGTCTTGGATAAGGTTAAGGTCATTCAGTATAGACTTTGAACTGCTCAGTAAATGCAATAGAATTATGCCAATCGTAAGGTTCTTGATGTGGCATTCATGGTCGGAGAGCGAATGTTTCTTCAAGTGTCACCCATGAAGGGCGTGATGAGATTTGGGAAGAAGGGCAAGCTAAACCCTAGGTTCATCGGACCTTTTGAGATCCTTGATCGAGTGGGAGAGGTGGCTTATAGACTTGCGTTGTCGCCAGGTTTATCAGTTCTTCATCCGGTATTCCATGTGTCCATCCTTCGAAAGTATCGCAGCGATCCATCCCATGTATTAGACTTCAGCACTGTCATATTAACAAGAATTTGACCTACGATGAGGAGTCGGTAGATATTCTATACCGGCAGATCCGACAGTTGAGATCGAACAATTACCCTTCGATTCGTGTGCAGTGGAGAGGCCAGCCTGTTGAGACAACTACCTGGGAGTTCGAGTCCGATATGTGGAGAAGATATCCCTATCATTTCACTGACTCGGGTACTTTTCTTTGTCAATTCGATGATGAATAGTTGTCTTAGAGGTGGAGAATATAATGACCAAAAGGATCATCTTCTGTTTTAGAATCAGCTTCCTCGATTTCCATGTGCAGTCCGGGTGTGTATCAGGAAAGCCTTTTGTGAAAAATTTAAGAAATGATGATTTTTGGCTTAAAAAGATGATTTTTGTTGACTTTGGTCAATGTTTTGGGTAAACAGAATCAGGCCCCTTTTCCGTCGGTCCCAGGGGGTCTGTACTAAAATATGAGACATGGGCGTGTGTCCCGGAATTGTATTCTGAGGTCCCTAGCCCGAGAAATAAATTTTTGAATAAAATTGATAAGACTAAAAATGTAATAACTTAAAAGATTTTATTTAGGTCCGGTGTAGAATTAGGCTTGAATTGGCTAAGTTTTCATTTTGGCAAATTTCGGTTGATAGGTGCGATTTTGATCTGAGGGTCAGAATGGAATTCTGAGAGTTTAATGGTATTGGGTCCATATTTTGATTTCGGATCCCGGTATAGGTTCATTATGATATTTAAACCTTATCTGTGAAATTTGGTGAAAAACGAAAGTGATTTAATGTGATTCGGACCTTAGGTTGAGAAAATAGAAAGTTTGAAACTATCTTGGAAATTTCATGTGTTTTAGTGTTGAATCCATGGTTCTTAGTGTTATTTTGGCAATTTGATCGTATAAGCAAGTCTGTATGATGTTTTAAAACTTGTGTACATGTTTGGTTTTGATCCCCGAGGGCTCGGGGTGGGTTTTGGATAGGCTACGGAATACTTTTGGGCTTAGGAAAATATTACTAGTATGCTTCAGCTGTTGCAGGATTGCGAGATCAGGCATCGCAATTGCGAGCCCTGCAAAGTCAACTTTTGCAACCCTTTCATCACAAATGCGATTAAAAAGCTGGGCCAGCAGAGTTCGCAAATGCGAAGGGAGTCTGGGAGGGGTATGGATTGCAAATGCGATCTTTTGTTCGCATTTTCTAGGTCAAAGATTGCAATTGCAACATTTTTCTCGCATTTGCGAAGGCACCAGGAATTATGAAGGCTTCACAATTGCGACAGCCCCTTCGCAAAAGCGATTAATTGCGAAGTCGAAAATGCAACATCTGCAGCTGTTCAAAACATAACTTAGATGGGATTTTTCTTTCATTCTCCCATTTTCAAAACCTAAACTTCAAAAGGCAATTTTCCTGGGGCAAGTTCTTCCCCAAATCATATGTAAATGATTCTTAACTTGTTTCTTTCAATCTATTCATCTTTTTATAAGATTTCATCATAGAATCTAGGATTTTTCATGGTAGAACTGGGTGTTTTTAGGTAGAACTTAGGAATTTCAAATTTTGGGGATTTAGACCTCAAAATGAGATCAGATTCCTAAACTAATTGTAAGTCTGGGCTCGGGGTGAATGAGTAACCGAGTTTTGGTCTGAATTTCGGGTTTTGACCAGCGAACACTTTTTGGGGAAAATGTTGGGAAATATATAATTACGTATTCGAATTGGTTTCTTTAGATTTTATTGATGTTATTAAGTTAATTATGGCTAGATACAAGCGAATTGGTGGTGGAATCGAGAGGTAAAGCAGTCTTTGAGCTTTGCAAAACATGTTGGCTTGAGGTATGTGTTTGTTCTAACCTTGACTTGAGGGATTAGAGATCCCCAACTTGCATGCTATGTGAAATACTATGTGTTTGGCATATAGGTGTGGTGACGAGCACCTATGCGTCGCCAAATTACCTGTTTGACCTGTTCCCTTTCCAGTTTCCCTATATATTTCTTTCTTGTCTTAATTGCTACTTGATTATTAATGATTCCATGTCTAATGGTTTCTTGTTAAATATTGTTTCTCTGTTGATGTTATTAGTTTTTCCGTAGTTTCATCCGATCACACTGTTGGT
This sequence comes from Nicotiana benthamiana, assembly GCA_034376525.1. Taxonomy (NCBI): domain Eukaryota; kingdom Viridiplantae; phylum Streptophyta; class Magnoliopsida; order Solanales; family Solanaceae; genus Nicotiana; species Nicotiana benthamiana. The sequence goes on along the minus strand of CM067337.1, from coordinate 49,214,692 downwards.
TTACGTTGGTTTATTGGTGATTCATGGTACACTTTGGTTGGTCTCGCAGTGTAGTAATAACTGATGAAGTTTCATAATTATAGTGATCCTCTGTTGTGTTGGTATGAAGTATAAGTGTTGTGGGGGATTTGAATTACTTTGTAAAATACTTGTTCTTATTTTATGATTGGTACTGATATAGAGGGATCGGGTTGCACGCCGCAATAGAAGGAATAAGGGTGAAATGTGATTGTCTGGTAGGATCGAGTTGCACGTCGCAACAAGGAGTAATAATGGTGGACAGGTGGGATCGGGTTGCACGCCACAATAGGAGGAATAAAGGTGATATATATTTTGGAGTAATAAGGGTGGACTGGTGGGATCGGGTTGCACGCTACAACAGGGAGTAATAAGGAATATTTATAATGTTATTGATTATACGGAAAAGGGTCATAACTGCCCCTAACGTATTGACGCCAGGTTAAAAATGCCCTCCGTTAACCTATTTTGAAGAAAATGCCCCTACCGTTAAAATTCTGGCATATTTGAGCCCCTAACGTATTGACTCCAGTTTAAAAATTCCCCTACCGTTAACCTATTTTGAAAAAAATGCCCCTACCATTTTAAATATAAGTACAGTCAGTTGTTAGACTTAGGGGCACAAATATGCCACATTTTTAACGGTAGGGCCATTTTCTTCGAAATGGGTTAACGGAGGGCATTTTTAACCTGGAGTCAATACGTTAGGGGCAGTTCTGACCCTTTTCCCTTGATTATATGGTGGGATCGGGATGCACACCACATCATTTGTTGTTTATGTATTTTTCTGTTGAGGTTCATTATTGTGGTGTTGAAACTCCCTTAAGGATTGGTTATAGTTGTGTATTGGTAGAACGACTAGGTTCCGTATTTATTTAATACATGTTACTTTTACATTTCATTGTGTATTTCCTTTCTGTCTTAGTATAAACTCTTAAGGGTTACATATTGTTATGTCCCATCGTAGCCTTGTTACTACTTCATCGAGGTTAGTCTCGGCACTTACCAATACATGGGGTCGGTTGTACTGATACTACATTCTACACTTTCTGTGCAGATTTCGGAGCTAGTAGTGGCTGATTGAAGGTCGGTTGCTGATATTGCATTCTGGAGACCCAAGGTAGTCTTGCAGGCGTCCGCAGTCATTAGCATCCCCTCCTATCTTACTTCATTTCTATTTTACTTTCTTCGAGACAGATGTATTTTCTTTCAAACCATTACTTGTAGTATTCATACAATGTTCGTGAATTGTGACACCAGTTTCTGGGTGATATCTATTTTGGTTTTTGTCTAATAGTATAATGGTGTCAGTAAAATTATGTGCTTTTTCTTTTGTTTGTGCTGGCTTAGTTTGTTAAATTTTAATTATAAAAGGATAAAAAGAAAAAAAAGGTGATTATATCTCTAACGTTGGCTTGCCTAGCGAGTGCGATATTAGGCGCCATCACGGTCCTGGCGGTGGGAAATTCCGATCGTTACAACTACGCATCATTGTTAATCATCGGGACCATTCTTATTGCATGCCTTAGGGTTTCTCCGAAGGCGTAGTTAGTACCCGTACCCTTTTATACTGGATGCTCTATCCGTGAATAGGCTCCAAACTCCTAATGTCAATTCTGACACCATCACTGCTTCTTTGGTTGCAAAGGTGACAGTGTTGGACTTAAATCAGCTACAAAGTCGGCCATAAATTCTGACTTAATTACAGTCCGAGGTTTATATTCTATGTAAATTCGCTCATTTTGACAGCTCACATGGCTAGCCTAAAAGTTTGTGTTTATGAAGCTATCGGATGACATAATAAGGCTTTAGTTTTCCATTGGCATCTTTGAGGGCTAAGGCCAATTTTTTCAGATGTGGGCAGCGAGTTTCTGCACTCGCTACCCACATAATAGATAGGAGATTGCGTACCTTTTTCCTCACGGACTAAAATAGCACTTAGCGCTACCTTTGAGACTACTAAGTAGACCAATAGTTTTTTTCCTTCTTACGATTCAGAGGACTTGACAAATACCTTTATAAATCCCTCAAAGCCTATTGACATTTTGTGGTCCAATTCAAAGTTGTTCTTATTTTTGATCAGCAAGAAAAAATGATGGCATTTCTCTGAAGACCGGGAAATGAATATGTTCAAAGCAGCCAATCTCCCTATTAGTCTTTGAACCTCTTTAACGCTTGATAGTTGTTCCAGGATGTCCTCGATGGCCTTGATTTTATCGTGGTAAACCTTGATCCCCATTTGTGACACTAGTAATCCCAGGAACTTACAGAATCTAACCCCGAACATATATTTCTCAGGGTTAAGCTTCATTTTATGCTTCCTTAATATGTCAAAAGTTTATTGCAAGTGTTTGAGATGATCACATGCATTCTTAGACTTGAAAAGCATATCATCTATGTAAACTTCCATGATTTGACCTATTTGCTTTTCAAAAATCTTATTCATGAGCTGCTGATAAGTGACTCTAGCGTTCTTTAGCCAGAAGGGCATCATGCTGTATGTGCCGAAATTAGTGATGAATGGAGTTTTTTCCAGATCCTCCTGGGCCATTTTGATTTGGTTGTACTTGGATTTAGCATGGAGGAAACTCATAAACTCGTGCCCGTCCATTGCATCAATCATTTGATCAATGTTCGGCAATGGGAACAAATCTTTTGGGACACCTTATTTAAGTCCTTATAGGTTATGCACATGCAAAATTTATTATTCTTCTTTGGAACTACTACTACATTAGCTAGCCAGTCGGGATACTTACCTCTTGGATTGAACCGATATCAAGCAGGTGAGTTACCTTTTGTTTGACGAATTTATTTCTAGCCTCGGGAATAGGATGTTTTTTCTGTCTTACTGAATGGATGATGTGATCCAAGCTAAGCTTGTGTATAGCCACTTTTAGCGGGATACTTGTCATATCCACATGCGATCACACAAAACCATCGATATTATATTTAAGAAATTTAATAAATTCAGACCTCAGTTCAGGGTTCAGTCCTGTTCCCAAGTGGAATTTCCTCTCCAAGACGAATGATGCAACTTGCTCAAATTCTTCCGTTGTGGACCTTGTTGTGTCCGTCTCTTCTGGTACCTAGAAATACCTTTGCACCTGATAGGATTCTGGCGCCCCTTTCCCTTGGTTGACTTTGCTTGGCTCGGAACAGGCGCCAGCTCCAGTAATTGATATGTTGTATGCTCCTTCCCTTTGCTACTGGAGACTGAGATTTCATTCATCTCCCTTGCTGCCGGTGGGTCACCTCTTATTTGTTTTAACTCCCTCGGGAGTTGAAATTTCAGCAACTAATGATATGTTGATGGCACAACCTTCGTTTCGTGAAACCATGGCCTCCCCACGATGATATTGTAACCTATATCTCCGTCCACTACCTCAAAAAAGGGTCTTGTTCATAACCCCCTCTATCTTCGTGGGCAGCAAGATCTCTCCCTTGGCTGTCACGCTTGCCAGATTTAACCCGGCGAGGAGTTTTGTGGTTGGAATGAAACTTCTAATGATCTTGGCTTGCTTCAATACTCTTCATTGGATAAATATTGGCCGAACTTCCTAGATCCACTATAACATATTTAATTTTAAAATCTAAGACATTTAGAGAGATTACCATGCCGTCATTATGCCGTAGTAGCAGTCCATCCATGTCTTCCTCTGTAAAAATAACGTCATCTTCACCAACTTCCCGAAGTCTTTTGCTATGGGTCATTGATACCTTCATCTTTTTCGCCGCAAAAAATGTGACCCTGTTAATGCTGTTCTACCCAAAAATCATGTTGATCCTTAGGCGTGGGGAATCTTCTCTTGCTTTTGAAGGCTCTGCATTATCATGATTACTGAAAAATTCTCTAAGATGGCCATTTTTCAGTAATGGCTCCACTTATGCGCACAGTTGTCGGTAGTCCCCAGTCCAACAGCCATTTTTCCTGTGGTATTCACATCACAAATTAGGATTCCTCTGGCTGGGATCAAATCTCATTGACTTCGGGAACCGTACTTCTTTAATGTTCTGCATAGCCAATACCAGCTTCACTACGCTGTGTTGAAGTCATATTCAAAACTTCAAGGGTAGGAAAAACCCGGTGTTTCCTTGTTCTGCAACGACATGTTGTTTCATCCACCCATTCGTCTGGATTGGCTAGCAGCACCATCTTTTCTTTGTAGAACCTGGTTAAGAACTCTTGCAGCAACTCGAACTCCTCTTGCACAATCCTGTATATATTGGCCTTTCGGTCCTGTACTTTTCTGGCCTCAGCATGTTCCTTGATGAAAGAATCCGTGAGCATCTCAAAGGAGTCTATGGAATATTCAGGTAAAAGCAAATACCATGTCAGGGCTTCCTTAGTAAGAGTCTCCCCGAATTTCTTCAACAAACCGGACTCAATATCGTAGGGAGCTAAATCATTTCCCTTCACCTCCGTTGTATAGGTGGTGATATGCTCTTGAAGATCTGAAGTTCCATTATACTTCGGCAGGCCAGCCATATTAAACCACTTCGGGATCAGTTCTGGTGTCACGCTTGGTTTGTACGGCAATTGTGTGTACTTCTTTGAGTACGGCCCTTTCAACACTAGTGGTGTGCCCGAAATATGATCTATTTGGGTAGTTACTTCCCTCATAAATTGCATAAGTTCGATTTTAAAGGGATCGCTCTCATTGTTGTGATTAGATCTATTCCCCCAGGCCCCATCGGAGCCGACCTTGCCCCTCGGGGTATTGTCGACCCTATACGTCATTTGGTTTCTAGGAGAACCGAGAAGAACTGGGCCTAGCCCATTCGCGTTGTTGGAAGCGCCCAACAATACTTGTTTTACTTCCGTCATAACCTTATCCTGTCGTGTGAGATGGCCTATAATGTCCTCTTGTTGCTCTTGCAAGACCTTGACTGCTTCAACAACGTGCTCTTCTTCAACATCATCAGGAGTTGCCTCCCGAACATGTCATGGATATCGGCCGCCGGTGGACCAACGTGGCCCCGTTCCCCTCATTGCAGGTATCACTGATTGAATCCTCATGCTGAGGTTAATTTCCTTGGGTCTCAACGTTTTGTATGTTGTTAACACCATTATGTGTCATTTTTAATGATTTATGTTAAGAACAAAGAATCACACAAGTTAGTAACAAATGCATGGATCAATTCAATTACACGATTGTCTACGCCCCATGGTAGGCGCCAAACTGTTTGCCGGTAAAATGGTACAGTTAAATTTATACGTAGTTCATAGACAAGTAAATTGATTTTGGGGGACGGTGTTCTTACTGACATTCAAAAATCTATGCTTTAGTCAACTACATCTCCCTTCGTTGCCTTATTTCTGATTTGCAAACGCACATCTGTTACAATAACAAAATTATTTCGCTCTCCCCCAATGAAGAACACCGTCCCCCAAAATCAATTCCAGAAAACAGTCGTATTCGCTCCACAATTACCGGTCTGTAATCCTTTTATACTTATTTATCATTTATGCATTATTCTTACATATTTTGCTCTTGCTAACTTTTATGGAACCTAATCTAATTTTATAGGCCTGGGCAAACAAGGATGCGAAAACACAGACAAACGATTCAGTTACACTCCGATGTTGGGAATAAATTCCCTACCAAAATAATATTTACGATAATAAAAGCGGAATAATAATGTAGCACCGAGATACGGTAATTAACAAGAATGAAAGAGTAACAATGACACCGAGATTTTTACGTGGAAAACCCTTCCGAATAAGGGAAAAACCACGGCCCTGAGAGGAGCAACTGATATCACTATAGTAAGGAATTTTACATTTTGTAGGTCCGAGTAAAATACTCTAAAGACCACTACAATACTCAAAAGAAAACAACCCTCTTTTGATATTTCCACCTTACTACAATATCGCTCACTATCTATTTTTCTCACAGACTATTTTCATATTCCCTGTCTGTGAAACCTTACTCTTTTTCTCTCTTTCTGTTGGTGTATGAAATGAGAGTTGAAGCTCTACTTTTATAGCCAAAGCTTCACTCTCTAAAGCCTACAATATTTGTCAATTTACATACACTTTTCACAATTCAACAAAGTTGGCTACCAACCCAAAGAAATTCAACAAGGTTGGCTACCAAACTAAACTAATTCAACAAAGTTGGCTACCTAACCAAACCAAGTCAACAAGGTTGGCTACCAAACCAAAGAAACTTTTATTAGGCACATGCCTAATACTTCTTCAATGAGATGGACATAATCAATCTCCCCCTCCAATCTCATTCTTCTAGAGGAGGTAGCACTATCTTCTAGTTTTAGTGCATGCCGACAAGTTCTTTACATAGCTCGAACTTGTTCCTTGGTACAACCTTTGGCAGCATATCTTTCATCCACTGGTTCTTTTCTGGATGGGACAGCACCTCCTTAAGACATTCTGGCTCCCCCTCATCACTGATGAGGACATACTCTGTGGAAGGGTACCTGCATGACTCTACCCTTGGCCTCTCCGATCTCCTCAGAGGTTGAGGTTGTTCTTCTTCCTGAGTGGGGTGCTCCACTTCCTCGACACCTTCATCAAGTTGCTCCCCCTGCTCAATAACCTCACCAGGTTGCTCCCCCTGCTCGGCAACCTCGTCGGTCGTACTTTCTGCACTTGTGGGATTGTTAGAAATAGAAGGAATAGTAACAAGGTTAGGAATTATACCATTTTTTGCCTTTTCTAACATATCAGCAGCAGTTCCAACTTCACTTTCTCGGAAGGCTACATCTCTGCTTTTGATGACCTTCTTCTTTACAGGATCCCACAATCTGTACCCGAACTCTTCATCTCCATATCCGATAAATATGCAGGGAACAGATTTATCATCCAGCTTTGTTCTCTGCTCTTTCGGTACATGTGCAAAAGCTCTGCAACCGAACACCTTCAGATGGGAGTAGGACATCTCCTTATTGGTCCAAACTCTCTTTGGGATGTCAAACGCCAATGGAACTGATGGACTCCTTTTGATCAGGTAACAGGTTGTTTGAACTGCTTCACCCCAGAATGACTTAGGTAGTTTAGCCATTCTGAGCATGCTTCTCACCTTCTCCACAATAGTGCGGTTCATCCTCTCTACTACACCATTGTGCTGTGGGGTTCCAGGAACTGTCTTTTCATGTCTGATTCCATGACTTGGACAGTACTCTTAATTCCCTTGAAGTGTACTCACCTCCATTGTCACTTCGGAGACGCTTTAGCTTTTGACCTGTCTCCCTTTCTACTAGAGCATGAAACTTCTGGAAAACTTGAAACATCTGATCTCTGGTTTTCAAAATATAAACCCACAATTTTCGTGAAGCATCATTAATAAAAGTAACAAAATATTTGTTACCGCCCATTGATTCAATTTTCATTGGGCCACAAACATCAGAATATACTAAATCAAGTATATTCAATTTTCTTTCAGACGATGTCTGAAATGAAACTCTATGCTGCTTACCAAATAAACAGTAGTCACAGGGTTTTACCGTTGTACCTTTGGCATAAGAAATGAGTGATTTCTTGGCAAGAATCTGCAATCCCTTCTCGCTGATATGACCCATTCTTTTATGCCACAAATCTGCAGAATTCTCATCTTGTGCCGCATTCAATTCACCTTGGCATATTTCTGCATTTGTCCTGTACAACGTGCCACGAGCAACTCCCTTTGCAATCACCAATGATCCCTTGGTGAGTCTCCACTTTTGATTTGCAAAATAGTTCTTGTATCCATCTCGGTCTAAAGCAATCCACGAGATCAAGTTCATCCGCAAATCAGGTACATACCGCACATCCTTTAGAACCAATGTGCATTCGACATTTGTCTTGATACAAATGTCACCAATCCCCGCAATCTTTGAGTAACTCGTGTTACCCATTCTCACGGTGCCGAAATCACCTGCTACATATCTGCAAAAAAGATCTCTTACCGGTGTGGCATGGTAAGATGCCGCTGTGTCAACCACCCATTCCGACTCTGGACCTGACAGGTGCATGCATTCCTCTTCATCATTTATAAAGAAGACAACATTGTCATTGTTTTGCACCATGGCAGCTGTGTTGTTGTCATTCTTCTGGCCACTAGTTTCACATTTGCCCTTCCTTAAATTTGGGCAATCTCTTTTGAAGTGACCTGGTTGATCACAGTTGTAGCAGTTTCTGGATTTTGATTTGGATCGATTCTTTGACTTTCCACGAGCTCCAGATCTACCATAGTTCCTCGAACTCCTTTGATAACTCATGCCTCTACCTTATGTGATAAGAGCTTGTCCTTGATTTTCAGGCTTCTTTCTCATCTTCTCATTGAGTAAAAGAGCCGATGTGACATCTTTCAACTCAATAGTAGTCTTACCGTGTAGGATGGTTGTTGCCAAATTATCGTACGAAGATGGCAACGAGTTCAATAGCAAGATGGCTTTATCTTCCTCCTCGATTTTTACTCCGAGGTTGGCAAGCTGTGTGATTAGTCCATTAAACACATTTAAATGCGACAAAAAATTCATACCTTCACCCATGTGTAGGGCGTATAACTGCTTCTTCAGGTACAATTTATTTGTCAGCGTTTGGACATGTATAGGCTTTCCAACCTTGTCCAAATTCCACGTGCAGTGTCTTCATCTATGATGTTATTTACCACATCATCTGATAAGTGCAACCTAATTGCACTAGCAGCTCTTTCATCCAAGTCAGCCCAATCCTCAGCTTTCATGGTATCAGGCTTTTTGGCATCAGCAGCTAATACCTTGTGTAATCCTTGTTGGATGAGCAGATCCCTCATCCTTCTTTGCCATGTTGAAAAACCGTTATCTCCGTTGAATTTAGCTACCTCGTATTTTACTCCGGACATTTTTATTTTTCACCGAGTATAGTACTACCGACAGTGAATAATAGTTTAGTGAACGAGCAGAACCTGTGCTTTGATACCAGTTGTTGGGAATAAATCTCCTACCCAAATAATATTCACAGTAATAAAAGCGGAATAATAATATAGCACCAAGATACGGTAATTAACAATAATAAAAGAGTAACAATGACACCGAAATTTTTACGTGGAAAACCCTTCTGAATAAGGGAAAAAACCACGGCCCTGAGATGAGCAACTGATATCACTATAGTAAGGAATTTTACACTTTGTAGGTCCGAGTAAAATACTCCAAAGACCACTACAATACTCAAAAGAAAATAACCCTCTTTTGATATTTTCACGTCACTACTATATCGCTCACTCTCTATTTTTCTCACAGACTATTTTCTTATACTCTGTCTGTGAAACCTTACTCTTTTTCTCTCTTTCTATTGGTGTATGAAATGAGAGTTGAAGCTCTACTTTTATAGCCAAAGCTTCACTCTCTAAAGCCTACAATATTTGACAATTTACATACACTTTTCACAATTCATTAAAGTTGGCTACCAACCCAAAGAAATTCAACAAGGTTGGCTACCAAACTAAACTAATTCAACAAAGTTGGCTACCTAACCAAACCAAGTCAACAAGGTTGGCTACCAAACCAAAGAAACTTTTATTAGGCACATACCTAATACTTCTTCAATGAGATGGACATCATCATCCGAAACTTCTCAACACTTATGTTTTCACTCCAAATAAGAAATTATAACCAATCTATTCTTTGATACTAAAATGTTACCCCGAAAAATGACTGTTGGTTATGATGTATTTCTTCTTCTTCTGTTTGGGCTTCGAACTTGCAGTGTCACTATATCTGTAGTGCAGCCACTATTTATAGAGTTGGAACTTTATGATACTTAACTCGAAAATCAGGTGTTTATACATTTGGATTCTTATTGCTACAAATAACCTACACAATTCATAACCTCCAATGTTTTGTGCCAAATTCTGATGGTCAACTATATTGTTGCCATTAGTATCTCCGCGTACAATGTAAATTGGATTTACTTTCTCATGTAGATATGAAAGTCCCTTTGCTCTTCCTTTTTAAATTACTCTCCTAAATGCCCATATAATTTATAGTATCATCATCCCTGCCTTTTCCATATCATTTAATCTTTCTCTGTTACTGTAACCTTTGACTGAGGAGAGGATGATATGAAACTTAGTATTCATATATTTTGTATTCACTGTAACACAACAATAACAACAACTACCCAGTATATTCCCACCAGGTGGGGTCTGGGGAGGGTAATATGTAGACGAGCCTTACCTCTACCCGAAAGGGCAGAGAGGCTGTTTCCAATCGACCCTCGGCGCATAGGCTAAAATGAAAAGCTGCATCAAAACAAAGACAAAATTAGAAACAAAAGTAAGACAAAACAAAACAATAAAGCATAAGTAATCCCGCAGTAATAACATAAATAATTATGAAAACATAGGAAACATAAATACAGTCGCATGCAATAATAACAAGTAGTAACTACCATACTAACAACCATAAGGGGACATAAGCTAAAACACTAATCATCTATGGGTAACCCTACTATCCCACACCCAGCCCCGAGAGAGGCGTACGAAGAACTCTATGAGCCCTTAGCCTCCAACCCTGATTCTAGACCTCCAGACTCCCCTATCAAGGGTCATCTCCTCGGTAACCTGCATTCTAGTCATGTCCTGCCTAATCACCTCTCCCCAATGCTTCTTAGGCCTCCCTCTCCCTCGCCGACCACCAACAATCTCCAGCCGCTCGCAGCTCCTCACCGGGGCATCGGGACCCCTCCTCTGTACATGCCCGAACCACAGCCTCGCTTCCCGCATCTTCTCGTCCACCGGGGCCACCCCTACCTTCTGACGAATAACTTCATTCTTAATCTTATCCAGCCTGGTGTGCCCACACATCCACCTAAGCATCCTCATCTCCGCAACCTTCATTCTCTGAACATGAGAGTTCTTCACGGGCCAGCACTCCGCCCCATACAACATCGCAGGTCTAACCACGGCTCTGTAGAATTTCCCCCTGAGTTTGTGTGGAATTTTCTTGTCGCACAGGACCCCTGAAGCAAGCCTCCACTTTGACCACCCCGCTCCTATCCTATGGGTGACGTCCCCGTCAATCTCTCCGTCCCCCTGAATCACAGACCCAAGATATCGGACACTGTCCCTCTTGGCGATGGCCTGAGAACCAAGCATCAATTCCCTGCCTACCCCACTCGGCTCGTCGCCAAACTTGCACTCCAGATATTCTGTCTTAGATCTGCTTATTTTGAATTTGTATTCACTGTAATGAATTGGAAATTTGTACAAAAGATATTATTGGTGTCATATATAGTAATGTAAAAAGCTAATATACTATGCATGAAAAAAAAAACAAGAGGGGCTTGAAAATTATACAGTATCCAAGTAGTTCATTCCATGAAAATCTGGAATTGCAATACACAAGGAAAGAACTAAAGGTATACTGATATAGATTGTTTTAAATGGTAATCCAGATGCATATGTATACTGAATATGCTTTATTTTCGTTGGTTATGCGGGAAAAAAGGTTGAGGATAACATTGAAATAAAACGTTTTGTTGAAGGAAAGGTAAATTTCTTTACTGTTTTATTTAGAAAGCTTTCAATTACAAAAGAAATTATTATACTATTGGTGTATGATTATCTAATATGTTCACCGTGTAACACGATTCAAATTTATTATATTGTTTATCACGTGCAATCATGCTTCTAAAGTATTCATTTTTAAAATTATTTTGTACATGTCCAATGCATGTCAGGAGACATTGTATGATAGTATAAATTAATGAGTGCGATTGAACGACGCCATTCATGATCGCGCCAAGCGCGGACAATTTACCTAATTTGATAATATGATAGGAACCCAAAATATTTTAAATTCTGGGTCCGCCTTTGATCGTGGTAGTGAATATTATATTCTCTGTAACGAATCATGTACTAAATGATGTAGAATATTCTTCATTGAATGCTATCGGATAGCAACATTAATTGTATCGTTATCAATATTATTCTCTCCGGTGACTAGAGACACTATTGTCTTCGGATTTAGCTATCTTCTGCCTCAGTTTCACACGTCGCTTTCTCATGCGATCATTAAATATGAACATATTTCGTCCCATATAAAAAATACTAAATATTATTTTTTTAAATACCTATAAATCTATTATTTTTTTGAAAAAATAGGATTCGCAAATTCGAGGTTTTAAGGCACAAGCCTTATCTGCGACTGCGATCACCTAGAGCCTCCCTGACTATGCATATTTAGCTCTCGCGTGTTTTTCATGCAAATGGTTTTTTAAAATGAGAAAAATGTCATAAATGTTTAATATTTGCGAAATAAAATGTTTAAAATGCCTCATAAATCATAATTCATAACTAGGTCACTAGATAATTTTCAGCTACTAGCCTACTACAGTAAAATATTACAGGCGGAAGAGTATCCACGTGTTGGTCAAAGGGATCATCTTCGTTCCAAGTTCGCAAATGTCAAATTTGGTTTAGTTCCATGGGACACTATTCAACTAAAACTGATATCCTATAGTGGGAAGAATCAGAACCATGGCCACGTTGTTTCGCAAGGTATGGGAATCGGTATCGACTCGTTCGAGTTCCATCTCGAACTCGAACTCGAACTCGAATTCGGGTGCCAACTCGTCCGATCGCTTCCAGCAGATGATGTATATACAGACGGCGTCAACTGGTGAATTTGATCGGATACCGTTGGATATATTTATTCAAATTCTGAAGATTTTAGGGCCAAAAGAGTCCGCGAAGCTGAGCTCTGTGTGTAAAACGTGGAAATTCATTGTCTCCGATAATCGGTTGTGGATTTATTTTCTTCAAAATCAGCATGAGCCTTGGGATTCTATTTTTTTCGCTGAAACTCACTTGCGATTGGGTCCTCTTCGGTAATATCGTTAAATTATTTTCACTGTTATTTAGCGAGTTTCAATTGTTATTTTGAATTGAAATAGATACTCAATTTATAAGTATAACTCAACTTGCGCTTGAAGTACATTGAAAAGAACACATGTATCGAAAGGGATAGATGAAAAAGTAAAGGTATCTAAATTGTAGTAGGTGTATATGATGAACTATGAAGGAAATAACAGCTGAAGGAAGGACTTTACAGGACTATGGAATCTATTTATGTACTTGTTTATGCCTCTTTGGTGTATACCCTTCAACTCATAACCATCATTGAATTTGGAAAAATTGTGTCTTAATGAGAATTTGCCTCTGTCTTGTGTTTATGTTTAACCTGAACTGAGCGAACTACATCCTGATGGAAACATTGTCCTTCCGATCAGAATGTTGCTATGTCTTGTCTTTGTACTACATCTGGACAAGAGCCACCTAGATTTGGTGACAAGATATTTCTAGAGGCTTATACTTATGCCCAATTCAGCATGATTTTAGATAAAAGGATGACTAAAAGCTACTATCGTTTTATTTAGCTAAATGCTTATATGTACAACAACTACCCAGTAATGTCCCACAAAGTTGGGTCTGGGGAGGGTAATATATAGACGAGCCTTACCCCTACCCGAAAGGTAGAGAGACTGTTTCCAATCGACCCTCGGAAAATTACTTTCTCTATCCCTACCCGAAAGCTAAAATGCTTATATGTGTAGCATAATAAGAGAAATTACTTTCTCTATCCTGCTTTATGCAAATTATGTGGTTGGGCTTGGAGAGATTTTAATGCAACTTGCATATGTGTTAGTAGTGTTGTGTTAAAACGGCCCAAAGATACTCTTAACATGATGTGATATTGTCCGCTTTGAACCAAACCCGCAAGGTTTTTCCCGAAAGACCTCACACTATTAAAAGTATCAAACTCCTTATAAGTAGCTTATTTTTCTTTTCTACTTTCTATGTGGTATTTTGTTCACACACTCCCAACAAGTAGAATAGTATCTTAACAGTTGAAAACTTAATTTGATAGTTTAACATTGATTTGAGTAGTCGTAGGATTTTGAATCTTGAAACTGGTGAAGTTGAATAAATTTAATTATATCAGTTGAATGGTTAAAATTTTTTGACATATGAAAGCAAAGAGAGTTTCATGTAATTTGGGATAGAAGGTGTATTTTTCTTAAAAGGTACATCATTGAAAATTTGCTCAATATAATACCATATGTAATAATGATAATTAATAAATTGCGTTGTTTCACCTTTGATTAGTGAATATTTTGTAACGCACTCAACTAGCAGTTAGCTTCCAGATATTGCAAGCTTAATTTGATGTCATCAAAACTGCATGAAATTTTCCATAGATAATTTGAAAAACAATACCATCTTGAGCTCAATCTTTAACCTTATCAGGAGTTGTGGCCCTATGTTCTGACTGCACTTTTAAATTTCTAGGTTGCAGCTTGATGTAGCGAACATTCTTATATCTGCAGTTATTTTGCTTCTATTCTATTCGTCTCTTTAGTCTGTCAATTGTCACCTTTTGGTGACATCCCTGTGTTCCCACCAGTCTTAAGAATCTTTAAAACTAGCAAAACAAAGGAATCATTAATATCATGTAAACTGACTTTCATCTAGAAGGGAACTGATAAGAATGGACCTTGGGCCTAACTCAACCCAAAAGCTAGCTTATGAGGTGAGGGTTGCCCAAGCCATATAAGGAGACCAAGGACCTCAAATCCCTCCGATGTGGGACAACTCAACACTCCCCCTCACGCCCAGATCTCTGGAGCGTGGACAACATAAATGGGGGCCCAACATCGGTAATAATAATTGGGATGGCATGGTTCTGATACCATGATAAGAATGGACCTTGGGCCTAACTCAACCCCAAAAGCTAGCTTATGAGGTGAGGGTTGCCCAAGCCATTTAAGGAGACCAAGGACCTCAAATCCCTCCTATGTGGGACAACTCAACACAACACCACAACAACTCAGCCTCAATTCTTAACAAATTGGAGTCAACTATTTGAATCCACACTATCCATGTTGCTCCATTTAACCCCGTCTCGGTCCGATATTATAAAAGTAGAAAGTAAATACACACATGATGTTGTAACTCATCAGGGATAAAGTAGTCAGAGGGAGTCCTCTTCGTAGCTGGGCTTGATGAGGTGTATATTATTGCAGGACATTTCCAAATTCAGTACCTGACTTGTCATTCATGAGTATTTATGGTCAACGTGCTCAAGCAGCTGGTGCTATTGTTATTGACGGTATGTACCTTTCAATGATTATATTCTGCCTTTTAGTTGGCACAATGCTCTAGTAGTTCTGTTTTGCTGATTCACATTTTAGATAAATTCTAATAGCACTGTGTGCTACATGAATACTACATAGAGAAGTGATTTCTTCAAGCTTATTCATCTTTTCTTGTTTTTCTCATCAAAAGGAGGGTCAGGCTATTGCAAATTTGGTTGGAATAAGTATAGTGCTCCATCAGGAAGATCAGCGACATTCTTGGTGGGCTTTCATTCGAGTTAACAGTTAGTTGTTAATTTGTGAAAATCATTGGCACATTTGAGACCTGTTGTTTTTCGAACTATTTGTTATCTTCCATGTGCTCCACAGTGTCTTACCGTATCTCTCCTGAAAACGTGTCTCATCTACAGGAATTTGGTAACATTGAATCTCCAATGTATTCTAGATTGAGGCACTTCTTTTCAACAATATACACCAGGTTTGTATTCTGTTCATTTTTTGCTGTAATTTTACAGCGCTCCCAGCTGACAACACATTTAAAAGGGTTCGATGAGTTTTGAAGGGGTTTGACCACCTAAACCAACATCCATACTTGAGTACTCTAAACAGGTTTCTGGTTCTCGAACATAAATTTGCTTTTCTTAAAATGCTTTTTAACACCATAATATCTGGACTCTCTACAGGTTATTCTAGACATTATTAATTGATTGTAATATGGATGTTTGGTTGCCGAAGAAGAATCCTAGTCAGCTCAAAATTTAATCTGTACAATGTAAAATGGACGTATTCTCTGTATCATTATGTTGCCTTTTGGCACATATCCTGTTGTTCATCATATTAATCATGGAAAGCTTTCCTCTATCTATATTATAAACTACTGGTTGTACCCACTAAGGAGCAAAAGGTAGAAAAGGCTGGATTTATGATGACTTCCAAAGTTTCACTAAAATAGCTCTCATGTATTTCAGAATATTACATATAGCCTTCCTAACAACAACAACAACTACCCAGTATAGTCCCACAAAGCGGGGTCTGGGGAGGGTAATATGTAGACGGGTCTTACCCCTACCCGAAAGGGCAGAGAGGCTGTTTCCAATCGACCCTCGGCTCAGTGGAGGAAAGGAACAACAAAAACAAAAACAACAACAAAAGAGCATTAGTAGCTTCAGCAGAAATAGCGCAAATAATTATCTAAACATAAGAACCATAAATAAAATAGCATACAATAATATCAGACAGTAACTACCATAAATAACTACCATGAGGGAGACACAATTAGAAAAGATAGAAAAGATATGAGCTTGTCACTGAGACCAAATTCCTAAACTTCTATCTTTTGCGTTCTGGACTCTATGTCACTCCCCTTGACCAATTCCTAAACTTCTATCTTTTGCGTTCTGGACTCTATGCAGGATGCAGGTGAAAACTTCAACACAGCCAATCATTGTCTCCATACCAATTTGCCATTATGATGGTCAGTTTCTATTTCACTGTTCTTGAAAACTCCATCAAATTTCTATTCATGCCAACAACTCAATTTGTTTAGAGAACGGATATCATTTTACAATATATGTATATATGTCTATTACTTGGGCCATCAGCCCATGCAACTCTGTTCTCAACATTCTTTTATTTGAGCTAGAGGGTAAGGTGCTAGATAGGTTTGAATTCTATATATCAGTCAATTGAATCTTTAACTGTGAGAAGTGAAACTTAGAGCACAGCTAGATTTTTTCAGTTGCTCTTGGTGCGCTAGCCGGGGCGTGCTTGGGCAGTCAAGGTTCATCACTATGTTTGATCTCTTATTTTCTTCCCTAACTTGTCTGTACCTGTCATTTTCAGATACTGAATGTGATAAAGCAGCTAGAAGGCAGTTAAAAGAAGCTATCCATTCTGCATTATTTGACATGAATGTTCCTGCCGTTTGTGCTGTCAACCAGGTAGTACTTATTCATATCCTTTAACTTCTTTTGGATTTTCAGAGGTGGTTGAAGTTTTATATATTAAAAAAAAGGCTCTCAAAACTTAATTTAATTTGACTGAGGAAATAAGATAGAAGAAAGCATCTGTCATTGTTGCGCGATATTTATCAACAAGACTTCTGTTCCTTCCCGAAGCAAGTGAATGCCGCAATGTCTGTTTATGACTTTATGGTCTTCTTTCACAATTACCATGTGCCTTTTCTTTAGACGGACATTCGCCCTACTTTCCGTGTGGCATATCCTAGTCTCGAAAGAAAGAGAGAAGTAATTAGTGCAGCCTTTATCTTCAAAAGAGAATTTCCACTTCCAAGAAAGCTTTTTGAATTTTACTAATGTTTTTTCTGTGCACAGAAGACAATTATGGTTTTATCTACACTCGGAAGAGAGTTAAGTTAAAGGGAAGAGGGAATAAAAGAAGAATTGGACAAGGTTATTGTATTTTTCTTTCGTGGCTTAGCATTGAACTATTTAGTACTACTACCACCAATTTAATACATACCAGTGTAGCCACATCCTAATATATTTGACTACTTTTGCTAATTGCAGTAGTTTCCCATCCCTGAAACTTTTTTAATTCTACAAAAGGACAGTACTATTTCTTTTATTTTTTCCTTTATGAGACTTTGTTCTGTCAACACCCCCCTCTTCTCGCTTTTCACTTATATTCGACCAACTAATGAGCGCTTGATGCTTTGTATTGTTAATTGCTAAGATTAAACATGGTCAATTAACATGGGGAACAGGGTGCGAAATAGCTGTAGAGATATCCAAATATAACCAATTGCTCATGATGAAAATACCTTGTGAAGGAGATGAATTGACTTATTACTGATCAAACAACTCACAGGTTGCAAATTGCACTTTAGAAGGATGAGCGTGACAAAAGAAAAAAACAACTGCTAAGATGGTCATTGATTATTACGTTTACCTCATTGCTCTATGGTTATTAGATTTTGAAAGTGGTGAAACATAGACATAACTTATTTTTTGAACTGGAAATTGTGTTTTAAGATGATGGACACCTTGAGACGATGGAACTACATTTTAACATCTATTGGTGCTGGTGAAGGGTCGTATTTGTTCCGTTGGATAGGATTACATTATTTATTTTTTATATCTGTCTTATGTTTTATTCTAAGTAGAAAGATTTGCTCAAATGAATTGATTTTCTTACATTGAGCCCCAATTGTTGTTTACATGCTTTGGGATTTTGTGTGGACTATCTTGTTCTATCTTAAAGATGAATATTGTAATTTCAGCAAGTATACCAGGATCCTCACACATTACATATTTATCTAAAAACATTAATGCTTCTCTAGTGTGTCTACCGATTGTTTTTCTTGATATAAAAAGTGTTCCTGCCAATCAGACTCTGATTTTTTTACTAATGTTTGAATACAGATATAAGTTTATCTCTCTGGTTTGTCCTGCATACTATAAATGTAAGCTGCTAGATAAATGATCTAAAAGTTCGATATTGCTACTGTCATATTTGAATTTGAACATCAGATCTCAATATGTTATTCTGATGTGTCAGCCTGAAATATATCAAGGGAAACTTCTGCATATTTCTCTCTAAGATTGTATTACGTGTTACAAAGATTCTTCCTAATTTTTGGTGTTAATTTGTTATCAATTTCTTAATAGTGTCATAATGTCTTTCTTTCAAAAATTGTAGGCAGTTTTAGCTTTATTTGCTGCGAGGAAATTTTCAGGAATAGTAATCAACATTGGGTTTCACCAAACATCTATTGTTCCAAGTAAGATTTATCTTCATATATCACACCTATTTGATTCAATCCGGTGACTTTATTATAAACTTGTCGTGGTAGAACTCCAAATTTCGTTAAAATTCTTTGAACTGTGACAATATTTTTGTTTTCAAAGTCGTTAGTAGGATAGTTCAAGAAGAAACTTTGTATTCTCCACTTTTATTTTTTCTGATGATTTAAATAATATACTTCGTGATTGACTTACGAGTATGTTGTATCATGTACGCTTTTATGTCACTTATGGTTGCAGTTTGCTCGCATTGTTTCAATAGTTTATGTATAGCCATTTTTTGATCTTTTGCAGTTCTTCATGGTAAAGTCATGCACCAGGTGGGTGTAGAAGTTGTGGGAATTGGAGCATTGAAGCTTACAGGATTCCTTAAGGAGCAGATGCAACAGAAGAACATTTATTTTGGGTCACTTTACACTGTGCGAGCACTAAAAGAGGTATTCTGCTTTCTGGTAGTTAAACAAATAGGGTGGGAAGGGAGGTTGTTTGACATAGACATGCACAGTTGTACTGTTTCTGCCTTGCAAGTCAACAGTTCCTGAATCAAATCAGACGTGTCTTGGTAAAATTTCTGGTACTGGAAATCATTTCGATTTGTATAAATTTTTTAACTGGCATGTCTTCTAAATGCCCCATCTAGATACTAATCTTGTGAAAGGCTTGTTCTTTTAGTAATACATTTTCACCTGTTGATTGATAGATGGCAGCACTGCTACATATGGACTAGCAGTTGATAACCTCAATAAACCGTGTTAAATGCATAACTTAGTTGTGTGACTTCTCTGTGACTTTCTTCTTTACTGCATATGGTCGACAAGAGGGGCTTGCTCTGATGGTAAGCAACCCCCACTTCCAACCGAGAGGTTGTGAGTTCGAGTCTCCCTAAGAGCAAAGGTGGGAAGGTCTTGGAGGGAAGGATGCCGGGGGTCTATTTGGAAACAGCCTCTCTACCCCAGGGTAGGGGTAAGGTCTGCGTACATACTACCCTCCCCAGACCCCACTAAGTGGGATTATACTGGGTTGTAAAATAAAATAAATAAATGTAAGGTAGGTTTGTCAAGTTATCCAAGTTTAAGATTTTCAAAACATCATGATATCTGGAGAGGAACATGATTACAATTTGAAGATTCAAGAGTTCCTGCTTCACTTTCACTTTTTCTTCACTGTATTTTGTTTATTCAAACGTTGAATAAACAAGCTACTAGTGTACAAGTAACTTTGTTCCTTTTAGCTTAATAACACAAACAATTGCTTGATTCTGTTGTTATTGACCTTGTGATCAAACATAGACTTGACAAGACTAGCTGCATGAGAGAGAATTTTTATTTTTTATTTTTGTATTTCTTAATGATTTTTTTCAAGTATATTTTCTGAGATATGTTTGGTTGGTATTGCAGAACCTTTGTTATGTCGCACTCGATTATGAAGCTGAGCTATCCAAAGATACCAAAGCTTCTTTCCAGATTGCGTCTGAAGGTTGGTTTACGCTTTCAGAAGAGCGCTATAAAACAGGGGAGATTCTGTTCCAGCCTCGAATTGCAGGAATGTACGTCCATGCTGTCTTGTTCTGGGAACTTTAGTAAGAAACTAGGAATAATTGAACAAGTACCCTTTACAATTACTTCCCTTAGGTGTAATGTTAAAGACGATAAGGTGGTCGTTAGGGCAGGCTGACAGCCTTCTAGTAAAAATAATGCAAGACCTGCCACTCCTTATTGGAATCACGTCCTTTAAAAGACTGGAGTTGATCTGCATATGACAGTGCATGTGGACCATGTAGTCAAGTGGCGGTCTTTCTTTAAACTTATTTTCTTAAATGGGAACGATCAATGGAGAGAAATATTTTTAGTCTTGGCGAGTGCAGGCAGGGTGTTAAATTGGGAAGAGTACTTATGCTAAATGATTCTGGATATGGTCTTATCATTTTGAGGCTACACTGTACTGAGGTTAACTGATGATGTCAATTTCTTAACTCGTATATTGTTTAGAAAAACAGGTGGTTTGGATGTAAATGGTGAAACACAATTCAACCCCCCCCCCCCCCTTTCTCTCTCCCAGTTGCTCCCCAAAAGAACAAGAATCTGTGGTATGGAAAATTAGTAGATCTTGTGGTCTTGTTTCAGACGCGCTATGGGTTTGCATAATGCTGTGGCACTGTGCATGGAGCACTGCCTGGATGCTGAATTAATGGCTGACGATAGCTGGTACAAAACAATAGTATTGGCTGGGGGAAGTGCATGTTTGCCTGGATTAGCAGGTGAATTGCAACTTATGCTCCTTTTCCCCTCAAAATGTATCTGATGGAATCATGTGTTTATCCTTGTTATACCTAATTTTGAAAAAACAGCAAAGCTTAAGCCGAAGAAGTAAAGAAGAAATCCAATCTTCAAAGAACAACTGATGTTCCTTATAAACTTTTATTGCAGAAAGATTAGAGAAGGACGTATGTGGAATTCTTCCCCCACACATGAGTAATGGAATCAGAGTACTTCCTCCACCATATGGTGTAGATTCTGCATGGTTTGGGGCTAAACTGATCAGCAATGTAAGTTACCATAAAATCTTTCTGAACATAATTTGACACAGTAGTTTCACTCATGCTAATCAACAAACTTGACTTTGACGCGATGTCTTGAATTGAAAAATTAGTTAATTTCTTATTCCAGGTAGAAATCGTATCCAAATGCATTTGTCATTAAAAAATTGCAATTTAAATGTGGAAATCACTCTACCTGCTTGAGTCAAGATGTAAAATTCTTTCGCTTTTCTCTTGGTTAAGTTGTTTTTAAAAATATATAAAAAAATTCCAAACTTTTCAGTTGGTGTAGAAGAAAATGTGTACTTTTAGGCAGTACTTGATCATGAAATAAATTGTTCTTGCCGTCATCAAACTAACTTTTATATTATGTACTTGATTATGAAATAAATTGTTCTTGCTGTCATCAAACTAACTTTTATTATGTACTTGATTATGATACAAATTGCATGTTCTGTTTACTACAGTTGAGCACATTCCCTACTTCCTGGTGTGTGATGAAAAAGCAATTTCGGAATAGGTCAAGGCGCAAGTTAATATGGTGAATGTGAGCGGCACTACAGGTGGTATGCTAAAGATTAAGAATTTTGATGTGCCTCATGGTTGAAGATCAACTACTATATCGTCTCATTGTTAAAGACAAAATATAAGGCTATCTGTACATCATTTATACAGACTAAAGCAATGTCGTTCAGTTGTGCTAATGGAACTGCTAAGCAAATGATGTACAAAACTTAGATTGTTGAGGTAGCTCTAAATGGAGTGAGAATATCTGTGAGCCGGACATGAAGACTATAATAAAGGAGCACATTTTTCAAAGATATGTATTGATATAGTTGCTTGTCTTTGGTTTAGACACTTGCAGAACGGGCTTGGATTTTCAGATGCTTCATTTCTTGGTGGAATTAATGATGTCATGGACACATTAATGAGGAAATCTTGTTGGTATCACTGAATTTTTTTAAAGTCGCTACGTTTATATAAATACGAGATTTCCCTTACAGTAAGGTCGTGATACTTTTGAGCTGTTGGCCCCGTCTACTGCTGGGAGCAGATCCATGCTACTGCAACTATGTTCTCAACCCCCGTGTTGCAATCATGTGGTCCTTTTAATATTTCTGCAGGTACTGCGTTTACGTTCTGCTGCACTGCACACATACATCTTACTTTATTCTGATTAAAGGATGCCCTTCTCCTTCATCATGGTTCTCTGGCCAGTTAGCAGCTGTGGAAGAGTGTAATTTACCATGTTGGTATCGCTTGTCATAATCAGCAGCTATCTTTTCCTTCAGCTATGTTTTCCTATATTGATGTATAAGCGAGCTGGCAATATTTGTGACTGCACTGGATTTATTCTTTTTGTTCTGCTGAAATTAAACCCGATAGATTGTGTCTTTATAGGCCTTATAGTCCTATCCAGTTACACATTTTATTTCCTACAGAATCCAAGTGTTGTGAATCTCACAATCTTAACAGGAGTCTAACCATCAAATGACTTCACCAGCTTTATTGATCTACTAATCCTCCTAATGCCTCGTAGATATCTTGGGCCCTGTTATTCGCGATATCACTGACCGTGAACTCGTGAACCACCCCATCCACCTGAATATTGCTCAAGCCACACCTAGCTACCAAATCTTCATCCTTGACCAACTTTCTAGTCTCGTACCCTTCTCCATTATTAGCAAACACAGATGCTGCTAGTTTATATCGATCAGGTGAAGGTTCCAAATTGATTAGCCGCTTGAATAAGTACCTCCCCCTCTCAACATCATTATGGATTCTACAAGCATTAAGCAATGCGCCCAATACAATCGAGTTAGGTTCTTCCGGCATCGACAAAATGAGTTGTTCTGCTTCTGCAAGCCTCCCAGCACGGCCAAGAAGATCCACCATGCATCCAAAATGCTCATTGGATGGTCTGATTCCGAACTGATACACCATTTGGTTGAAGTAGTGACATCCCTGTCCGACTTGCCCTGCATGAGAACAGGCAGAGAGGATAGCCACAAAGATGACTCCATTTGGCTTAACTCCGGACTCAATCATTTCATCAAATAATTGAAAGCATTTCTTGGCTTGCCCATGTGTTGCAAAACCTGAAATGATCACTCCCCAAGTTACAACATCACTCGTAGGCATATTCTTAAACAACTGATAACTAAACTCAATGTACCCACACTTGGCATACATGTCAACTAAAGCAGTACCAAGATTGACACGTGTGTATCCATCTTCCCTGATCCAAAGCTCCCACCTCTCCACAGGCTGATAGAGTGCACACAAGTGAAGATTCATTCAGTGGAACTCTATAACTCATCATTTTCTGAAAGGTGACAAGTGTAACGTCGTGCATACCATTTTTAGTGTACCCTGATAACATTGCACTCCAAGTTGCAGTATCCTTATTTTCCATTGTATCAAAGATTTCTTTAGCCTTTTCCACAAGACCCTCATTCATATAACCGGTAATCATGGAGTTAAGTGGGCAAATGTCATTATTATCCTCATAATATTCATCAAGAACTTGTCTTGCAGATTCCATGCTTCCAGCACAGGAATACATAGAAATTAAAGAGCTGCAAACGTGGGTATTTGGTCCTATGTCAATCTTGATAATTTGTGCATGTACTTGTTTACCTTGAAGAATAGCCTTCAAATGAGAACATGCTTTGAGAACAAAAGTATAGGTATGGCTATCTGGTACAACACACTCTGATAATAATTGTTCATACAACAAAAGTGTCTCCTTAGGTCGCTTGCTAAGAACCAGACCTCTGATCATAACATTATAAGCAAAGGTATCAGGTGATTGAATTGATGATTTAAAGAGTAACAATGCATCATCAGTTTCAGACACTCCAACGTAGGATTCTAATAGCCTTGTTGCATTTGGAGGGCGACGAATCAATCCTGAAATAATCAGTTGGCTATGTAATTGTTTGACTTCCTTGTTTTGGCGACACATCTGGAGCAACAGAACACTGCTTGGAATTTTGTTACCTCTTCCATTTTGCAATTCTGAAATATTTTGCTTGGGCATAGGGCCGTTTAGGGAAGCAGCAGCCATTTATTGCTTTGTGTTTGATGCTCCTAGGATTGGCTTATATGTTCCAATATTGTTATCCTCAGCCATAGAAACCTTATCCAAACAAACAACATGATATCATATGTGAATACATATCAACCATGTTTTGTCTACAAGAAATAATAATTAATCCCCAAATTTAGAAAGAAAAAATAGGAATTCCAATACTTAAAGACCACAGTGCATTTATTTTAGTCTTAATCTTCTGTTTTTGTATTTGAGGATACTAGTTTTCGGACATGGTGATTTTCTGTGTTATTAACGTATAAATGAAAGAAATAATTAAAAAAATTAGATAAATATGAAAATGGCAAGAAGTACGTGGAAGAGATGCAACTTCATTAATATGCGTATATAATAAAGTTTTAGTCCAAATTTGATATTTTTAGTATTTCAACTTCACACTTATAATATAGCATGATTTACGAACCAAAAGTAGAAGAATTTGAACTTGGCATCGTGAGCTTGTGATTTACTACCAAGTAAGGGTGTTAGTAAGGGATTCAGATGCTCTTTTGTCCAAGTAAATATCATCATGCCGGGCAAACTGCAGATATGTCCAACTTCTTACTTGCAATATTGTTAACGTTTTACCTTAATGCATGACAAGTACTGCAACAGGGAGATTGTCTCTGCCCGGCGGAGACGAAGTCAGAATTTGTAGTTTATGAATCCATAGCTCGTTTTGTTACTGAATTCGTAATGAATATTCTACTACAAATTTATGGTGCAAGTAAAAAGTATTGGGTTGTCCGAACCCGACAACAATGCTCTCCCTCCTCCCGTCCCCGGCCTGCCGGGATTTGAACAAGAAACGGAAAAAAGAAGAAAAGGGAGAGTTAAGAATGCCCATATGAAAATACAACAAAATGAAATAAGCTTTAACAACACCCCTGGAGAGTCATTTTTCAATACACAGTATCAGCAATTAACTGCTGTTGTAATATATAAAGAATTACAAGAGGAACCTTTAAATGAATTTCTTTTTTATCGTTAATCAGTGGTACGTGGTAGAAGATCCAGAGTTCAAACAATATTTGACACAAAAAAGAATACAGAAACTACACCCAAATCTTTAGGGATTTTCAGAGAAGCAACAATAACAAGCCCATAAGAGCTGTTGCAATCATCAGTATTGGCGATAGTCTACAGCTCATGTGACTATTATTAGCATTGGCAGATTCTGAAGGTGCTAATCCAGGGCATTCTAGACCATTTTTGTCACCTTTGCACTCGCTGGCGAAAAGACCAGGCGGGTACTTCCCGTGGAGATTAATGTAACTGAACATGGTTGAGGCACAATCATTTGACAAATCATTCAAATAGTCTGAAAATGGACAGCCGAACTGCACAAGGGCAGCACAACATTGTTTGGCTGGGTATTGCGGTCCTCTGCATTGGCTAGTGATGACTGTGTAGTTCTGAAACTCGAAGCTAATAGGACAAGCTGCATAACACATCGATGCAAATCATTCTTCAGCAAGTCTTAAGAAGCGTTTTTCAAGCTATTGAGATAAAAGTTTTAAGAAAAGAGGTTGTCAGAGAGTTACAAACATGCAAAATTCTGCATCTAACAACAGCCAATAGCTAGACAAGTAATCTAGCAACCAGCGGCATCAACTTCCACGTTAACAGAATTTAGGACTTCTCCCTTTAAGGTACAACAATGTTTTCCACCATTGGAAAGCATGATCATATTGCTTTTAAGTCAGCAACAGGATAAGCGACACCCGCGACAACATATTACATACGAATTGCAGGAAGTAAGGAGAACTTGAGGCACTGAACCTTCACAATCTAGTTGCTCGCAAGAATTATGTTTCGTATCCAGAGGAATCAGGATAATCTACCATGTCACAGTTGTAGTTCATTCTTAAAAGTTAGTAATATACTTTTCTCATTTCCCCACTTATGACCTAAAAATATGCAGTAGCACCATACACATTATATCACCTTATCGATGAGATGTCTTTACTTAATTTTTAACCCCAAATAACAGGCAGTCCTAGTTGATATTTCAACCACATGGAAACACACCTAAGTTGCAATACTCAAACATCTACTTCACTTTCCGACCATCTAGCAACTGGATGATTAAAGCGTACAAGAAGATCCACAGCCCACAATACAGAGTTCATCGAACATAAACATTAATCCTTAATGGTTAATCCGAATCTGAGTATCATAAACAGACTCCGCTGGCAAACTGACAAGCACAAATTGGAAAAACATCTCTATCAAATGATGTGGCGCTGTGCAAATTGGAGTACATGGAAGATTGGAGCACATCCTACTGCCTATTGACCTTTGAACAGAACAACTAAAAGGACTTTTAGCAGAACTATCACATGATATTTATTAACTAGAAATTAGTATATAGTCAGAAGTTTCTTAAATTGAAGATTCACAATCCTAAAAAGTTTGGTTTTTCCCTTATATTTGCAATAACCTGAAAAACTCTAAAAGAAAAACAACAACAATTGCAAGTTTTTTATAAAAAAAATTACCTATTTTAGAAAGCATTCAAGAATGTTTAAAACCAAACTTACTAAAAGAGCAGAACCAAGACAAATCACGAATCCCAAAAAAAAAAAACTGAAACTAAGCTGAAATATGAGAATACCCAAAAGCTATTTCTGTAAATTTATTATCAACAATAATTATACTTGAAGAATAAAACTCAGTTAACAGATCTTTGGTCAAATTAATTGAGATGGTACAAAATTTAACCAATGAGGTGTGTAAATCTAAAATACCCACAATTTTAGCTCCTAATGATGATGATTATCAACTAAATCTTGGCGCAATAAAATAAAAAAAGAGCTTACGTTTCTTGGCCTGAAGTAGATTCCTCCCAGTAGAAGCTTCATCAACAAAAATCCCATCTGAAAGAGAAGCTGAAGCTGAAAAACCAGCTAAAATGGAGAAAGAAAAGAGTAGAATAATACAGTGCCTCCACTCCATGTTTGTAATATGAGCTTTTGATTCTGATCCAATAAAACCAATCAATATGCTAAAGTTAAAGCCAGAAAGATACGATCTTTGAGAGGAACCAAGAAATTGAGAGAGATAGAAAGAACAAATGTTATGTATGTTCTTGCCAGCTAATTGCGTACATGTTCATAGTGGATATATTATATTTTAAAATAGAAACATAATTTGTGTTTAACAGCGAATTATTAAATTATATATCATCAAATCAAAATGAAAAAAGAGGGAGTGGGTAGAGCATCTACAGCTAGCGCCGTTCCACGCGGAAACTAAATGAACGCGTTATATTTTTCTTTTTTATTAATCTCATTTTCCATTTTCATATTAAAGACAAACAAAACTAAGATGAAACTGTTTCACTCAAAAAAAAGAAATCCTTTGGAACAAATCAACCAAAGATGAAGGGGTAAATTTTAGTTAAGTATAATAATCTCAAGAAGAAATGATAGATAAGGAGAAGACTGGTGGCAAAACTTCTTTACTGATCTAATTTAATAAAATCTCTTTTAGAAACCTTCTCATTTGTAAGTAGTAATACAACTAATATTCGGAATCCCCTTTTACAAGGTTATTGTCCTGTATATATATAAAGAGCGAAACTTTTCGGAGCTGTAAAAGACAAATTACAAGGAATATTCGAACGAATATTCCTAATGTCCCCTAATGGACCTACACTATTACAAGGGTCATACAGTCTCTTATTTGCTTTAAGGTTGTCTCCCACAAGACATCAATTCAAGGAGACCCTTTCATTCGTCGTACTTGTTGTTGTGATTGGTCAAATTTGGATCCATACAGTTAGTCCCTCCGCTTGTCGAGGCTGTAACTGGGTGCGTCCTCAATGAGCGGACATCATGCGTTCCTATGGAGAAATTTGATCCGTCGAGGCATTACGACGTGGCCATTGGGGGACGGTCAACGTGCTTAGCAAGACACATGGTAATACACTTTAACGGGAAATGATGTTATCTTCACGTGCGTCATCAATACGCATGTTTTTGAGGCAGGAGTTGATGGCTTGATGCTTCGATTCTAGCGCTGCTATGTGACCCTTCGCTTCGATTCTGGAGCCACCTAACCCTATTTGGGTTTGTTTTTTCGAAAGTTCTTGGTCGTTTCACTCCTGATAACCCCCCTTATTCTTCTGAGCTTGCCATTATACCCTTATGCTTCTTCTTCTCACATTTTTCATTCGCAGCTTTTTCCTCCTTCTTCTAGTTTGCATTGATACCTCTTTGAACGACATCATGCCAAGATCATATCGTTATCGTGAAGGGGTTCCTGAGGCCGCACCATTGTCCACGACTCCCCGTTCATGCGGTGAAGATACGGTGGTAGAAGAGGGTGATTGTCTCCCTATGGTGGAGGAGTTATTACCGAGACACCCCGGGTCTCGAAGTGACTTCCTCAAAGATACTCCTCCTACTCCTGCCCTTGTACCTTCTGAGACGGAGCAGGTTCACCTTGACACTCTTCGTATAAAATATAGCATTCCTGCTCATGTCGACATGATTCCGGCTGGGGGAGATTTTGTATATGTCCATAGGCCTGCGTACTGCGCTTTCTATGAGTACCCTTTCATGATTGGCTAAACTTTTACTCCCTTCCCCTTGGCAGAAGAGTTCTGTAGGTCCTACCAAGTTTGACCGGCACAAATTTTGTCGTATTACTCCTAAGGTGCTCCTACTGTTGACCAAGTATGCGGAGTTGGCGGAATGTAATATTTCTATCCACCACCTTTTGCACCTGTTCTTACCTAGCTTCCATAGAGGTACCATGGTGCATTTTAGGCACCGTGGCACGAAAGGCTTGGTGGCCGGGACAGACGACCAAGCAAGTCACAAGTTTTGGCACAAGTACTTCTTGGTCAAAACCAAACATATCGTTTCTGACTCCGCCAGGTTCCCTAAGCGATAAAATGATAATCGTAAGTGTCCCTGTTCATTTTATTCTTCCTTCGTATGTATTCGTTATAAAGTTTGTTTGCTTCTCGTTTGCAACTATGGAACGTCCGCCCCGCCTTATTGCGGGCATAAGGGATTGGGTAGCTTGTTTGTTGCCCCACACAACGAAAACCCGAGATTGGCCTTCTTCGTAAAGCATTACGGCCCTAAAGTTCCAACCGGTGAGTGTTTTCCCTTTACCCTTTCATTGGTTATATATCGTTGTCCACTAATTTGACTACTTCATGATGGCAGGTCGAAGAGCTTCCAGGCGGAGGGCACCAGTTCCCGCATTTCGACAGGTCATTATCATCGAAGACACATAATTTGTGTTGAGTGAATCTGTTGGAGACGGTCGTCCTCAACCTGTTCAATTAGAAGGCCCCTCTCGGGTCATAGTCGTGAAGGAGGGGCTTTTTCAATTCCTCCCCCACCTTTTGGACGAACCCTCCCATGGGGATGAGCTATTATCGAGAAAAAAGAGAAGAATAGAGCTCGAGAAGGGTGTGGCTGTCGACGATGATAGAGTAGGGCATTGCAGACGGCATATGTGCCCACATTCATAGCTGATGCCATATTATCGGGGAGATCTCATAAAATAGAGGGCGTTTACCTAGGATCCAGCTCCGAACGCTCTGTCGAGGGCGGCGCATCGTCCAACGTTGGAGGCCGTTACATCGAGGGCGAAGGCTCAGGTTTAGATGCCGACCCAGAGGAAGTAAACGAGTTTGTAGGTTGCCATACTTGTGTGGAGGTCATAACGGAGGGGTCTGATCGTAACATAGTCATCCTAGGGGACTATAACTTATTGTCGAACTGTGAGCAAGTGGTGCCCGTTTTAGCTCCTCTATGTGATGCCCTTAAAAACGAGGTGCTCATGGCAATGACTGACGTGGAGTTGTCTCATAACATCATCGGTATGGCTTTGCTGGTAGGTTACTTTAGTGTTGTATTCTAGGTCGGGCCCGGCCTAAATGGGCCAACGGGTCGGGCTTAACGGCCCTGGGTTTAGCGGGCCAGGGCTCTGGCGGTCTCCGGCCTAACGTTCTCGGGCTTTATGGGTTCAGCGGGTGGGACCAGCTCGTGACGGGCCTAAGCCCATATGGTCCTAGGCTAAACGGGTCGGGCTCGTAGTCTTAGCAGGCCTAACGGGCTTTTTTATTTCCGGGCTTTTTAAAAAAAATATTTAAGGCAATTTCTTGTAAACCATAATATATCTTATATATATGTAGAAATCTAATTATTTAAGTGATTGACGAAAAAGTAAAATACCAAAGCAATAGTAAAACTAAATTGCCATGGATAATAAATTAATAACAAATTACAACATGAAGCACAAATACGTCTAATAATTTTAAAATAACATATATTGTTGAAAAATCTTAAAGACGAATTCGCGGATAAATACCATCAACACAATACTTTATATGGCTCCTAAAAATGTCCCATGTACAATTTGAACAAAATTTTAAGACTCTTCCACAGTTCTTGCACTTTAATTTTTGGCCTTCTTTATTTTCTTCAAGCACTTCATAGTAATGCAAAATTAATAAGCGCACTTTTTCCGAACGAGGCATGATGTAACTTGAAAATTAAGATTGAGACTTGAAGTCTTGACAGATAGAGAGATTGGGAGAAATCTAGATTGAGAAATGAGTATTGTATATTAAAATGAAGAAGAGGAAAGGGTATTTATAGTGTTAGAGAAGGTTAGTTTTGTAAATTAAACAAAATAAAAAAATGGCTATTTGTGCAATATGACCGTATTTCTCATTGGGATTTGGGTGTGGGGCCCTCATTTTGAAAAATCTTGTTTTGTAGTATATAAAGTATACTAGTATAGTATATATAAAATATATTATATATACTAGTATATATATTTTCAAATATAATTTCTTGTAATGTTTTGTGTGTCTGTGTGTATATATATATATAGTATGTTATGTTTATGTATATATATTAGTTTATGTTATGAAATCTCCTATTTAAGGTGAATGTCTATAATTAGAGAGATTCTAGAGTTCTATTCTTGGTAGATAAATCATCCCCCTCCCTATAAATAAAGGGGTCTTCTACCATTGTAAGACCACTCCTAACATTCTCTAAGTATCAATAAGAAGAACTCTCTCTACTCTTCTCTCTATTTGCTCTTGTTCTTAAATTATTGTTCTTGTCTTTTATATTATTTCATAACACGTTATCAGCACGAGTCTCTAACCAATTGAAATTTTTCGATTGTCTTAACTTTTGTTTGTCTAAGGTTTTGCTTCAAAGAAAGAATGAAGAAAGAAGGAAAAGAAAAAGAAAAAAAAAAGGGGAAACGGAAAAGAAGAAAGAAATGAAAAACAAAAGAAAACAAAGGAACGAAAAGAGAAAAGAACGAAGAAGCAAAAAGGAAAAGAAAACGTTGAAGAGGAATTGAAAACAAAGGAGAAGAAAGAAACAGAAAACATAAATAGAATCTTCTTGAGAAAATTAAGGTAAGTATTTTACTTTTCTCTTTCAAATTCTTGGAATTCTATAATTTGATTTTATATACAAACATAGACAACAAAGTTTGATTATAACTCTAATGGAGTGTGTAAGAATTTATAACCACATGAAGTGGTTAAATCTCTATGTCCTGCCATGATTAAATTCATGTAGGATTGTGGGCAAAGAATTGAAAATCCGTCCCATTGAATTTGCTCCATTCCCTTTAGAGAATGTGGTAGCAGTATGTGATAAGTCTGAAAGAAGACAAAATTATTACCGTAAAGGTATCAATGGATGTGGACGTGGCAATAGACGAAATTATAATCGTCATTATTGTGATAATGAGAATAATAAAGATTCTCAAAATAATCTTTCACTTTATGAAAGTAATATTTGACATGAGATTGTGTAAAGCACATGATTATGGTCCATTCCCTGAAGTGAATGTGATAATTGTAATAGAGCCCGTAAGTATGAACACGCTCTTGATGTAAATTTGTTTTATGTCTGACATTATGAAAAGAAAGTTCGTTTCCCTTGAAATTTCGAGCAAGAACTACATGACATGGGTGTTGGATGCTGAAATCCACTTAGATGCTATGGGTCTTGGAGACGCCATTAAAGACAGAAATAATGCATCCACCCAAAACTATGCTAAGGCCTTGATTTTCTTGCGCCATCACCTTGATGAAGGTTTGAAAATTGAATATATCACAGTCAAAGATCCACCTATCTTGTGGAATGGCTTGAAGAAGAGATATGACAACCTGAAGTTGGTCACTCTGCCACAAGCACGATACGATAAGAACCCAAAAGCAAATAGTTTATAAACTATATATTATCGTTGCGGTGAAAACGGGCACTGGTCAAAGGCTTGCCGTATACCATGACTTTTGGTTGACCTTTATCAAGCATCTCGAAAGAGTAAACGCCCTGAAACGAATTTTGTCTCTTACGACAACTTTGACATCACCCACTTGGATGTGGCAGACTTCTTTGAGCAACCCGAGGGGAAGATAGACCACCTAATCGGTGATGGATCCGTGATGAAAGAAGATGGAGCTATTTGATTTTATTTTACTTGTTTGTATTAGTGAATGAATAAACTAATAGCCATTAGTATTAGCTCGTATTAGTTAGTTCATGATATAATGTTAGTATTAGTTCTTTAGAATGTATCAATATGCTCAAATATCAATAATATTTTTACTTTCCAGTAGAGGTAATCGACTAACCTGAAAAACTAGTCGGTTATCTCATATTTTCGCATAAAAACTGCAAAACAATCGATTGTCGATGATTAACAATCGATTGTCTTTAAAACAGTGTGATCTGGAATTTTACAAAAACAGTCAACAATCGATTGTCTTTAAAACAGTGTGTTCTGGAATTTTTCAAAAATAGTCAACAATCGATTGTCTATGTTTAACAATCGATTGTCTTTAAAACAGATCTGGAATTTTTCAAAAATCATCCACAATCGATTGTCTATGCATAACAATCGATTGTCTTAATTCAGTGCTCTGGAATTTTTCAAAATAGCCAACAATCGATTGTCTATGCATAACAATCGATTGTCTTAAGACAGTGCTCTGGAATTTTTCAAAATAAGCCAACAATCGATTGTCTATATTTAACAATCGATTGTCTTAAGACTGTGATCTGAAGTTTTTCAAAATAGCAAATAATCGATTGTATGTTTTAACAATCGATTGTCAATGTTCAACAATCGATTGTTTGTGTTTAACAATCGATTGTTTGAAGAAAATATTTAAACTGAAATTTTCAAACTGCAAAGTAATCAATTATGGATAACATATCTGATTTTGTTAGTCAACTGTTAGCTGCAGATTTTGAAAATATTATGTGACGCAAACGAATTGAACTTATTTATTCATATGTTCGTGTATTTCTTTTAT
This sequence comes from Nicotiana benthamiana, assembly GCA_034376525.1. NCBI lineage: Eukaryota > Viridiplantae > Streptophyta > Magnoliopsida > Solanales > Solanaceae > Nicotiana > Nicotiana benthamiana. The sequence goes on along the minus strand of CM067337.1, from coordinate 49,180,882 downwards.
ATGTCAAACCATGAGAAGTAAATTGATTGAAGGCTCCGGAAGAGCAACTGTAACTCTGCCCAAAGGCATGACGTTTATCTTAGAGAATGCAATATTCTCCTCCAAGTCTAAAAAGAACTTGTTGAGTTTTAATGATATCAATCGCAATGTTCTCCTCCAAGTCTAAGAGAAACTTGTTGAGTTTTAAAGATATCATTCAAAATGGATATCATATTGAGACAATAGATGAGAATAATCTTGAATTTTTCATGAAAACGAGGCTGCCCATTTCGGTTTGGGTTCACGCCATTTTGCATACAGCAATGCTAGTTCGTCTCTGACTGACGAATTGACACAAATATTCCCCGTTGCAATTGGTTTTGGGTCATGGACCCAATATATTCCATTTAAGAATCTTTGGATGCGCAGTATATGTGCCTGTAGCACCGCCATCCCGCACCAAAATGGGTCCGCAAAGAAGGTTAGGGATATATGTTGGGTTTGAATCGCCCTCCATCATTCGCTACCTCGAAACATTGACAGGCGACTTGTTTACTGCACGATTTGCAGACTGTCGATTTGATGAGACACTTTTCCCAAAATTAGGGGGAGAAGTTGGTGAAACCAAACGGGAAATTTTGTGGAAAAATGCATCATTATCTCATCTTGATCCACATACCTCTATTTGTGAGAAAGAGGCACAAAAGATCATCCATTTGCAAAGAATAGCAAATGCCTGACGCATTTATAGATTTGAAAAGGATAACAAAATCACATATCCTCGAAGTGAATGTGACAACATTTGATTCACGAATACATATTCATTATTGGAAGAATATGAACATGAAATTGGTATTAAATATACCACACTCACCCCTAGAAGGAGGTTTGAGATGATACCACACTCACCCCTAGAAGGAGGTTTGAGATGATATATGGCATGAATGATCGTTGGTCACGTACCTATTGTACGCCAAAGTATTTTGGAAATATGACTATTAAAGGACAACGATAATGCAAGAAACATATCTTGCATATAAGTATGACATGACCATAATGGTATAACTTTCTCTTTAAGAAAGATATTCACCACATGGATGTTGATGAATCTGTGGTAGTACAAAATTAATTGAGAGCTCTAGAAGAGCCAATTATTACTATGTTGGAGAAACACAATTGAGTATTGTGCTGTAGTAAGTCTCAAAGAAACTTATTCAGTTTCCAAAGTACACGCGAAAGCGATTGATTATATTGAGACTATAAAGGAAGGCTTTGATATCTCCTACTACTACAACTTGTAGCGGGGTAATTTGTATATGAAAAGCTACCCGCTTTGTTCTCAGTTTGTACTACACAAACGAAATAATGCCACAATAAAGTGGATATCTATTGGTATAAAAACCCATGTCATAATATAAACCCGAAGTTTATTGATAAGTGCACATGTCATGGTGTAAATTTGAAGTTTACCAATATTGATAATTTATTCAGTTGACATTCGTGTTAGCCATCTCATTTAAGTATGATGTGCAAATTCACATAGGTGAATATTAAAGAACTAGAAAGTTCTTTACGAATTCTCTTGTATCACTTGTTCTCATTAATGAACTGACCAACTAAAGAGTTCGGGTTGAAGCCCATAAATTCTGGAAATATCAAAGGTGAATATGGGCCCATTCACCTGCCATGTATACCACATATGATGCATCTATGATATGGTTACATGCGCAATTGTTATTGACCCGCAGCCTGGCCGGTGCTTGCGAGGTAAATTGCTCAGTAATCTAACTTCGAGCATAATTTCCAGATTTCCTACTCAAGATAGTTCATCTTGATAAGTTGGTTTATATCAAAGTTGGTTTAGCAAGATAATTATTGAGTGCTTCCACTTAATAGCTAAACTGTTTCTTATGAGAACAAAGTTATATATATATCAGTTTGATATAAGTTGTATACGAGAGTATATTCTCCCCTCACAAGTGGTTCAGGGTCAGGAACCAAATAATTTCATCTATTATTAATGTGCCGTGTATATTGACATGATAATGCACAAAGATGATTTCCCAAAGTTGAGGAAACAAGTTAGCTTTTCTAACATGAGGGGGAGACATGATAAACACTTGAGAAAAGGTTACATGGGATGAATTATCATTTGTATATGTAAATCCCCGAATATCATGATATGAACCTGAAGTTCATAAAAGGGATAATTCAATTGCAACATATTGCAAAGCATGCTATACGCATTTGCTGACCCAAAGAAAGTAACTAAATGGAAGAGATACAATTCAAGAAGAATTGATTCCATATGAAAGACATGTAGTTTTGAACCTATAGTTCAAATGCTTGAAAGTATAAAGTCAAAGGTATGTATAATCAGTTTTCGATATCTTATTTGTCTAGCATGACATGGAAAACTTGATATGCATCTAAAGTCTATTATATGGCTTATATGACTTAACTTGAAAGATTTAAGTTGCTTGAAGCATATGCAATTCTTGGTCCTGAAGTACCACATCCTTAGTACAATTTGTGTACATATGTATCTTGCTATTATAAGCATGATGGCATTGAGAATGCATCTATGGAGATATTGAAGAGTTATTCCACGACATTATATGAAGATGTTCATATCTATCAAGAATGATGGTTTCAAGGTGCGGAATATTTATTCAAGTCAATATGGTTGATTTATCAAATATCTACCAAAGATCCTTTTGAAGATGGTGCACAAGATTGGAATGCAAATGCTCAAGGATATAAATTGATGTACTCATTAGGGGGAGTTAATGCGCGTTGCACTCTTTTTCCCTTACAAGGTTTTGTCCCACTGGGTTTTCCTTGCAAGGTTTTTAATGAGGCAACCAATAGGCGCATATTCAAACATGTGTACTCTTTTTCCTTTCTTTAATTTTTCCCATTGGGTTTTGGTTTTAAGGTTTTAACGAGGCACATTGTTGAATAGACATTCAAGGGTGAGTGTTATGAAATCTCCTATTTAAGGTGAATGTCTATAATTAGAGAGATTCTAGAGTTCTATTCTTGGTAGATAAATCATCCCCCTCCCTATAAATAAAGGGGTCTTCTACCATTGTAAGACCACTCCTAACATTCTCTAAGTATCAATAAGAAGAACTCTCTCTACTCTTCTCTCTATTTGCTCTTGTTCTTGAGTTATTGTTCTTGTCTTTTATATTATTTCATAACAGTTTATATATTTTCTTATATTATATATTGTATGCTATGTATATATATTATAGCTTATATATTTTTGCAAGTTAAAGACAAAAAATTATTGCAAAAAGATATTCAAGGGCATGTCTTATAATTTTTATTACCAAAAATGGCACATCTTTCTTAGTCTTCCTCCCCCCAATGGAATAAGCACAACAAGGTACTAATACCACCATTAAAAGGAAAGAAAACTAAAAGAAGATGTGACAAAGTAAAAGTTACACCATAATCTACATTGTATCACTAACAAATCTCATAAATCCTTCAAGGTTCAGAGGAGGTTGCATTGGTGGTGGTGGAAAAGAAGCTTGTTCATCACCACTTCCGGGTGAAGCAGTATCCTTCGCAAGTTCCACCATCATTTCTTCATAAGATTCATCTATCTCCGGTTGTGATTCCGCAATTCCAAAGTTTCTTCTTTCCGAGCGGATCCAATCTTTGAACAGTACTAATTTTTCCAAGCTCTCCCTCATAGATGCTCTATGATCACCTATTTGAAGTCTTGCTTGACTGAAAGCGTTCTATGATGCAACAATTGAAGCTTGAATAGCTAAAATATCCCGAGCCATCCTTGCAAGAACCAAAAAATATTTTTCCCTTGCCTTCCACGAGTCCAAAAGATCAAAATTGCTGTCTGGATTCTCCCCTACAAGTCCTGGGACAAATAAACTCAAAGCTCATTTAGATGTGAAGTTTTATCATAATTATCACCTTGAGAATAAGGCTGTATCCGATTCCGGTTCTGGGTCTATTTGGGTCTGCGGTTCCGGTTCTGGCGGTTCCGGTTCTGGCGGTTCTGAAGGTGGAACCGGCCCGTGACGGTTCCAGGTACCATGCGGTTCCGGTTCCGGCGGTTCTGGCGGTTCCGGCGGTTCTGAAATTTTTTTTTTAAAATCAATATCTTGTATAGTAGTCATTAGTATATTGTAAAATATATTTTATATGGTGTACTATGTTATTAGTATAGTATATATTGTGTTTGGTAATTAGTATATATTGTGTAAGTAGCGTATATTTTGTATATAAGTAGTATACATTGTATTTAAGTAGTATATATTGTATATAAGTAGTGTATATTGTGTTGTAGTTAGTAATTAGTATAAATTGTATATAAGTAGTATATATTGATAAAAGAATGTTGTAATTAGTATATTGTGTTGTATGTTATATATTGTATATTATATAAATATTCAAGGATTGATATAGAAGTAAAGACAAAGATACTGAGACAAAAGATATTCAAGGAAATGATAAAGAGCATATTTATTGACCAAAATGGCATATCTTTCTAATCTTCCTTCCCCCAATGGAATGAGCACAACATGGTACTAATACCACCATTAAAAGGAAAAAAAACTAAAAGAAGATGTGCCAATGTACAAGTTACATCATAATTTATGCATTATTTCTAACAAATCTCATAAAACCTTCAAGGTTGGGAGGTGGTTGTGTTGGCGGTGGTGGAAATGAAGCTTGTTCATCGCCACTTCCGGGTGAAGTTGCTACCTGAGCAAGTTCTGCTATCATTTCTTCATACGCCTCATCTATTTCTGGTTGTGATTCTGCAAGTTCCTTCTTTCTGTGCGGATCCAATCTCGAAAAAGCACTGATTTTTCCAAGCTGTCCCGCGTCGACGCTCTGTGATCACCTATTTGTAGTATTTCTTGACTAAAAGTGCTCTCCGATGCAACAGTTGACGCTTGAATCGACAGAACATCCCGAGCCATCCTTGCAAGAACGGGAAAATGCGTTTTCCCTTGTCTTCCACCATTCCAAAAGGTCGAAAGAGCCGTCTGGATTCTCCTTTTCTAGTCCCTGTTACAAATAAACTTGAAGCTCATTTAGATGGGAAATTTCATCTAAATTATCACCTTAAGTACCCCTGAACTCCGTCCACGATTTAAGAGTTGTTAAGCCAGCAGCTCTTTCAGACGATTGTGATGTAGACGAAGTAGGGGTTGGAATATTTGGCCTAGCCTGCTCTAACGCCTGTTTATAAGCATTATAAATAGTTTGAGCATTAACTTTGATTGATGCTTTCGCATCAGCTAGTGTAGCAATTTCTACTTCTGAAAGATCTAAAGATCGATAAATAGTAGAATACCAAAAGTGAGGACCTCCTAATTTCATAGTTGGATTTAACATAGCAGACACACCAAAAATAGGAGGGATTGGAAAAATATATGTTTTAAACTTTTTTTTCATTCCAGTTATTGCAAGTTCATAAATGTCCCCTCCCTCGCTAAAATCAACAAACAAATTAGCAAGTGCGGCAATATAAACTAAACAGTTAGAAATAATCGGATAATATTGTCCTGAAAAAGCATTTGTAGCCACATGAAAATGTTCTAAAAAATCTAAAAGAATTTTAACATTAGTCCAATCTTGGGTAGTTAGCATTTCATCATCTTTCTCACCACAATCCCGAGAATTATACGTAGCGTTAATTGGGTTTCTATATTCATACGATACTACTAAGCTTTCGTACATGTAATTCCACCTAGTCGGGCAATGTTTAGGAACCTTTCTTTCTCTAAGGCCATATTCGTCACATTTTTTAGAATATTCGCTAAGTCTACTTCTACGGTTTGAATAATATAGCTAATTAAGAGCCATTTTCACCTTTTCAATTTGTATGTTTAATATTCGCATACTATCACCAACAATTAAATGATAAATATGACAAATACATCTAACATGGAAAACATTAGTAAATGCAGGATTAAGTGTTCTTGTTAGCATGCCTATTGCACTAGTGTTGCTAGAAGCATTATCCATATAAATTGACATTATTTTATCACTAAAGCAAAAATATCTGCATACATCTGAAACAGTGTTAGCTATAAACCTACTCGTGTGCCGTGAATTAATTATTCTATATGCAATTATACGTTTTTGCATTGTCCAGTCTTTGTCTATCCAATGACTTGATACAGTTAGATAATCACAGTCATTTGCACTTCTACCAATATCAGTTGTAATAGAAATACGATTAGTTATATGAGTAAATAAATAGCGCAAATATTGTTCATATTCATGCTTGTATTTATATATATCGGCCTTAACTGTTGCGCGAGGCCAACCTTTATAAGTAGGATTAAATACTCTTCTAATATAATGAATCCATGCAGGATTAGAAGCAAAAGAATAACGCAAACACGTAACAGTAATCATTTTCGCTAATTCTTCACGATCCTTATTTGGATCGTAATATAAAATACCTCCGGTGACTGTGTTTATTCCTGTTTGAACTAGATTAGAACCAGTACTTGGGTTAACTGTAGAATCAACACTTGTCGTCCCCTCTTGTTGCACTTTCAATTGCAAATATCTAGCCTTATCGCTAGGGTGTAATTTTATATGCTTAACTAAACTACCCGTGCCGCTACGATCTCCAGTATACCTATGAACAAGTAATTTCCCACAAGATTTACACTTAGCCTTTATTTTGTTCTCTTAGTTGAATAAAAAATTGCCAAACTAATGATGTTTCTGTAGGTTTAGGAGGTTGTCTACTAAAAGTGGGAGTTTGTACAGGTGGGTGTGCCGGTTCATCACCTAAGTTATGAGCAGGACTAGTAGGTGTATCATCTAAATCTACTGGAGCTTTGGTTTCATCGTCATCATCATCCTCATTTCTCTCTAAGATAGGTGCATTAGGATAAAGAGCATTCATAATATCATCGTCTATTCTATCACATACTGCTACATCATGTAGAAAATCAATATCGCTAAATTGAAAACAAGGGTGATCACTATCAAGGATTCCGAAGGATTCATTAGGACATCTAGGTTGGCTACTACTTTCAACTTGCTTATCTTTTCTAGGTCGGGGAGCCGGGGGAGGGGTAGTATTTTGGCCACTACTTTCACCGGTTTTAGCTTTTCCTTAACCGAACATTTTTTTCAACGAAAATGCCATAATAATTAGAATTAAGCAAACTAAAAACCCAAAAAATTACTATTAGCACGTAAGAGTTGAAACGAGTTTAGCGGATTGACGAACAACTTCTTGAAAATTGAAAATCGTTGAAATTGAACACTTGAAAACTTCAATTCAACAACTTCACAATTTTTCACGAATTTGCAACAATAAATTAAGCACTTGCACTAGAAAGATTGAAAGAGATATTGAGAGATATTGATGAATTGGTGAATAAAAATGAAAGAATGAGGGGGTATTTATAGTTGAGAAATGGGAAATAGTGTACTTATATAAAGTTTGGGGTTAAATTAAAGTTTGGGGGCCAAATGGCTATTTTTTAAACTTCCAAACGGCTACTTTTTGCAAAGAGCCGTTGCTGAAATAATTTTTAAAAAAGAATTTTTTTTTTTGAAAAATGGCCGTTGGGAACCGGTCCAGAACCGCGAGCGGGTCCGATTCTGGCGGTTCCGGTTCTAGCGGTTCCAACGGGTAGAACCGCCCCGCCACGGTTCCCTGGAACCGGTAGAACCGGAACCGCCGGAACCGGGCTGCCGGAATCGGCAGAACCGGCAGGGCCACAGTTTTGGTCCGGTTTCGGTTCGGAACCGCGACACTAACAGCCTTACGTGAGAACCCCTGAACTTCGTCCAAGATTTAAGTGCTTTTAAGCCCGCTACTCTTTTAGACGATTTTGAACTAGCAAAGTAGGGGTTGGAACATTTGGCCTAGTATGATCTAAGGAAATTTGATAAGAATTATAAATTGTTTGAGCATTAATTTTAATTGAGGCTTTTGCTTCTGCAAGTGTAGCAAATTCCTTAGTTGAAAGATCTAAAGCCATATAAATATTTGAGTACCAAAATTAAGGACCTCCTAATTTCATTATAGGAATTAATATTGCAGCAACACCGTAAATAGGAGGGATAGGAAAAAAATATTTTTTAAAATTTTATTTCATTGAAATTATAGCAGCCTTATAAATTTCGCCACCCTCCGAAATTCAACAAACAAATCACATAGTGCTGCAATATAAATCAAACAAATTGAAATAGTAAGATAATGTTGCCCAGAAAATGCATTTGTAGCAATTTGAAAATGTTCTAAAATATCTAAAAGAATTTTAACATTCGTCCAATCTTGAGTAGTAATCATTTCATCATCATCCTCACCACCTACCCGAGAATAAAACGTTGCAGTAGTTGGGTTTCTATATTTATATGTAACTACTAAACTTTCGTACATACAATTCCATCTAGTCGGGCAAACTTTAGGAACTTTTCTTTCTCAAAGGTCATATTCATCACATTTTTTATAATATTCTCTAAGTCTACTTCTACTTTTTGAATAAAAAATCCAATTAAGAGCCATTCTGATCTTGTGTATTTCAAAATTTAAAATTTTCATACCATTACCGACAATTAAATGATAAATATGACAAATACATCTAACAGAAGTATATTACTAAATGCAGGACTTAGAGTTCTTGTAAGTATTCCTATAGAACTAGTGTTGCTAGAATCATTATCCATAGAAATTGCATTATTCTGAAGAAAAAATATCAACAAATATTTGCAACAGTATTAGCAATAAACTTACCTGTGTGACATGAATTAATTATTCTATAAGAAACAATGCGTTTTTTGTATTGTACACTCCTCTGTTTGAAACACGTTCTCAATGCAATATACTAAAACGTGTGTTCTTTTGTATAGGTTTTGATGAATGACAAACGAAGCGAAAATTGATATATGACGAAGTTCAAGAAACAAGCGCACAATTGATATACAACGAGATTCAAGCTCAAGACAAAGTTTTATAGTTTAATTGAGTCATTCTTAATTGTGATCTTGATCCTACAACTTGACTCGTAACATGGCTTCTCTCATAAAACTATTTTCCAAAATCATGCATATTTAATTTAATGTCAAATGATTTTAAATCATGCATATTTACAGTAGTCAAAATAATTTTTAGACATGCCTTAAAATCTAGACTAAGATAATCGATTATGTACTTATGATAATCGATTGTTTTAAGCCAAGACTGCATGACAATCGATTGTGAACTAATGACAATCGATTGTGAGTAAGACAGTGAGCATCAGGTTTTTCAAACCTGCATGACAATCGATTGTGAACTAATGACAATCGATTGTGACTGAGGCAGTGTCCATCAAAGTTTTTCAAAACTCAGAATAATCGATTATGAACTAATGGTAATCGATTATGTTGAGACAGTGTCTTCCAGTGATTTTCAAATTTATTAAATAATCGATTGTTACATTGGACAATCGATTTTCAAAGAGACAGTGTCTAAAAAGTTTTTCAAAAACTGATAAGTAATCGATTGTTGACTTTGTGCAATCGATTGTGAAGCTGACCGTTGTCGTAAAGTTTACAAATACCGTTAGGTAATCGATTATTGATTCTGTATAATCGATTATTTTGATTAAAATCCGGAAAAGATTTTTTGAACGTTGCTGAGTAATCGATTGTTGATTCTGGACAATCGATTGTTTGTGGTAAAATCTGGAAAGGATTTTTTGAACGTTGCCAGTAATCGATTATGGATTGTAAGTAATCGATTATCAAGCGTAAAATCTGGGATTGAATTTTGGTCTGACTGGCAGACAATCGATTGTTGGGGTTTGACAATCGATTGTCAGTGAGTAAAATCAGCAACTCTTAATTGGCAATTAGGCAACGGTAATGCCAAGTTTTTCAACTATAAATACAGCTTCATTTCAGTGTTTTAGATACAACAACATACTACAACTGATCATTACATTGCTATAAGCTTGCATACTTTTGTTTATCATTTTATATTCAATTTCATAAAGCTTTTGAGAGCCATATTCTTGTCCAAAGTTGTTGTGATCTAGAGCTTATTTCTTTTACTCATACCTACTCAAAAAGGAGTATATTGTTTGAGTGTTTTGGTGTTTGTACACTTGGAAGAGAATTGTGATTCTCTTGTTGTAAGGAACTTGTGTTTCCTTGGTTGAAGTCTTGGAGTGTTGTAACTCCGAGCAAAGGTGTTGAGGCTTGCGTCCTCAAGTTGTAAAGATTTGTTAAGCACCCGGAAGCTTGACAAGTTAGTGGAAAATCTCGAGAGAGTCTCTCGGGGACTGGACTAGCCACACGTTGTGGTAAACCAGGATATATCTGTGTGTAAGTTATTATTTATCGCACTTATTTACTTCCTGCAAATTTTAATTTCCGCAAGTTTACGCTAAATTTTATTATAACGCTATTCACCCCCCCTCTAGCGTTAAGCGTATTTTCTAACAATTGGTATCAGAGCCATACTCTCTGAAGACTTAACAGTTTGAGAGAACCATCCATGGCTTCTACTCATGACTCTTTTGCAGGAATTGATGAAGGACAGTGCTCCACACGACCACCTCTATTCAATGGTACAAATTACACGTACTGGAAGGAGAGGATGATGATCTTCGTTCAATCCAACAGTTTTCATCTTTGGAAGGTGTTTACAAAGGGAAATCAAATTCCAACCAAGAAGGTGGAATATGAATGGGTTCCCCAAGTTCGAGGATGAGTATGACGCGGATGACATCCGAAAGGTCCAAAATAATGCTAAAGCAATAAACTTATTATATTGTGCTGTTAGTGCTGACGATTACAGGAAAATATCGTGTTGCACAACAGCAAAGGAGATGTGGGACAAGCTAGAAGTTACATACGAAGGAACGGATCAGGTAAGGGAAGCAAAAATTGATTTCCTAACCCATGCTTATGAATTATTTCACATGAAGGAAGGAGAAAAGGTGGACGAAATGTTTGAACGATTTTCAATAATCGTAAATGATCTACATGCCCTCAAAAAGACATTCACGGAAAGAGAACTTGTACAGAAGATCCTTAGAAGTCTTACTCCGGCATGGCGATCATAGGCCGACGCAATCCAAGAATCCATCGGCGTCTCAAATGTCACAATTGACGCATTAAGAGGTAATCTCAAGACCTATGAATCTACTATTGTTAACCCTCTTGTTGATGATCAAAGGAGGCAAAGAATAGCTCTAAAGGCGAGCACAAGTCAACCGCAAATTGATGAGGAAGGAGACAACGAGTTTGGACTCGTTATCAAAAGATTTCAAAAGTTCATGCGCAAGGAGTATGAACGCAAAGAGAAAAAGCAAGGAGAAATAAAATACTACGAATGCGGAGAAACCGGGCACATCAAGTCAAATTGCCCAAACCTCAAAAAGGAAAAGAAACCTTTTAAAAAGCAACGCGCATATATTTCTTGGGGAGGTGACTCCGGAGATGAGTCAAGCGAAGGAGAAGAAGACGAAGCAGCAAATCTTTGCCTCATGGCACAAGAAGATAACAAAGACGAGGTATGTCAAATTTCGTCTCAAAACTTCTTTACTCTTGATGAAATGCGAACTGCGTTTGATGAATTATATACTGAATTTATTAAAGCTTCAAAAACAGTCAAAAGCGTAAAAGAAAATGCTTCTCTAAAAGAAAAAGATCTTCAAAAACAGCTTTCTTTAAAAGAAAAGGATTGAGAAAAACTAGTTTTAGAAAATGAGAAGCTGAAAGAGGAAAACAAGTTTTTTGGAAAAAGAAGTTCCGATAAGCCCGAAAGCTCTACTAGAAATTGCACTTCTTGTTTGCATCTTAAGAATGAAGTAAGTAGGCTTAAAGGCACATTAGATAAGTTTAATTCTTCGCATAAAAACTTGAATGATGTTCTTGTTAACTTGAAATCAACCAAGCATGGAATAGGCTTTAAGAATAAAGAAAAGGTTGACGCTAAACCCCAACAACCTGAAGCTCAACCTAGGATTAACAATAGAAATGCTTATCCTAGAAACAACAACTCTAGAGCTAATATGCATGCTAGACAAATTGCTGAACATTTTAGAAGACCTAGGAATGACTTACCACCTAGAAATAGTCACCCTAGAAATGATGCATATTTTAGGCCAAATTTTGAACCCCTTAGAAGACCTAGCAATGGCCCTCAACCGAGAAACAATCACTCTAGAAATGCTGGCCATCCTAGAGCTCATAGTAGGAGAAATAACTCTCATGAAATGCGAAATAGTCATAGTGTTCAAAATAGAGTAAGAAATTTTCATCCGTCTAGTTACTATGAACCTAGAAGGATGCATAACCCAAATGTGACTTGTCATTATTGTAGACGTATTGGTCACATTGCTCCTGCATGCTTTACACGTCATAGACATATTACTCAATCGCATCATTATAATATGCCTAACCCCCAAGGACCCAAGATGGCATGGGTACCTAAAGAACATTAATTTGTTTTGTAGGTGTGCTTGAAGGGATCAAGAGTACTATGGTACCTTGATAGTGGATGCTCCAAGCATATGACGGAAGATGAATCCAAATTCCTTCAATTAGAGCACAAAGAAGGAGGAAGTGTTATCTTCGGTGATAACAATAAAGGAAAGATCATCGGCATCGGCTCGGTCGGTAAGGATGAAAAATCCTCTATTAAGCATATATTACTTGTTAAAGGATTAAAGCATAATCTCTTGAGCATAAGCCAATTGTGTGACAAGGGAAATCTTGCTTTATTTGATTCGGATGAATGCTTAGTGTTCAGACGTAGTGATTTCAAAATTATCCTCCGTGGTTTTAGAGTGGATAATATTTATATGGTTGATCTTGCTAAATCCTCACCCGATTATGTTGATTGTCTAATGAGTAAAGAGGATGATACTTGGCTATGGCATCGTAGAGTAGCACATATCAATATGCATCTTTTGAACAAATTGATTTCTCAAAACTTAGTTGTTGGTCTTCCCTTTTTAATATTTGAAAATGACTCTATTTGTGACTCGTGTCAAAAGGGGAAGCAAACAAAAGCATCTTTCAAATCTAAAAACATTGTTTCAACTTCTAGACCATTGCAATTGCTTCATATGGATTTATTTGGTCCTTCTCGCATTAAAAGTCTAGGAAGAAATAGATATGCTTTTGTGATTGTTGATGATTACTCTAGATTTACTTGGACTTTATTTCTTGCCAATAAAAGTGATGCTTTTCAAAATTTTAAATATTTTCTTAAGCGTGTTCAAAATGAGAAAGAAACAACCGTCACTTCAATTAGAAGTGATCATGGGGGAGAGTTTGATCACAATCTCTTTGCGGACTTTTGTGACGAACTCGGAATCGAGCATACCTTTTCCGCTCCACGTACACCACAACAAAATGGGGTGGTGGAAAGGAAAAATAGGTTTCTCGAAGAGATGGCTAGAACCATGCTCGACGAAGCTAAGATACCCAAACATTTTTGGGCGGACGCCGTGAGTACCGCTTGCTATGTTCTAAATAGAGTAGTAATTTGGCCGATACTCATGAAAACCCCCTATGAACTTTATAAGGGTAGAAAACCAAATATTTCCCATTTTAGAGTTTTTGGTTGCAAAGGTTTTGTTCATAACAATGGCAAAGACCAATTGGGTAAATTTGATGCTAAGTCGGATGAAGGTATTTTCATTGGTTATTCCTCACGTAGTAAAGCATATAGGGTCTTTAATAAACGAACCCAAATTGTGGAGGAATCCCCTCATGTTGTATTTTTTGAAAATAATGCTCGCTTGGCGAGAAAGGATTCCGGTTTTGATCTTGCAGGTATCTTAGATAGCTTGAAAGACAAAATACAAGAGGAACCACCCAAGGAAAATAAAGATGAAACTGAGGAACAACCAACGGAAGAAGCGCCACAATTGGAAAAAGAAAAAAAAGTGCCAAATGAGTGGAGGACGATCAAAGATCACCCTCTTGAACGGGTAATTGGAGACGTCGGAGGAAAGGTAAGTACCCGAAACTCTCTTAAGAACACTTTAGGACACACTTCTTAAGAGCTCACGTTTTCACTTGGAAACACTAGTTTAAGTTACTTCTTTACAAATTACTGACTTGAGCGTCGGAGACGTTTAATTCTATTTTGCAGGTATCGCCCTAAAAGATAGGGGGAATTATAAAGTTTTGGCACAGAACAATCGATTGTTCCAAGCAAGTAATCGATTATTTTACTGTGCTGAAAATCGATTAGCAGTATCACTAATCGATTGTTTATGGTTTATGTTCATTTTGCAGTTTTGTTTAATAATTGATTCCTTAAATTGCATAATCGATTTCTGTCTCATCCATTCAGCAATGCTTTTCCAAAACAATCGATTATTCCACATTTGACAATCGGTTATTTCATGTCAGAAATTTAAACTCTTGTTACCGTTTGGCTCCTCAATCGATTTGTGTCAGTTCCAAGTCAGGTCATAACTCTTCAACAATCGATTATTGCATCTCAACAATCGATTGTCTAACGGTCAGTGAATTTATTTTACTGTTTCTGACTGATTTGGCTTTAAATTCTCAGCAGATTTCTTCCATAAATGATAAGCCACGCTCCCCTCTATAAATAGGCTTCATATATGTTCATATTCATTCACTCAAGCATCAATTGTAGCTTTCAAAATATCAAATTCTCTCTAATCCTTTGCAAAATCCAGCAGCTTTCATTAAAAATGTCGGGCCGTCACTCAAAACGTTCCCGTTCTGCTAGGCACGGCGCATCCGCCTCTGCTGCCCCTCCTCGTCCGAACTATCCCTATCAAGATGGTTCCGTTCTATATTTTAATTCCGACATCGAGCTTACTCGATTATTAACCAAATTTGAAAAGCGCGACATTCTTCCACCCCGCTTTTCAACCCACAAGTATCTTGAATCATTTGGGCCTGCTGCAAATATGCTCAAAAATTGTCAACTTCTTGACTTTTTACTCCTTATCCATCCTTACATCAATACTACATTGGTTCAACCATTTTATTCCAACCTCCATGAGGATGATGATGGTGAGCTTGTCACCAACATTAATGGTGTTCAAATTCTTCTTTCCAATGAAAATCTTCATACCATTGCCCGTCTTCCTCATAATGGTGAAGACAGTTTTCGGTACACCGGAGAGGCCGGAGCCCTTTTTGATGAAACAGCCCTCTTACACCAAATCGGTCTTATTTCTTATGATCCAAATCTCTCCTCCCGTCGTCCTACAATTATGGGAATGGATCCAAATTACCGGCTAATTTTCTATTTCGTCACCCCAGTCCTCAAGCCTCGTAAGCACAACCATACCACCATTTCCCAAGAGGACACCAAGCTCATGCATGCCATAGTTACCGGAGCTAACATCAATTGGTGTCGGCTTATCAAAATTCACATGTGTGACGCTATCGGAGATGATAGGCCTCTTCCTTATGCTCTCCTCATCATGAACTTTCTTGAAGCCACCGGATTCGTCACTGGAAATGGTCCTCTCAAAAAGAGTACCAAAAAGTGGGAAATTTCGGAATCCTCCTTTCATCATGACGGTGATCATGTAGCGTCTGCTCCTCCTCCAACCCGTGGTGCTCCTCCGCCTCAAGAGCCTTCCCTCCAATTCATTTCCGACCAAATTGCTTCATTGACCTCTTCTTTCGGTCAATTAACTCACGAGATCCATGGATATTTTGACCACGTTCATTATCCATATGCGGGTCTTGTTCCATATGAAGCAGCGCCGGATGATGAGGCGGAAGATGATGAATGAATAATTTTTTTTTTAAGTTTGTTTTTATATGTTGTATTGCCTTCCCTGTTGCTGTAATTTTTTTTAATAAATAAACAAGGTTTATTTCATCTTTGGCATCTTATTATTATTTTTGCTAATGGCAAAAGGGGGAAGATAACGGGTATGATGCACTCTCAAATTATAAGCTTAAATTGAGGGGGAATTCTCAAATTGAGGGGGAACAAATTGCATACTTGTTGCATGTATATACCTGTCTTGAATCGTCAATATAAATTGCTTGTCTTGCATATCCCGCTTAATGTTTGCCATTATCAAAAAGGGGGAAATTGTTGGAAACACGTTCTCAATGCAATCTAAAACGTGTGTTCTTTTGTATAGGTTTTGATGAATGACAAACGAAGCGAAAATTGATATATGACGAAGTTCAAGAAACAAGCGCACAATTGATATACAACGAGATTCAAGCTCAAGACAAAGTTTTATAGTTTAATTGAGTCATTCTTAATTGTGATCTTGATCCTACAGCTTGACTCGTAACATGGCTTCTCTCATAAAACTATTTTCCAAAATCATGCATATTTAGTTTAATGTCAAATGATTTTAAATCATGCATATTTACAGTAGTCAAAATAATTTTTAGACATGCCTTAAAAATCTGGACTAAGATAATCGATTATGTACTTATGATAATCGATTGTTTTAAGCCAAGACTGCATGACAATCGATTGTGAACTAATGACAATCGATTGTGAGTAAGACAGTGAGCATCAGGTTTTTCAAACCTGCATGACAATCGATTGTGAACTAATGACAATCGATTGTGACTGAGGCAGTGTCCATCAAAGTTTTTCAAAACTCAGAATAATTGATTATGAACTAATGGTAATCGATTATGTTGAGACAGTGTCTTCCAGTGATTTTCAAATTTATTAAATTATCGATTGTTACAT
Source organism: Nicotiana benthamiana (assembly GCA_034376525.1). NCBI lineage: Eukaryota > Viridiplantae > Streptophyta > Magnoliopsida > Solanales > Solanaceae > Nicotiana > Nicotiana benthamiana. The sequence goes on along the minus strand of CM067337.1, from coordinate 49,164,219 downwards.
TGGACAATCGATTGTCAAAGAGACAGTGTCTAAAAAGTTTTTCAAAAACAGATAAGTAATCGATTGTTGACTTTGTGCAATCGATTGTGAAGCTGACCGTTGTCGTAAAGTTTTCAAATACCATCAGGTAATCGATTATTGATTCTGTATAATCGATTGTTTTGATTAAAATCCGGAAAAGATTTTTTGAACATTATTGGATAATCGATTATTGATTTTGTATAATCGATTGTGTTGATTAAAATCCGGAAAAGATTTTTTGAACGTTGCTGAGTAATCGATTGTTGATTCTGGATAATTGATTGTTTGTGGTAAAATCTAGAAAGGATTTTTTGAACGTTGCCAGTAATCGATTATGGATTGTAAGTAATCGATTATCAAGCGTAAAATCTGGGATTGAATTTTGGTCTGACTGGCAGACAATCGATTGTTGGGGTTTGACAATCGATTGTCAGTGAGTAAAATCAGCAACTCTTAATTGGCAATTAGGCAATGTTAATGCCAAGTTTTTCAACTATAAATACAGCTTCATTTCAGTGTTTTAGATACAACAACATACTACAACTGATCATTACATTGCTATAAGCTTGCATACTTTTGTTTATCATTTTATATTCAATTTCATAAAGCTTTTGAGAGCCATATTCTTGTCCAAAGTTGTTGTGATCTAGAGCTTATTTCTTTTACCCATCCCTACTCATAAAGGAGTATATTGTTTGAGTGTTTTAGTGTTTGTACACTTGGAAGAGAATTGTGATTCTCTTGTTGTAAGGAACTTGTGTTTCCTTGGTTGAAGTCTTGGAGTGTTGTAACTCCGAGCAAAGGTGTTGAGGCTTGCGTCCTCAAGTTGTAAAGGTTTGTTAAGCACCCGGAAGCTTGACAAGTTAGTGGAAAATCTCAAGAGGGTCTCTCGGGGACTGGACTAGCCACACGTTGTGGTAAACCAGGATATATCTGTGTGTAAGTTATTATTTATCGCACTTATTTACTTCCTGCAAATTTTAATTTCCGCAAGTTTACGCTAAATTTTATTATAACGCTATTCACACCCCCTCTAGCGTTGACCGTATTTTCTAACATCCTCATCTATCCAATGACTTGTAACAGTTAGATAATCACAATCATTACTACTTCTACCAATATCAATAGTAATAGAAATCCGATTACTTGTATGAGTAAATAAATACCGCAAATGTTGTTCATATTCATGTTTATATTTATAAATATCATTCTTAACTGTTGCGTGAGGCCAACCTTTATAAGTAGGATTAAAAAATCTTCTAATATAATGCACCCAATTAGGATTAGAAGGAAAATAATAAGGTAAGCACATAACGGTAACCATCTTTGCTAATTCTTCACGATCTCTATTTGGATCATAATATAAACACCTCCGGTTACAGTGTTAATTCCTGGTTGAACTAAATTTGAACATGTACTAGGGTTAAACGCTGAATCTACACTTGTCCCCTCTAGCTGCGCTTTCATTTGTAAATATCTAGCTTTATCTCTTGGGTGTGATTTTAGTGTCTAGTCAAACTACTCGTGCCGCTACGGTCTCAGTATATTTATCCGCCAGTAATTTCCCACGAGTTTTATACATAGCCTTATTTTGTTCTCTTACTTGAGCAAAAAAAATTTCAAACTAATGATGTTTCTAGGCGTTTAGCAGGCTGTCTATTAAAAGTAGGGTTTCGACGGGTGGGTCGGGCGGTGCATCAGTTGGGTTATTAACGAGACTAGTAGGTGTATCATCTAAATTCGGTTGGGTTTCATCATCATCCTCATTTTCCTCATTATTTTCTAAGATAGTTTCACTAGGATAAAGAGCATTCATAATTTCTTCATCTAATCTTTGACCTGGTGCAACATTATGGCAAAATTCACTATCGGTAAATTGGAAACATGGGTTATCACTATCAAGAATTACGGGAAGAAAAGGAAGGATAACAGGTTTAGGTCGGGGAGCCGGGGAAGGGTGGTAGGTTGGCGACTACTTTCGCCAGTTTGAGATTTTCCCTTACCAACAAATATTTTTTCAAAGAAAATGCCATATTAATTACAATTATACAAACTACAAAACACAAAAAATATATTCTTAAGACTTAAAAGTTGGAACGAGTTTATCGAATTGCCGAACAACTTCTTGAAAATTAAAAATCGTTGAAGACTTGAATACTTCAATTCACCAACTTCACAATTTTCCACGAAATTTCAACAATAAAATAAGCAATTATAGAAGAGAGATTGAGAGAGATTGATGAATTGGTGAATAAAAATAAAAGAATGAGGGGATATTTATAGTTGGAAATTGGGAAAAAGTATAATTATATAAAATTTGGGGCCAAATGGCTATTTTTGAAAGTTCCAAACGGCCAAAATTGAAGCTCAACGTCTACGTTTTAAATTTTTGACCGTTGCTCTTTTTTTATAAAAAAATTTAAAAATAGCCGTTAGGCCCGGCCCAGGCCCGTCGTCCGGTCCCGGGCTCGTAGGCTTCAATACACTACCCTGCCCGCCCCGGGCTTTTTGCAACATGAAGGACCGGAGCACAAGGACCGGCCCGCTAGGCCTTTTTAGCTTGTTAGGACCGTAGGCCCGGTCCAGGCCCGGCCCATAATACAACACTAGGTTACTATCTTTTTCCTTTCATCGTTGGGCTTGTGCAGTGGTTGTCGACCTTTATTTCATTTTTAACTTCTCTTTTTCTTTTGTGCTAGATCCTCATCATGGAGACCGAGCACGAGCGTCAGAAGAGGATTAGGATGACTGTATATGGGAAGATGTCGTTGAAGTATCAACGGTATCGTGCTAAGCATCGTGCGATGGCCGATATCTAAGCGTCGCACGATGGCCGATATTATACTCAGTACCCTGAATTTTTGTTGTTTTGCGAAGGGCTCAAACATATGGAGGACCAACTGGATCACAAGTTCGAAGAGTTGAAGGAGCGGGATGAGGAGCTCATGAAGGTTGTCACCCAAATAGTGAACTTCAGGCCTCCCTTAGGGCGAAAGAGGACGAGCTTGAGTTGAGCAGGGGGTGATGGCTTAGAATACCGATTTACAAGTGAGGGCAGCCAATTTGATCGCTGAACTTAGTGCGAAGGCAGTGGATATTGAGGGGATTAAGAGTGAGCTGGACGTTGGTACTGATAAGCTGGTGACAGCTATTCTGAACTGGTGTCTTTGGAGGATTCCCTTCCACATCGCATGCTTCAACTGATTTGGTCGTACCTTGTGGCCTATATGAGTTGTGGTTATTGATGAGGCCCTACTTGATGTGTACAAGGCTTTCCATGCCGAGGGGCGGGCAACCGAGGCGGAGCTTCAAACCATGCATAGCAAAACTCGTGCAGCTCACGAGGCATACGGGTATGACACTTATACTCCTAATGGAGATGATATCAACTTGTATTAGGCGAACTGTCTTGCTTCGGACTCTTGGTACGAAGACGCTTACCCTACCGGGGATGATGTATAATCTTTTGTTTGTGTTTTTCATTTGCTTTGGGACTTTTGTGGGAGGGGGCATGATTGAGCCCATTTTGTAAGGACTAGTGTACATTATTTTGATGCAATGTAGACTTTATTTTGTCGATGGGATGGCACACTTTGTAATTTCTATGGTATTTGAGATACCTATCTAGAGGTTGAGTCAATTTATCTTTTGGGTGTGGTTGAATCCCTTGTTTTATGGCCTTGACCATTGGGATGTTGCTACGTACTTTTGTCAGAGTGGGACCCATCGTGGTTCGAACGAGGTCTCTTATTTTTGTTGTTGGCCTTGGCCGTTGGGATGTTGCTTCAAACTGTCGTCGAAATAGTATCTCGTCGTAGTTCGAACGAGGTCTAACTCATGTTTTTTTGTCGATGGCCTTAGCCATTGGGATGTTGCTTCGAACTATCGTCGAAGTAGTATCCCGTCGTAGTTCGAACGAGGTTGAGCTCATGTTTTTGTCGATGGCCTTGGCCATTGGGATGTTGCTTCGAACCGTCGTCGAAGTAGTATCCCGTCATAGTTCGAACGATGTCGAACTCATGTTTTTTGTCCATGGCCTTAGCCATTGGGATGTTTATTCGAACTGTCGTCGAAATAATATCTTGTCATAGTTTGAATGAAGTAGAACTCATGTTTTTTGTCGATGGCCCTAGCCATTGGTATGTTTCTTCGAACTGTCATCGAAGTAGTATCCCGTCTTAGTTCGAATGAGGTTGAACTCATGTTTTGTCGATGGCCTTAGCCATTGGGATGTTGCTTTGAACTGTTGTCAAAGTAGTATCCTGCTGTAGTTCGTACGAGTTCGAACTCATGTTTTTTTATGGCCTTGGCCATGTGGATGTTGCTTCGAACTATCGTCGAAGTAATATCCTATCGTAGTTCGAATGAGGTCAAACTTTTTCTTTTTGATTGCCTTATCCATTGGGATGTTGCTTCGAACTGTCGTCAAAGTAGTATCTCGTTGTAGTTCGAACGAGGTCGAACTCATGTTATTTTGTTGATGGCCTTAGCCATTGGGATGTTGCTTTGAACGTTCGTCGTAGTAGTATCCCTTCGATGGCCTTAGTCATTGGGATGTTACTTCGAACTATCGTCAAATTAGTATCTTGTAGTAGTTCAAACGAGGTTGAACTCATGTTTTTGTCGATGGACTTGGCCATTGGGATCTTGATTCAAATTTCAAACTATCATCGAAGTAGTATCCCATCTTAGTACGAATAAGGTCGAACTCATGTTTTGTCGATGGCCTTAGCCATTGCGATGTTGCTTCTAACTTTCGTGGAAGTAGTATACAGTCGTAGTTTGAATGAGGTCGAACTCATGGTTTTTGTCGATGGCCTTAGCCATTGGGATGTTGCTTCGAACTGTTGTCAAAGTAGTATCCCGTCGTAGTTTGAATGAGGTCAAACTCATGTTTTTGGCGATGGCCTTGGCCATTGGGATGTTGATTCGAACTGTCGTCGAAGTAGTATCCGGTTGTAGTTCGAATGAGGCCGAACTCATGTTTTTGTCGATGGCCTTGGCTATTGGGATGTTGCTTCAAATTGTCGTTGAAATAGTAATACGGCGTAGTTCGAACGAGGTTAAATTCTTGTTTTCTCGTTGGCCTTGGCCATTTCCCGTTGGCGGTTTGATCATATTCCCATAGGAAAACACATGTCGACTTTATTCATGCAATGGAGGTTTGATTATATACTTGTAAGAATCGCATGTCGACTTTGTACATACAATGGAGATTTGATTATATTCTTGTGAGAATCACATGTCGACTCTATACATACAATGGAGATTTTGTTCTTTGTATCCAGTCCCTTCACTTAGCTTTGGAGATCATGTCGACGGACGGGGTAATGAACAACACTTCGAACCTCGATATGTCTCCGTTGTCGCCTCATTAAAACCCTCCCCAAGAAAACCGGATTGGGACAAAACCCGGATGAGGGAAAAAGAGTACGACTTAGGTGGCGCCTTCTTTCAAAAGTGGAAGTATTTGAGATGAGCGACATTCCAGTTGTTTTGGAGTAGTTTTCCCTCCATTATCTCTAACTGGAATGCTCCTTTGTTTGTTGCGGCTGTGATTTTGTATGGTCCGTCCCACTTTGTTCCCAGTTTTTCCTCATTAGGGTCTTTTGCTGCTTGTGTTTTAGCCTTGAGGACGTAATCTCCGACTTTGAGCGGTCGCACCTTGGCCTTCTTGTTGTTGTACCTTCCCACTTGTTGCTTCTGGGCTATCATTCTTATGTGGGCCATGTCTCTCCGTTCTTCATCTTCATCCAGATCTTGTAGCCTAATTTCATCGTTGCTTGGTCCACTCTCGTTGGAGTATTTCAAACTAGGCTCTCTGACCTCGACGGGTATAACTACGTCTGTCTCGTAGACTAGGGATTATGGTGTCTCTCCCGTACTGGTTTTTGGTATGGTGTTGTATGCCCATAATACTTCCGGTAGTAGTTCAGGCCATAGTCCTTTGGCATCCTCAAGCTTCTTTTATAAAATATTCAGTATTACTTTATTGGAGGATTCGGGTTGACCATTACCGGAGGGATGATACGGCGTGGAGAGTATTCATTTGATGTGCCATTCTCAAAAAACCGAGTCATTTTCTTTCCGACAAACTGAGGCCCGTTGTTGCAGCTGATTTCTTTGGGAATGCCGAAATGACATATTTTATTTTTCCATATGAACGTGATGACCTATTTCTCACGTATCTGCGTGTATGCATCTGCTTCCACCCATTTAGAAAAATAATTAGTTAAATCAAGAGAAAACCTTACCTCGTCCGGCTGGGAGGGGTCCAACTATATCCATCCCCCACATTATGAATGGCCATGGTGAAGTCACAGAATGAAGGAGTTCCCTTGCTTGATGTATCGTAGGGGCGTACTTCTGACACTGTTCATATTTCCTGACGTAGTTCGCGGCTTCTATTTTCATAGTAGGCGAATAGTATCCGACACGAATAAGGCAGCAAATGAGGGTGCAGTTTCTCGTGTGGGCACCGCAGTGCCCTTCGTGTACTTCTTCCACTACTCGTCTTGTTTGATTTGTCCCAATACACTTGGCCAGGGGCCGCCAAATTTTCTTTTGTAGAGATTACCATTTACAAGGTTGTATCTAGCTGCCTGTATCCGCAGCTTTTTGGCTTCTTTCTTATTTTGTGGGAGCGTTCTGTCCTGCAAATATGCTATGAGGCGGTTACGCTAGTCCCAAGTCATGCTTACAAAATGTACCTCGATGTGGTCTATTGTGAAATGGAGAAGGGTGACCACGTTTTCTTGTTGATATTTTTTTGTGGATGTCGCTAGCTTGGTGAGGTTGTCTGCTTCGATCTTCTGCGCCTTGGGTATTTGGTCGAGGCGACATTCATCGAATTCTGGCAGTAGTTTGTGAATTTCTGACTGGTACTTTTGTAGTCTCTGTTCTTTGATTTAGAAAGTCTCAGTGACTTGGTTCACCATGAGTTGAGACTTGCAATGGAGGACGAGTCGTCGGGTGCCGTATTTGATGGCTAATTTCAATCACGCATCTCAGCTTCATACTTGGCCTTGTTGTTAGTCATCTCGGGCCATCATATGGAATGGCGAATTACTTCGCCCGTAGAAATTTTGAGGACGAGTCCCAGTATATATCTTTATCCCGTGGCATTAGAAGCGTTGTCGGTGTAGAGGACCCAGAGGTTGGTATGTGTGGAAGCGTGGAGCACTTCCTGCTCTACTTTAGCAATATTTTTGTGCTGAAATAAGTGACAAAATCAGCGAGCGCCTGTGACTTAATGGCGGTCCGCGGTTGGTATGTTATATCGTGCTCGTGTAGTTTTATGACCCATTTGGCCAATCTACCCAATAACACGGGTTTGTGTAGGATACCCCTTAGGGGGAAGGTTGTCACCACTTTAATAGGGTGACACTGAAAATATGGTCTAAGCTTTCGTGAAGCTACGACTAATGCCAAAGATAGTTTTTCAAGGTGAAAATATCTCATTTAGGCATCGATTAATGTTTTGATGATATAGTAAATAGGAGATTGTGTACCTTTGTTTTCGTGAACCAAGATGGCGCTTACGGAGACTTCGGAGACCACTAGATACACAAGTAGACATTCACCAAGGTCTGCCTTGATGAGTAGGGGTGGTGAAGATAGATACGCTTTCAATTTTCTTAGGGCGTCGACGCATTCTGCATTCCATTGCAGTCCGTGGTATTTTCTTAGAACATTGAATAATTTTGGAATCTATACGATGTTCGTGAAATGAACCTCGCTAGGCCGGCTATTCGCCATATATATTTGGCACCTGATTTTTGCTGGCCAGTACCTCCAGTATTCCATTGATGGCTCTGATTTGGTTTGGGTTGACCTCGATTCCCCTTTGTGATACTAGAAAACTAAGGAGCTTTCCTGAAGTTACGCCGAAGGTGCATTTTTTGGGATTCAGTTTCATCTCGTATTGTATCATTATCTTGAAGGCCTCCTTCAGATGGCCAATGTGATCCTCTTTCTTTGTCGATTTTACTAGCATATCGTTGATGTAAACCTCCATGGTCTTACCGAGTTGTTCTTTAAATATCTTGGTAACCAACCTTTGATATGTCTCTCTTGCATTCTTGACTCCGAACGGCATTACTTTATAGTAATACGTTCCTCGGTGAGAGATGAAAGTGGCCTTTTCTTGATCTTCTTCAGCCACTAGGATTTGGTAGTTACCGGAATAGGCATCCAAAAAGCTCAGAAATTCATGCCATTTTGTTGCGTCAATGAGTTGATCGATATTTGGCAACAAAAAGGAATCTTTCGGGCATGCTTTGTTTAGGCTGGTGAAGTCAACGCAAATCCGACATTTCATGTTTTTCTTTTTTACCATGACCACATTGGTGACCCATTGTGGGTATTTTGATTCCTGATGGAGCCTTTGGCGAATAATTTATCAACTTCCTCATTGATCGCCTTATTGATGGTAGCATTGAACATTCTCCTCATTTGCCTTACCGGAGGGTAAATAGGATCAACATTCAACCTGTGTGTGGTGATATCTCTTGGGATTCCAGGAATATCTGAGTGGGAAAAGGCAAACCAATCAGCATTGTTAGTTAAGAACTCACGGTATTTACCTGGTTCTGAGAAGTTGTGTCCGACGTAAGCCTTTCTCATGCTATTGGTATGGTCCAGTTGAACGGGATCAAGATCTTCTACGGTTGATTTTCAAGCTTCTATGACGTCCGTGTCTTTGATGGCTTCTACTTGTGCATCGTGTTTGATTCCTTACATGGCTGATTGATATGCCTCCGCACTTGCCCCTTTTAGTTTTTTGGTGTGTTTGCAGTATTGGGCTATCCGATAGCATTATTGGGTGGTACGTGTCTCGCCTCGGATGCTGATTATCCCCATGAGGTGGAAAATTTGATTACTTGATAGAACCTTAACGGGACAGCGTGCATGGTGTGTATCTATGGTCATCCTATGATGGCATAATAGGTTGTTTCTTGGTTCATGACGTGGAATATCATTTCTAGGGTGACTCCTCCAGCTAGGACGGGCTACACTATTTCCTCAAAGGTTTGTTCCACTGCGTTATTAAAATCCGTTAGTGTTATGTAACGTGGTATTATTTTATCCCCGAGCCTCATCTTCATGAGAACTCGTGGGTGAATAATACACGTGTCGCTTCCGTCATCCACCATTATCTTTTATATTAGTATCCGCGATGTGTAAAGTCATAACCAAATCAACATAGTGTGTGAAAGACAAACAGCCGGCATTTGACTTATCGAAGATGATACTGCCTTCGAGGTCATCATATCGTTCATGGGCAACCGTCCGTTTGAGTTTATGTGTGGTGGTGAACTTCACATGGTTGATTAAAGTGTTTTCACCACTGCCAATGATAATTTGTATGGTACAAGCTGGTGATGGTGGTTTTGGAGGTCATTGGGGTTGATCACGTCCACGAGCAAAGTTGGCCCTTCCTCGGTCGCTCCTCAGTTCTTTCAGTTATCCCTGATTTAACATTCTCACCACTTCTTGTCGCAAAACTATGTAGTATCCGGTCTTGTGTACTCTTGCCTGGTGGAACTCACACAGATCGTTCACCTCCTGGTGCTCGGATCTGACTTTTTTTTTGTGGTCACTGCACCTTCGTGCCGAGCTTTTCCATTGTGTACACTATATCTAAAGGGGAAACACAAAATTTATGAGCAGATAACAATGGAGGCATACCTATATTGTTTTTTGGGGTGCGGCGTGTCGAGGAACGGCGTCTACGTGTCGTGAAGGAGGTGGATTGGATGTTTGGATATAGGACTGGTGCCTTTCCCGATTGAGACGTGGTAGTTGATCCCTTTGACTGGCATTGCGGCAATCTCTCCTTGTCTCGGTTTGGAGTGATGTAAATCGCTGGAGCAAACTGTTCAAGTCATCCTCGTCTACCATCACTTCGGCGCAATGGGCTTATGGATCTCTTCCCACGTGGTATGAGGTATTGCATGAGTCTACTTAGTAGCTTTTTTGGTTGCTTTTGACCCGTTTCTATTTAGCCTTTTTTGAAAGGTTGTTGCTGTCATTCCTTCTAACACGTTCGGTAGGCTCATCCTTACCATATTGAATCGGTATAAGAAATTCCGGAGTCCCTCACCCGTCGTTTGCTTGATGGAAAAGATATTATTGGCCCTGGTCCCTGCCTTTTTCGCTCCTTCGAGAGTGTTAGCGAACTTATCTGCCATCTCTTCAAACGTTGATATCGACCGCGATGGTAGTTGGGAATACCATGTCAATTCTCCCCTATAAGAGTTTCACCGAACATTTTTAGCAGTACAAACAACACATATTCATTTGATAAATAGTTACATTTTACTGCGGTAACATAATAGATTAAGTGATCTTATGTGTCTGTGGTACCATCATATATTTTCAAATATGGCAGCATTTTGAAGGTCTTTGGAATGGAATGGGGAGTTGCCCCTTTTCTATATGGTTTTTCGACGAATAGCCCCACATCGTATTTTGGTAGCAACTTTGGAACGCTTGGTATTTTATTGACCCTTTCCTGATGAACCTTCATCTGGTCACGGAGAGTTTTGTTCTCATTTTCCATCTCTTCCATTTTCTTTAATATGGTTGTAAGTACATCATCGCATGCATCAATAACAGTATAGATATTACCTGTTTGTGTAGTGTTTGGCTCATTGGCAGCAGGTGTAGTTTCTGCGGGTAATGTGTCTTCGATATCTCTCTGAACGGGTTTCTCGAGCATGTTGCTAAAGGTACTCGTGAACCATTCTTCTAGTAGCATCTTGACAGCCGGTGGCGCTTCTCCTGCTAAGGATGTTGATGTTTCCCTCTTGCGCAAGATCGTTAGATCCCCGTGCGGGGGAGGTGAGATCTCTCCCTCAAGTGTAACACTTGGTATTTCATTTTCATTGTCTTCTCCGCATGCTTCGTTGAGGTAATTCAGGAGGTTGTTTTTGACACTCACTATTGCTTTTTGCCTTCATTCTTCCTTTTTTGTCATTGTTGGCCCTTATGAAGCTGAAGAAAAGTGATTATTTCTTTCAAGAATCTAGATGAAAACTACGATTTCAGCTATAGAAATTCCCACAGACAGTGCCAAATTGTTTGACTCAAAAGATATCAAAATCCTTTGGAACAAATCAATCAAAGATGAAGGGGTAAATCTTAGCTAAGTATAATAATCTCTAGAAGGAAAGATAGATAAGGAGAAGACGTGTACCAAGACTTCTTTACGATCTAATTAAATAGAATCCCTTTTAGAAACATTCTCATTCGTAAATAGTAATACAACCAATATCCGGAATCCTTTTTTACAAGGTTATTATCCTTTATCTATACAAAGAGCGCTGTAAAAGATAAATTACAAGGAATATTCGAAGAAATATTCCTAATATCCCCTAATGGGCCTACACTTTAACAATGGTCATATAGTCTCTTTGTTTTCCTTAAGGTCGTCTCCCACAAGACATCGATTCAAGGAGACCCCATCATTGGTCGTGATTGGTCAAATTTAAACCCACACAGAAACTATTTTGTCCTTTGAATATGCTATTTTATAACTGATGATAATATTAAGATGGAATATACATTTGTTTTAATGGTATTTCTGTACATGAATCCTGATTTTACCATATTGAGAATGGTTGGATTAGATGCATGTAATTTTTAAGGAGTATTTGAGTTCTTATATGCAATCTTTAGTTAATGCGTACAAATTAAGCTTTTATATCTAATTACTCTTGAGTATACATCCTAGTTTAATCATATGCCACGACCACCAATTCTTTCTAATACCAACAATTCCTGAATACTATAACGGGCTAGTCAATTTTCGGACCAATAATTAAAAAATAATCAGCGGTTGCAAAGTCAATAAAAAATAGTAACTGCTTTGTGCCAACGCGAAAAGTTCCAGCATAATATACCGAAGATTGGTGCACTTGTGTATGAACTTCAAGCATATTGTACTCGAACTCCAACAAACAAAAAGTTTGAGCATATTTTACTAGAATTCCAATACCCTGAAAGTTTCAGCATAATATACTTGAATTGGAGCACTTGTACATTAAATTTCAATATATTATGTTGGATCGGTGGCAATAGGTGAATTTAACTATAACTAGACCCTAAATAACCATCTTCTTGTATAGTTTGAATGATAAAAGTGATAACAAAATGCTCTTATTAGAGCGTTTCATGCTTTGCAGGTTATATATGACCTGAGAAGGCTATGGAGTACTTTCAAGATCAAATATGGAAAAAAAGAGGCCGATCGTAAAATTCCGTCAAGTAAACCACGCGAAACAACTCAAGTCAAAACTGAAAGAGGACTGTCGTGGTTCCACCACGGTAGAAGATGGCTGCAGACAAAGTGAGAATCAGAGAGCATATTTGGTCGCGGTTTGACCGCGACCGCAGCAGAACTGCGGCGAAGGTGGAGAACTTCAGGGACTAAAGTGCAAAACACGGGATTTTTAGCCCAAAACCCTATTTTAAACACTAGACTTCGCCAAGAGAGGCATGTATATTTATGGAGAATATATTGGCAAGGAAAACAATTATGAGAGATCACCCAAAACATCTTTCTTCTGTTCTTTGGTTTTTCTTACATATTTTATGATGAATATTACTTTAGTTTGTTTACCCATAGTTATGAGTAGCTAAATCCTTTGTCTAAGGTTTTGATGGAACCTATTGGGGGATGAACTTCTTGTTTATGTGAATACAAATTGCTAGTTTCAATCTTTATTTGTTCAACTTTGTGTTTGTTGTAGTTAATTGACAGGATACTTAATTAACTGTGCCTATTGAGTGTGCATAACTCGGGAGAGAGTGCATATTTAGGTTATTGTTGAACTGTACTACACCCAAAGTATAAGAGGGATCTATAACTGCGGGTTTAAAGGCGGGATTAGGGATAACGAAGCATTGGGTGCAATCCAAAGTGAACTGCGTTAATTAAAGCTAGCTAGTGTATCTCCGGAGAGTGCATTTAGTACATTACTGTGATTACTCGGAAAAGATTTACGGTAAGATGAGCGTTCATGATTTATATATAGGTGTTGGTCAATTTGCATGAAGCATAAACAGAAGGGATTCCATCAATATGGGAAGTCATTACCTTAGCGTTTTCTCATTATTGTTTAAAACCTTAGCATCCTTAGTTTACAACTATTTATTTACTTGCAAATTTAGTCATTAAAGACACCATCAACTATGATTCAAACGTTTGGGAAAATTGGTTCTCAAGATTTTAGTGGGTCTAAAGATAGTGATTGATAGGTTAACTCTCTGTGGATTCGACTCTAGGCAGAATACTCAGGTTATATTTGCAACGTCCACAGAGTCCTTTTTATAAGGCATAGTTGGGCGTGATCAAATTTTGGAGCCGTTTTCGGGGAGTTAACGGAATTATCAATTACCATTGATAGAAATACAAAAATTCTTAGTATAGTCAGTTTTCTCTACACCCATTTTTTTATTGAAATTTTTGATGGTTTTTGACGTGGTTGCACAGGTGTATGCCTAGAAACTCTACAAGGAATGGAGAATTACTTAAAGGACTCTTGTACCCCAAAAAAACATTCGGGATATTGAACCGTGCCAATAAAAGGCTTCAACAACCTCAACAAACACACAAAATAAAAATTGACATGGGTGACGTAGACAACGTCAACGGAAACGTCAGTGATATGGAACCTCTTGTTCTTGAGGCTGCACAATATGATTGGGAACAACCCACAGCTGACAATATGGCCACTGCCATTGTTGTGCGCGCGATACAAGCTGAATCGTTCCAGATCACGAATAACATGTTGCACTTGTTGCAAAACAAGGGACTATTTTCTAGGACACTAGCCGACCTCAATAGCACTTGAAGAACTTCCTGTCAATTTGCAAAACTCAAAGGCAACCCAAACTCCGGAAGCAATCAGGCTATTATTGTTTCCATTCTTGGTGACAGGAGCTACTCAGGTCTGGCTAAACTCACTCCCCATAAACTCTATAGAAACTTGGGATGAGTTAGTCAAGCAATTTCACATCAAGTTCCACCCGCCCAACAAATCAACTCAACAAATTGATGAGATCGTTAGCATTAAACAGAAACCAATGGAGACACTGCATGAGACATGGAGCTGGTTTAAAGAAATGTTGGTTATATGTCCACACCATGGTATTCCAGATCAGATGTTGAGAAAACATTTTTACATGGGACTGTCAGGTAGCATGAAGAACATTGTAGATGCCTCAGCTGGTGGGGCATTTATTATCAAAACTTGGAGAGAAGGTCAAAGTCTGCTTGACAAAATGGTTCAGAATTCGGGGTGGACGACTAGGAATGCACCTATCACTCCAGTGGTGCATTCAGTGCCTTTTGATCCATCAAATGCCATGGCTGAAAATGTGGCAACCTTACTGACACAGATGAGCATACTTACCAAAAAGGTGGAGGAATCAAGGCAGAAACATCAAGTGCATATTGTAGACACTACCAATAGGGGATTGTGCACATCTTGCATTATCCAACCGATTGGTAATCCTTGGAATGCAAAACATGATCATCATCTGCAGCACTCTGAAGACATGAACTATGTGTCAAACTATGGAGGCCAGAGACATGGCAATCAGAACTGGGGTCATCAGAGTCAACAACCATACAAACCACCTCAGCCACTGTACAAAGCTAGAAGCATAGGAGTTATGAGACCCCCCAACTATATGGCACCTTATCCAAGGCCATAGGGGTACAACAATTAGCAGCAAGGGTATCTCCCACCTCAGCAGCAGCATGCTAGAAGGTAAGAAGATGGGTTCACTAGAATTGAAGCAATGATGCAGCAGGTTATTGGGTCCAATGCAAAAATAAATGAAAGAGTAGATGCACATGATGCAGCAATCAAAAATATTGAAGTGCAATTGATCCATATTTCAAAGTCTTTGAGCAATCGTTCTCAGGGGACATTACCTGCAGACACCCAGATTAATCCAAAAGATCAGGGCCCAAAGTAGATGATGATGGTGAGCCTCCATAATGGCATGGATCTAGATGTAGAGCAAGAGATAGCTCAAGAAAATGTACAGGTTGAGACACTCATTCCAGTGCCCATTAAGCTGGATGAGTCTATGATAATAACAGAGGTGATAGTCCAACCTGCTCAGGAAGAAACGAACATTCAGCAGGAGACCGAGAAAGTATTTGAGCCAGTTGAAGAGCCAGTAGTTGAAATAGTAGATGATAAAGGGAAGTCCCAAGTGATTGGGAAAAAGAGATCTCCTGCACCCTTTCCACAGAGGTTGGCCAAGTATCAAAAGGAGGAGCAGTATAAAAAGTTCTTTGAAATGCTCAAACAAATCCAGGTAAATATTCCACTGATTGAAGCTTTAAAGGAGATTCCTGGATACGCAAAAAATGATGAAGGACATGATGTCCCTAAAATTTGATTTTCAAGACTTGGCCACGGTTACACTTACTCAGACCTGTAGTGTAGTGGTGAGTAGACCTATTGCTGAAAAGCTGTCTGATCCAGGTAGCTTTACAATTCCATGCACTATTGGAAATTTTGCCTTTGCTAAGGCGCTCTATGATTTAGGGGCCACCATTAATCTTATTCCCCTGGCTATAAATAAGAGGTTGGTTATTGGGAGAGCTAGACCCGCCTCCATGTTGTTGCAGCTAGCTGACAAGACTGTGAAGCATCCATTTGGTATCCTTGATGATGTGCTTATTCAGGTCGGAAAATTTGTGTTCCCTGCAGATTTTGTGATCTTGGATTGCAAAGTGGATGAAGAGATTCCTATAATCTTAGGAAGACCATTCTTGGCGGGGAGAGCTCTGATTGACTATGATACTAGGGAGCTCAAGATGAGATCAATGATGAGAAAATAACATTCAATGTACAGAAGTCAATAAGGCGACCAAGCGAGTTCGCAAATTGCTCTCTTATTGATGCGTGGATGTAATTGTAGAGTCTGATGATGAGGTGTTGACAATTGAGGACCCCCTTTCTACATGTTTGATGAACTAAGATAAAGTGAATGGTGAGGATCTAGCGTAATGGGTGTTGGCATTAGAAGGTAGAGCGTTCTGGGAGAGAAATCTAGAGTTTGAGCCCTTACACTTAGAAAAGAGAGAAATTCCTCTAGCTAAGAAATCCATTGAAGAACCACCAAAGCTGGAGTTAAAGCCATTTCCAGCCCATATCAGGTATGAATTTCTGGGACCTGACTCACATTACCTATTATTATCTCATCTAGTTTGTAGATGTTCAGGTTCAAAAACTTTTACAGGTACCAACCGAGTGCAAAACTGCCATTGGGTGGACCATGGAACACATCAAGGGGATTAGCTCCGCCTACTGCATGCACAAGATTCTGCTGGAAGAGGGGCACAAACCTTCCAGGGAACATCAGAGGAGGTTGAAACCCAACATGAAGGAAGTGGTGAAGAAAGAGGTGATAAAGTAGTTAGATGCAGGAATTATTTTCCCAATCTGTGATAGCAGATGGATTAGCCTAGTTCAATGTGTTCCTAAAAAGGGTGGCATGACGGTTGTGGAAAATGACAACAATGAATTGGTCTCAAATAAGAAACGTCACATGCTGGAGAATTTGTATGGACTATCAAAAGTTGAATCTAGCCACCCGGAAAAACCACTTCCCACTTCCCTTCATTGACCGGATGTTGGACAGATTGGCATGGAGGTCGCACTTCTCTTTTATGGATGGGTACTCGGGGTAAAATCAGATCCCCATTGCACTGGAGGACAGATATAAGACCTCTTTCACATGCCCGTATGGCATTTATGCCTTTACACAGGTGTCCTTTGGCCTATGCAATGCACCTGCCACGTTCCAACGGTGCATGATAGCCATATTCACCAACATGGTTGAGGACATAATGAAGGTGTTCATGGATGATTGCGAACCCTCTCTGTAAGTTGTTGGAGAAAGATCACCCGTTTTTGTTTTCTGATGATTGCAGGGTAGCATTTGAGGAGTTGAAAAAGAGACTGGTCACATCACCCATCATTGTTGCCCCCAACTGGGATCAACAATTTGAACTAATGTGCGATGCCAGTGACTACGCAGTGGGGGCAGTGTTGGGCCAGCGGAAAGACAAACTGATTCACCCAATCTACTATGCTGAGTAGAGCCCAGTTGAACTACATTGTGACTGAAAAGGAGATATTGGTTGTAGTGTTCGTATTTTACAATTCCGATCCTACCCGATAGGGTCCAAGGTAATTGTATATATTCACCATGCAGCTCTCAGGTACTTAATAGAAAATGAAGAATCTAAGCCACACCTGGTTCATTGGGTGTTGCTATTGCAAGAGTTCGATCTTTAGATTCATGACCGTACGGGCATTAAGAATCAACTCGCTGATCATCTATCACAACTTGAGGGAGATGAAAATGTAGTAGAGGTTGAGGAAATCCTGGAAACTTTTCCAGACGAGCAGCTGCTCGCCACCATTCATCAGGAAGTGCCATGGTATGCAGACTTTGCTAATTACCTGGCCAGTGGTATAGTTCATCAAGACCTTTCATCGGTCCAAAGGAAAAGTTTTTTTCGTGAAAGCTGCCAGTATTACTGGGATGAGCCTTATCTGTTTAGAATATGCCTTGATAATATGATCCATAGATGCGTCCCCGAGATAGACAAATTTTCTGTTTTGCAGGCTTGTCACGCATCGGCGTATGGGGGACACTTTGGAGGGGTTAAGACAACGGCAAAGGTGCTAGAGGCTGGATTCTTCTAGCCGACAGTGTTCAAAGATGAGCACCTATGGGTGAAGGGCTGCAATGAATATCAGTGCACCGGGAACATTTCCCGGCGCCACGAGATGCCCATGAACCCAATTCAAAAGGTGGAAATATTTGACGTCTGGGGGATTGACTTCATAGGTCCCTTGGTCAGCTCCTATGGCAATAAGTACATTCTTGTTGTTGTAGACTATGTGTCCAAATGGGTGGAAGCTGCGTTGTTACCCACCAATGATGCAAAAGTGGTGGTGGGATTTCTAAAGAAGAACATATTCACCCGCTTTGGGACACCACGAGCAATTATTAGTGATGGAGGCACTCATTTCTGCAACATAGCCTTTGAAAAGTTGCTTGCTAAATACGATGTGTGCCACAAGGTGGATTATACTTACCACCCGCAGACTAGTGGACATGTTGAAGTGTCCAACAGAGAACTCAAGAGAGTGTTAACCAAAACTATGAACGCCACAAGAACTGATTGGGCGAGGAAGCTAGATGATGCACTCTAGGCTTACTGAACTGCCTTCAAAACACCAATTGGTATGTCACCACAACAAGTTGGTGTATGGGAAGGCCTGCCACCTGCCAGTGGAACTTGAACATAAAGTGTGGTGGGCGTTGAAACAGCTGAACTTGGATATGGAAGCTGCGGGCACAACAAGAAGCACTGAATTGCATGAGCTCGAGGAGTTCAGATATCTTGCCTTCGAGATCACGAGGTTGTACAAAGAGAGAATGAAAAGGCTGCACGACCAGAACATTGTTGAGAGAAATTTCAAACCCAGGGACATGGTATTGCTATGCAACTCAAGACTACGCCTGTTCCTAGGTAAACTTAAGTCACGATGGTCTGGACCATTTCAAGTAGTTGAAGTTTTCCCTTCAGGGGTTGTTGAGATTGCCACAAAGAATGACTCTCGTACATTTAGAGTCAATGGTCAAAAATTGAAATCATATGTGCATGAGCGAGAAAAAGGAAGTGCCTGAGCTGCACCTAATTGAACCACAGAGGTTGAGCGAGCATTAAATGCGCTCATCCTGCGTCGTTCCGCAATGTTAAACAGGCGCTGCGTAGGAGGCAACCCACGACATTGTTGTTAGTGTACTACATTATATAAAAAAATGCAGAATTAGAGAAGTGCCCAGACCGCGGTTCCGCCGTGACCGCGGTCAAACCGCGGCAAAACAGCCCCTCTGAACTTCATTCACCGCGGTTCCACCGCGACCGCGGTCAAACCGCGATGGAATATCCTCTCTAAAATTTGTTCACTGCGTTTCCACCGCGACCGCGGTAGAACCTTGGTGGGAACACCTTGCTGAACTTTGTCTACTGCGGTTCAACCGCGACTGCGGCAGAGCCGCGGTAGACCCAGACGGGCCCAGGTATGAAAGTTTTTTATTTTTTTTTATTTCCACCCCTTTTAGTTGACCCTCACCCACCCCAAACCTTTATTTCCCATCCCCTCCCCCAATCAGAAAACCAATAGAAACACCCCCCCCCCCCAAAAAATCCCTTTCTCTATCTTTCTCTTTTCTATCTCAAAACCACCCCTCTCTCTTACCCAAACTCCATTATTATCTTCCCCGAGCTCATCTCACTAATAACTACCTGTTCTAACCTTCATCAAGTAATTATTTTTTTCTTTTTGATTCTATTTCTTCTTCTAATTGGTGTAATTTAGTCTAAACTAGTTTAGTTAAACCCTAGGTAGGAATAGTGTATATTTTCATTCAATTTTTGCTTCTTCTCCATTTTTATTGTTGTATTTGCTTCTTCTTGATTTGTTTGCTGCTAAAATGGTTGGGTATTTATTATACTTCAATTGTGGGGTTTGTTTAGATTATTTGGAGGCCTAGGAATAAAAATTACGGTGTAGTTTGGTGGAGGGCCCTTTTTGGCCGAAACTTTGGGGCTTGTGGTGCTATTTTGAGGCATTTTGTGCCTATCCTAGGTTGTGGTATGTTGTATTTAGTGAATCGTGGTGTTGTATTTAACATGAATCACTTGAGGGAGTAAGTGTGGTGTGTTGTATGCCAAAATTTGTAAGAAAGTTGTGGGACCATTGTGGAGGTTGTAACCTTGAAAACCTTACTAGTTGGGGGTTTGGCATAGTGTGTGAATGGAATAAATGAGGGAGATTATTTGGTTCCATCAGGTGGTGAAGTGTGAGTACCCATCCGACTGGCATATGTAGGATATATTTGATTGTTCTCTTGTATTCTTTGCATGTCATATGGCTCGTAAGAAGCAAAAGAGATCGGAAGGCACATCCCAACAGCCTATATATGATGCCTCAAGGAAATTGGCAAAGGACGACTTTCATGCCAAGGCCTCAAAGAGCTTCATCCCTGAGATTCCGATTGACATGGTAGCACTCCGTGCGGAAAAGGAAGAGATGTATGAGGAAATTCGATGGAGGGAAATGGAGTTCTTATTTGATGAACCTGCAACGGTGAACAGGATGCTTGTAAGAGAGTTCTACGCTAACTGCCCAGCACATATGTTGCGGAGGTGGCTGTGAGGGGCAAATCGGTAGATGCCTCAGTTGAAAATATTCGCCATGTGTTGCGGCTGCCCCGGTTTACTGGTGACGCCGACTATTACCAGGATGCATGAAGAGTCACTTGGGATATTATGACCGATGCACTCTGCGCAGGGGGAAACCAATCTGGATACATTCCCATATCACCCTGAACTCCAATTCATTCACCCATTTATCTAAGTGTTGGCTCACTGTCATTTGCAGTCGGTTCTTGCCCTCAGGCAACACGACTGATGTGAACTTCCAAAGAGCCCTCTTGACGTGGTGCTTTATCAAAAAGAAAGATTTTGATGCGGCAAGACTAATTAGTGATGAAATGATCATGCGATCCCCGCCGAGGTCAAAGGGATTCTACTTCCCTCCCCTGGTGACTACATTGTGCCTGCTGAAGAATGTCCCCACCAATCTCATTGATGGAGAGTTTTCCCCTAAATCAGCTTTCAAAGCTTCGAGCATCAGAGTGGGCAGGGGTGCACGCACCATCATTCAGATCAATGATGAGGATGATGACCCGGTTCCCATTGCACCATCCAAGAGATCTTATGACAATGCCGGACCCTCTCGGCGCCCCCATGCTGGGGCAGGATTATCCGTATCACAATCTACCCAGCCTATGTTGCGTACTATGGAGGAAGAGGTCGCGGATATTCGCACCACGGTGGAGGGCCTACACAAGTGTATGGATGCCATGTCTCGGCGGTAGGCCAGGTCTGAGAGCCAGTTTATGTCCTGGTTCCGTGCTTTGGGGAGAGCTTTCCATGTGGACCCCAGCACCGTCTCCGACTCTGATTGAGGCTCGGGGAAGTCTTCTTACCCTTCTGATCTTTATTTTTTATATGACATGGGGACATGCCATAATTTTAAGTGTGGGGTGGAAGACTTGCTCTGGTAATGTATTGTACTGTATATAGACATTGTGTATGTTGTAGTATTAGATTGGTGTTTTTGTGTATAATTGATTGTACTCACACTAGAAGTAACTGACTTGGACCAATGACGGACACTTGTCGACAGGTCTCTTGAGGATCAAAGCCGGATTTTTAAAAAATAAAAAAAATGAAAAATTAAAAAAAAATATAGAGGACTCTTCCCGAGGACGGACCACTTAGACAGTACTCTTGAGGAAAGTAGTCTATGTAGTTTCTTTATTTTATTTTCTTTTTCTTTTTTAGGCAGAGTAGTAATTCTCTCTTGGTTTTGTTTTCACCACGGTTCTTTTCCAAGTGCCTTTCTTGAACTGGGTTAGGTAGATTTTGCCAAAATGGGTGAAGGATAGAATGCAAACTTTGATGTACAATCCTGAGAATAACAAAAACGAACTTGAGGGTGCGACGTCTAGGCTCGTTTGTAGACTCGTAAATCTATGACTTAATTTTGCACATCTTGTCTTGCTTGAACGCTCGTATGAGTATGTTGATAAACTAATTCGGAATGAGTTACATGCCAAGTGTTTGAGAGCTATTACTTGTATTTTGTGCTTGCATGTGATACCTAGAACTTTCCATGTGTGTTTGCAAAGTGAAATAGAAGTTGTTTGGTTTTAGAGACGATTGAGGCATTTCTTTGTGTAGCTTGTATATTTGTGAATCCTCATGTATATATTGTCATAGTTAACCCCTTTGAGCCTGAAGCATGTTCTTTGATAACCCTATAATGATCTATATCCCTGTGTTTGAACAGCTTGACTGTTTGAACCTGTACCTCCTAGAAGCACTTGAACTACTAAAGAACATACAAAAGTCAAAGAGCATGGTGGTAAGGAAGTAGGAAAAAGGGGGATCAGAAAATAAATACTTGAATGGTGCAATGGATTTGTAAAAGAAAGATAAAATAATGAAGAAAACGAAACAAAAAAAAAAAGAGAAAAAAACCAGTTGCACCTAAAGAAAAGTGGGGGTCACCTATGAACTAAAATGTGGAAGAACGAGTGGGTTGAGCATGGAAATTAAAATAAATGGAAGTGTGTATTAAAAGTGCTTAGGAAGGTTAGCCACTATATCCAAATATATCCTATATGTCCCTTAGCCTACATTACAATCAAATAAAGACCTCTTGATCTTTGACTGAATAGCTCGATTAGTAGAGTACTACACTAGGGGCAAGCTTATGGTGTATCTATGTTGCATGTGAACATTCTCTGTTGAGAGTGAGTGAATTCTTCCTATCTTTGGTTCCTTGTTGCTTGAATTTTATGTGTGTGGAACTTCTCTCAGAATTATGATGTGATGGTATGTGACTCAGGAAGAAAAAGTGAGTTTTCACCTCTGTTAGAGTAACTAGAGTGAGCACGAGTGCGTCATGGTGTTAGAGTCTTCATCTGAGGCGTGACTGTCGCACTGCTTAGGTTGTTCCTTCATAATGGCGGGTGTGCCATAAAAATAAGGTAATGCATCAAACAGTTAGGCCTAGAAGTGTGGTTTAACTTGCTCGAGGACGAGCAAAGGTGTAAGTGTGGAGTGCTGATAATAGGTGAATTTAACTATAATTAGGCCCTAAATAACCACCTTCTTGTATAGTTTGGATGATAAAAGTGATAACAAAATAATCTTATTAGTGTTTTTCATGCTTGCAGGTTATATATGACCAGAGAAGGCTATGGAGTACTTTTGGGATCAAATATGAAGAAAAAGAGGTTGATCGTAAAATTCCGTCAAGTAAACCACGCGAAACAGCTCAAGTCAAAACTGAAAGAGGACTATCGCGTTCCACCGCGGTAGAAGATGGCTGCAGACAAAGTGAGAATCAAAGAGCATATTTGGTCGCGGTTTGACCGCGACCGCGGCAGAACTACGGCGGAGGCGGAGAACTTCAGGGACTAAAGTGCAAAACACGGGATTTTTAGCCCAAAACCCTATTTTAAACACTAGACTTCGCCCAAGAGAGGCATGTATATTTTTGGAGAGTATTTTGGCAAGGAAAACAATTGTGAGAGATCACCCAAAACATTTTTCTTCTGTTCTTTGGTTTTTCTTACAAATTTTATGATGAATATTACTTTAGTTTATTTACCCATAGTTATGAGTAGCTAAATCACTTGTCTAAGGTTTTGATGGAACCTATTGGGGGATGAACTTCTTGTTTATGTGAATACAAATTGCTAGTTTCAATCTTTATTTGTTCAACTTTGTATTTGTTGCAGTTAATTGACAGGATCCTCAATTAACTGTGCCTATTGAGTGTGCATAACTCGGAGAGAATGCATATTTACGTTATTGTTGAACTACGCTACTCCCAAAGTATAAGAGGGGTCTATAACTGCGGGTTTAAGAGCGGGATTAGGGATAACGAAGCCCTGGGTGCAATCCAAAGTGAATTATGTTAATTAAAGCTAGCTAGTGTATCTCGGGAGAATGCATTTAGTACATTACTGTGATTACTCGGGAGAGATTTACGGTAAGATGAGCGTTCATAATTGATAGAGAAGTGTTGGTCAATTTGCATGAAGCATAAACATAAGGGATTCCATCAATAGGGGAAGTCATGATCTTAGCGTTTTCTCATTATTGTTTATACCTTTAGCATCCTTAGTTTGCAGTTATTTATTTACTTGAAAATTTAGTTATTAAAGACACCATCAACTGTGATTCAAACGTTTAGGGAAATTGATTCTCAAGAGTTTAGTGGGTCTAAAGATAGTGATTGATAGGTTAACTCTCTATGGATTCGACTCTGGGGCAGAATACTCAGGTTGAGTTTTTTTAATAAGACATATTTGGGCTTGATCAATCAGTATATTCTACTGAAACTCTAATATATTATGCCAGAAGTCGAATATATTATAACAACAGCAATAGAAGTGCATAATCGGAAAGGAAAAGAGTGATTTGACTTCTCAATGCTTTGTCACCTCTTTATTGTCCGAAAGGCAGCAATTGACTAACAACGTGTTGGCCTCTTACCTCGACTAATTAGCACCCGATTAATTTTCTATGAGCTGTGAAAGTTGAACTGAACTAGAAGAGAACCAAAACCAACAGACATCCACTTGAAGCTTTTGCTAAATTATGTGGATGAAGCTTTTGCTAAATTATGGCTGTCGTTTTCTACAAAGTCTCGTCTCTAAACGACATTCGACCAATTCTTACATTTTCGTTCACGCTGATAGAAGTTAGAATTTGAGTGACCAGCAAAATGAGGTTGATGCTTCACCATTCTTTTCATCTCAAATTCAACAAACTAAAATGATTTTCACATAGTACAATTAAACATATGTTATGAAATAATATAAGAACAAGAATAATAATACAAGAACAAAAAAAATAGAGAGAAAAATAGAGAGAGGAGTATTCTTATTGATACTTTGGGATGGTTTACAATGGAATAGAACCCCTTTATTTATAGGGAGGTGGTGACTTAGCCACTAAGAAGTAAACCCTAGAATCTCTCTAAATATGGACATTCATCTAAAATAGAATATTTTATAACACTCCCCCTTGAATGTCTATTCAATAATGTGCCTCGTTAAAATCTTAACTAAAACAAAACCCAATGGGAAAAAATTAAAGAAAAGGAAAAAGAGTACACATGTTTGAATATGCACCTATTGGTTGCCTCGTTAAAAACCTTGCAAGGAAAATCCATTGGGATAAAACCTTGTAAGGGAAAAAGAGTGCAACGCGCATTAACTACCCCTGAAAAGAGCATCAATTCATATCCTTGAGTCTTCGCATTCCGATCTTGTGAACCAGCTTCTTGAAGGTTGACGTTGGTAGAGATTTTGTGAACAAATCAGCCATATTATCGCTTGAACGAATTTGTTGCACATTGATGTCACCATTCTTTTGAAGATCATGTGTGAAAAATAACTTTGGTGAAATATGCTTTGTTCTATCTCCTTTTATGAATCCTCCCTTCAATTGAGCTATACATGATGCATTGTCTTCATACAAAGTCGTGGGTAGTTTGTTACATTTCAAACCACATTTGTCTTGAATATGATGTATTATAGACCTCAACCATACACACACCCGACTTGCTTCATGAATAGCGATTATCTCGGCATGATTAGATGAAGTAGCCACAATTGATTGCTTAGTCAATCGCCAAGATATGGCGGTGCCTCCACAGGTAAACACATAACCCGTTTGAGATCGAGCCTTGTGTGGGTCGGATAAATATCCAGCATCAGCATAACCAACAAGATCAGGACTGCAATTATTGCTATAAAATAAGCCCATATCGGTAGTCCCATTTAGGTACCGCAATATATGATTGATCCCATTCCAATGTCTCCTTGTGGGAGCCGAGCTATACCTTGCTAAGACATTAACTGAAAAGGTTATGTCAGGCCTTGGAGTATTTGCAAGATACATTAGTGCGCCAATTGCACTAAGATATGGTACTTCAGGACCAAGTAGCTCTTCATTCCTTTCTTGCGGTCGGAATGGATCTTTATTCACATCAAGTGATCGAACAACCATCGGAGTACTTAAAGGATATGCTCCATCCATGTAAAATCGTTTCAGTACCTTTTCTATATAGGTAGATTGATGAACAAAAATTCCGTTTGCCAAATATTCAATTTGCAAACCAAGACATAATTTTGTCTTTCCGAGATCTTTCATCTCGAATTCATTCTTTAGATAATCAATTGCCTTTTGGAGTTCTATGGGGGTTCCAATAAGGTTTATGTCATCGACATATACGGCAAGTACAACAAATTCCGATGTTGTTTTCTTTATAAAGACACACGGGCAAATGGCATCATTTATATAGCCTTCTTTTAATAAATACTCACTAAGACGATTATACCACATTCGTCCTGATTGCTTTAGACCATACAAGGATCTTTGCAATTTGATTGAAAACATTTCCCGGGACTTTGAATTATGAGCGTTTGGCATTTTGAGTCCATCGGGAATTTTCATGTATATCTCATTATCCAGTGAGCCATAAAGATAGGCAGTAACCACATCCATTAAATGCATGTCAAGCTTTTCAAGGACAGCAAAACTAATGAGATAACGAAAAGTTATGGCATCCATTACAGGCGAATATGTCTCTTCATAATCGACACCAGGCCTTTGAGAAAATCCTTGTGCAACAAGGCGTGCCTTATATCTTTGTACCTCGTTTTTCTCATTTCTATTGCGTACAAAGACCCATTTATAGCCAACAGGCTTAACACCATTAGGTGTTTCAACTATAGGGCCAAAAACTTCACGTTTTGCCAGTGAATTCAATTCTGATTGGATTGCTTCTTGCCATTTTGGCCAACCATGTCTTTTTCGACATTCTCCAACAGATTGAGGTTCAAGATCCTCACTTTCTTGCATAATGCTAGATGCGACATTAAAAGCAAAGACATAATCCACCACTATATCCATTCGATTAAAATTTGCCTCAATATCGATTGGATTTATTGATAGTTCCTTATTTTCTTGAATCTCGGGCTCAATGGATTCTTCATGAATCTCAGAATTTATTAAATCATGAATTTCCTCATGAGATTCTTTCGTAGTGTCATTTTGATCGTTTGCTTTCCTCTTTCTAGGATTTCGATCTTTGGAACCTAATGGCCTGCCACGCTTCAAGCGTGCATTCGACTCATTGGATATGACACTAGATGATTGTCCAACAGGGACATCAATACGGATTGGAACATTCTCTGCGGGGATGTGGGATTTTGTTATCCTTTTCAAGTCCGTAAATGCGTCAGGCATTTGATTTGCTATTCTTTGCAAATGGATAATCTTTTGCACCTCTTTTTCACAAATAGAGGTATGTGGATCAAGATGAGATAATGATGCATTTTTCCACAAAATTTCCCGTTTGGTTTCACCAACTTCTCCCCCTAATTTTGGGAAAAGTGTCTCAACAAATTGACAGTCTGCAAATCGTGCAGTGAACAAATCCCCTGTCAATGTGTCGAGGTAGCGAATAATGGAGGGCGATTCAAACCCAACATATATTCCTAACCTTCTTTGCGGACCCATTTTGGTGCGGTATGGCGGTGTTATAGGCACATATACTGCGCATCCAAAGATTCTTAAATGGGATATATTGGGTTCATAACCCAAAATCAATTGCAACGGGGAATATTTGTGATAATTCGTCGGTCTGAGACGAATTAGCATTGCTGCATGCAAAATGGCGTGACCCCATACCGAAGTGGGCAGCCTCGTTCTCATGAGTAATGGTCTTGCAATCTACTGCAGGCGTTTAATTAAAGATTCTGCAAGACCGTTTTGAGTGTGAACATGAGCTACAGAATGTTTCACTTTTATCCCAATTGATAAGCAATAATCATTAAATGCTTGGGATGAAAACTCAGCAGCATTATCCAGTCTAATAGACTTGATTGGATTATCAAGAAATTGTGCTCGTAGTCGAATTATTTGTGCCATTAGTTTTGCAAACGCAAGGTTGCGTGATGACAACAGGCACACATGAGACCATCTACAGGATGCGTCTATTAAGACCATAAAATATCTAAAGGACCCACTAGGTGGGTGAATAGGTCCACAAATGTCCCCTTGTATACGTTCCAAAAACGTAGGTGACTCAGTCCCAACCTTTGTTGGTGATGGTCTAATAATTAACTTGCCTTGATAACAAGAAGTGCAAGAAAATTCATTATTTAAAAGAATCTTGAAATTCTTTAACGGATGCCCGTATGAGCTTTCTATAATCCGTCTCATCATGATTGATCCAGGGTGTCCCAATCGATCATGCCAAAGTACAAAAGTATTGGAATCAGTAACCTTTGGTTTACTGTTGAATGTGCCTCAATTGCACTAATATTTGTCCAATACAGGCCACAAGATAAAGACGGGAATTTCTCAATAACCCTCTTTTGGCCAGAGACATTCTTTGTAATGATGAGATATTCAAGATTATTCTCATCTATTGTCTCAATATGATAGCCATTCCGGCGTATATCTTTAAAACTCAACAAGTTTCTCTTAGACTTGGAGTAGAACATTGCATTCTCTATGATAAACATTGTTCCTCTAGGCAGAGTTATAGTTGCTCTTCCGGAGCCTTCAATCAATTTACTACTACCAGAGATTGTAGTAACATCTGCCTTACACATACTTAGTTGAGAGAAATATTTCTTTTCTTTGAGTATCGTATGTGTAGTACATGAATCAACTAAACAAATATTTTTTCAGTTGGACGTTGATCCAAGCTTGCTTTGTGAGATATCCATATTTGCTTTCCCATGGTTTGACATACAAAAGAAATGCATGAACATGAGAATAAACAAATTCAATCCGTTTGTTTCACATTTAAACAATATTTTCAAAATCTGCTGAGGTTAGTCGATTAACTTAGTTGATAGTCGACTATCTTGGGAAGCAGTCATTAGGTTAGTCGACTAACTAAATCAGATAGTCGACTATCTTGCCTTGCGGAAAAGTCCAGTTTTAATGCGAAATATTAGTTAGTCGACTAACTAAGTTGATAGTCGACTAACTTAGTAAACAGTCATCAGGTTAGTCGACTAACTAAATCAGATAGTCGACTAACTTAGCTTGCGGAAAAGTCCAGTTTTAATGCGAAATATTAGATAATCGACTAACTGTTAGGTTAATCGATTAACTCTACTGGAAAATAAAAATATCTTTGAAATTTAAGTATATTGAAACATTCTAAAGAACTAATACTAACATTATATCATAAACTAACTAATAGAGCTAATACTAATGACTATTAGTTTATTCACTAACTAATACAAATAAGTAAAATAAAATCAAACAATTCCATCTTCCTTCATCACAGATCCATCACCGATTAAGTGGTCTATTTTCCCCTCGGGTTGCTCAAAGAAGTCTGCCACATCCAGGTGGGTGATGTCAAAATTGTCGTCAGAGACAAAATTTGTTTCAGGGCCTTTATTCTTTAGAGATGCTTGATAAAGATCAACCAAATGTCTTGGTACACGGCAAGCTTTTGACCAGTGCCCTTTTCCACCGCAACGATAACATATAGTTTCTGAACTATTTGCCTTTGGATCCTCATAATCCCGTGTCTGCTTTTGGTGGCTATATCTCTTTGGGGGGTGACGGACATTAGGGAAATTTCTTCCTTGTCTACGTCCACGGCCATGACCCCGATTACGACCACGACCATGATTAAAGCCATAGCCTTTTCCATGCTTGGCATAATGAGAATACACCTTATCTGCTTCAGGCAATGGTGTAGACCCAGTGGGTCGATTTTCGTGATTTCTCATGAGCAGGTCATTGTTTCGCTCAGCCACAAGGAGAAGAGAAATCAGTTCAGAGTACTTTTTGAAACCTTTCTCTCTGTACTGTTGTTGCAGTACCATATTGGAGGCATGAAATGTTGTAAACGTTTTTTCAAGCATATCATAATCAGAGATATTATCTCCACAGAGTTTCAATTTAGAAGTAATTCTGAACATTGCAGAATTATATTCAGAAACAGACTTAAAGTCTTGGAGCCTCAGATGAGCCCAATCATATCGTGCTTGTGGTAGAGTGACCAACTTCAAGTTGTCATATCTCTCCTTTAAGCCTTTCCACAAGATGAGTGGATCTTTGACTGTGACATATTCAATTTTCAAACCTTCATCAAGGTGATGGCGCAAGAAAATCAAGGCCTTAGCACAGTCTTGGGTGGATGCTTTATCTCTGTCTTTAATGGCGTCTCCAAGACCCATAGCATCTAAATGGATTTCAGCATCCAACACCCATGTCATATAGTTCTTGCCCGAAATTTCAAGGGCAACGAACTTTCTTTTCATAATATCAGACATAATTAAAACCAAATTCGGAAAAAGGGAAATACCTTAATTTTCTCAAGAGGATTCTTGAGACGGTAGAGTCTCGTGCTGATAACGTGTTATGAAATAATATAAGAACAAGAACAATAATACAAGAACAAGAACAATAGAGAGAAAAGTAGAGAGAGGAGTATTCTTATTGATACTTTGTGATGTTTACAATGGAATAGAACCCCTTTATTTATAGGGAGGTGGTGGCTTAGCCACCAAGAAGTAAACCCTAGAATCTCTCTAAATATGGACATTCACCTAAAATAGAATATTTTATAACAACATATTCTCTTTATCATTTTGATAAAATGAGATCTTAGGATAAGTATCTACCTTTATTGTCTAATTCTGCATAACCTAACGTGTGATAATCTTACCAGTCCAATCAGGGGCAGATTTGTAGCCCAATATATTAGAGCACGTGAACGCGGGAAATTAAATAGTCAGATTTATCACTAATCATTAAAAAATAGCCAAATTTCAAAAGTCATCAAAATTTAACCATTTTAAATTTGAGCGAAAATACTGTTTAAAACTCAAAAAAATACGTCCACAAATTTTACGAGAGTTCCACGTAAATTTTACGGGAGTACCAGCATAATTATGCTTGAACTCCCGTAAAATTTACGGGAGTTCCAGCAAGTATAATTGTCCAGTATAATATACTGGAGTTTGGAGCACTGGTGCTCCAATCTCCGTAAATTTTACAGGAGTTAGCAAAGTATACTAATCCAGTATAATATGCTGAAATTCGTACACAGATGCACCAGAACTCCCGTATATTCTACTGGACCGATCCCTGTTACAGAAAAATAGCGAGTATTTTTCATTGACTTTTTAAGCGGTAGCTATTATTCATTGATCAGAGTAAAAACTGACTATACTATAATATTTTAACCACGTGAACACATGGTCTCCCCACCAAACTAAGTATTTTACGTACATATTTTTTAAAATTGATCCAATACTATATGTTGATACCCATGCTTTGAAGCGACAAAATGGTGTACTTGATTGAATGCTGAATTATTTACCTAGAGGAGAAGGGATCAATTCTCACTTAATACTTCTTTTCTCCTTTCTTTAGTGGTACACCCATATTATAAAAATCCTAGAACCGTATATGAGTCCAAGTCGGTTGAATCGACCCTTGATACGGTAGAAGTAACAAACCAAATGAGGAGGAACACAATTAAGATGACATATGCCTCTAAATCCTCAAGAGACTTTCTTCTGAGCTTTTTCTTTAGGACGTTTCAATACAGTATATTTAACATCTTGCAGTACCATGACTTCAAGTTCTGTAAAGGAAATTGTACAAGGGAAAAAAAAGGAGAACTTTGTCACTACGACTGGAACGTATAAGCTGACATCTTTTGTAGCGTAGTTAGCAGTTAAAAACTCTCGTCGCATTGTTAATTACTCTGAATCTCCAGCCTTCCAATATTCAACACAAAAACCTCCGCCTCTGCAATAAAATACCGGCAAATCACAATCTTGGTACATGAAGAACTAATTGAAACCTTATTGCTTTCGGGAATAAAGCAAGACAGCACTAGTTACAAGAGCACACAAAATAAGCTAATTATGCAGAAATATGGAAGGGGGGCCTCGGAGCAAACGATAAAGTTGCCTCCATGTGATCTATAGATCACGGGTCCAAACCATGGAAGCGGCCACTAATGCTTGTATTAGGGTTGGATGTCAACATCACACCCTTTGGGGTGCGCGGCCCTTTTCCGGATCCTGTGAGCACGCGGGATGTCTTGTACACCAGGCTGCCCCTTTTTTAATGTAGAAATATGGATACCATAGTCATATTTGATATAGTTCACACGTTTTGTTACGACATTGAAAATAAGTCATGTTGATATCCCTTCAGAAAGATACATGATTGTACAAAATAAAAGATTCAAGAGTAATAATTCATATCTAGGAAGTAGCAATAGATCAAGAGTATATCTCACACATAAGATTATATACTCGCTCTTTGGCTTGTATAAACTCATCATTTTATCACAATCTAAGCAGTGGATCAATAGAGATTATCAGATGAACTCCATAAAATGCCCTTTCACCAGACCTATAACACCCTCCTCTCACCCGCCTTTTTCCTCTTGTCCCATTCCACCATGATGGCAATGCCACCAGCAGAAGACACTCTTGGAAGTCTAACTGCCCATCTACTTCCCAGGCCTTCGCGGTAAGGACATTAAAGCATGAAAATGAACAACCTTAACAGTAAGAAGCAGACAGTGTGAATTGCCTTCATTTTAGCTTTTCGATCGAATCACAGGGCAACAGTCTCCCACCCCCACTCCCCGGTCCTTTAACAAAACATGAGAAGAAAAATAAAACAAAATAGCAGATAGATGCAAATATTATCACAGGATAATACATCACCTAAGCAAGTATATATATAAACACACACACACTAACTGGCTGTCTATCTGACCAAATAATGATGACAAACGAGAGGCTCAACATGTTAAGTGATGCTTACATGAAATCTTGACTCTTTTAGGTTCTCCAATAACTCTGCAATTTCAAGTTGCTTCAACACTGTAGCATGCAATACCTGTTGACAGTGAAACATAATAAGAGGACAGTCCAGGCTCAAAGTTCTACACATCTCACTCATGAACCTTACCCTTTTTGTTTTATCTAGGTCAACCTCGACAGACTTGATCCTGTCCATTGATTGCAGAAGCATTTGGTCCTTCTCTGCTGGGATCTCAGCGGGCTTTTTGTTTATTTCTTCCAATAAAGTTTCCAATCTATTAAGACGCTGCATGCATGGATGGGCCTCCCTTACTTTTTGAACTGCTTCATCATTAACAGACGAACTGATTCCATGCCTATCTTCCAATGCATTAGTCGGGAAAACATTTGTCTGTTTCTTCCAGTACTCAAAGGGCAGACTACGAATAAATGTACAGATTTTGAGTACGAAAGGAATCAGTTTCCTCTGCAAACAACGGAAACAACTGCTCAAAATCTTCTCTTGGATTATTTCACACCAACGAAGTGCCCAGGTACCTAAAAAGCACATGAATACTGGACATGAATCCCACAATATACGAATTTACCAATTTAGCATGAGCCTCAGATTGGAAGAACTCAAAACTCAGTTGACTTGAATGCATAGAGTTTACATGTATGTAGCTAAACACGTCATTGCACAATATGTGCACAAATGATGAAAACGAGCTGCAAAAGATGGATAAAATATAGGCTTAGTGGAGTCTTCAATAAGGTAAACCTACCAGGTGGATATAAGGGTGGATATAAAATTATAAAGTGGCTGAAAATGAAAATAGGTGAGCACATCTACTGTCCAAGAATGATTTTTAGCAAGGCAAACATTGCTTGTAAAACTTACACAAGAAGTTTC
Source organism: Nicotiana benthamiana (assembly GCA_034376525.1). Lineage (NCBI taxonomy): Eukaryota > Viridiplantae > Streptophyta > Magnoliopsida > Solanales > Solanaceae > Nicotiana > Nicotiana benthamiana. The sequence continues at coordinate 49,130,771 of CM067337.1, read as the reverse complement.
CCATTTCCCAGTACTTTCACATCCAAAAGGAAAAAGTTTTGAGGCATGAACCCTTTGGGTTTTCTTTTCCTTGGAGGGCAGAGAAGTTTGGTGAGGCAGCATAACTTCCTGTCTTCCTCTCAAGTTTAACATAACTTCAAACACGACCCAACAACACTACGGAATTCCACTATCTCCCTTGCTAGTATTCACAATAATTTCCTTTTTTTTTTTTTTTGGAACAGAGCTGAGGCTAATACTGTTCTCTAATTAATGCTATGATTTCTACAAGAGTTAACACTCCAGAAAAACTTGTATATGCCTACAACCATTACATTATTTTTCCAGTTGATTCGAAAATCCAAAAAAAATGCAGATTATCAAATTTTAAAAGGAAAGTTCACATGAATAAAATTGAAAAGTATCCTAGAATAAGTTCAGTGTCTTGGTTAGCAAAATTCAGATAAGATAAGTCTGGTTCACAATTGGGGGTCTGTCCCAAACATTTACAACAAACTAGAAAGAAATTCCACCTATGTTGGAAAAGAGGAGATAATGTAATTGTCAACGCATACAAAGTACTTCTATTCTTATTTTTAAAAAGAAGTTGAAAAAGCCAAAGGACCCATGATAAGCTCAAATTCTTCCAATAAAGGAATTTCACGCGATTTCTATAAGGGAAGATTTACAGTTATGAAGAAACATTGAGGGTTGTAAGTGAAATTAGCTCAAAGTATTAGCTGTTGGAAAATTTAAAATACAAATGAATTAGCGCTATTTCAGAAATTAGAACCATAGTCGATTAATTGACTTACATTAGTGATCCCTCTAAAGATAAAAGGGGGGGGGGGGGGGGGGGGAATTATTAAGAAACATTGAGGGTTGCAAGTGAAATTAGCTGAAAGGATTAGCTGTTGGAAAAATTGAAATACAAATGAATTAGCCCTATTCAGAAATTAGAGCCATAGTCGATTAATTGACTTAAATTAGTGATCCCTCTAAAGATAGGGGGGGGGGGGGGGCATAAACTTCACAGCACGACTGAGAATCACCTAAAAAAAGTAAAAGGGAATATAAGATGGCAACTGTTACCATTAAAACTAGAGGAGAAGTAAGATCTGAGGAAAATCTGATTCTGAATGATGAAAAGCAATTAGCCCTAGGTGAACAATAAACCCTGAGGATCATATCATGAATCAAGAACTGCATTCAACCAATAGCACTTTACAATTCCGTGGTGTCTTCATATACCAAGTCATATCGTACAACATACACGGCAACTACTGTTTAAAGGTTCTTTTGATGGCATTGATCATTAACTTAACAAAGACAAATACCTTCAGAATTAGGTATATCAGTGGAACAAATCATTGGATTTCTCTCAGGAGATTGTTCTTGCCAATGTAGCAATCCATGCTCATCAGCAACACTTCGATCACCTAGGTTGAATTCATCATCACAGCTACAATAGGCTGTTGAATCTGATGACCTAGCCTATGACACCAATTATTACAAGTCAGAAAAAGGAGTGATATACAAATAAGTGCAACTACACATGCACGTGCTGCAACTACGCATTAGTACAGGAGCATTACTGGAGCTAAATGAAACAAACAAAATCTATATAATGTTTTGGAAAACTCACTTCTTCATCAACTGGGGCCAGCCTCAAAATTGAGCTACTACTTCCTCTAATTGGTGAACACGAGTCATCAGCATCTGATACTGAATCACTTGTGGATGTGCCGCAACTCCTCCCCTGACCACAAAATAAATTGTCATACAGGGAGAGGCACAAATGAGAAAAAGGAAGCATGTCAAAGTTAAAATTTACCTTTAACGGGCGTATCTGAATATAGGATTCAATTTTCCTTTGGTCACCGATTTTTCTAGAGATTTCCTTCACTATTGTTGCTTCTACATTATATACAAGCTAGAAGCAGGCGAGAAAATATCAAAGGTTACTACAAATTAATTCTCCCCTCCAGGACTAGTGTTAAAGTATAATGAGAAGAAGAACATGTCATAAAAAGAAGAATATAACTGAACTGTCATAGCACACCTTCATTACTTCAGGATCACTCCATGGACCCTTGTTAGACCTGAGGCACCCACCCTCGAAAGAACAGGTACAAGAGCCACCTAAGAAGTCGGGTAATTGACTTTTAAGAGAGACACAGAGAGAGAGAGAGAGGGAAACAATCAGATAAATGATTGAATAATTTTACTCTTCAAAGGCAAAACATAAAACAAAAGAAATAATGAACCTCTGGTCAATAACTTCAAGTAGTTTATCCAAAGATTTGGGTTCCAGCACCTGCAAAAGTAAAGATCGGAACATAGAGATTCAGTCAATAGTAGTTAGAGAGAGTGCCCCCCCCCCTCCCCACAACACACACACATACCCATCCCCACCCAAAAAAAAACCATGCTTTCCTCTACTACCTGTATCTTGGCAATAGTCTTTGCATCCAGAAATTTCTGAGCGGCAGGCCAGAGCATCTTTTTGAAGCCAGGACCAGCATTGACAATGAACATTCGATGCAGTGTCTACACATAGATGTTAGATATTATTAAAGGCAGGCCATGACAACAGAGTCTGGATAAAATACTTGGAAAATCTCATTTACTGGCGTTCACAGTTAACAGCTGATACCTCAGGATAATAGCAATTATCAATTTTTGCCATGGCAGCCAAAAGACTAGCAGCAGTCCTTGTGAAGTTTTTAATCCCCTGCATTGACGGCACACCATATTAAAGGTTGAAAATGAATAATAACTAATATAGTATTTATGATCAATAAGATGAACTACAAAATTTAAAGAGGCGTTATAGAGAGAAGATTTCCTTAAGTGGCCATGTTAGGTTAACATGGAAATGGTGAACTCAAAATTGTATTGATGAGAAAATACTTGAATATCTTTACTGGTGTGTGAGGGCACAATTAAAAGCAATTTGGAGAAAAGAAATATGATACTCTTTGCTTTCGATCAAGTTGGGGAAATTGATGAAAGTAATTGATCCAGACCCAATTTGAAAAACCACCCATATGTGTGCTAGCTATTTGTATTACCACTCGAATTTTTCATGCATGTTTAATATGCCCTTGTAACAGAAAAAATGGATGTCTAGTTAATGTGATTAAATGTTTAAGTGTTCAAAATGGTTCACACTGTAGAATAGGGCGCCATACAAGTTAGAAACAACACCAATTTGGTAAATTAACCACCAATAAAACAAACGTACTAAGCCTTGCACATCCAAAATTGTGGTTGTTGTGCAGATCCTTTTCTTTACGGCAATAGAACATGCAGGGAACTTCTCATGTAGTGCCCTTTCAAATTCTTGAACATGATATTTCAAGTAGCGATCAATCGTGGCGATCCGCATAAGTTTGTTGGGATGAGCTTGTCCGAGCCTTTCGATATAAACAGGCCTTCCCTCCCTGTCAACTCCATGATATCCTTGTGGGTAAAACTGCAATACTTCTTCCAACTCTTCAAAGTAAAAATCCTGCACAGTCGCAAGTTCGAATAAGAATCTGTCAATCAGTATGAACAATACTGAAATTAGCACTGAGGTAAAGGTATTAAATACCTGCAATATTGTGTCTGCACCATACTCTTTCCTCCAGTTAAGCATTTCTTCCCACATCGGAATAGTCTTCTCAACATTAAGATCTCTTGCCTTCAAAAATCTACACAGAACAAAATTAGGTTAAACATCTGGCTGCAAGATATAAGGACACAATATGCAGGTGCAGAAACAAACAGCTAAGCAACTGTAAGCAAAGTCTCAGAAGAAAATTAGCATGGAAACTTAAAAGATGTATAAGCTCCAGCTTCACCCAATAATACTGCTTCTTTGTCCGCATTTCGAACAAAAACTGCTATTGTTAGATAGGCGTTCATACACATGAAAATTTAGTCGAACAACTTTTCAGCAGAAACACAAACACACCTCAACATCATATGGTAGTCATCATGTCTGGGTGGCAACAAATTCCGTTCAAGGAGCCTTTGACGCAATTCACAGACAGCATTCTCCTCTTTTGCATCACGTACATCTGCTATCGAAACTGAAGGGAACCTGTAGTCAACTTTCCTTTTTCCTCTTTTCTTCAGAGAGTGAGTGAACTTGTTTGAAGCATTTAATGCTTTTTTCTTGAAAGCACCAATTCTGGAACGCCGTCTTTCATCCTCTGAAACCTCAAAGTCTGATCTTCTTTCTCTTATGTCATCATAAGCATCCAACCATTCTAGAATACAAGACATCATCCAGAATATTCGTACGTGAGTATAAAGAAATCATACGAACTAGATCATCCATAGCAGTTCTTGCAGACAATTACTTATCAAATGGAAAGCACAAACCTGACATTCTTCCGTGCGACAAGGACGACGTAAAACTGATGAAAGAAGCCTGGCCCTTAATGTTCAAGGCAATCTAAGCTGTTCTGCAGCAAAACCCATCCGAGCTCAAGTTGCACTACTTCATATGGAACAAGAAGAGTGAATCAATACAAAATCTCAGTTTCTCTTTCTTCGATAAGCAATCAAAATCTCAACTTAACACAGAGCAACAAGAAAAGAAAACTGACACATTAACATTAACTACTGTCTGAAAGATAAGAAGAATATTAATTGATGACAAGAACAGCACAAGCACCGCTAAAATGAGAATGAAAATTCATTTCCTTTTAATTCTCTCCCTATAAATTGAATTGACTTCACAGATCTGAAATTCCATAATGAGCAACAAGCGCATTATTCAAACACTACTACACCTCCCACGTCCACATTGTCAATCAATCAATCAACTAAGCCTCAACTGCTAACTAGCCCAGGTTTATTGCATCACAAAACCCAACCTGTATTGAGTTACATGGACATTTCTCAAACTGATCAGTACATTCACTGAAATGCTAAGTTTTCATCCATCAAAAATCATTTTAGGTACAAAAATTGGGAAAAACGAAGTAATTTGAGGTTATAAAACCTCAAGCTTACTTACATACATCACAAAAAATTGATGATCACATCGAAACTTAACCAAATGTTAAAAGCTAGTAAATTCAGCTCAGATCTCACAACCCACATCAAGATTAAAACCAAATAATTACACGAATCATTTGAAACATACAAACACATAATAAGTCATATCAACAAAAACCCACAAAAGAAGAAGAAAAAGAAACTAAGGTACCTGAACCCTAATACAAGGGAAGCAAAATCAGCAAGTAACTGAGCTTTTGCATTGATTTTCTGGAATTCAAGGAATTAAAGGAAACCTCAAAAAAAACAAAGTTTTAATTGCAAAACATCATCAATTTCAAGCAAAATCTGTGCTCAGCTGTGAATTAATAAAAATGGAGGAATGAAAAAGAAAGATTTCACTATAATCTATGTAAATGCATATATATCATACTACTGGGTAAATATACTTAGATATACACATGTCTTTTTCTCTCTCTTCTCTTTTTCTCTCTCTCACTCAACCAATTTTCTGAAAGCTTCCAGCGCCACTTTTTATATTCTTCTTTTCTTTAATCTTTACGTGTCGTTTTATAAACATAAAAAATCAAAATTAAGCACTTACACAATCTTTTGTTTTTTATAGAAAAAGGGGAAAAAAGTAACAGCGTGCTAAGACTTTTATTTAAAATTTTACAACTTTTCATCTTGTACTTTCTCTATACAATCAAAAAAGATTAAATATTAAATAGAATTTACACGTTGGTAAATAAAAAAATTAATTACCAAAAAAATCTTTGACAAATAGGAATGAAGTAAAAGATTATCTGACATCTTTGAATGGTAAATATGTAAATATACAGTGTTAGTGGGACAAAACTACCATACTAGATTTTATGTGATTGGAAAAAAAGCTAGAGTATTTTACTTTAATTGTACTGCTACTAGTGACAAAAGGGTTGTTCTGATGGTAAGTAACTTTTACTTCCAATCGAGAGGTTGTAAGTTTGAGTCTCCTAATTGGAAATTCTTGTTGAAAGTTAATTAAATATATTGATGTTAATATTGACTTATAGATAAATAGATTCGAAAAATTTGTCAAGGGTAAAAGAAAAGCAAAGAATAGTACGTAAAGTGAGGGGAAACAGTTCTTTTCTGTTGAACTACTGCTGCCGCTATTTTGTGAATCTCCTCGTTTGACTCGCTTTACTTTTTTACTCTCTTTACCCTAAACTACTTCTATTGAGGAAAAGAATATTAAATACTTTATTTTTCTTTTATTACCTATTTCTATTTAATTGCTACTAATAATATTATCTATAAGTCATAAATTACTTGGATGTTTTCCTTATTATTGTAATAAATTATCGTAGAAGTCTAGGTTACGTTATCCGAGAGCTTTGACTGTTGAGAAACAAAAGTATTTTAGGATTCGTGTATAATGGGGAAGTTCATTAATGCAGGAATCTCTTAAATATATTCACATTATTTGAGTGGCGAGTTTATATCCAAATTAATATACACGTATCTAATTTGGATAAAACTTGAAAATTTAAGTTTATGCATCATCTTTTATCAATACAGTAAGACTTTTCTTTAACAATATTTCTATATAATAACACTTCACTATAAAAGCCAAACTTTTTCGAAATTAATTTTTATGTTATATTATTAATATATATTCTATATAACAGCACTTCGCTATAATATTTAAAAATATTTGGAGCAAACAAAAATGTTATAGAAAGGTGTAAGCGTATAAAGAATTTCTATTTAAGTCAATTAGCTAAACTCGTACTCCCTTTGGTCAACAATAAGTAATCAATTTGTTTTTGACACGTTCATAAGCAAAATACTAAATTCTATATAAAAATACCTAGTATGACTAAATACCCTTAATTAAATATTTAATGTGAGGAATAAAAAAATTAGAATATGTATATAAGGGTAATTTTGTAAAAACATATTAAATTCTTTTTTGATTATATAAATGAATATTTATTTTGGACTAAAATAAAAAAAATAAATTAATCACTTATTATGGACTGAATTACATTCACGATGGATGAGTAAGCTAAATGTAAAGTGTGTAAAGTAAATTATTAGAACTAAGTTATACTTAAGTGTAGAATTATCTACCTTCACATTCTTCTAGTAAGATTGACAATTACTTAAATATCTTTCTCATAGAAGATTAGTCATTAGTACTAATAAACACCCGGGCCTCGGAAATGATTTATCTCAGGCTAGCTTAACGTCTTATTATTTGGAACAACGAGGAATATGACAACAAATTTGTTGTCTTTCTTAATAAAATCATTGACCTTTGACTTGTGACTGTTTCTTTATCTTTTTTGGTAAAATTTAGTAATGTGGATCTAGTAAAAATTCGCATCATGTGTGGAATGGAATAGAGATAAAAGTATAATTTAGAAAGTGAGAGAAAATGATATGTCAAAGATATACGTATACCTAAAAACTTTTTATATTTTTATTTGAATAAAAGAAAAAATCTCAATTTTATCTTCCATTAAATGCTTAGATCAATTATATTCATATCTTTAGCAAATTGTCTCATATTTATTTTAATCTTCATGATGTTTGAAGATAGACTGGATGGTTTTCAGTTTTCACGTATCAAAATATTCAGAAAAAATGTCTAAATCAAAATTGTTAATTTTAAAGTGCAATATAAAATTATTCTTTGTTATACATTAAGATCGGACATTGTTAGAGTCAATACAAATAGGAGATAATTTAAAATGTCATGTGTAATAAAATGATATTTTCTCACTCTGTGGTATGATGACGTGTGATTTTAGGACAAAAATTCAGTATAGTATTTGTAGTATGTAAACGTGGTGGTTTTGTCAAGTAATGTCAACTCCAATCTATAGTAAGTAGTAGTACTCTCAACAAAATACATAGGCAGCAGATAGAGAAACAGAGTGAATTAATGATGTTGGTGGGCTGAAACCTAGTGTTTTTTTCCTAGTAGGAGGAGCTTTTATTGTAACCTCAAAAATAATGTCATATAACCTCCAAAATTCCACGAGGAAATTAATTATCTAAAGACTTTTGGAGTCATTTATGCATCGCAGAGAAACGACTAGTGAAAAAAAATGTATGATTAATCTTGATAATTATCTCACATTTAATGCAATAACCAAATACCGAATAAATTTAATCTCAAGTTTATTTGGGAATGAGAATCCTAATCCTGATAACATATGGAGCCATTGACTTTTTGGGAACTAGTGGTGTGGTGGGAGCATATATTAAGGTGAAAAAGAATGTTCTTTCACTAGCTGTGTTACGGGCCAGTTTTTCGCAAAGATTAACATCACACCACTCAGTCTCAACTTTTTCGCACACACACAATTTGAGTTACAGTTTTCTGACATTAGCCAAACTATGATCACACAAAATGTACGGGTAAAAACTCAACCTTTAATAATTCTCGCATAATATACAAAGGATTCACGTTTTAGACTTGGCTCACATATGTTATGCTATTTGCCTTCGCAAAAAACAAAATACAACATATAACAAGGGGCTGGCAATGGCAGTTTACAAGGCAGTTATGGGCAGTTTCTACCATGTGACATGCATATGTCTTAACTAAAATAAGGAGCCAAATATGTTTGAATTCAAAATTCAAACCCTTCCCACAAAATGACATTATCTTCAGTTCTTTGTAGCCAACAGCTCATATGCTTGGCACATGTCTTCAACTTCCAAGCACATGCCTTGCACACCACTTCGTCACATGCCATGCACACTCGCCTCCAGCTTTGCCCATGTTTTTTTGTCTCCAGCCCAGCTTTGCCTTGGACTTTGCCTCGCCCTTAATTTCATAGCCACGTCCTGCTATAAATTAAGTCGTCCCACTGATCCGTGCATGCCTTTGTCAAGTGACATGCTTCCGTTTGCCATTGTCGATGCCCACGAACCAAGGCTGCCTTGCCAACACTCAAGTTGTCTTGCCTAGCTGCCTTGCCTAGCTGTCTTGCTTAAGTCCATCACCAACTTAGACACACGCCCAGCCTTGTACATTGCTTGCCAACACTTCAACGAACCCATGTCAAGGGGAAATGCACAAGCCCTTGACAAGAATTATGCTCGACATCCGTCAAGACTCAGTATTAGGGGCTAACAAACCACCCCCACTAGTTGAACTCGACGCCCTCGTCTAGGTTGATCTCAAGTAGTCCTCAATTTGATCATCGAATTGCCACAATGAATTCCCTTTCTCCCAAGTTGCATCTGACTTGGGCTTGCCTTTCCATTGAATCAAAAACTCTGTTCGCCTATTCTTTTTGTGCATCCCAAGTATCCGGTGGTCCATAATTTTCTCAATCTCGTCCTCAATCTTATTGCGCACTTCAGGAGGAGCTTTCTTGATTTTGTGCCTATCCGGATCTTCAGGATCTTCCACATAAGGCCGCAAGTAACTCACATGGAAAGTAGGGTGAACCTTCATTCTTTCCGGCAGCTTCAACCGGTAAGAAACTTCGCCTACCTTCTCAACCACTTCGAATGGACCATCATATCTCGCAACCAAGGCTCTATCCCTTACCCTGCTGTCTATCTTTTTCTAGATATGCGGAGTAAGTTTCAGCAATACCTTGTCGCCCACTTTGAACTCTAACGGACGCCTATGCTGATCAGCATATTTCTTCATGTGTTTCTGTGCCATTTTCAATCTGTCTGCAGCTTCATCCATCATCATTTGCCTATCAAACCCATAACGATATGCTGCAGGAAATTTTCCACCAGTCTTTTACTGTACCATCTTCGTAGGTAGCCTTGGCTGCCTGCCCAAAACGATCTCAAATGGACTCTTCTCCGTGGATGAAGACTTGTGCAAGTTGTAAGACATCTGTGCACAATCTAATAACTCAGCCCAATTTCGTTGACTCGCAGTCACGAAATACCTCAAGCACTCTTCTAGCAGATGATTGATTCGTTCGGTTTGGCCATCAGTTTGGGAATGGTTCGCCATTGAGAACTTCAAATTCGTGCCCAGCAAATTGAACAAGTAAGTCCAAAACCTGCCTGTGAACCTTGCATCCCGATCACTAATAACATCCTCTGGCATACCGAAATGTTTCACCACATGCTTGAAAAACAATTCTGCAGCAACTTTAGAGGGATATTCCGTTGGAGTAGCTATAAAAACAGCATATTTCGAAAACCTGTCGACCACCACCATAATCAAAGATAGACCATTGCCTTTAGGAAACCCATTGATAAAATCCATTGAAACGGATAGCCACGTCTCTTCAGGAATTGGCAAAGGTTGCAACAACCCAGCTTCTTTCTTCCGTTCAGTTTTATCAAGTTGACAAACAAGACAGCTTTTCACATAAGCTTCAACGTCTTGTTCCATCTTTGGCCAGAAATAATATCGCGACAGTAGCGCCATCATCCTTTCAATGCCTGGATTACCAGCCCAAAGTGTATCCTGTGTCTCTTTCAACAACTCACGACGCAATCCGTCACCAAGTGGTACAACGATTCTCCCCCCTTTGAAATGGAGAAGATCGTTCTCGATTCAGTACCGTCTCACAGTACCTTCCTTCACATGATTTAATTTCTTTATGTACAATGGATCATTCATAGCAGCTGCCTTGATTTTATCAACAAAATCTGACTCAAGTCTCGTAATGAAATAAACAACAGCAAAGACTTCCTTTCGACTCAAGGCCTTCATAACTTGGTTGTGCTTTCCCGGCTTATGCTCTCACACAAAATCATATTCTGTTAAAAATTTCCGCCAATGTGCTTGCTTTGGACTCAATTTCTTCTGAGTTTTGAAGAAATTATTTCCTTATTGTCCGTCCTTACGACGAACTTTGTTCCCAACTAAGGCTTTAAAGTGGCCCGGTTCTGGGCCTTTTTTGTGCCTGACGGGCCGGGTCTCACGGTCTCGATTCTGGCGTGCCGGGCCTGGCGGGTCTGGCGGTCCCGAGTCTGGCGGTCCTCTAGGTTGGGACCGGCCCGTGACGGGTCTAAGCAACATCCGGTCCTGGGTCTAGTGGGCCGGGCCTGGCGGGTCTAGCGGGCCTGGCGGGCCTGACGGGGTTTTTTTTTTAAGTCAATATCTTGTATAGTAGTCATTAGTATAGTGTAGAATATATTTTATATGGTGTACTAAGTTATTAGTATAGTATATATTGTGTTGTAGTAATTAGTATATATCGTATATTATGTATATATTGTGTTGTAGTAATTAGTATATATTATATGTTATGTATATACGGATATATGTTATGTATATAATGTGTTATAGTAAATTAGTAATTAGTATATATTGTATGTTATGTATAATATTGTGTTGTAGTAATTAGTATATATTGTATATTATGTATATAGTGTGTTGTAATATGTAGTATATATTGTATATAATGTATATAAAAGAATGTTGTAATTAGTATATTATGTTGTATGTTATATATTGTATGTTATATAAATATTCAAGGATTGATATCGAAGTAAAGACAAAGAAATATTGAGAAAAAAGACATTCAAGGATATGATAAAGAGCATATTTATTGACCAAAATGGCATATCTTTCTTGGTCTTCCTTCCCCCGATGGAATGAGCACAACAAGGTACTAATACCACCATTAAAAGGAAAAAAAACTAAAAGAAGACGTGCCAATGTACAAGTTACATCATAATTTATGTTGTATTTCTAACAAATCTCATAAATCCATCAAGGTTGGGAGGAGGTTGTGTTGGCGGTGGTGGAAATGAAGCTTGTTCATCACCACTTCCGGGTGAAGTCACTTCGTCAGCAAGTTGTGCTATCATTTCTTCATATGCCTCATCTATTGCCGGTTGTGATTCTGCTATGCCAAAGTTCCTTCTTTCTGCGCGGATCCAATCTCTAAAAAGCACTGATTTTTCCAAGCTCTCCCACATCGACGCTCTGTGATCACCGATTTGTAGTCTTGCTTGATTGAAAGCGCTCTCCGATGCAACTGTTGACGCTTGAATTGACAGAACATCCCGATCCATCCTTGCAAGAACGGGAAAATGCTTTTCCCTTGACTTCCACCATTCCAAAAGGTCGAAAGAGCCATCTGGATTCTCCTTTTCTAGTCCCTGTGACAAGTAAACTTGAAGCTCACTTAGATGGGAAATTTCATCAAAATTATTACCTTGAGAACCCCTGAACTCCGTCCACGATTTAAGAGATGTTAAGCCAGCAGCTCTATTAGACGATTGTGATGTAGACGAAGTAGGGGTTGAATATTTGGCCTAGCATGCTCTACCGCCTGTTTATAAGCATTATAAACAGTTTGGGAATTAATTTTAATTGATGCTTTCGCATCAGCTAGTGTAGCAATTTCGTCTTCTGAAAGATCTAAAGCTTTATAAATATTAGAATACCAAAAGTGAGGACCTCCTAATTTTATTGTTGGATTTAACATAGCAGCTACACAAAAAATAGGAGGGATTGGAAAAAAATATTTTTTAAATTTTTGTGTCATTTCATTTATTGCAAGTTCATAAATATCCTCACCCTCGCTAAATTCAAGAAACAAATCAGCTAGTGCGGCAATATAAACTAAACAGTTAGAAATAGTCGGATAATATTGTCCAGAAAAAGCATTTGTAGCCACTTGAAAATGTTCTAAAAAATCTAATAGAATTTTAACATTAGTCCAATCTTGGGTATTTAGCATTTCATCATCATCCTCACCACCTACCCGAGAATTAAACGTAGCATTAATTGGGTTTCTATATTCATACGCTACTACTAAACTTTCGTACGTGTAATTCCACCTAGTCGGGCAAGGTTTAGGAACCTTTCTTTCTCTAAGGCCATATTCGTCACATTTTTTAAAATATTCTCTAAGTCTAGTTCTACGGTTTGAATAAAATAGCCAATTAAGAGCCATTCTCACCTTTTCAATTTCTATGTTTAATATTCGCATACCATCACCAACAATTAAATGATAAATATGACAAATACATCTAACATGGAAAATATTACTAAATGCAGGATTAAGGGTTTGTGTTAGCATGCCTATTGCACTAGTGTTGCTAGAAGCATTATCCATGGAAATTGCCATTATTTTATTACTAAAGCAAAAATATCTACATATATCTGAAACAGTGTTAGCTATAAACCCACCCGTGTGCCGCGAATTAATTATTCTATATGCAATTATGCGTTTTTGCATTGTCCAATCTTCATCTATCCAATGACTTGTTACAGTTAGATAATCACAGTCATTTCCACTTCTACCAATATCAGTTATAATAGAAATACGATTAGGTATATGAGTAAATAAATAGCGCAAATATTGTTCATATTCATGCTTAAATTTATAAGTATCGGCCTTAACTGTTGCGCGAGGTCAACCTTTATAAGTAGGATTAAAGACTCTTCTAATATAATGAATCCAATTAGGATTAGAAGCAAAAGTATAAGGCAAGCACATAACAGTAATCATTTTCGCTAATTCTTCACGATCCTTATTTGGATCGTAATATAAAATACCTCCGGTGATATTGTTTATTCCTGGTTGAGCTAGATTTGAACTAGTACTTGGGTTAACTTGAGAATCTACACTTGTCCCCCTCTCTTGTTGCGCTTTCATTTGCAAAAATCTAGCCTTATCTCTATGGTGTAATTTTATATGCTTAGTCAAACTACCCGTGCCGCTATGGTCTCCAGTATACCTATGAACAAGTAATTTCCCACAAGTTTTACACTTAGCCTTATTTTGTTCTCTTACTTCAGTAAAAAAATGCCAAACTAATGATGTTTCTTGATGTTTAGGAGGTTGTCTACTAAAAGTGGGAGTTTGTACAGGTGGGTGTGCCGGTTCATTACCTAAGTTATGAGCAGGACTAGTAGGTGTATCATCTAAATCTGGTGCTTGGGTTTCATCATCATCATCATCCTCGTTTTCCTCTAAGATAGATTCATTAGGATAAAGAGCATTCATAATATCATCATCTAATCTATCACCTACTGCAACATCATGTAGAAATTCACTATCGGTAAATTGAAAACAAGGGTGATCACTATCAAGGATTACGGGCGGATTAGGACGTCTAGGTTGGCTACTACTTTCAACTTGCTTATCTTTTTTAGGTCGGGGAGCCGGGGGAAGGGTAGTATTATGGCCACTACTTTCACCGGTTTTACCTTTTCCTTTACCGAACATTTTTTTCAAAGAAAATGCCATACTAATTAGAATTATGCAAACTAAAAACACAAAAATATACTATTAGCACGTAAGAGTTGAAACGAGTTTACCGGATTGCCGAACAACTTCTTGAAAATTGAAAATCGTCGAACTTGAACACTTGAAAACTTCAATTCAACAACTTCACAATTTTTCACGAATTTTCAATAATAAATTAAGCACTTGTAGTAGAAAGATTGAAAGAGAGCTTGAGAGAGATTGAGAGATATTGATGAATTGGTGAATAAAAATGAAAGAATGAGGGGATATTTATAGTTGAGAAATGGGAAAAAGTATAATTATATAAAGTTTGGGGTTAAATTAAAGTTTGGGGGCCAAATGGCTATTTTTCAAACTTCCAAACGGCTACTTTTTGCAAAGAGCCGTTATTGAATTAAATAAATTTTTTTAAAAAAAATAGCCGTTGGACCCGCCAAAACCGGCTCAGGACCGCCAGAACCGGTCCAGGCCCGCTAGCCGATCCCGGGTCTGGCGGTCCCGGTCCTAACGGTTCGGGAGAAGGGACCGGCCCGTCATGGGTATTTAGGACCGGTAGAACCGGAATCGCCGGGACCGACCCAGCAGAACCGGTAGAACCGCCAGGCGCACGGTCCCGGTCCGGTCCCGGTTCGGAACTGGGACACCAAACAGCCTTATTCCCAACAAGTAAACACGCCATATTTGTAAGCAACGAGCAACATCAACCATTTCTTTTTCATGAGCCGAATACCTTTGCTCTGCTTCGTTCAACTTTCTGCTTTCAAAGGCCACAGGATGACCTTCTTAAACCAGCATGCCTCCAACAGCCTTGTCGGACACATCTGTATGCACTTCAAACAGCAACTTAAAATCAGCAAGCCACAAGATTGGTTCTGAGGCAATGGCTTCTTTCAGCACACCAAATGCAGCACAGCATTTTTCCGACCAATCCCATTTAACATTCTTCTTCAACAAATCCGTCAAAAGAGCATCTTTCTTTGAGTATCCAGCAATGAATTTCTGATAATAATTAGCCAACCCGAGGAAAGATCTCAATTCTTTCACATATTTAGGCGCCTGACACTCCACAAAGACCTGCACCTTGTTCGGGTCCATCCGCACCTGATTTTGGTTCACCAAGTGCCCAAGAAATTTGATCTCCTGTTAGCAAATTCACACTTCTCTATTTTCACATACAACTTGTACTCCCTCAACCGAGAAAACACTTTTATCAAGTGTGACATATGTCCATCCAAATTTCGACTATAGATAACAATGTTGTCTGAGTAGACAATGACAAATTCATCTAAGTACTCATACAGCACATCATTCATGAGGTTGCAAAACGTAGCAGGGGCATTTGTCAATCCGAACGGCATAACAAGGAATTCATATGAGTCATACCTCGTAACACAAGTAGTTTTAGACTCATCACCTTCAGCTATCCGTACCTGCCAATAACCAGACAGTAAATCAAGCTTCGTGAACCATTATGCCTTGCTCAATCTGTCCTTGCACCAACGGAACATGATATTTATTTGTTACCGTCACCTTATTCAACGCCCGATGATCAACACAGATCCGTAGCGTCCCATCCTGTTTCTTTTGAAATAAAATGGGTGCACCAAAAGGAGCTTTAGATGGCTGAATCAGCCTCGCATCAAGCAACTCGTTCAATTGTTTCCACAATTCAGCCAACTTTTTCGGCGCCATACAATAAGGAGGTTGAGCAGGAGGCATCGAACCCGGCATCAACTCTATCTTGTGATCAATAGCCCTCCGTGGTGGCAGATTTTTAGGCAACTCTGGTGGCATCACATCAACAAATTCACTCAAAATTTGAGCAACGCAGTCCGGCACTTCAACCTTAACATCAGGCTTCACATCAACCATAGCAGCAAGGAAAGTCTCATCTCCCTTCTTCAAACTTTTTTCAACCATCATGGCAGAAATTAACGAAGCCTTCCGTTGAATTTCTTCTCTTCCATAAGGATAAACAGCTTTCACAAAACCAGGAGCCATATCATTCATGATCATTACTCCGTCCAAGTGAGGCATTGAACAAAGCGATGTTTCCGCATGAAGTCAATTCCGAGTATCACCTCAAACTCTTCTAGAGGAATCACCATCAAATTGACCTTCTTTTTCCAGTTCCCAACAGACATAGGAACATCATAAGCCATACCCACAATGGCTTGTGCTTTGGCATTCACAGTCTTCATGTAATAGGGACATTTCGACACTCTCAATCCATACTTATGCACCAAATTGGCAGAAACAAAGGTGTGAGTAGCGCCACTATCTACCATAGCTATCACACTTTTGTCCCCAATTCTCATTTCTATGTGCATCAGGAAGGAATGAGGGTTCGTCTCGTTACTTGTAGCATTCACCAACAAGATAACATTCAACAATTGCAAAGGATTTACTAAGGCATCAACAACTTCTTGGCCTTCTCCATCCCAATTATTTTCTGTAGCAAGCAAAGCATTTACCCGCCCTCAATTCGGACAGTTTTTGGCAAGATGAGGTCCTCTGCACGTCCATCAACCATCAGTTTTCCTGTTTGTGACGCCTTTGTTTTGAACAGCCCCATCAACAGCCTTGCCATTTTCAACGACTTCTTTTCGAACTTCCGTCCTCCATTCCCCTTTCTTCTCCACCTATTTCATAGGTTTTGAAGTAGAAGGAATATCAGAAAGAGTACGGGTGCTGTGATAATCCACCAAGGAATCCGCTGGAGCAATTGCACTTGGGAGATCCTTCACGTTTTGTCTCCTAAGTTCATTCTGCGCCCATGCTTGAATTCCAGAAATGAAGTTATGCAATTTGTCGTCCTCCGACATGTTTTGAATATCCAGCATTAAGGAAGTGAATTCCTTAATATAATCCCGAATAGATCCTGTTTGTCGCAAGAGTTTTAAACGATCTCTAGCAAGCCAAGATGCGTTGCTAGGCAAGAATTGGTCCTTCATTTCTTTTCAGAGTTTCTCCCATGTATCAATTTTCGGTCTGCCTGCACTTTCATCGTCTGCCATACGAGTTCTCCACCATAATTTAGCATCTCCCGTTAGGTACATGCTAGTAATTGTGACCTTCTCCGCATTTGGAACTTTGGCAGCCACGAAATATTGTTTCATATCCCACAGATAATTTTCCAACTCTTTTGCACTACGCGTTCCACCAAACACATTGGATCAAGAATCTTTACCTTCGAGCGTTCTTCATTGCCTTGGCCTGGAGCAGCCAATGCCCGTCGAAAAATAGTGAATTCGGCATTCAAGTTTTCGACCTCCTTCTTCAGGTCTTCAACTTTGTCATCCGTTGCCTCACAAGTCTGTTGGATCCCATCGCGAAACTTATCTGCCCCATCCTTTAGACGGTAAATCTCTATAATCAGATCGCCAAATCTAAAGGATCATCAGTCACGCCGATTAGCACCTCCAACCGTTGCACTCTATCACGTAAGTCTGAAGTAGACCCACCAGCCATGGCCACAAGTTACGACCAAAGCTCTGATGCCATTTGTTACAGGGCCAATTTTTTGCAAAGCTTGACATCGCACGGCAGCGGCAAAACACATCCACTTAGCCTTAATTTTTTCGCACACACACAACCTGACTTAGAATTTTCAGACTTTAGCCAAACAAAGATCACACAAAATTTACGGGTGAAAACCCAACCTTTAATTAATTCTCGCAGAATATGCAAAGAACTCACGTTTTAGACTTGGCTCACATATGTTATGCAACTTGCCTTCGCCAAAAAACGAAATACAACATATAACAAGGGGCTGCCAATGGCAGTTTACAAAGGGGCAGTTATTGGCAGTTTCTACCATGTGTCATGCACATGTCTTAACTAAAATAAGGAGCCAAATATGTTTGAATTCGAAATTCAAACCCTTCTCACGAAATGGACTTATCTTCAGTTCTTTGTAGCTAACAGCTCATGTGCTTGGCACATGTCTTCAACTTCCAAGCACATGCCTTGCACACTACTAGTCACATGCCATGAACACTTGCCTCCAGCTTTGCCCACGTTTTTTTGTCTCCATCCCAGCTTTGCCTTGGACCTTGCCTCACCCTTAATTTCATAGCCACGCCCTGCTATAAATTAAGTCATCCCACTGATCCGCAGATGCCTTTGTCAAGTGTCATGCTTCTGTTTGCCATTGCCGATGCCCACGAACCAAGGCTGCCTTGCCAACACTCAAGCTGCCTTTCCTAGCTGCCTTGCCTAAGTCCATCACCAACTTAGACACACGTCCAACCTTGTACATTGCTTGCCAACACTTCAACGAACCCATGTCAAGGGGCAATGCACAAGCCCTTGACATGAATTCTGCCCGACATCCGTCAAGTCACAATATTAGGGGCTAACAAGTTGCTCCCCGTAGAAAGCATCCTTTAACATGAGTAGTTGATATTATTATTGATAATAATCCCTAGACATAGTGTGTGTGTGTGTGTGTGTATATATTGTATTGGAAAAAAACTGAAAATTTATATTGAAGGTGCCGTGGCATAACACGTGAGCTGGTCAAATGGTCAAAACATGTTGATCAGTTAAGAGGCACGAGCGACGACAGATACGGAGAAAAGAAAGCTAAATAGGCACGAGAAGCAATTCGAATAGTACAAGTTTCGTACTTATTTGAGTCATTCAAAGCCAAAAGATCAGAAGGCATTGAAGACATAGATCTGATGACGAAAAGGAGTCCAAATTCAGTATTAAATACCCCATACGTTAGAGAATTGGTATTAAATAGGAATAATTGTGTAACGTCTTATTTAATGTCATTTATTGCTCATTGTCTCATTAAGACTAAGGTATTACTCCTTTACCTAGAATCAACTATAAAAAGAGGAGGTCTCATCAATTGTAAGGACACAGAATATCATCGATATTACACTGAAATATAAACTCATTTACTGCTTATTTGCTATTCTCAAAAAGTCTATTATATCTTTTTCGTCTTCTGATTATCAGTAACCCGAATTTTTATTTATCTTGAGCTTTGACCAAAGAATCAAATTTTTTGGTTAAATATATATATATATATATACCTGCTTCCAACCGATTAATACCAGTTTTAGTCACATGTAAAACAAGTGAAAAAATAAATATTGATTTCTCGAAGTGAAAGACGCATATAAAGAAAAAGAAAAGAAACATGTTGTCACTATATTATCTAGTTTGCTTTTTTTCTTTTTCTTTTTTGAGTGGCACACTTTTAACTGTAGCAAAATCAAAGGTAAATCACGCCAAACCAGTAATAAATAGTTTAACCAACAAAATGCATATCGTCTTTGCCCAAGGGGAAAGCTTTCCTTTTGGATGAAAATTGAAAATGACCTTTTACTATCAAGATATTGTATATGTTTCTCCCTCAATTATATTGCAAAATGAGAACAATTATATTGTGGTGATTGTGACATTTACAAAGTTAACAGCTGATCTAAAGAGAATAATGCATCTTATTCAATATGGCTCACATATACAACCAAAATGAATGACAAAATAAACGGAGAAAGCATATGTCATCATATTTATTAATTCTAGAAGCACAAACATAAATGTAATCTGAAATTATAGTGGTGCTCAACAGTCAACACTTAAAGTCTTAAACAAAAAAAAAAGTTACAGATTGGAATCTGCATAAAACAATCCTTTTAATATGTGGAAAAAAGGGAAATAAATATATAGTCCATTCAGTTTATAATAAGTGTCAAATTTGTTATTAGCACGCCTATTAAAAAAAATTATATATAAAAATATTTAGTATGACTAAATTATCCATAATTAAATATTTAATGTGAGGAGTAAGAAAGTTTTTTAGGGATATGTATATGTGTATTATTTTGTAATAAATTGAACTTTTTCTTGATTATATAATTAAACACATATTTTAAATCAAAATAAAAAAGTAAATTAAATACTTATTGTGAACTGATGAAAGTATTAGGCAATAATTGGGATGACATGTAATCACAAAATGATATTAGTGGTACACTCATTAACAGCCAACAAGTGGTGAATAAAAGAGCATAACAAAAAAGCAAAAGTGAATTAATGGGGGTCAAATCTTCAATAATGTCATAACCATATCCAACCATTGTGTAAAAGCCACAAATTAAAGTCACTACTAATTCTCATTTCGTGAAAAAGCAAAACTCTAATAACTTACAAGTTCAAAAACAGACTATTCTTTGAACCGTTTGGCCATAAATTTTACCAATTTTATATTTGTTCATTAATTTTATCTATATTTTGATAAATTTTCATATCTCAAAACCCATTCCAAAACCAGCTCTAGAGCTAGTTTTGACCCAAAATATTATTATTATTATATTTTTTAAAAATTATTTCAAAATTTTATATTTTATAAGAGGCTACCATTTATTATTAATAACAATGTTGCTTCTCTTCTCCATCATCTCATAGTATATATATAGTTCATTATGAAAATGATAATTTTGTACATGTTTATGACTATGATTTGTGATAATGATAATAAATGTTATTGATGAAGATATTGTTGGTTATTTATAATAGTTTTTATAACTTGTGGATATAAGACATGTTTTATGTTTTTTCAAATAAAAAAAGTGAAATATATTTTAAAAATTGATGTTCATGTACATTTTTATCTTCAAACTAAATTTTACCCCAATCAAATATTTTAAAATATATTTAAAAATTTATGGTAAAACGATAGCTTTATCTTTAGGGGGAAAGGTTCCATAATATAATATACATGGAATGTCACTAAAGCAATGAGACATAATAGAAGACAACAACATGTGAGAATCTGAAATAGTAGCGACAAGAAGATTTGTTACCCCATCTTCCCAAAATCTCAACACCAGCTTTAGCCCCCAAAAGATCCTATGAAATCTAAAATAAACTCCTTTAGATATACCAAAGAAGTAAAAAGCTATTGTGCTGACACTCATTAATTAATAATAACAACAATTACTACTTATTAGTCTCTGCAAATTAGAATCAGTGGTACAAATTGTTAATGGATAACGTGTGCAAGTTTGGATCGGTTTGGATCCAAACTTCTTCAATCCTAGAAGTAAAGGTGTTTATGATGCGGTTTCGATCGGTTTCTTTCCTTAAAAAATCAAATCGAATAAATTGGTTCTTTAAATACTAAAACCAATTAAATTGACTTTTATCGATTCGATTTTTATCGGTTTTTGTCGGTTTTTCGATTATTTATCAAATTTTTTCTTAAATATAAGACATACACTATCAAACACGCATTCCGGCGACTACATTTTGAACATAACATTATCAAATCAATTGCTATTTGAGAAATCTATCATTTACCAAGATATATTGATGATAATTGAATCAAATAGTGATGAATAATTTAAATACTCAATTAAAAATTAATTATTTTGAACATGAAATAAATTCTTGTACTTAGCAAAAGAAAACAGCCAATCAAATTAGAATATAAAGGCAAATAATTAAATTAATATGATAGTAAAGAATTAGACTAAAAATACAAATGACGAACATGTACCATAAAATTTTAGAAACTTTATATAAAAATATACATATATATAGGTGTAATAAAAATTTAATAGCTACTTTTATATTTGGTTCGGTTCGGGTTTTTCGGTTATTTTTTTATTAAAACTAAAATCAAACAAAATTTGATCGGTTTTTAGAATTCAAAATCAAAACCAAACCGAACCTAAAAAATATCAATTTTTTGGTCGGGTTGGTTTGGTTTTTCGGGTTTTATGAACATCCCTACATAGAAGTACTTTTTTTTTCAAAGTTGAATTGCTTGGTCAATCTTTTGGAAGAAAAAAAAAGTATTTGAGGAGAAGCATAAGCATTTTTGGAGAAACGAAAAAAGTAGTTTCTCCCTAGAAGCACTTTTTAAAAAAGCACTTTTGAAAAAAATACACTTAAAAATAATTTTAAAAATTTGGTCAAACACGAATTACTGCAAAGAAATTTTTCAAATTAATTAGTCAAATACAAACTGTTTCTCATTAAAAATACGTGTTAGAATAAAATACTTTGTAAAATAAACTGATTTTTTACCGCTTAACCAAACAGGCTAAGGATTCGTTTGGTATGAGGTATAAGGGTGGATAAAATTTAATATCACCTTAATATCCTATTTGATTAGCAAATTAGGTATAAGTTATTCTGGTATTATAACATCGGGATAATTTATACCTTATAAAAGGTGGGATAATTAGCACCGGCATAATTTACCTTCGCCAAGATGGCACACTTCTATTCGGGGGACGAGTATGTGTTCCTCAGGATAGTGACCTGTGCCATGATATCTTGGAGGAAGCACCCGCCTGTAATTGTACAAGCTCCCATAGCAACATATTTTGGTTCAAGCATTTACTCATATAATCTTACTAAAGAGGGGACCATTTTCATTATTACTGTTCCGATTGTTAAAATTAGAAATTAACATTCTTAATATAACATATCAAATAATAAATAAATAAAAATCTCAAAATAACTAATCTCATAGTAACTTATACCGAAATAATTTAGTGCATAGTGGAGGGAGATGAGGTTCAAGGATCAAGGAAGAAAAGGTTAAATGGGAAAGAAGTCAGAGGTCTCAGCTGAGAGAAGGAGTGCTAGGCGTCGGTAGACAAGTCACAATCAAAACGAATACAGATAAAGACACTACTATAAAGAGAACAACACTATCTGTCTTTTTACACTTTCTCGTCGCCATCAAAACTGCTCCGCTATTCCCTTCTTTTATTTTAGTTAATCTTTTATTTAGCTCAAAAAATAAATATGAAACAGTACTTTGATAAAACATACTACTCCCTCTATTTACTAGCATAGGCAAAAATTTTGATAACGCAAAAATGTTAAGAGGACTCAACAACTAATATATATGCTGATAAATTTTTTTTGATCTTATATAATTTTGTTGCGAGAGTATGGGATGAACCTTCTTCCTGTTGGGCATATATTATTAATTATGCATTTAGATATAGTATATTCTAATAATTATTATGGTTAAAAGTCTAAGCAGGAGGTTGTTGGGATATATACTATTAACCATGGGTTTGGTTTAGATATAATATTTAATATGAAATAATTGTTTACTCAGTTTTAATAAAGTTTTATCATATAATAATTTGTGTCTTTTGTTTATATAGTAGATGATTTAGTGTATAGAGTTTAGCTTATACACGGAAGATTAAATCATCGATTCTTATAAGTATAAAGTTTGAGTTCACAATCTAATGGTGGAATTGGACAAACCATCAGTAATGATTGTAGCACAAGATTAAATATAATTTATCTTGATTATGGGAATGGTTTAATTCCAGCTTCTTGTGCTAGTATATTTTGTAAGTATTGAACGGACCAGATAGAGATAAGTATTTTATACTGACTTAATAAATAAACTCTCTAGCCATTAAATATATTTATACTCTTAATCTTGATATAATTATTATTAGTTGTGTATAGTATTATTGTTTTGATTTATTAAAAGGCGAGAATCTTCCGTGAGTCAATATGCCTGGTAAAATAGATAATAATAATGTACATTGGCGAAGTAATAGTTAGTTGATGGAATCCATGTATCGGTTTAGAGATTGATGATACACCTTTATAAAAACTTATGAGTTTTCATATGTAAACTCGGCCGGTGGATTTTGTATCCGACACATGAAATAAGTTAAGCGAAAGTCTAAAGGAAATAATCAATAAATTAAATCGTTAGTAATTTAATTTAATTGATTCGTATCTGAATCTTAACATGGGGAGTTAAATAAGATTTAATGGGCGAATTTTGAAATTGAATAAGGAGTGCAATTATGAATTTTTAGTGGAATAATTCGTAATTAATTATGGTAGATATTAATTTCGAAAATTATAAATTAATTCCATAATTGGAAGCCTTATTAATTAAATTATGTGGTCCCTACTGTGCCTAAATAATAGGAAATAAAGGAATCATTTTTCTGGTGGAAAAGAAAATTCAACAGGTTTTAGAAAAGGGTCTTAACCCTTAAAACGTGTGCTATGAATACATAAGGTTTTCCACATAGAAGGAAAAAGAGATGGTGGCTGAAATTTTCAGCCAAGTTTTCCTAGAAATTTCGCCCGCACGAAATTGCTATTTCTGTTTATTATTTGGGTAACACAGTAGAAGACCGTGGAACGTTCGAGGATCACGATTGTGCGGATGATGGAGATTCCATTGAGAAGTTATGGAACAGAAGGCTCACGTGGTAGTAGAGATATGTTCACACTTCAAGAGGTAACCCGTGAAATCTCGTTTATGCTAGTTGTTTAAATTACATGTGCTTTTGATACTAAGATTGCTTCCGCTGCTTTTTATGATCCATCAATTGGTATTAGAGCTCTCACATCTAATTACATAACTAAGTTTTTTTTCATGAAACAAGAATTGGTATTAGAGCTCACTCACTCATAGTTGTTTTCTTATTGATATTTGATTGAGATTATCTGAATTTTTGGGGTAAATCCTAGAAAAACGCAAAATTCGTTTTTGACCGAATAGCCGGTATTTTCGGAGGTCAGCGAACTTGACAGACTCTGATTGAGCTGAAATTTGGTGGGTCCAACGGAAACGACGTGGTGAGAAAAACTCATTGCTTTAGCATTGAACCATGGTGTTTTTCAGCGTTTTGAGGTCTTTTGGACTGTGTTTTGGACGTTTTTCTATTTTTTGGAAATTAGTTTTTAATAATTTTAATTTATTTTTAATTCAATGGTGGTGGGGGTGATTCTCCATGGTCCTCACGATTAAATACTAGTAATATAATAGGTTTACACATTGACTATTAGCAAATAAACGTGTTGTTGTATTAAATTCAATAATAAATGTGTAGGATTTTATTGACTAGGTCTTACAAGGTATAATTGATATTGTGTGATGATATAATTATTTTGTAATAAAGTAAAATTCTCTATTTGATATCCTGGATGACTAATGATTGAAGCATTTGGCATATTTGTGCATAAAAAAATTCTCAAATTTAAGTTTATGTTTTCATGCCCTACGTGATTACTAGTTTGAATTTTTGATAAAGAATTTTGTTCTCTGATTGGAGGTTCTAATTAAGTGAAATATGACGGTATTTTGTATAGGTTTTATATTGTTGGTATGACTTAGCTATGGTCTACCATAAAATAATTTTATGAGCTAAATATATATTCACTTGTAAATTGAGAATTTTATGAGTAATAAATAGTTACCGCTGAAGTGGTTTGTTTGTTTGAACTCATGAAAAATTCTTAGTACATTTGTACATGTGAAATTATATCTATCCATGGATTGAGCATTATGATTAATAAGTAGGATCCACAAAATGGTTTATTTATTTGAGTCATTGAAATATGTTTCATATAGCATGTGAAAATTATCCTTGAGAAATTTACATTAATGGTGGAGGTTCTTAACTAGAAAAAGAGTTTTATCTTTGGGTACTAGTGAAACTAACTTCACTCATGAGAAGATATATTGGGGTTATCATCGAACGAGAGAAAATATTATATCTCAAATTCTTATATGTTTAATAAAAGGATAATTTATTGCAAAAGGAGATATTATACATCCTAGAAATAGGAAGAACATAATATATGCCTTGAGCTCATAGTGTAATTATAAGGAGAATGAAATCAATATCATATTTATTTAATTCATGAGACTACTTAAAACGGTTATTCTCCGAGTTTGGTTTCAGGCTGGTGGTCAAGAATTTGACGGACTCCGATTGACCTGAAACTTGGTGGGTTCATCAAAAACGATCTAGTGAGATAAACTCACGGCCATGCGGTGAATCATGTTATTTTTTGGTATTTTGAGGTCGTTTAGATGGTTTTCAAGCAGCTTATTAAATTGAATTTGTTATAAATATGAAAAATTATTCCTTATATATAGGCTATATTTGTGTTAAATCTGAAACATGTGATTTAACTTGATATGATATATGTGAAGAATTCAAATCACATGGATTTAATCCTAACTACGCCAAAAATAATTTATTCAAATTTGGTCCAGTTTTGGAGATCATGAATTTTAGGATCTCCAAATGATCTGAAATTCGGTAGGATCATCGGAAACGACCATTTAAGAAGAACTCGTTGCTATGCAGTGAATCACATCATATTTTGACAATTCAGAATCGTTTAGATGAATTTTTTGGAGGTTTGAATGTAATTTACATACGAAAAGTCATTCTTTCTATCATTTTATTTATGTCTAATCTGGAACATGATAACACGTGTTGATTTGACATGAATTGATATATGATAAAAAAAAATACATGTCATATTTTAAATTCTTAAAAAATGCTTAAAATGATAATTTTCTAAATTTGGTCGCAACTTTTGGAGATTGTGACTTTAACGATCTCCGATTTATATGAATTTGGTAGATTTATCAGAAACAGTTCAAAGAACAATAATCACTGCTATGCAGTATAAAATATTAATTTTAGTATTTTAAGACATTTTAAATGGGGTATTGAGCATTTTTTAAATTGTGGAACTTAATACTCAGAGAAAAGTTTGTGATTGTGATAAAATGGCAATAGGAATTAACCCTTATGGTCTCATTTTTTTTATTTATAGTGAGATAGTAAATTTACGCGTTGACATTAGGTCTTCCTCCATATCAGATAAAATTTATTATGAACTCACTGGATATAGTTACTAGTTATTGATAACCTATGTTAGCTCTCCATCTGAGTTTAAGGGTTAAATCAATTTTGTAACTAAAATACAATCACAATTAAATGGTGATAGAAATATATTTCTATGGTCTTTCACTATTAATTTCAAGTGAGTAATAAATTTACGCGTTGACTTTAGGTCTTCCTCCATGTTGAAACACGTTCTCAAGGCACTAAACTAAACGTGTGTTCATATTTGTAGGCTTTGATAAATAAAAAAAGATGCGCAATTGACATATGACGAGGTCCAAGCACAAGCGCGAACGAGGTTCAAGCACAAGACAAACAAAGATCATGATCAAGCAAAGAAATAAAGTTATGCATGAGTCGTTCTTTAATTGTGATCTTGATCCGACAATTGACTCAAGACTTGGCTTCTCTCGTAAAATCATTTTTATCAAATCATGCATATTTAATTTAAAGCAAAATAATTTTAAAATATTTTATTTTAGCCAAAATGATTTTTAAACATGCCTCTCAAATCTGGACAAAGATAATCGATTATGTACTTTATGATAATCGATTATGTTAAGACAATGTACACCAGATTTACAAAGCTGAACAATAATCGATTATGTACCTTATGATAATCGATTATGTTAAGGCAGTGTACATTAGATTTTTCAAAGCTACAAGATAATCGATTATGTACCTTATGATAATCGATTATGTTGAGGCAGTGTCCATCAGATTTTTCAAAGCTATAAAATAATCGATTATGCACATTATGATGATCGATTATGTTGAGGCAGTGTCTATCAAAACAAGACTGTAAAATAATCGATTATGTACTTTATGATAATCGATTATGTTAAAACAGTGTAGTCCGAAGTTTTCAAAATACAAAAGATAATCGATTATCCTTATAGCATAATCGATTATGCAAATGACCGTTGCCAAAGTATTTTTAAACTCTGAAAGATAATCGATTATACACAATCTGATAATCGATTATGCTAAGTAAAATCTGAATATGATTTTTTGAACGTTGTCAGGTAATCGATTATACGATTTTGATAATCGATTATTCTGCATAAAATCTGGGAATAATTTTTGAACGATTGGAAAATAATCGATTATGCAAATCAGATAATCGATTATCTTAGCACAAAATCAGTAATTCTTGATTGGCAATTAGGCAACGGTTGTGGGGGTTTTGAACACTATAAATACAACTCAAAATCAGCCTTCTAAGTACAACAACTGATCATATTCTTGCTAAAGATTGCATACTCTCATATTCATCATTTTCTATTCATTTCATAAGTTTCTGAGAGCCAAAATCTTGACGAAAGTTGTTGTGTTCTTGAGCGTATTTATTTTACTCATTTCTACTCTTAAAGAGAGTCTTGTCTTGAGTGCTAAGTGTTTGTATACACTTGAAGGGAAGTGTAAATCCCTTGTGGTTGTAAGAAGGAACGTTTTCATTCCTTCGGTTGAATTCTTGAAGTGTGGTATCTTCGAGCAAAGGTTGTTGAGGCTTGTGTGACTCAAGTTCTCAGTTTGTAACGGTTTGTTAAGCACCCGTAAGCTTAACGAAGTTAGTGGAATCTCGAGAGAGTCTCTCGGGGACTAGACTAGCCACAGGTTGTGGTGAACCAGGATAATTTCGGTGCGTTCGTTCCTTATTATTTACTTACCGCACTTATTTCAATCCTGCAATTTTTAATTCCGCAAGTTTATTTTGTTTTTTATTATAACGCTATTCACCCCCCTCTAGCGTTAAGCGTATATTCTAACAATTGGTATCAGAGCCCAACTCTCTGAAAGACTTAACCGTTTGAGAGAAACAATCCATGGCTTCTACTCGTGACTTTAATGCAGGAATAGGTGAGGGACAATGCTCCACCAGACCACCACTGTTCGACGGCACAAACTATACGTACTGGAAGGAAAGGATGAGAATATTCATCCAATCGAATAATTTTCATCTATGGAAGGTTGTAACAAAGGGAGAACAAATTCCAACCAAAAAGGTTGAAAATGAATGGGTTCCAAAATCCGAAGATGAATACGATGCGGATGATATCCGAAAAGTGCAAAACAATGCTAGAGCCATCAACTTATTGTATTGTGCTGTAAATGCTGATGATTACAGAAAAATATCATGTTGCACAACGGCTAAGCAAATGTGGGATAAGCTGGAAATCACGTACGAAGGTATGGACCAGGTAAGAGAAGCTAAAATTGATTTTCTAACCCATGCATATGAACTGTTTCACATGAAGGAAAGCGAGAGGATCGATGACATGTTCGAACGATTTTCAAAAATCGTCAATGACCTACATGCTCTTAAGAAGACCTTCACGGATAAGGAACTTGTCCGAAAAATTCTCTGAAGTCTCACTCTGGAATGGCGCTCCAAGGCCGACGCGATTCAAGAGTCTATCGGCGTTTCAAATGTCACCATCGACGGACTAAGAGGTAATCTTATAACCTGTGAATCTACTATATTTAACCCTCCGTTTAATGATCAAAGGAAACAAAGAATCGCCCTCAAGGCAAGCACGGCACAACCTCAAAATGATGAGGACTCAAACAGCGGAGATAACGAGTTCGGACACGTTATTAAGAGATTTCAAAAGTTCATGCGAAAAGAGTATGAACGAAAAGGCAAACAACAAGGAGATCAAGTAAAGTGCTATTGATGCGGAGAAATCGGGCACATTAAATCAAATTGCCCAAATGTCAAAAAGGAGAAGAAACCCTTCAAGAAACAACGAGCATACATATCTTGGGGAGGTGACTCCGGAGACGAATCAAGCGACGATGAAGAAGACGAAGCCGCAAATCTATGTCTCATGGCACACGAAGACAATCAAGAAGAGGTATGTCACATTTCTTCTAACAATTTCTTTTCTCTTGAGGAAATGCAAAATGCTTTTGATGAATTGTATAGTGAATTCATTAGAGCTTCAGAAACTGTTAGAGACGTAAAGAAAAATTCTTCTTTGAAAGAAAAAGATTTTGAAAAACAACTCTCTTTGAAAGAAAAAGATTTGGAAAAATTGATTTTGGAAAATGAGAAGTTGAAAGAAGAAAACAAATTTTTTGGCAAGAGAAGCGCCGACAAACCCGAGAGTTCTAGTAAAAATTGTATTTCTTGCATGCATCTAAAAGATGAAGTAGAAAGACTTACGGGCACCCTAGATAAGTTCAATTCTTCTCATAAAAATTTGAATGATGTTCTTGTCAATTTGAAATCGACCAAACATGGCATAGGTTTCAAAAACGAGCCTAAAGAAAAGGTTGAAGCCATCCCCCAACAACCCAAGGCTCAACCTAGGATAAATAAAGTAAACGTTCAACCTAGGTATCCTAGAATCAACATGCATGCTAGACCAAACACTAGAAGAAACGTTGAACATTTTAGAACGCCTAGAAATGGCTTTCAACAATCGCAATCTAGACACACTCGACCTAGAAATAATTATTCTAGAAACGCTGTATATCCTAGAACAAACAGTAGGAGAAATAATTTTCAAGAATTGCGCAATAGCCATATTGTCAAAAATAGAGCAAACGATTTTCGTACCTCCAACTACTACCAACCTAGAAGAATGCATAATCCTAATGTCATTTGTCATTATTGTAGTCGAATAGGACATATTGCTCCTGCTTGTTTTACTAGACACAGACACTCAACTGCATGTCAAGCACAACAGTATTTTACACCTAACTCTCAAGGACCCAAAACAGCTTGGGTACCAAAAACTCATTAATTTGTCTTGTAGGTATGTTTGAAGGGATCAAGTGTACTTTGGTACCTTGATAGTGGATGCTCCAAACACATGACCGGAGACGCATCCAAGTTCCTTCAACTAGAACACAAGGAAGGAGGAAACGTTATTTTTGGAGATAATATCAAGGGAAAAATTATCGGCATTGGCTCGGTCGGTAAGAATGAATCTTCTTCCATTAAGCATATATTGCTAGTTAAAGGTCTAAAACATAATCTCTTGAGCATAAGTCAATTATGTGACAAGGGAAATCTTGTTTTGTTTGATTCGGAAGAATGCTTAGTTTTTCGTCGTAGTGATTTTAAAATTATTCTTCGTGGGTTTAGAATTGACAACATCTATATGGTTGATCTTGAAAACTCTTCATCAGAGTATGTGAACTGTCTTATGAGTAAAGAAGATGATATGTGGTTATGGCATCGTAGAGTAGCTCATATCAACATGCATCTTTTAAACAAATTGGTGTCACAAAATTTAGTTATTGGTCTTCCAAATTTGAAATTTGAAAATGACACTATTTGTGATTCTTGTCAAAAAGGGAAGCAAACAAAAGCATCTTTTAAATCTAAGAATATTGTCTCAACTACAAGACCTTTGCAACTTCTTCACATGGATCTCTTTGGACCATCTCGCATTGAAAGTCTTGGTAGAAATTGTTATGCTTTTGTTATTGTGTATGATTATTCTAGATTTACATGGACACTATTTCTTGCTCACAAAAGCGAGGCCTTTCAAAATTTTAAATGTTTTCTTAAACGTGTTCAAAATGAGAAGAACACAGCCGTCACTTCCATAAGAAGTGATCATGGGGGAGAGTTCGATCACAATCTCTTCGCGGACTTTTGTGACGAACTCGGGATTGAGCACACCTTCTCTGCTCCACGTACACCACAACAAAATGGAGTGGTGGAACGGAAAAATAGGTGTCTCGAAGAGATGGCTAGAACCATGCTCGATGAGGCTAAGATTCCCAAACAAATTTGGGCGGATGCCGTGAGTACCGCATGCTACGTTTTAAACAGAGTAGTCATAAGGCCAATACTCATGAAAACTCCCTATGAACTCCATAAGGGAAGGAAACCTAGTCTCTCCCACCTTAGAGTATTCGGTTGTAAATGCTTTATTCATAACAACGGAAAAGATAATTTGGGAAAATTTAATGCCAAATCCGATGAAGGAATTTTCTTGGTTATTCATCACGTAGCAAAGCATATAGAGTATTCAATAATAGAACCGAAACTCTTGAGGAATCCCCTCATATTGTGTTTTCCGAAAATAATGCTCGCTTGGCGAGAAAGGATTTTGGTTTTGATCTTGCAAGTATTTTAAACACAATAAGTCCTCAAGACAAAGCACAAGAGGAAAATCCAAAGGAAACTCAAGATAAAATCTTGGAACAATCATCGGAGGAAGCGCCACCACTGGAGAAAGAAACGAAACTGCCCAAAGCGTGGAGGACAATCAAAGACCATCCTCTCGACAAGGTAATTGGCGACATTGAACAAAAGGTAAGTACTCGAAACAATCTTAAGAACACCTTAGGACATACTGCTTTCGTTTCGCAAATTGAACCCCCAACCATTTCCGAAGCAATTGGGGATGAGCATTGGACCTTGGCAATGCAAGAGGAGCTTAACCAATTACGTTTGGGAATTGGTGCCAAGACCCGACAATCATACCATAATTGGTACAAAATGGGGTTTTCGAAATAAATTAGATGAAAATGGTGTAATCACTAGAAACAAAGCTAGGCTTGTAACAAAAGGTTACAATCAAGAAGAAGGAATTGACTATGAAGAAACGTATGCACCGGTAGCAAGGTTAGAAGCTATTCGTTTATTACTTGATTTTGCCTCTTCTATGAATTTCAATTTATATCAAATGGATGTAAAGAGTGCTTTTCTAAATGGTTTTATTCAAGAAGAAGTTTATGTTGAACAACCCCCAGGCTTTGAAGATTTTAAATCTCCCGATCATGTTTTCAAACTTAAGAAAGCCTTTATGGTCTTAAACAAGCTCCCCGAGCCTGATATGAACGATTGAGCAAATTTCTTTTGGAAAATGAGTTCTTTAGGGAGAAAGTTGACACCACACTATTTATTAAGCATAAAAACAATAATATTTTATTAGTTCAAATCTATGTGGATGATATTATTTTTGGTGCTACTAACAATGCTTTGTGCAAGGAATTTTCTGATTTAATGACAAGCGAATTTGAGATGTCTATGATGGGCGAGCTAACCTTCTTCTTGGGGTTGAAAGTGAAACAAATGAAAGAAGGAACTTTCATTTGTCAATCTAAATATTGCAAAGAGTTGCTAAAACGATTTGAAATGAGCAACGCCAAAGCAATGGCCACTCCAATGAGCACATCCGACCATCTTGACAAAGATGAGAAAGGTAAGGAAGTCGACACCAAGAAGTATCGAGGTATGATTGGATCCCTTCTTTATCTTACTGCTAGTAGACCGGACATAATGTTTAGCGTATGTTTATGCGCTCGATATCAATCATGTCCGAAGGAGTCGCACCTAACTGCGGCTAAGCGAATAATTAAGTATCTTGTTGGCACTATATATGTGGGACTATGAAATCCCAAAGTTCTTAATGCCAACTTGTTGGCTACTCCGACTCTGATTTTGCGGGTTGCAAATTGGACCGCAAGAGCACTAGTGGCACTTGCCATTTGCTCGGTAGCTCTCTTGTCTCTTGGTTTAGTAAGAAACAGGTAAGTATTGCGTTGTCCACAACCGAGGCTGAATATGTAGCCGCGGGGAGTTGTTGTGCTCAAATCCTTTGGATGAAGCAACAACTCTCGGACTATGGCCTAAGTATCGATCATATCCCTCTTAGATGTGATAATACTAGCGCCATAAGCTTAACGAAGAACCCCGTTCTTCATTCAAGAACAAAACACATTGAAATTAGGCACCACTTTATAAGAGATCACGTTCTCAAAGGTGATGTCGAAATTGAGTGTATTGAAACCAAATCTCAATTGGCCGACATTTTCACAAAGCCTTTAGAGAAAGAGTCCTTTTTCCGAATTCGTAGTGAACTCGGGATTCTTGACTCCACGTTGATCTAAGTCATGCATTGTATTTTTTTCTTTACTAGCTTGAGCATCGGAGGCGCCTAATTCTATTTTGCAGGTATCGCCCCAAAGACAGGGGGAATTATAAAGCACTGGTGCAGAATAATCGATCTCTTTTAAGAATAATCGATTTCTCTTAAGTACATAATCGATTATCAAGTATCAATAATCGATTATGTTGACATTATATTGCCCCTTTTATAATTGCAATATTGGTTAATCGTTAAACAAGTTATTTACTAATGTTTTTTTGCTAATGTCAAAAGGGGGAAGAATAAGGGCTATGCACATAATATTTATTGCCATAAATTGAGGGGGAATTCATATGTTTGCCATTATCAAAAAGGGGGAAATTGTTGAAACACGTTCTCAAGGCACTAAACTAAACGTGTGTTCATATTTGTAGGTTTTGATAAATGACAAACGACGCGCAATTGACATATGACGAGGTCCAAGCACAAGCACGCAATTGACACATAACGAGGTTCAAGCACAAGACAAACAAAGATCATGATAAAGCAAAGAAATAAAGTTATGCATGAGTCGTTCTTTAATTGTGATCTTGATCCGACAATTGACTCAAGACTTGGCTTCTCTCGTAAAATCATTTTTATCAAATCATGGATATTTAATTTAAAGCAAAATGATTTACAAACATTTTATTTTAGCCAAAATGATTTTTAAACATGCCTCTCAAATCTGGACAAAGATAATCGATTATGTACTTTATGATAATCGATTATGTTAAGACAATGTACACCAGATTTACAAAGCTGAACAATAATCGATTATGTACCTTATGATAATCGATTATGTTAAGGCAGTGTACATTAGATTTTTCAAAGCTACAAGATAATCGATTATGTTGAGGCAGTGTCCATCAGATTTTTCAAAGCTATAAAATAATCGATTATGAACATTACGATAATCGATTATGTTGAGGCAGTGTCTATCAAATTTTACAAGACTATAAAATAATCGATTATGTACTTTATGATAATCGATTATGTTAAGACAGTGTAGTCCGAAGTTTTCAAAATACAAAAGATAATCGATTATCCTTATAGCATAATCGATTATGCAAATGACCGTTGCCAAAGTATTTTTAAACTCTGAAAGATAATCGATTATACACAATCTGATAATCGATTATGCTTAGTAAAATCTGAATATGATTTTTTGAACGTTGTCAGGTAATCGATTATACGATTTTGATAATCGATTATTCTGCTTAAAATCTGGGAATGATTTTGAACGATTGGAAAATAATCGATTATGCAAATCAGATAATCGATTATCTTAGCACAAAATCAGCAATTCTTGATTGGCAATTAGGCAACGGTTGTGGGGGTTTTGAACACTATAAATACAACTCAAAATCAGTCTTCTAAGTACAACAACTGATCATATTCTTGCTAAAGCGTGCATACTCTCATTTTCATTATTTTCTATTCATTTCAAAAGTTTTTGAGAGCCAAACTCTTGACGAAAGTTGTTGTGTTCTTGAGCGTATTTATTTTACTCATATCTACTCTTAAAGAGAGGCTTGTCTTGAGTGCTAAGTGTTTGTATACACTTGAAGGGAAGTGTTAATCCCTTGTGGTTGTAAGAAGGAACGTTTTCATTCCTTCGGTTGAAGTTTTGAAGTGTGGTATCTTTGAGCAAAGGTTGTTAAGGCTTGTGTGACTCAAGTTCTCAGTTTGTAACGGTTTGTTAAGCACCCGTAAGCTTAACGAAGTTAGTGGAATCTCGAGAGAGTCTCTCGGGGACTGGACTAGCCACATGTTGTGGTGAACCAGGATAATTTCGGTGCGTTCGTTCCTTATTATTTACTTACCGCACTTATTTCAATCCTGCAATTTTTAATTCCGCAAGTTGATATTATTTTTTATTATAATGCTATTCACCCCCCCCCCCCCCTAGCGTTAAGCGTATATTCTAACACTCCATATCAGATAAATTTATTATAAGCCTACTAGGTAAAATACTAGTAGTTGATATCGTGTACTTACTCTCCATCTGAGTATACATGTTGGATCAATGGAACTAGAGCTATTAAAAATGATGTTCACTTGACTTAAATTAACAGTATACTCTCCATCTAAGTTGGGTTTGTTTTAATTATTAGAGTGAATAATCTTGTATTGCATATGTATGTTGCATGACTAGTTCTTTTCCCATCGAAATTGCTATTCAAGATGCATGACATATATGTGTAGTGTGTTTGAAATTTTTGTATAAAAAAGTTATATACAATTGACTGAAAATAATAGTATGCTCTCCATCTGAGTTGGTTCTATTTATTTTTGGATTGTATAATTCTTGCATTATATAATATACTTTGCATGAATGATTCTTTTTCCA
This sequence comes from Nicotiana benthamiana, assembly GCA_034376525.1. Lineage (NCBI taxonomy): Eukaryota > Viridiplantae > Streptophyta > Magnoliopsida > Solanales > Solanaceae > Nicotiana > Nicotiana benthamiana. The sequence goes on along the minus strand of CM067337.1, from coordinate 49,094,704 downwards.
TCAAAATTTATTATTTCAGATGCATGTATGTATATAAATATTGAATGCAGTCTGAATTTTACTATTCAGTGTTTTGACTTATTATGATCTATTTAATGTTTTTATCTCAACTCCACAATGATTTTATGCAACTGATCGTATTACTTGGTAAATTTGTTTTCGTGATAAGGTATTAATTTTAAGGATGCAATATATGTACTTTTGTTAGAAGGAATTTAATTTCGATTTATGGGCAAAATAAGAGATAGATATTTATTTTATTTTTCAAATAACTCTTGAGTTATTGAGCTTAATAGATATTTTATCTGTTGTTGTACATGAATGCATGACCTTGTTATTGTATATTGATGTCTCTCATGAACAGAACAATATTAGTCTACCTCATAAGAGAATATGTTCTTCAAAATTCCGTAAAACTTATCTATGCACTTTTGTCTAAGACATATTAATCTCGATAGGATTTCAAGTTGGTCAAGGATGGACCTTAAGGTTCATTGAAAGTAGAGGCATTACCAACTTGTGGATCCTATTTGGAAGGAAATTTGACTAAAAGATGTTTCCTTTTAAAAGGAAATAAAACTAGTGATAAGTTAGTATGAATCCTTTTTGATTTGTATGGTTAAATGAACATACTCGTAAGAGATAGATTTTGAGTATTTTGTGATGTTCATAAATGATTACTCAAAATATTAATATATTTATTTGATGCACTGTTAGTCTTAATGAATTAAGTAATTCAAGATTTTTAAGACTTGAAACGGAGAAGCATCAAAGAAATAAATTAAGTTACTACAATTTGATTGTAGTGGCGAGCACATCTCTAAAAAGTTCTCGTGTTACATATCCGAATAAGGGATTACATCTCGATTGACTACACTATAAACTCCATAATAGAGTGATGTAGTAGAAAAAAGAAATAAGTCTCTTTTGGATATGGATAGACTAATGACGTTTTATTCAAATTTGCCTTATTTGTTTTTGGAATATTTCCTGGAAACTGCAAATTACATTCTGAATTTAATTTCCTCTAAGTTAGTACCTGGACACCTATAGAACTGTGGACTGAATGTAAGCTCAGTCTGTGGCATATTCAAATATAGGATTGTCCCACATATGTGCTGAAATGGAAAGCAGATATGTAAGTTGGAACTAAGAATGGATAGGTGCATGTTTATCGAATATCCAAGAAAACGAATGAAGCTTTATTTTATTGTCCTAAAGAAAATTAGGCAATTGTTAAAACAATTATATTTTTCTAGATAAGGATTGTTTAATAAAATATGTTCCAAGAAGTAAACTATTTTACAGGGACTGGGCAAAGAAAAAACTAGATGTTCAAGAACATCAAAACCCATACGTCAAAATTGACGTTCCATTGCATTTAAATAGTGGGAGAACGTTAAAAGACATGATATGCCTTTATCGAGTGGGAGTGATGTTTGAACATTGAACGCTACAGTAAGAAGTTACTGATATTTCAATATCGTGAGGTAATGAAGGTAATATTAGTAGTACTTCGTCGTAGTGGGAGAAAGCTAAATAAAATCATAGCTCAGTGTACATTCTTGGGATAGTTTCGGTAACAGGATCTCTGAAGAGTTTAATACCAAACTAGATAGTTACGACAAAGCACTACTCGACAAATATTGCATCAGATATAATTTGGCAAGATTCTTTAACAAAACCTTATTTGGTGAAGACTTTTAATAGTCATGTAAAAGAATACATGAGAAAGTTGTAGATGCATGGTTATGAGTCTAAGTGGTAGATTGTTAGGGCATATACTAGTAACCATGCATTTGGATATAATATATTCTAATAATTATTTTGATTAAAAGTCTAAGTGGGAGATTGTTGGGATATATACTACTAACCATGAATTTAGTTTAGATATAGTATTTATTATGAATAATTATTTATTCAGTTTTAATTAAGTTTTAAATAGATCATATAATAGTTTATGTCATTTGCTTATATAGTAGATGATTTAGTGTATAGAGTTTAGCTAATACATAGAAGATTAAATCATCGGTTCTTATAAGTATAAAGTTTGAGTTCACAATCTAATGATGGAATTGGACAAACCATCAGGAATGATTGTAGCACAAAATTAAATATAATTTATATTGATTATGGGAATGATTTAATTCCAGCTTCTTGTGCTAGTATATTTTGTATGTATTGAACGGTCCTGGTAGAGATAAGTATTTTATATTGACTTAATAAAATAAACTCTCTAGCCATTAAATGTGCTTATACTCTTAATCTTGATATAATTATTATTAGTTGTGTATAGTATTATTATTTTGATTTATTAAAAGGCGAGATTCTTTCGTGGGTCAATATGCCTGGTAAATTAGATAATAATAATGTACATTGGCGAAATAATAGTTAGTTGATGGAATCCATGTCTCGGTTTAGAGATTGATGATACACCTTTATGAAAGCTTATAAGTTTTCATGTGTAAACCCGACCGGTGGATTTTGTATCAGACACATGAAATAAGTTAAGCGAAAGTCTAAAGGAAATAAACAATAAATTAAATCGTCAGTAATTTAATTGAATTGATTCGTATCTGAATCTTAACATGAGGAGTTAAATAAGAATTAATGGATGAATTTCGAAATTGTATAAGGAGTGCAATCATGAATTTTTAGTGAAATAATTCGTAATTAATTATGGTAGATATTAATTTCGAAAATCATACATTAATTCCATAATTGGAAGCCTTGTTAATTAAATTATGTGGTCCCTAATGTGACTAAATAATAGGAAATAAAGGAATCTTTTTTCTATTGGAAAAGATACTCAACAAGTTTTGGAAAAGGGTCTTAACCCTTAAAACTTGTGCTATAAATACATAAGGTTTTCCACCTAGAAGGAAAAAGAGATGATGGCTGAAATTTTCAGCCAAGTTTTCCTAGAAATTTCGCCCACACGAAATTGCTATTTCCGGTTATTATTTGGGTAGAACAGTAGAAGACCGTGAACGTTCGAGGATTACGATTGTGCGGATGATAGAGATTCCGTTGAAATGTTATGGAACAGAAGACTCACGTGGTAGAAGAGATATGTTCACGCTTCAAGAAACATACGTGTGATGAGCTTTAACACATATAAATTAGACACCCTACGCTAGAATTTTTTGAAGATAATTTTTTTTATTCTTTAAAAAAATCATAAAAGAGGTTTGTACATGAGAATATTTTGGACACCCACATGTTAGCATTAAATTAAATAAGACGACAAATCACAGATCTTTGGAGCTATCTCTTTCAATATAGGTGCCCTTTAGTACTGCGGTACGGGAGTGTTAAATAGTTAAGGGAGTAATCTGTCACGTCACTGTTATTGCATTTGGAATTCTTTACTAGATGCTTTTTTCTTCTGACACCATACAAAAAGGAGTGTGGTAATTTTTCGAAAACAATTCCCTTTTTTACTGTGATTCAAAATGAGATTTTTACTCATTTATATTACTTTTAACTTTTTTACCTTCAATATCCAAGTTTTTAATTTAATTACAAGTCAATATATAATTTATCATTTATATATAAAATAATATATGAGACGCCAATTTTACCCATTTTTTCTCTCTTCTTACTTCCACATTCGTTAACCTACATAGTTGACCCAAATTATTTCCTTCCGTACAGTACATTAGAGTAATATGATACTACCATACAATTTTAAAAACTTGTAACGTAAATGAACACTACTTATCTTAATTTTGAGAAAATTTAATGAAGATTCGACGTGAGTTTGGTTAGAATTTCATATTGAAAAACGAAAAAAACACATCAACAACAACAACAATCCAGTATAATCCTACAAGTGGGGTCTAGGAAGGGTAATATGTACGCAGAGCTTACCCCTACCCGGGGGCAGAGAGGTTGTTTCCAAAAAAAAAAACACATCAAATTATATATTTAATATGTCAGATGTCGATAAATTATATATTTTGAGCGAATATATCTATCTATCTATATATATATATATATATATATATTCTAAAAAGATTAGTTGCTTTCTATAAATAGAAAAATATAGATTGTTTGGCTAAAAATTTATGTAAATACTTATTAAGCTCAAGAACAATCGAAAATATTAAGGGTTAATCGGAATCAAGCGTAATATGAACTAGAGAATATCGTGTAGCTAAGATTGGTGATAATAGTGTAGATATCTTGAGATTTAAGAACAATAGAACAAGTAACAATCTTTGCACAAGAGAGAGTGAGGGAGAGAGTTGTATATTCTGAATAGCAAAATACACATGAGCCTTTACAAAGGGAAGGTTCCCTTTATATATTAAGGGACCTTCCTCGAAATAATCAAAGAAAAGTACAGAGATCGGTGGTCTCAATGTACAGGAGTCAGAGCTTCAAACGACGTTGTCTTGAGTCATGGCACTCGGTCCGTCCACTTGCTGGGGTCGACCTTACTCGAGTCGGCCTCAGTTAGGCCGATCTCTATGTCAAGCTCGTGTGTAGATAGCATAAGGCCATAGGGAACTAAATTTGCCCAATACATATAGTCCCTCCGTTTGTTGGGGACGTAGCCGAGAGACGTCTTCAACGAACGGACATTCGTGCTCGACCTTTCTAGATATTTGGCCGTACCCGTACATACTGTGAAAAAGGGCGTGATCATATGCGAAGGTGTTATGCTGTTGACATATAACCTCCTTTTAGGGCTCCTTTTTAGGATGACATCATCGATCACGTGCGTGATCATTACTTTTGCTCCCGAGGTGGTTCAGGACATGACATGGCATTTTGTTTTTCCGCGTCGGTTTTCGAATCATGCCTTTTCGATTTCTGTGCGCCTTTCCTTATTAGTAGAGGAGAGGTTGAACCCAATTCAACTTTCGAACATTTTTGGAGAGTATTTTCTCAATGTTATCTTTTTCTGGTACTCGTCGATCTTCTTAAAATTTTCATTTCTGGGAATCGAACCTTGTGTCCCTGAAGCGCCGTTCTTTCATTACCTTCATCATGGTTAAGCGTCGCCACGATAGCGAAAAGACCAAGGGTGATACCCCTTCTAGGGTTTCATCGTCCTCAGACGATGGGGAAGGAGAAGCCGCGGAGGTCCTCGCTCCTCTATCAACGTCCAACATACTTCCGCAGGACATGGTCACACGGAAGGATTTTAACAACAAATATAAACTCCCTCATTCGGAGTTTAGCGAGATGACGTCATCTCACTTAGCTGCTCTCAGGAAGTCTTACAATATTTCTAATTACATAGAGATGGCTCCCGATGGGACGGACTACGCCAATGTGCACATGCTTGGATATTGCACATTTTATGAGTATGCTTTTCGGATTGGGTACAACCTCCTGCTCAATCCTTTGGCGGAGGAGCTTTGCCGTTGGTATGGGGAGTGTCCGGCCCAACTTACCCCGTACGCGCCAAAGGTGTTTAGGATTCTTACCACCTACGCGGCTAAGTCTGGGTAAGAGGTCTCCGTTCACCACCTCTTGCACATGTTCAGCATGAGCTTCATGAGGTACCATGCTCAATTTGGTACATCAGGGTAAGAAGAGTTTTGTGGTGCAAGTCGATGACAAGGCAGTCGTAAATTTTGGAAGAAATTTTTCTACGTTCGCACTAAACATCTGGCGTCTAACCCCGAAGGGTTCCCGGAGGCATGGAACATAGCATGTAAACGTTTCTGTATGCGGTTTTAATGGAAGTCTTATTTCGTCGGCTTAACCATCGTAGATTTCTTTTTACCTTTATGTAGTGACAGCTCACACTCCTCGACGGATTGATAACATTAGGTCTTGGGTGAGAGCATTAATACTATTTGCGGAGGAATGCTGCACCTGTCCAGAATTCCTCAGGCTCTATGGCCCGACAGGTAACGGCGTTGCTTGTTTTTTCCTTTCCGTTCTGGCTTGGAGACTCCCCTTAATTTTCCTTGCTCAACTCAGATATATTTTGGTAGGTCGGGGTGCTTCGAAGAAGGAGCAGAAGAAGAAGAAGAAGATGAAAACTATGGTCGGCCCTTCTAGGGCGGCGTCTGATTCTGACGAGGAGGATATGATCCTCGTAGGTACGTCTAAGGGCAGTGCTTCGCATCAGTGGCGGCTCCCGAGGCAAATGTCTGAGACGATGCTTGGGGCCGCACTTGGGATGACGCCCGAGGAGATATCGGCAGTTGTGCCTAGGACCGTCCCCAAGGTTGCCCCCATAAGGACTTCCACTATCGAAGTGACGCCATCTGAGCCCGACTGGTGTCCCGCGGAGTGGAGCCTTGAAGAAGAAGAGTCGCTTGAAATGAAGAGATGCCGGATTCGTGCTGGTAAGGCGATGGTCACACACTCAGAGAAGGTTAATCCACCTCTCCTTGAGTCTAGGCCGGTATTCATGGCTGAAGCCATTCGCTCGGGGAGGTCTGCTCTTAGAAGGGAGGCAGTTACTGACCTTCTGCCTGACACTGCTCAGGATGGCAGATCGCGGGCGTTTGCAGAGAGAGGGGGTGAATGTGTGGATGTGGCTAGCCCAGAAATCACCATAGAGGACGCGGGCGGAGAACGCGGGTCCTTAGACTAAGTGGAGATGGTGGTTGGCCAGTCTTCTTGTCGCATAGTGATTCTGAGTCATTATAATTTGTTGGAAAATTAAAAGGAGGCGGCCACCAGTGTGACATTTTTATGTGTGGGTGCCGAGAGCACGGCCCTGGCGAAGACCAGTGACAAGGACTTGGCCCGAAGAGTGGTGGGTGCGGCCTTGCAAGTATGTATTTTGACTTGATTGATTTTTTTTGTATTTGTGGAGGGTGATTATCCTTGCACTTACTATTTTTCTTTTTCCAGACTCTTATCTTGGAGGCGGAGAGGGGTCTAAGTCTGAAGAAGAAAGTGGCCAAGTACAATAAGTTGGTGAAAAAGTATAGCAGGACGCGTGAGGCGCACCGAACCTTGGCCGATATGTATGAACTGGACCCTAACTTTAGGGTGATCCGTGAGGGCCTCGTGCAGTCTGAGGCGTAGTTGAAGAAGAGGGTGGCTGAGCTGGAGAAAGTTGTTGAGGAAATCATGGTCGTTGTTGCTCGGGCTGCAGAGATGGAGATCCTTATTCAATCTAAGGATGAAGAATTACATGTCGGCCGCGTAATGGCAGAGGAGGCGGCGGAATTTCACACTCGGGTTGCAGCCTGAACGATGGAACTTTATGCCAAGAAGGCCGAGTTTGAGGCCTCAAGCGGGCTCTTGCATAGGACGATGCGTCTCGTGAGGCACACGAGATGTGGGTGTATGTGGAGGCCCGATGGTTCATACTTGAAGAATTTTTGGCAGTCGGGCGAGCATCTAAGGCAAAAGTTGAGAGGCAACACCAGTTGGTTAGAGCTTCCCGTGAAGCGGCCGGCTATAGTCCCGAATCACCGGCCTGGGAAGGGGGGAAACTCTGCAGATGTTAACCTTTTGGAGTCCAGCTCTTGGATTTCCAAGGTGTACCCTCCTGGGAATGAAGACGGGCCACATGAAAACCAGGCGGGGTAGGATAATCAGAGTGGCAGAGGTCTTTAGGATTATTTGTAAATATGTTTGTAAATACCCATTTTTGTATCATGGGTGTTGACTCTTTTGAAGATAAAGACATATGACTTTTGCCATAGTTAATCTTTTTATGTTTTCTAGAACCTCCTTGTATCTTTTGCCGTAGTTGAAGCTAAGTGGATCATTAGGTTGTGACCACTCTGAGCGCCTACGATTCGGTGACCTTGGTCGTGGAGAAATGATGGCTTTGGCTCGTATATTTTGAAAACCTTAGATATGTGAAAATGGTGGACTTGGCCGTATAGAACGATGGCTATTAGCTAAGTAAGATCTGACGGCCTTTATCCGTGTTTTACGGTGTCCTTAACCATGTAAGATTTTTGCAGCCTTGGCCGTGTAAAAACGATGGCCTTAGCCATGTAAGATTCGACGGCCTTAACCGTGTAAAAAGATAGCCGTAGCCATGTAAAATTCGACGGCCTTAGCCGTCTAAAAACAATGGCCGTAGCTATGTAAAATTCGACGGCCTTAACTGTGTAAAAACGATGGCCTTATCCATGTAAAATTCGACGGTCTTAGCCGTGTAAAAAGGATAGACTTAGCCATGTAAAATTTGACGGCCTTAGCCGTGTAAAAACGATGGTCGTAGCCATGTAAAATTCGACCTCCTTAGTCGTGTAAAAATAATGGCCATAGCCATGTAAAATTCGACGGCCTTAGCCACGTAAAAACGACGTCCTTATCCATGTAAAATTTGACGGCCTTAGACATGTAAAAACGATGGCCTTAGCCATGAAAAATTCGATGGCCTTAGCCGTGTAAAAATTATGGCCTTAGCCATGTAAAAATAATGGCCTTAGCCATGTAAAATTCAATGTCCTTAGGCGTGTAAAAATGATGGCCTTAGCCATGTAATATTCGACTGCCTCTGCCGCATAAAATGATGGCCTTAGCCTTTTCGTGCATTGGAGATGGTCGTAGCGTTTTCATACATTTGGAGATGGCCGTAGCCTTTTCATACATTTGGGGATGGCCGTAGCCTTTACATACATTTGGAGATGGCCATAGACTTTACATATATTTGGAGGTGGCCGTAGCCTTTTCATACATTTGGAGATGGCCGTAGACTTTTCATATATTTGGAGGTGGCCGTAGCCTTTCTATACATTGGAGATGGCACTAATCCAGTCCTTGTATCACATCAGGCTTGGAGAGTACACGGAGAGGCTGATATGATACACTTGTACTGCAAATATCTCCAGGTGTTCCCTTTTTCCACCTCGTTAAAAACCTTCCCGAGAAAACCCAATTGGGACAAAATCCGGGTAAGGGAAAAGATTACGACTTACGGGACGCCTTTTAGAAGTGTAAATATTTGAGGGGAGCGACGTTCCAGTTGTTCTGGAGCATTTTTCCTTCCATTGTCTCTAGCTGGAATGCTCCTTTCCCGGCTGCTGCTGTGATCTTGTAGGGTCCTTCCCAGTTTGTGCCTAGTTTTCCTTCATTTGGGTCTTTGGAGGCCAACGTCTTGGCTTTGAGGACGTAGTCTCCTACTTTGAGTGGCCTTATTTTTGACTTTTTGTTGTAATATCTTTTGACTTGTTATTTTTGGGCTACCATCGTGATGTGGGTCATTTCCTTTCTTTCTTCCGCTTCATAAAGATCTTGAAGTCTGCTGGTGTGATTTTTTGTTCCAATGGATTGCGAATACCAGGAACAGCTTCGGTTCCATAAACTAGTGAGTACGGGGTTTCCCTGGTGCTGGACTTGGGTGTAGTTCTATGTGCCTACAAGACTTCAGGTAGTAGTTCGGACCATAGCCCCTTGGCATCTTCAAGTTTCTTTTTCAGTATGTTTAGAATTGTTTTGTTGGAGGACTCCGCTTGGCCGTTGGCGGCGGGGTGGTATGGCGTGGATAGTATCCTTTTTATGTGCCATTTCTCGAAGAACTCGGTCGTTTTTTGACCGATGAACTGATGCCCGTAGTCGCAGCTGATTTCTTTGGGGATGTCGAAGCGGCATATGGTATTCTTCCATATGAAGGCGATGAATTCTTGTTCATGTATTTGCACGTACACACCTGCTTCCACCCACTTGGAGAAATAGTTAGTTAAAACAAGTAAAAATCGTACATTTCCTCGTCCTGCGGGTAGTGGGCCGACTATATCCATTCCCCATTTGATAAATGGCATGGGGGTAGTGACGAAATGAAGGGGTTCTCCTGGTTGGTGTATCATTGGGGCGTGCTTTTGGCGTTGTTCTCATCGGCGGACATCTTCAGCTGCCTCTATTTTCATGGTGGGCCAGTAGTAGCCGGTACGTATGATGCATCGCACAAGGGTGCGGTTGCCAGTGTGAGCGTCGCAATGGCCTTCGTACACTTCTTCGAGTACATGATTCGTTTGGTGTGGCCCTAGAAACTTGGCTAGGGGCCACCGAACGTCCTTTTGTAAAGGTCGTTGTTGATCATGCAGTATCAGGCGGCTTGTACGCGAAGTTTCTTCGCCTCTTTTTTATCGGGGGTAATGTCCCGTCCTGCAGATAAGATATGAACTAGTTGCGCTAGTCCCAAGTTAGGTTTAAAGAAAGTACCTCGGCGTGATCAATGGCCGAGTGGAGGAGCATGACTACACTTTCTTTGTTGATGTTTTTTGTGGCTGCAGCCAACTTTGCCAGGTCGTTCGCTTCGATGTTCCGTGCTTTGGGAATTTGTTCGAAGCGGCATTCGTCAAATGTAGCCATCAGATTGCGGATTTCTGTCTGGTAATTTTGTAGCCTTTGATTTGATATGTCCCAGTGACCTGGTTCACCACAAGTTGGGACTCGCAGTGGAGATTCGGCAAGCCCCATACTTGGTGGCCAGTTTCATGCCTGCAATAACGACCTCATACTCGGCCTCATTGTTAGTCATTTCCGGGCATCGTATGGACTGGCGAATTGTTTCGCCCATGGGGACCTCAAGAAAGAGTCCCAGTGCCAATCCCGATGCATTGGCAGCGCCATCCGTATAAAGGACCCATAGGTCGTTTTTGGAGGATGCACGTTGTGCCTCGAGTTCTGCCTTTGGCAGGACTTCCGCACTGAAGTTGGCAATAAAGTCGGCTTGGACTTGCGACTTGATGGCGGTCCTTGGAAGGTATGTGATATCATGCTCACTGAGCTCAACGACCCATCTGCCGAGTCATCCTTTATTTTCGCGCACTAAGACGACGCTGACCGCGACTTCCGATACGACCAAGCACACCAATAGCAGTTTGCCTGGGTTGGCTTTGACTAGTAGGGGTGGCGATGACAGATATGCCTTCAAACTCCTCAGGGCGTTGATGCATTCTTCGTTCCATTGCAGTCCCTTGTCTTTTTTTTAATACACCGAAGAATTTATGGCACCTGTCGGAGGAGCGTGAGATGAACCTGGAGAGGGCGGCTATTCGAACCCGTCAGCTTTTGCACTTGTTTTTTGCTGCTTTGTATTTTTAGGATGGCTTCTATGGCCTTGATCTGGTCTAGGTTTACTTCGATGCCCCTTTGTCACAGTAGAAACCCCAGGAACTTTCCCGAGGCTATGACGAAGGCGCATTTTTCAGGATTCAGTTTCATACCGTATCTTCTAATATTTCGAAGGCTTCTTTCAAGTGATCGAGGTGGTCCTCTTTCTTTGACGACTTCACTAGCATGTCGTCAATATAGACCTCCATCGTTTTTCCGAGTTGATCTTTGAACATCGTTGTCACCAGCCTCTGGTATGTAGACCCTGTATTCTTGAGCCCGAATGGCATTACCTTGTAGCAGTATGTTTCCTGGTGAGTGATGAAGGTAGTTTTCTCCTTATCTTCCTCCGCCATCATGATTTGATTGTAGCCGGAGTACGCGTCCAGGAAGCTTAACAGCTCATGCCCTGCCGTTGCGTCTATTAATTGGTCGATGTGGGGTAGTGGGAACGAATCTTTTGGACATGCTTTGTTTAGGTCGGTGAAATCCACGCACATCCGCTACTTCCCAATTTTCTTTTTGACCATTACAACATTGGCGACCCATTCCGAATACTTGGACTCCCTAATGGAACTGTTCGCCAGCAGCTCTTCTACTTTTTCACTTACTGCTTCGTTGATGGCGGCATTGAATTTTCTCCTTACCTGCCGCACGGGCGGGTGTAGCGGATCGACATTCAATTTCTGAGAGGCAATTTCTCGTGGAATCCCTGGCATATCTGCATGGGAAAAAGTAAACAGGTCTGCGTGGTTAGATAGAAATTCACGATACTTACTTGGATGTGAAAGACCGTGGACTATATAAGCCTTCTTTGTGGAGTCATTGTTTCTCAGCTGGACGGGGTCGAGATCTTCGACCGTGGCCTTGTTAGCCTCAACGTCTTCGGGATCTTTGATGGCATCCTCTGTCGGGTGGACCTTATCCCCGACAGAGCTAATTGCTATGCCTTCGCACTCGCTTTTTGAGCTGTTTGGTGTGCGTGTAATCTTGAGCTATTTTATAACACTCTTAGGCAGTGCACGGCTCACCCCGTATGCTGTACACCCCCCATGGGGTAGGTAGTCTGATCACTTGATAGAAACTGGAGGGGACTGCCCTCATGGCATGTATCCACGGACGTCCGATGATTACGTTGTATGCCTTTTCTTGGTTCATTATGTGGAAAGTGGTTTCCGTTGTAACTTCTCCTACCATAATGGGCAGCATTACCTCCCCAGAGGTTCTTTCCACTGCATTGTTAAAACCAGTTAGTGTTATACAGCATGGAATTATCTTATCCCGAGTCCCATTAGTGCAAGGACTCTTGGATGAATGATACATGCGCTGCTGCCATCGTCGACAATAATCCTTTTAACGTTGGTATTTACTATGCGTAAGGTAATAACTAAAGCATCATAATGGGGGAAAAACAAACCGCCAATATCGGATTTATTGAAGGTGATACTATCTTCGAAGTCGTCATACCGTTCGTAAGCGATGGTTCATTATAATTTGTGAGTGGTGGTGAATTTGACATGGTTGATTGCTGAGTCATTGCCATCCAAAATGATCATGTTGATGGTGCGTGTTGGTGATGGAGGACTTGGAGGGCCGTGAGGTTGTTCCCGCCCGCGTGCGAAGTTGAGTTTTCCTTTGTCGCTGAGCATTTCTTTCAAGAATCCTTAGTTCAACATCCGGACCACCTCTTGCTGGAGACCTATGTAGTCTTCGGTTATGTGCCCCCATTCCTGGTGGAACTCACATAGGGCGTTTGATTTTCTGGTGGCGGGGTCGGACTTCATCTTCGCTGGCCATTGTACTTTCTTGCCCAGCTTCTCCAGCGCGTACACTAGTTCTGAAGAAGATACACAAAATTTATGTGCAGATAGTAAATGAGGCATACCTCTGTCGTTCCTCAGTGGGGCGACATGTCGTTGTAGGGCATCTACGTGCCTTGCGGATGCGAAGACCTGATGTACGATTGGTGCCTCTCCTTGTTAAGGCGTGGGACGTGTTCCCGTCGTCCCTCGTTGCGTCGGTTTCTTCGGATTTCTGGGTTCACCGTTATTAGCTGCTGGGTCGGGCCATTAATGTCGTCGTCTTCTCCACGTACCTCGGCACAGTAAGCATTGTGAATTTCTTCACAGGTGGTGGGGGATATTTCATAAGACGACTAAGAAGTTTCCTTGTTGCCCATGAGCCGTCCTTGCTGAGTCCGTTCTGAAAAGCTGCGACTGCCATGCCTTCATACACATTTTGTAGGCTCATTCTGACCTTGTTGAACCTGGCTAAGAACTCTCTGAGCCCTTCTACTGAGGCCTGTCAGACAGCAAAGATGTCGTTGACCCGTGCTTCCGCTTTCTTGGCTCCTGCGTGGGCGGCGACAAATTTATCTGCCATTTCCTCAAACGTGGATATGCTTTTGGCCGGTAGGTAGGAGTACCACGTTAGGGCCCCTGTTGTTAGCATTTCTCCGAACTTCTTCAGAAGTACGGATTGTACCTACTCCTTTGATAAATCATTACCTTTGACTGCCGTGATATAGTGAATCAGATGGTCCTCGGAATCTGAGGTCCCGTCATATACCTTCAAGTATGGGGGAATTTTGAAGGTCTTTGAGATGGGGTATGGTGCAGCTCCTTTTGTGTAGGGTTTTTTCAACGAACCTCCCCACGTCTCGCTTTGGCAGCAGCTTAGGCGCACCCGGGATCTTGTCCACTCTTTCTTGGTGCTCCTTCATCTAGTCGCCAAAACAACCTATTTTCGTTTTCCATTTCCTCCATCTTTTTTAGGATGGCTGTGAGTGTCCCCTCGTCGACTTGAGCATCGACGGGCACGTTGTTTGTTCGTGTGACCTCGAGTTCATCTTCGGCTACGACATGGTCTGTCGCTGGTGTGCATCTAGCGTTTTGGGGTGGCTTCACAGCTAAACTTCTCAGAGCGTTTGTCAAACACTCTTCCAACAACCTCTTTACCTCTAGGGGTGCTTCTTTAGTTGTAGATGTAGAAACCTCTTTTTCTCGTGGAACTACTAGATCTTCAAAAGGGGAAGTTGGGTTTTCCACGTTTATCAGTGTACTAGGGGTTGCGTGTAGAGCATCCCCTTCAACAACCGTATTGAGAGGGCCCATGAGATTGGCTCTCATCCACGATAGCTTTCATTCTTGCGTTTTTTTCAGCCATTCTAGGTTGTAGAAAGTGGTTTTTGAAGGACCTCTAGACGCAAACTACAACTTTGATTCACGAAATCCCCACAGACGACACCAAATTATTTAGCTAATAAGTTATGTAAATACTTATTAAGCTCAAGAACAATCAAAAATAATAAGGGTTAATCGGAATCAAGCGTAATATGAACTAGAGAATACCGTATAGCTAAGATTGGTGATAATAGTGTAGATATCTTGAGATGTAAGAATAATAGAACAAGTAACAGTCTTTGCACAAGAGAGAGAGAGAGGGGGGGGGGGGGGGGTTGTATATGTTGAATAGCAAAATACACATGAGCCTTTACAAAGGGAAGGTCCTCTTTATATATTAAGGGACCTTCCTCGAAATAATTAAAGAAAAGTACAGAGGTTGGTGGTCTCAATGTACGGAGGAGTCAGAGCTTCAAACGACGTCGTCTTAAGTCATGTCACTCGGTCCGTCCACTTGCTGTGGTCGACCTTACTCGAGTTGGCCTCAGTTAGGTCGGTCTCTATGTCAAGGTCGTGCGTAGATAGCATAAGGACATACGGAACCAAATTTGCCCAATACATAAATAAACCGGATAAATAAGTTTAAAATTTCGTATATATCAATAACAACAAGCCCAATAATTTTTCACTATCATTCAAAATTCACTCCTCTAACTAATTTAGATTTGCAACCAGTGGTTCACCCAAAAAATGACCGAAATCAATTTTTGTAATTTGGAAACTTCTCTTTAAATTTTTTTAAAAATTGAATAAATTTGATGAATAAATAATGTTTTAAAAAATTGAAAAAAGTGGCCAAAATCGATGTTTAAACTGGAGCCAAGTAAAATTTCCAAATAGCTTAGTAGTCGAAGTAATGTATATTATTTGAAAAATAATAAGCTCATCCTGTTATCCTTTTTTGGCCAGCATTCTGTTGTCCAGTGACGTACCTTTTCAACTGGGGCAGAACATGCCACTCCTTAGGCCTGACCACCATCACATGCCTTGTTGCATCGATATTCTTCCTACTTTTACTCCCAAAATGAGTTCTGAACAAGTTTATCTTTATTTTATCTAAACCAGTCTTATGGGCCGGCCGGTCCGGTCCAGACCAATTTTTTTGACCCGTTCGGGTTTCAAGTTGGGTCGGACCGGATTGCACAATAACGGGTTCATAACATATTGGGTTAGTTCGGGTAACAATTGAACCATACGGATTACGGATTGAGGGGGCCGGGCCGGGCTGAGTTTAGTATATTTTTATTTTTTCCTTTGGAATTATGTATAGTATAACTATTAAGTTATATTAATACTTTGTAATAATTGAATGAATACAAGTAAAATGGGAAAAAATTGCACTTATTGCAAGTGCTACTTTATTTCTTAATTTCAAATTGAAAAAGTAGAAAATGAAATGTTTACATTTTTTCTAACAAGTAAACTAGTAAAGTAGTAATTTTAAGTGTTTTGCATCGCCCTAGCAAGTTCATCATAATCAATATGAACCGATTGACCTTCTTCTGGCGTGTTAAATTCGGATGGGTTTCCATGGGTTAATATATCTCCAAGTTCCTCGTCATCTGGGCTATCAACATCTTCCTTTCCTTGATTTCTTCGTTCCGATCTAATCCAATCTCTGAAACATACTAAAACTTCCAAAGCATTGCTTCCCAATGAATGGCGGGTGTCTCCAAGTTGTTGTCTTGCTTGGCTAAATGCACTCTCCGATGCAACAGTTGAAATTGACACATTCAGCACGTCCCGAGCCATAGCGAAAAGAACAGGAAATTGCTTTTCATTTTCATGCCACCATCCCAACGGTGAAAATTCCTTTGTGCGAGGCTCCTTTTGCTTCTGCAAGTAGATGTTAAGTTCATCAATATTCCTGCTACTGGTTTGAGTGTTAGAAAATGTAGAAAAAATATTAAAACTATCAAGGCCTTCTTCATCATCCACAGTAGCAGAACTGCTACATTGCATAGCGGGATTAACATTGCCAGAAGCACGAGCAGTATAATCACATTCATTTGCATAGTAATTGTATAGTTGTTGTAAATATACATTTAGCTTGTTCATAGAATCATATAAATTTGGGGTTTCAGTTTCTCCAATCTCCATATAAGTATATAAAGCATTCATTAATTGGTGACAATCAGACATTTTAATAGAAGGATTTAAAACTGCACCAATTAAGTAAATCGGAGGAATAGGAAAGAAATATTTTTTGAATTTTGCTTGCATTTTTTCAACAACATCCTTATATTTTTCTTTCTTCTTAAATTCAGATAGTAAAAAAGGTTTCAGCTATATGTACTAAAGCCATAGTAACAGTGGGGTAATATGCGCCAGAAAATACAACAGTAGCAGTATAAAATTTATTTAAAAATTTAACAACATCATTAATGGCCTCCCAAGTATCACTTGTTAACATATGCCTAGGATTAGTACAATGTGCATTAGCAACTTCAGTTATTGGAAATCTATATTTGTAGCAACATTTTGAAAATATATATGTATAATTCCATCTAGTAACAATTTCGTCTGGCATGAATCTAGGTGTAAGGTTATACTGGATACACTTAGTTTTAAATTCTTTTATTCTAGATTGTCAATTATTTCCTTGAATAACCAACTGCTCTTCTAACATGAGTAATCTCAACTGAAAATAAATCAAGGCCACTTTTAACAATTAAATTATAAACATGACATGCACACCTAACATGAAAAATATCATCAAGAGGTGGTTGCAAATGCAATTTTAAAATTAAAATTGCGGCATTATTGTTTGAAGCATTATCAAAAGACATACACAAAACTTTTTGGTTTAGATTATAAAATTCAACAACTTCAACAATAGTACTACTTATAAACGTAGCAGTATGACTCCGATCTTCATCATATTTAAAAGCGATAATACGTTTTTGCATACAAGTATTATCATCTATCCAATGATATGTAATTGTCAAATAATTATTTCCATTAACAGCATGTCCAATATCAGAAGTTAGACATACTCTATAAGGAAGGTGGCTAAACAAATAACGTATGTATGTTTGGTATTGTCCATGAAGTCTAATGATATCTGCTCTACAAGTACTTCTAGGGATACCTTTAAATAAAGGATTGTAAATCCTTTGAATATACATAAAAGATACGATGAAGAAGCAAAAGAAAAAGGTAGACAACCCAAAGCAATCATTTTTGCTAATTCCTCACGATCCCTCATTTTCTAATATTTTACTAGACCTCCAGTAGTAGGGTTAATATTTGTTTGACTTCCATCCCCATTATTTCCCCATTCTATGGGATGGTCAGATCTCATATGTCTACTAAGTGTCCCAGTCCCCCCTAAATTTCCTCCGGTCAAATGTTTAAAAGTTTCGTTACAAAGTTTGCACTTAACTCTATTAGTACCTTCTATTATTTCAAAAAATTTCCACACCGGACTTCTTCTTTTTGGCTTTCATTTTCTTAGAAAACTTTTTTTTGGGCAATTTTCTGGCTTTCAGTTCAGTTTGCTTTTTGTTTTTGCTTCAAACAGATTCTCCAATCAGTTTTTTTTTTTGAATTCTTGCTTTTCGCCGGCGATTTTTCCGGTGACCCCTGCTCCTTTCTTCCTATTCTCTCTTCTGCTTTTGTGGGTGTGTGTGGGGTGTTCTGTTTTCTTGAACATGTGACTTATTTTCCCGGCAAGGATTTTCGGCAAGCTACAATACTTCCGGCGACTCCCGTTCAGACGTTCAGACTTTTGGCATGACGCAACAGAACTACACGTTCCGATAAGCTTCAGGAAAACTTACCCCAGGTACTAGTCGCGGCGTTTGGGAGTGAAGAGCTAAACAACAACGGCCGGGACATGCAAGAGTCGATAGCAGTTGACCTTGGGCGCATCAAAGCCTACTTTCAGGTTTTTCCACCGGGAGTTGGTACCTCCCGCTCTCTTGTTTACTTTGTACACCTTTTTTACGTATTTTCCTAGCATTCTGTGGGAGGTTTACTCTGTTGCTATCTAGTTTGCCTCTTTTTGCGTATTCCGCTATAGTGCGTGTGTGCGTCACTAATCTCCATAGTCGGTTGGAGGGATAGTGGCTGCGGCGGGGGATGATAGTGTAAGGTAATGTCCTCGGGAGGTGGGGGCGCTGGCGGGGGTGAGTAGGGGGGAGGGAGTGGTCCTGCGGGTAGGGCGGGAGGTAAGGGCGGGAAGAGGGTAGCGGACGCTCATAGACTAAGGATTGGATCGTGGAACATAGGCACTCTAACGGATAAGTCCATTGAGTTGGTGAAGGTTCTTCAGAAGAGGAGGGTTAACATAGCTTGTGTACAGGAGACTAGGTAGAAAGGGTCGAAGGCGATGAATGTAGACGAGTTTAAGCTGTGGTATTCTAGGGTCGTGAGAGGTAAGAATGGAGTTGGCATCTTAGTAGATAGGGATCTAAGGGAGTCCGTGGTCGAGGTTAGGCGAGTGAATGATAGGTTAATGTCTATTAAGTTGGTTATTGGGGGTTGCGTGCTCAACGTCATCAGCGCTTACGCGCCGCAAGCGGGCTTCGACGAGGAGGCTAAGAGGCGCTTTTGGGAGGGCTTGGATGATGTGGTGAGTAGTATTCCCCAGTCTGAGAAGTTAGTTATTGGAGGGGACTTTAATGGTCATATTGCGGCTGATGTTGGTGGTTATGGTGAGGTGCACGGTGGCTTTGGCTTTGGAGTTAGGAACGGAGGAGGCACGTCACTACTTGATTTCGCCAGGGCTTCCGAGCTTCTGATTGCGAACTCGACATTTCAGAAGAGGGAGGAGCATTTGGTCACCTTCAAGAGTTCGGCGGCGAGGACTCAGATTGATTACCTCCTCCTCAGAAGGAGCGATAGGGGTATGTGCAAGGACTGCAAGGTTATTCCGGGAGAGTCCCTTTCGACTCTTCATAGACTTGTAGTGATGGATGTCAGTCTATGGGTGAAGAAGAAGAGGAGGGGTGCTCGGGGACAACCGCGGATTAGATGTGGTGTTTTGACTAAGGAGAAAGCACAGGAGTTGGAGATGAGGTTAGCTGAGGGCGGAGCTTGGAGAAGTTCTGGGGAAGCGGACGCTATGTGGTCAGAGACGACGAACTTAGTTAGGGAGGTAGCACGGGACGTGCTCGGGGTAGCCAAGGGCTATTCAGGCAGACATCAGGGTGACTGGTGGTGGAATGATGTAGTCGAAGGAAAAGTGGAGGTGAAGAAGGCGGCGTTTGCTAAGTTGGCAGGGAGCACAAATGAGGAAGAACGCAGAGAGAACAGGGAGATCTATGAGGTGGCGAGGAAAGAAGCAAAGTTAGCGGTTACGGAAGCTAAAAACGCGGCGTTTGGTCGCATGTACGAGGAACTAGGGGAGAGAGGCGGGGCCAGGAAGTTATTCCGGTTAGCTAAAGCAAGGAAAAGGAAGGCGCGTGATCTTGACCATGTTAGGTGCATCAAGGGCGAGGATGGTAGAGTTCTGATGGGGGAATATCAAGTCAAGCAGAGGTGGCAGACGTACTTTCAAGACTTACTTAACGAGGAGGGGGATCGTAACAGAGCTAGGGGAGTTGGGGCATTCAGAGCAACATAGAGACCTTGGGTACTGCAGGCGCATTAGGGCGGAGGAGGTCATGTGGGCTTTGCGTAGGATGAGTAGGGGTCGAGAGACCGGACCTGACGAGATCCCGGTGGAGTTCTGAAAGTGCATGGGTAGGTCAGGAGTGGAGTGGGTCTACAGGTTGTTCAATGCGATCTTCAGGACCAAAAGGATGCCGGATGAGTGGAGGTCGAGTACAGTGGTGCCCTTGTACAAGAACAAAGGGGACATCCAGTGCTTCAACAACTATAGGGGTATCAAATTAATAAGTCACACGATGAAGGTCTGGGAGCGGGTGATCAAGGCGAGGGTGAGGGAGATGACATCTATATCTGTGAACCAATTCGGTTTCATGCCGGGTCGCTCCACTACAGAAGCTATCCACCTTGTCAGGAGGATGGCAGAGCAGTTCAGGGATAAGAAGAAGGACCTGCACATGGTGCTTATCGACTTGGAGAAGGCGTATGACAAGGTCCCAAGGGAGGTGTTATGGAGGTGCTTGGAGGCGAAGAGCGTGCCGGAAGCCTAAATCAGAGTAATCAAGGACATGTACGATGGAGCTAAGACTAGGGTTAGGACGGTGGGTGGAGACTCAGACCATTTTCCAGTGGTTATGGGGCTACATCAAGGATCGACGCTTAGCTCTCTCTTGTTTGCCTTGGTGATGGATGCTCTAACCCGTCATATTCAAGGGAATGTGCCTTGGTGTATGCTATTTACTGATGATATAGTCTTGATTGATGAGACGAGGGTCGGTGTTATTGAGAGGTTAGAGGTATGGAGACAGGCTCTCGAGTCTAAGGGTTTCAAAATAAGCAGATCTAAGACAGAATACCTGGAGTGCAAGTTTGGTGCCGAGCCGAGCGAAGTAGGCAGGGACGTGATGATTGGATCTCAGGTCATCGCCAATAGGGACAGTGTCAAATATCTCGGGTCGGTGATTTAGGGGGACGGAGAGATTGACGGGGACGTTACGTATAGGAGCGGGGTGGTTAAAGTGGAGGCTTACATCAGGAGTACTGTATGACAAGAAAGTTCCACAGAAACTCAAGGGTAAATTTTATAGAGCTGTGGTTAGACCTGCAATGTTGTATGGGGCAGAGTGCTGGCCCGTGAAGAACTCTCATGTTCAGAGAATGAAGGTTGCGGATATGAGGATGCTCAGGTGGATGTGCGGGCTCACCAGGTTAGATAAGATTAAGAATGAAGTTATTCGAGAGAAGGTGGGGTGGCCCCGGTGGATGAGAAGATGCGAGAAGCGAGGCTGAGGTGGTTCGGGCATGTGCAGAGGAGAAGTCATGATGCCCCGGTGAGGAGTTGTGAACGGCTGGCGATGGTCGGCATTCGGCGAGGCAAAGGGAGGCCTAAGAGGTATTGGGGAGAGGTTATTAGGCATGACATGGCTACAATGCGGGTTTCCGAGGACATGGCCCTTGATAGGAAACTATGGAGGTCTAGTATCAGGGTTGTAGGATAGGGACCCCTAGAGTTTTTCGTCCTACTCACCTGGGGTTGGGTGAGGCTTGGCAGGGCTATCCATAGATGATTTGTGTTTTGGAATGTGTCTCCCTTGTGGTTGTTATTTATGGTAGTTACTGTATGATATTATTGTATGCTATTTTATTTATGGTTCTTATGTTTAGTTAATTATTTACGCTATTTCTTCTGGACTTACTAATGCTCTTTTGTTTTTGTTTTTATTTTTGTTTGTGTTTCCTTTCCTTCTCTGAGCCGAGGGTCGATTGGAAACAGCCTCTCTGCCCTTTCGGGTAGGGTAAGGCTCGTCTACATATTATCCTCCCCAGACCCCACTTCGTGGGACTATACTGGGTAGTTGTTGTTGTTGTTGTTGTTGTTGTTGTTGTTTATTTATGGGGGCTACGTACGCATGAAGTGACAGGAGTCCTTACGTAGCTACTGTTTTTGAGGTTAGACGAGATACTTACTAGGTACATATTTTTATGTATTCAAGCTACACTTATGTACTTAATTGTACATGATTTGAGGCAGGTGAATTTGGCCATTAGTTAGGCACGCAGATTTGATCCCTATCGAGACTTCACGTTGAGCTGCCTTCTAAGCCGTTTTGTAGCAGCTGGAGTCTCTCTCATGCTTTATTTTTCTGTCTATTTTTTTTTCATATAGTAGGCTAGTGTTCTTTTGTACATTTTACTAAATTGCCTACATACTTGTGACACCAGGTCTTGACACATACTAGTAGACTTATGATTTTGGTATTGTATATATGATTACGACTTGTATTCGTTGCTTGTTTAACTTTGTTCCACTAGTAAATTTTTAAATATTTTTAACAAATGAAGAATTATTATCCACTTAGTAATTCATTTAAATGAAAAATTACTAGTTTGATCAGTGTTAGCTTGCTTAGCAATGGGTTCGGCGCCATCACGGCCTATGATAGAATTGGGTCGTGACACACTTTTTCAACCTATGTATAACTAGTACAAACGTTAATTATACACCATATTTGATATTATCCTTTGTATAGCTAATACATAGAAAACCATGGTGTTAGTAATACCAAGGCTGTTAATGCATGCATTAGCATGAATAAAGATAAAATTATCCTTAAAGTCCCTTAAAGCTAAAGAATATAGAGGACATTTTTGTAACCAACTAATTTATTTAAAAGTTATGCAATGCATTTTAATTTTAATACACCACACCAAACAATATATAAAAAATAATTTTTGCATAACTAATATTTATATTACTAACATATACATTATTAATACATCCTATCCAGAATTATTCTTATACACCCCACTAAACGACCCCTTAAAGTGTTTTTCCTACCTTAAAATATTGTAGTCAAGTTCACAACCGACAAGGTGAAGACAAGTTTTTCCCTTTCTCTCTGATCTCCCTTTTCCAATTGTCCTTATGAAAGGTAAAATAATACTACTATTTAAACTCAATCTTTCTAGAGACAAAAAATTACTTTTTAACAATTGATCTTCTCAACCATAATCATTTAACAAAAGCGCCTCACTTTTCTTAGCTATTTTTTTAAAAAAAATTAGAGAGAGCAAATTAACTCTTTGAGCTAGAAAGAACTTTTTAAAGGAAAAAATTACAAACCTCTCATTAAATATCCATAAATAATGGTAAGTCAAAAAGAAATTATGAATCACTTTGGTGAAGTCGTGATAAATAGTTGCCTATTGTAAACTGGTAATGTAACAAAAAGAAGGTTGAAATAACATAACCAAGAATCAAACTTGTCAAAAGTTGGAAGGAGAGGAAAAGACATTTGAAAAAAAACAAAATGAATATGGGGAGATGGTTTAACTCTACTACAATTTGCTCGTAAAGGGACGTCTCAACTAGTTCTTTCTGCCTCCCTTTTTACCCTTGTAATGTTACTCATATAGCTGTCTATGCAAATATGACAAAACTCTGATAGAGAAGATGGACCACAGACCTTTTTCAATGCATCTAACTACATATGTACTTTTTCCTTTTGCTTTGTGCTAAACTGGGAAACAAGCTAAGACTTTTAAATATTACTTTGTTTTATATTACATAGGAATGTAAGAATTACAATGACCTTTCTTTTGTGGTCCAATCATAGGATGGTGTGATCCCTTTCATCTTCTGCTGAATACAACCAAGTTTCTTCTTACCAGAATCTTGTTCTACATGCCAACTTTCCTCTTACCATGTGTAGCCTGTAACATTCCCCCTTTTCTCTTTTTCTGTCTAAATAGATAATTTCTTCAAAGGTAAAAACAAAAACTACCATCTACACTGTCAACTTAACCTTTCATACAAAACTTCCAGAGAACCTAAAATCCAGTGACCACGATCAATAGCATCTTATCGCACTCACTCTAAGTCAGCATCTGAGAAACGGCCCAAGCCCAAATTAAACGCTGGAAAAAAGGGTAGAGTCTGATGAAAATATTTTTGTGAGAAATTTAAATATAGCAAGATTTGTCACTGGTCGTTGAAAAATAGCCAAGTTTCAAACGTCATCGAAATTTTACGGAAGTTCCAGCATAAGTATGCTTGAACTCCCACAAATTTTACGAAAGTTCCGGGATAACTATGCTGGAACTCTCGCAAATTTTACGGGAGCTCATTTCAAGAATTTACTATTTTATTTGCTGGAATTGAATTTGAATAAAGAATTAATAGAAGATGGAATTACTGAAATCTTGTTTCGTCTTCACTGGAATCGAGCGGGCAGCAATAATTAGAATCAACCTATATAACATCCGTTCCTTCCATTCGCGAAGCTGAGACAGGAGAAAAAGCATAATTCCCCGGTGTCATAGGTTACCTTTCTATCTCCCTCCCCAAAAAGCCATGAAGGTTGAGATAAGAGCGTAAGATATGCGAGAGGGTGGTTTGGATCGCTTGACTATAGCTCTGTGTTCTTTACAATCATAAGCTCGATCACGAGGGTCCAAATCAGGGTCTCTAAACCCGGAAACCCATATCTTTATATACGAAATTACTTCGCCCTATAACTGAAAAAAGGAGCACGGCGAAAAGCCAACTTGATTTTTCATATTTGGTTGGATTCCTCGATTCATCTTATGCCAATAATGGAATAGCCTCTTTTTCTAGCTATTACTTTCCTTCATTCAGGTCCTCGTTTCGATTTTTCCACATGTATCAGAAACCCTTTACCTTACCCCCCTCCCCTTTTTACTTTCATTTGGTCCATGGCGGCCAGTGCTCCTAAGATCATAGAAGCAATGTTGCAGAAAAAGAAGATTTGTTCCAATGTAGCTCCATAAGAACCATAAATAGAAACACGTGAAATATTAGCAGAAATAGAAGAGCACCACCACGGTTCAGGTCCCGACATATGAGGGATTAATTAAGCTGCAAGGATCGTGAATCAAGGGAAGGGAAGAATGAGACCATAATTTGGAATTTCGCCCCCGACCGGCCCAGGGACCACTGATTAGTCGAATGAGCCCATCTCTCGGGCCTATCATTTGTTGGTCGATCCGGCTTCTACCGCATGTGTCTATCTCGTGTCAAGTATGCTCCCCAGTGGTCATTTCTACCTCTCGAACACATGGATGCCAAGCTCCTTTTCATTAAGATTTTAGGACTCCTAGTTCTAAATTCAATCTTGGGATAGAGGGCTCGTAGTACCTGCTAGCGCGGCTACGCAGTGGAAGGGAATGAGCCTAAATCGACCCCATTCTTTTTTTCTTTGAAAAAAGCAGTAAGAATCCGGGATGAAGACATAGACCCAGAGTGTGAAAGAGGTAAGAGAGTGCCATCTGCAATGTAAATAGAATCTTTGATAGGTAAAGGAGGCAAACAAAAAAGCTAAACATCTTTTTTCTTTCGCGCGAGAAGGAAGGCATTTTTGGGGGGCTGACGGTACTTCTTTGGATGGTTTAACATCAAAAGCTAATTAGCGCATAGTCTGTTGCCTAGGGAGGGGTTCATTTGGTAGATTAGTCCTATGGACGGGTCGCCATGTGGTCTCCTTTTAGGATTGCTCGGTTATCAGTCATGCCGTCTCTTCCCTGCTACATCGAATAGTACCTATGCACTATGTTCCGGTTCACTGAAAGGTTGGTTTATCAGTTTGAAGATTGTTGCCGTGGGATCTAGCGGCTCCAGCCTAAGTAGCTTAAGTTTTTGAAGAAAAAGGTAGAGAAGGAAGGGTGGTTGAAGCAAGACCATAAGAAGTACCTTTAGCATTTCAAGTACCCGGTTCAGAGCCAGGACATCTTTGGAGAACCGGTCCAAACAATCCCATCAATTGCCATACGGTAAGCCCACCTTTTTTTGCCCCCCAAAAAATGAACCTGAAAGAAAAGGGGCGCCCTAGCTCCAATCAAAAAACAGAGCTAACGAGCAAAAAAGCCCCCCTTACTATAGATAGGGCGTTAGAGATTTACTAATAACATATATAGGGCTGACTTTTTTCAGCTTGATCGAAGAAGTCATGAGTTAACCCTACAAATGAAATAGGGATTGAAAGAGTCAATATTCGCCCGCAAAAACTTTTTTTATTTCAAAATTTAAGACAGGTCTCTCGAGCCTTCTTTCTCGCGCTCATCTATTTTACATAGATGATTGGTCTCGAGCGTGAAACTCCCCAGGGATTAAAAAAGAAATTCGACCTTTCCCTAACGCCAATAAGAAAGGAACCGGTAAGCCTATCAATTCAAGCAAGTCTGACTAGTTTAGGCGCCGCCTTCCAGACTTCTAAAAGCGGGTGGTTTTAAGTCCAGAGCTGGCTTAGAGTGAGAACCCAGTCCATAGCTTTACTTACCAGTTATTTGTCAATTGCCTTCTCTGCTTTTTCCTTTGGGCATGAAGTATTTGGTGATGCCTTTCTTAGCCTGTTGAAAAGCTAGCGCCCCTACCGTCGTAAATAAGAGCACCTGGCTTTGCCCATTCACAAGGAATCGATTATAAGTCCAAACATCACATGCTTAGCCCGCCCGCCTACCAATCAAAGAGGCTGAGAGTAAGCGTAAGCTCACCAGGAAGCTCGAAGAGTTTCCCTTCATTCGCTTCGCGGGAGCCATACTCAGGCAAGAAAGAAAGTCTCTTACAGAAAAGACAGGAAGAAGAGGCCCTTGTTCTACAGGAAACCAAAGGAACCTTTTGGGGTTGGGGGCCGCTCTCTTCCTTCTGATTATGACAAGTTTTTATTCAACAAATGAGTATCTTGACTGCTTCATAGCCGCGTGAGACCCTGCCGCTTTATCAGGTATACTACGAAGAATGGCATGGATCGGTAGGAAATACCATTCTGGCACTCACTAGCTAGTCGGACTAGTGGGGCCCTATCTGGAGACGTACTGAAAACCATGCCTTTCAAACCGAACGCAATGCTCCTCTTCCAAATAAAGTCCCAGCAGAGTCAAAGTCAAATAAGAAGGGCCTTGAGCCCGATACTCCTTGTTCAAGCTATCACACCCATCCAAGACCGTCGCCTCCCAGCCCGCGTTAGAGGGGAATATTAGCAAAGCGGGAAACTTCCCCTTAAGCTGATCAAGCTGCTGATCACTCTGGTCACCAGGATCTTGCTGACTCTATTAAATCGGAGAATTCTGATGCTGTCTCACATAAACTCCTCAATAGTTCCACCCCTCCCCTCTAAGGGGAGACAAGGGGCACCAATCTCCCCCGGCAAAGATTTGTCTGCGTGAAGCCGACCTATGGGTAGAAAGAAAGATGCAGGAAAGGCAAATGAAAGAAGAAAGAAAAATTACCTTCCATTATTTAAAAAAACACACAGAAATTAAAAAATTAAGATATTCTTAATTCTACACAGCAGAGTCTTCCATAACTGATCGACCGGTGAAAGGATAGCCGGACCCGTTGAAAGCCGGCAGTTATTGATTGCTCGGAAAGAACCAGCAAGCTACGGCTTCAAAGCTTACCTTATTTAGAAAAGGAGAAAGGACTTTTTTATAGATGTTGAGGTTGAGTAAGGGGGGCGGAGCTTGAAAAGCAAAGCGAGCTGTGGAGCGAGCCTTGGGAGAGGAGTAGAGTCCAGCAACATTGAGCCCCAAAATAGAGTTTCTATTCACAGCCGGCAGGGGCATCCTTTCATTGTTGGAAACTTTGATTTAGATTGGTAGGATTCTGTCTAATCTTTCCTAATTTATAAACTGCACTAAATCAACATAGTTTCCCAATTGCTGTCAACTGGTATCGGTACAATTACGAATCTCTTGTTTTCTAGATGATTGGTTTGTCAACCACGCTTTCTCTCCCTCAAAACAATGCTCTGAACACGAAAGTGTGCAGTTCCACCCACTTCTCCCATGCTGAGTCACAGGCAGTGCCTTACTGGCCCAGACGCTTGAATCTATTCTACCACAAACTACCGAATATACTACTGTAGGATCTTCCGCTGCTTTTGTTGTTATTGCTCACCTGTCACTACGCCAACTCAGCAGCTGGGACCCCCATGTGCCCAAGGAAAGTGATTGAGAAAAGAAGGAAGCTTTCCCCTCCTTTCAGTCGAGCATGCCCGCCCTTTAGCACTTCCCTTCTCGAAGTGTTGAATTGAATCGTACCAGTCTCTACTGGGGGTTATTACTCATTTTTGTACTTGATTTTTTATTTTTCAATAATTTCTTCAAAGACAAAGAAGTTTTCATAATTTCATTTTTTGACCATAAATAATCACCAACAAGAATTTGGTTCTTCACTCACTTCAGAGAGAGAAAAAAAGAATAAGAAAGGAGCGTAACAGCTAGAAAGAGAAAGAAATCCCCTCTTTCGCTTAAGGACACGAGGGATATACAAGAAAGACCTGCTCTAGATCCCCAAGTCTCCATGGTCGTTCTTCTTAACATTTCTTTCTATTCTTCTAATGTAATGCTATTAGTTAATTATGCTAGAACTCAACATATTTTACGAGAGCTCCAGCAAATATAAATGTCCAGTATAACATACTGAAAATTGGAGAATTGGTGCTCCAATCTCCCGCAAATTTTACAAAAATTTGCAAAATATACCGGTCCAGCATAATTTGTTGGAGTTCGTACACAAATATACCAAAACTCCCGTATATCATACTGGACCGATTCATGGTTGCAATAAATTAGTAGCTATTTTTCATTGACTTAGTAAACATTAGCTACTTTTAATTGACTAATGTGAAAAATGGCTATACCGTGATATTTTAACAATTTTTTTGGGCCAGTAGCGGGCCATAATTTCCTGATACCATGTTAAAAACACAAACGAAACATTTCCAAATGATAAGAAATCTGATTTTAGCAGATGATAAATATTTAACGAGTAAAACAAAAGAGGACAAAATGTCAGATAACATAAGACACCAATATCAGAAATTGTGTTCCGCGCCTATTTTTATTTACTACTATAGCATAAAGGCCCGATGTTCATGGGAGTAAGCCAAATGTTTTCATCCCATGGCATATTTCTGGGTCCAAGATCTAGCAGTACTCTCATACTTCACTCTATCAGTCTTGTACATGTGAGCAATCTCTGGCACTAACGGATCATCTGGATTTGGATCAGTAAGCAAGGAGCAAATGGAAAGCAGCACCTGCGATTTCCCAGTATAATCATCACCAAAATGTATGCATAAAGCGGAAGCTTTAGAAAGCCAAGAATTGTGCAATACTTTACCTTGGATACAGTAAGGGCAGGGCTCCATTGTTCTTTTAAGATGTCCAGACAAATACTACCATTACTGTTGATGTTTGGATGGAATACTTTGGTTTTAAAGGAAACCTACAAAATGCACAAGCCAAAATAAAGTAATGTCGAAGATCCAATCACTGGAACCAGGTGCCTTGAGACAAATAAAGAATGACGAATGCACAAGTACACAGGCTTTTTGCTGGTATTTACTCGTAACACGACAGACCAAACAAATACCATATCGCATTTACATTCGCTTATTTAGACACTCCAAAGATACTAAGGGAATCAGTTTTCCAATTTAATGAAAATTGGGTATAAATCAGTTTAAGGCAACGACCACAGGAATCATGTCAAGGGCAAATAAAAGAACGGGCTTATTGAACAAGGCTTGGGTTATCTTATTTTTCTAGCTGTGGTTACTGCTTCTCTTTACGTGCATTCTCCTCTTTACATGTTTTTCTTGAGTCGAGGATTTACCGGAAATAACGTCTCTACTTTCAATAGGTAGGAATAAGGTATGCATACACTACTCTTCCCAAACCCCACTTGTGGGAGCGCACTGGGTATGTTGTTGTTGCTTATTGATCAAGGCCAAGGATACCTAACTCTGTACAACCCTACGGCCTAGGTTGCTTGAAGCCCTCATTTCTGCATTAGTCCAATACTTTTACCAGCGTACTACTCCATCCCAAAGTATGTGGATGGATATTTAGACTGATCATGGTCCAAGGTCATTTCCCACTGCTAAATGGGATGTGATATGGTGAGAACTATATGTACAGGAGGCTACAAAAGGAAAGTATAACGTTCACTATTTATATTTATAGGGAACATGGGTAATGCTTCCTTTGTTACCATCTTGCCAAACATAGGAAATTAAGTTATCTAGCAAGTTAACCGATCTAACATATCTTACGAATATGTCTGCTACAGGAGACTCTTTCATTAAATAGTTTTAATCTATTGCAGAAAAAGAATCGGTAAGGCTAGGAATGCGAAAGCACTATTCGTAATGCAGTTGGGAAGTTGCTAATAGGAGCAAGAAAAATGCTACAGAAACAAAGAAGAAGACATAATACACAAAAGAGCCAATTCTTTCCACATAATATTTTGTCAGATTTTAAACCTACCTTTGGGGGCTTGAATGGATAATCAGGGGGGAAATGGATAGACACAAGGAAAACACCCCCAGAAAATGGGCTGTCAGATGGACCCATAATTGTAGCTTGCCAGTGGAACATATCCTCACCAACAGGACCTGCAAAGGAAGGTTGCAAACCAATTTTTTTAGTCTAAGATGATACCTAGGTTAATATTATCCAATTTTCAAAAATTCCAGAGTGAGTGCACAAAGATTACCAAGAAATTAACAGAGCCAAAAAATTGTCACCTGTTACTCGGCCTGTACGTCCCCAACCTCCCAACACAAAACAAGAAAAGAAAATAGAAAAAAAAAAAAAGGAAAGAGAGAAGAAGAAGATAAAGCGACCAGAAAGTAATGACCATGCATTTGAGGATAGGGGAAAAAGATATCAGATTATTTCTGAGCACTCTGATAGATGTATTCCAACACATCAAAAGAAGACAGGTTTCTTAAGGAACAGGTGCAGAGGGGATAAATGACTTAGTTCGGACAGCAATAGCTCAACCAAAACATAGATATCTTCTTTGGCTGCTCAGACATTTGAATATTCATGTTGATTCTGCTGAACGCTGCCTATGTACTACACAGTCGGCAAATACATCCCTCCATCTTTTCCAGAATGTGCTTGGACCAAGCAGCTATGAAATGAGCTATCTAGCTGGTTGGGCATGCAACATAAAGCTGGGGAAGTGCAGACGATTATGGAAAGGATCAGAATTCTGTAACCAATTCACGAAGGAAACTGTGGCTGCTATATGCGGAGCAATCATTTACCATACTTGGAGGGCAAGGAACTGGAAAATTTTCAAGAATCAGAGTGTACATATTGAGGTAGTTTTGGTGCAGATTAAGAAGGAAATTGTAGAAAGGTTAGATCTTCTTAAGCAGAGTAGGAAAGCTAGAAGTTGTAATAGACTGATCCAAAGACTTCTTTGTTATTAATTTTTATGATGGAGGCCTAAGTTTTATTCACAACAATATTCCTGGAAGGGGCTGCGAGATAGGTGCTCTTTAGGTGTATTTGTTGCTTATGTTTGTTGGTATGGTAATATTCACAGTTGTTACCCCAAAAAAAAATGCAGAGGGGATATCAATAACATGGTAATAAAGAGATATTAAGAAGCACAAGTCACATTCACATATACCTGCACTGCAAGAAGCAGGGGGGTCTTTCTGCAAGTCCTTCAGTTCCTTCTGAATCCTCTTTGAAGCCATTACGAATCTCAGACCGACTTCACTGCAAAAGAAATCTAAACAAATCAGTATAATGCCAAAGGAATGTCAAATCATTAATGTATATAGCAATATATTAGCATAATATTATCGAAGATGATCGCAGTTCAAAACTTCCTTCGCAGAAGTTGTAATTATATAAATAATAACCAAATAGGTGGTTTCCTTCCCAGTGCATCTCCTGGAAGTGCAAAGGCAATCAGGCAATAACTATTACATAATATTGGCAACCTCAGGAAAACGACAGGCAATAAAGTTCCAAACCTAAGTGACAATACGCTCCCTCTCCAATAAAAGACTTTAACCAGGATTAACGGCCAAAGATTAACTACAATTGACACCAATAACAGCAGAAACCATCACATCTTACCATATCAGACAGATAAAAAACAAAATTTTGACTTGAAACAGGAGATAAAATAAAATACCATAATCAATGGCATAAAAATACAACCACTAACACCGAAAACAAGGCCAACCATTACATCCTAGTTTGTATCGCACATAAAGATCAAAACTGTCTTGGAACACGAAATTTGTGAAATTACAACATCTTCCTCTGAACTACACCTGCAATAAGGTTTTATCTAAAAGGCATTACACTTTACACCCATGATTAGACAACCGACAAAGCATGCATGTCAATTCCTCATAATTTTCAATGACTGTTCCAAAAGGTCAAAAAAATCCTAAAGCATTATTTGCACCTTCTGCAACTGAACTTCAAACTAGCTCTTACTCACAAATTTCTAAAATGTAACAACTAAAAAAAAAGTCCAGTTTTGTCCAGGACCCTAAAAGATCAGAGTTAAAATACTCTTTTTTCTGTTTTGTGACGAATAAAGGAGAATCCCTACAAATATAACTTTTCTAACAGGACGATTAAAGACAAAACAAAAAAACACGCATCAATTCAACTCTCCTTATAAAATAGATGGTATCAGCTGTACGAATAATCTCATAATCATGCCCTTTATCCGTGAAATCTAAGAAAGCGGTAAACTAGAGTAACGAATATCTTAACACATGAAAAAGACACCAAAAAGAAAATAGAACGTCAGCAAACCACCAAGAAAAATCCACGAAATTGCAGCAAAAAGAAGAAATAGAACACGTAAGCCAAATAAATTAAAACAACATGAAACAGCGGTGAAACAAAGAGAGATCGATCGATTCGACAACGCTAATAAATCGGTAGGGTTAAAAATTGTGAAGGGTTACGAACCTTTGTGGGAGAGAGAAGAGTTGGAACGAGACTGCAAATAAAACTCGGACCTGAATATAAGCATGGAATTTTGACGGAAAGTTAATTAATATAGAAAAGGTCTATTTTCTCATTTTATATTTGGAAAAAGAAGAGTCTCCGTTAGGCGGTGGACACCTCATGCCATGCACGTGTTAATACCATGTTTTCTTGCCTTTTCGTTTTCCCCTTAATTTGGATTAGTTTTTCTCTTTCATCTTGGACTAGTATTTATACGAATATTTTGTTGTATTTTGATATTTGGCTTAATCCTATGAATAACAATCTTTTTGTGCTAAAATTATTAAGTGACTTTTTATTATATTGTCACTTGATTTAATATGATGTCTTTGCCTGTATTTTATTATTTATAGATAATATATAATATATAACATATAGATACCTCCTTTAATACAACATAGGGTAATATAAATTTCTTACTTCGTCCAAAATATTTTTTATTTATTATTTTGCATAAAATGTATCAATTTTTTTGAATAAGCAATTAGACTTTGTAAGGCCCTGTGGAAATTTCCTCAACAAAATTCACTCATATAAAGTAATTTAAAATAAATCATAACGGGAAGAATAAATGAAAATAATTTATAAGGCCCCGTAAAAATTTTGCCTAGGAATTCAAGTTTTTTGGTATTGAGGTAGGTTAATGTGTTCGAAAATAGCAGTTAATTTTCACGGCGAGCTACTTTTTGGGTTGAAGAATGCATTGGAGAGTTGGTGAAAAGTTTTGGCAGAAGAAGGCAATTCTGCAATCAATTTTTCAACCGCAGAACCATTCCGCAGGCCGCATAATCGTCACGGAGTTGAGCAGAAAAATGTTTAAACTTTTGAAGGTTATTTTGAGATCCATTATGCGATTGCATACTTGTTTCGTGGTCTGCACTTCCGTTGTAAAATTGGCATGAAGAATTTTGGAGGAGAATATGCTGTCCATTCCGCCGCCGCATAACTAATCTGCATAGCGCAGATCTGGCCGCAGACCTGTCTAGGCCAGCTCTATTTTTAGCATCACTTTTTGCGATCCATTTTGTTGGTCGCATATCTGTTGTGCGACTACATAGTTGAGTTTAGAGGGTCCATTTCTATTTTTATAACCCGATCCAATTTTTTACAAAACGATTTTGGGGTTATTTTAGCTTGGTTAAACGCATATTTTAGAGAGATGGGAGTGCTTTAGAGAGAGAGAGGAAGGATCCCCAAGTACTTTGATCCTCAATTCTTGCCCCAATCTTGAAGATTCAAAGGGAATCCACTCACTAGACTATCATCTACCCGGGCAAGATCTTGTCCTAAAACCTTCGTGCAATTGTTATGGGTTTAAATAGGTTATGGAGTTGGAGATAGGCCATACATGTTACAATAGGTGGTTAGCATATGGGGTTGATGAACTATTTTGGGTAGTTTTTGGTTGAAATTGGTTGAGGAAGGAAGGGATTATCATTGTAGAGCTTTGTAGTTGATTTTACATAATAGGTGTTTGACAAAATTCTTAAGAGAGTTACACCATGAGAATTCTTCTAATTATTATCTGATTTTCGCTATCTTCCTATAGATTGTTATAGTTTGAAGTGTTGGGATGTTGTAGTAACTTAAGAAAAGCTCAAGCAAGATATGTTAAACTTTTCTTTTAAAATTGAATCCAACCATGTTCTCGTAAGTCTCAAGTATGATGGGCCAATTTCTAGTTTTCTCATGTGTTATTCAATATAAATTTGACTATTTCGATTAAACTTTGTGACGAAAGATATATGTTCAAATTGTGTTCCAAATGCTCTTATCATATTATATTATCATTAGAAAATATGTTCAAAGTATGGGATACGTATTAAAATATTTTGACTTCAAGTCGTGTGTCAAATGAAAGTTACTATACCAGATTGTAGAAGGAAACTCAACGTGCTTAAGACTCATAATGCTCGTATATATATTTGAGGTCTTGATTCCAAATGCCCTTAATTGCTGGTAACATATGAAGATGTTTGGAAGTGAAAGAAGCAAAGTTGATATATAAACTTGGCCATGGTTGTTGTAACCAATGCATTTGATTTGAATTCGTGTTTCAGCCGTAAATCACCACTCCTTTATAAATATTTCAAAATGTGCTTTGAGTTCTTACATACTCATGAGTTGAAATTATATATTGTCTTTTAGGGAAAGGTATTTTAAGAATAAGTGGTATATCACTCGTTTATGATTTTAATTCGCGCTTTAATTGCTAGTCATTTTGCTCAATTCTTTGAAAAGGAATCTATTGTATTTAAAGCCTTCATTACTAATGACCTAAAGTTTTGGTTTTTGAAATATTCTATATGTTTATGTTTATGATGATGATACTTGAAAGTAAAGAAATAAAAGTATGAAGTATGAAATACGACCGATGTTCCATGAATGAAGAATCATACGTATGACCAAGAGAGCCAAAAAAAAAAATATCGTGAATAGTTGAAAGTACTAGTAAAGCCATATATGGTCTGAAAGGTTATGAGGTGAATGTATTCATACTTTTGTTTCCCGTGTGTGTAAAATAAAGATATTTTTAAGAGTATCATTGGAGAACCGAGAAAGGGTGGGTCGAAACGTTCCACACCCGAAATTACACGTACGATGTATGGGTTGAATATGTTATTCCCCTTATTTGGGATGATGTTGATTTGATGATATTATTCCCCTTAGTTGTCATGAGATTTATGATAATTGTGAATTGGGATGAGATTCATGATAGTTGTGAATTGAAAGTCAACCCACACCGCATATGTGGGAAGACAACCTAGCCTATCGGCTGGAGATCGGATGCCATGTCGCTCGCATGTGATTCCCACTCTTGGCAACACCTTTCTTTTTTCGTATCACCTATCAATCCTTATTATTCGTGGAGATATGGCCAAGACATTCAGACGTGATCATACTCCATACTAAAAATACGGTGGTATATCAGTGCTAATGATCTTCCAACCAAAAATATATATTATTTTTGTATTTTGAAAAATGTTATGTTTTAACTTGGCATTTGGATATCATTGATTATTGCTTGTTGCTTCCATGGTTTTCCCTTTTCTTATAATGACATTCTATTTCGAAAGAGGACATTTAGTTTTATATACCAGTACTATTCTATATGTACTAATGTCCTTTTTGCCGGGGCGCTGCATCTTTAATGGATGCAGGTGATTCGTCAGCGGGCATCTTTGACCCTCATTAGCAGTACTCTCTACTCAACATTTTTTAATGAGCCCTATTCTGTTCCGAGCCTTATGTCGCTTGACATTGCACTTTGTGTTTTGAGGTATACTTGGGGCCTTTTCACTAGCATTTCCATACTATTCTTCTGTTGTACTTAGAAGCTCCGTAGACATATTGTGGGTGGCGTTCGATGTTGGGTAATGAATTAGAAGTATTGGTATTTGGAAAACATGTTTTTCATCGTATTTATAAACTTATAGTTTTTGGAAATCATAGATGAATATCCTTTGAGTAATAGAAAAAGAATGTGGAACACTTTATTCTTCTCATGTCTATCTCTTGTATTGATTCTTATATTGTTAATGGGCAAGGTTGGATCGAAGGCATCTAGCAGGCTTGCTTAACCAAGATATTTTGGTTGAGCATCGGTTGCGCTCCGTCAGAGCGTGACATCATTATCATGAATTATTGTGAGACTACACTGACTATTTTATTGTTGTTGTTGTTGTTGTTGTTGTTATTATTGTTATATTATTACAAATCGTAAGTCGCATATGCATAATGTAATTTATAAGTCGTATTTGTTGATGCAACTTACGATCACTAATAAACACGGTTTAGTTTTTCTTTGGTTCTATTATTAACTTCCTTGTTAGTTATGTACAATTTTCTATTAAAAAGTTAACTCTTCATTTGTAGAGTTATCTCTAAATCAGAGAACTATGAATCAAGAGCTAAAATTTTAGGGAAAGAATATATAGGTAATGAATAAGGATCCAATTGAGAATCGAGAATGGAAGACTAAGGCCTTTTCTTACTAAGCACCATGTCATAATATTCTAGCCTCACAATTCAACTCAAAATCACTAAGTATTTTTAACAACCTCCTTACTTATTCTAATATAGAGACCAAAGATCTTAACTCTCCTTTGCAAATCATGTGCCCTCATACCAAAGATATAGAGTAATTTCGCACACAATAAAATTCAAGAACAAATATAAATTCAAGATAGAAAAAATTCACTTGCTTTCTAAATTAAAATTCATGTCATATAAGACATACCATAGGCTTGTCTGTAATATAATACTCTACTAATTGAGTTCATTAAGTCAAAAATCAAATAAGACTTTATTTGGTTATAATGTAGGCTGTAGGACGGGTATGATATATTTGAATATAGTGAATACACCTTCTTAAGCACTTTAATATATACACATTAACACTTTTAAACTCCACACTTGTAATTGAACCAAACTACAACTTTCACACATAATATCATCAAGCTCCCAATGTCTTTAAGCACAAACAAAATGAGAACTACCACTAACAAGAAATCAATTTTTTTTCTTTTCCAAAGTTTTATTTTTTTTCCTTTTTCAAGCAAACTCACTTTTTTCCTTTCAATTCTCTACAATTGCCTCTCACAAATTTTCGTACAATGCACCTTTATCCCCTTTTAATATTTCCACTCAAAAATTCGATCACACCTCAACTTAGCTTTTACAAGATTATAACAAATTCAAATGCTTAACAGAGGTAAAAAGTTCAAACAGATAGCTAACTCAAACAAAATGGATCAGGCTTGCATTGTGATTGCCAAAAAAAATAGGATAACAAGCTCAATGGGGCTAACTAAGATACAATACTACTATTTCGCTTTGCAAACACATGGGGTAAGTTCTAGACATTAACTGACATATATAGAATATCAACAAAATCTCACACTCACATTGGCACATAACTCACATAGGACCGGATCTATCTCGACTCTCTAGTCAAAACAGTTAAGCAACATCAAAATATGCACTTATACATGAGTCAATAACTGAGCCTAGGCTTCACTACTAAGGCACTCACTACTCTCAAGGCACAATAAAGTTAAGACAGATTGCTACTAGCACGACAACACAAGATTTTCTACTCTTAAGATAATGAATAAAACTAACTACATCTGGCTCAAGTAAAAAAACATTTGAAAATAACTGCGGCACAAAAAAAAAACCAAGGGGGAATTGTTACACCACCTAAAAAAACTAAAAAAAATAAAGACATACTTTTTAAATTTTTGTTTTAATATTTCCCACCCCACACTTTAAATTGTGCCATATCCCCATAACACACAAGTAAAAAGTAAGAGGTAAAGAAAACACCCTGAATTTTTTTCATTTTCGAGAACTTATGAACCTAACCCCTAATTCTAAATTTATTCCTTGTTTCTGATCTTTGGGATTCTTTATGGATCTCATTCGGCCAAAGTGTTCTAAAGACATACGCAAGACCCGCTCTTTTATTTCTTGCTTGGCTTTATTTCGAGAAGTTAATTGTTCTTGTAGGATGATCCTCAAATTTTCTTGCAGTATTTCACATGAGCACTACATGCAAATTCTTGTAAATCCTCAAAAATAAAAAACATAATCAAGATTAGAATAAGAAAATAAATAAGAAAGTTCATATGAATATTCTTGTGGTATGTCTAAGGACAATTGTTTCTCATTCTCTTCTACTAACAGTTATAAATGTAGAAAGTTGGATGGGGGTTTGAACTCTTCTTACATTGCTTCACACTCAACCAAAAACTTATTTTCGATCATCTCGATTAAATAAGAGTGCTCTTGCAGAGTGGCAAGTTCTCTCTGTGGATACTCATCCTCTTGGGTAGGCTCATTCTTACAGGGTATCTCCTCCATATATTCACCATCATAACACAATAAACTTTCTGAAAGTATAATTACTATTTGACTCACTTGCATTGTTAGGTTCTTAATGGCTTCAACATTTTATGTAAGTCTTTCTTGATTTTATATAATTCTTTCTTGATTTTGTATAAATATTTCTTTGACACTATTCATGAACTTATACATAAGCTCTTCTAAACTACCATTATCGTCTTGAGGTGCTTATCTTACTCACTTTTATTCCAGTTATAATAAGGGTATTCAGTCCAACTAGAGTTAATATTGTACCCATATAAAACCCCAAACCTGTATAGACTAAAAATATAGTAAACTGTTAAAAATACGAACCATAGGAAGAATACTTACTTGCTTGACAGTCAACCCATAGATCCTCCTTGCTCTAAATAAGAGTTTTTGTATATGCTTTTACTGTATTATGACTTGCAGGGATGGTTAGTTCGGATTTGGAAAGGTTCAAGTTGAAAGCGGAACACTTAATTCCTTAATATTGGCTTAAAAAGGGCAAGTTTTACTTGGAT
The DNA here is from genome assembly GCA_034376525.1 of Nicotiana benthamiana. Taxonomy (NCBI): domain Eukaryota; kingdom Viridiplantae; phylum Streptophyta; class Magnoliopsida; order Solanales; family Solanaceae; genus Nicotiana; species Nicotiana benthamiana. The sequence continues at coordinate 49,055,778 of CM067337.1, read as the reverse complement.
CAACACTTGTAGTAAACGACCTCAGAACCGAGATTTTAAGATCCCAATAAGTTTGTATGATGATTTTGGACATGGACATATGTTCGGATCGGGTTTTGAATAACCCGGGAGTGTTTTGGCGCATAACGTTGAAAGTTAGCGCACTGAAGATTTTAAAGTTCTTAAAATTTGGTTTAAAGTATGTTTTAGTGTTATCGAGGTTTATTTAGGATTTCGGTACTCGAAATATGTTACGTCGCACATTTTTGTACGTTAAAAGTTTCGTCTTCAGGTAATCGACGTAGTCTCAGGGATGAGATTATCTTGAGGTTAGTGTAGTTACGTTAATTATAACAAGCGATAAATAAGTGTCATGAAGGATAAATGGTATACGAATTAAAGAAAATTAATTTAATTAAAAGTGACCAATTTGGGATAAAGTACGAATTGAGAGATAATACCCGATAATAATGAATTAATACCATGTAAGGTACCATATGACCACGGTAGTATGATATATAAATTATATTAAAAATAAATAAAATTTTAGGACATTTAAAATAATTTTTAAATTGAATGAGTAATTAATTAATTATCGAATAACAAAATAGTATCCAACTAACTAATAAGTGAATAAAAATTTATAATTTATAAAATATACCCAACTAAAACATGGCACAAAGCCATCATGACAAAAAAAATGACTCATTAGTCATTATGCCATGTGGCTGCTAAGAATAGTAGTAGTACTAGAAAATGGACAAATTTCCAAACGGTCAAAGCTTTAGTTGCAATGTTTAAGGGTGGATTTGGCTTCTGTTGTTGGTTGCTAATTGATAGCATGATTATGGAATCTGTTTAGCATGAACATATATTGAATACATGAGCTACTACATTGAAATGAGGGCACGAAATGTTATACGCAGTTAGAAAAAAGTTTATCCGGAAAGAATATTGACATTATTATGTATTTTGCACTCATTTTACTTATTTATATATTTGTATTGATCCATGACCAGATGATGTTATATATGGTTATAAATATAAATATATGTATATAGGATATGGGAAAAGGTTACGGCCTTATATACGCACTATCACCTGATCAGTTGGTATGTGTTGATGATATTACCCACAATGGCCGAGACGATATGATGGGATGCCCTCAGTGACTTGATGATATTATGTACACCCATACCAATGCATGATGCGATATTTATATGCACGCGCATGACATTACAAATGTCTTAGAATTTAAAAAGTTATTCGGATTTATAGATGGATTTCTTTATTCCATGTTTCATCTATGTCATTTACCTACTGATTTTAATGTCTTACATACTTAGTACATTTTTCGTACTGATGCCCTATTTCACGGGGCCTGCATTTCATGCCCATAGATACAGGTAAGCAAGCTGACGGTCTCCCTTCTTAGGATCTTTGATCAGCGAGAGTTGCGTGCTCTATTTGAGCTAGAGCTGCTTTTGATTTTGGCACGATATGTTTGTGTTTATATGTATATGAGGACATGACGTGGCTCAATCTCATCTTGTACAATTATATTTCTATTAGAGGTATGTAGACAGTATGTCTAGTTGGATAGTATGTGGCCTCGCCCTACGTATGTTGCACGTATATATATATATATGCCTTTTTTGGCAGATTTTCTTCATGTTTATTATTCTCGTAATTCAGCAGATTTTATTCAGGTTTATACCTTAGATGCATGCTTAAAGGTGTTTGACAGGTAGGACTTGGGCACCCGTCGCGGCCTATCGGTTTGGGTTGTGACAAAAATGGTATTAGAGCAGTTCTGTCCTAGGGTTATCTATAGACCGTATCTAGTAGAGTCTTGCTTATGGGTATGTTGTGCACCATACTTATAGACATGAGGCTACATGATATATAGGATGTTATCCTCTCTTTTTATCTCAGATCATGCAATACAAGAATTCATGTTCGTAACAATATATTACATTTCAGCGATGTCTACAAATAGTACGGCCGCCCAGAAGGGAAAGTCCGTGGCTGGTAAGACTACTAGTCGAGCGCCATGAGTTACTAGTGCTCGAGAAGAGTCTCATGGTGAGGTTCCATCTCAGACTTCACATACCCCACCCTTACTAGAAGAGCTCTGAGGGGCACTAACTCCAACGCCCACCCCTGTGCATTTAGCACCTCAGCCAGATACACCAGGTCAGGAGATAAGAGATGCTATTCAGCTATTGACCCGATGAATAGCTGCACAGGCTCGGCGTCAAAAAGTAGGTACTGGTCATGTAGATAGGTTCGTCAATGCTAGGGTTCTTGACTGAATTGGCTTAGACCTTCCGGTATTCACTGGAGCAGATCCAAACGAGGATCCTCAAGTATTTATTGATAGAATGCAAAAAATGTTAAGGGTAACGAAGGCCACCGCGACTAAGTAAGTTGACTAGCTTTCTATTGACTCTAAGATGTTGCAGTTAATTGCTAGAGTTGATAGGTTCTTGACCCTTTAATAAGATAACATAAGTGTTCGGGAGTACAGTCTTCAGTTTGATTAGTTGGCTAGGTATTCACCCACTATTATATCTAAAATGGAAGATCGGGTTCATCGGTTCGTGATGGGATTAAAGCCTCACTTGATTAATTATTGTATGTTGGTCTCACTTTAGCCAGAAATGGATATTTCATATATTTATGCATACGCTCAGTGTGTATAGGAGCATAAACAGAAACAGAGGGCCAATCGTGAGTATGATAGGGCCCAAATAAGCGAGGTTTTCGGGTCCCTCTGGTGAGTTTTGAGGTGGTCAGAGGTAGTAGTACTCGAGGTATCCATCCCAGCCATCGACTAGTGTTCCCCTCAGTTTAGCGGTGAGAGATTTGATCGTTCAACATATTCAGGGTCTGGTCAGAATTTCAGGGCCTCAGGTTCTCAGTATAAGGGTGAGTCAAATCAGATGAGCTCACTCTTGCCACGATGTGCTCAATGTGGTACCCAACATACTGGGCAGTGCCGTATAGGGTTAAGTATTTGTTATACTTGTGGTTATCCAGGCCAAGTTATGAGGAATTGTCCGATGAGAGGTAATGCAAGCATAGCTCAGCCATCGGGATCTGTAGCTAGTTTGCCATCATCAGTATGTCCCCCTGGGCAAGGTCCCCAATCATCAATGAGTTGTGGTAGATGCAGAGGCAGAGCATCTAGCTCGAACAACCCTCAGAACCACATTTATGCGTTGGCAGGACAACAGGACCAAGAGTCATCGCTAATGTTGTTGTAGGTATATTATTAGTCTCCTCATATGATGTCTATGCACTGATTGACCTAGGTTCCACTTTATCATACGTTACTCCATTCGTTGCTTGTAAGTTTGAAATAAAACCTGAATTGGTTAAACCTTTTGAGGTGTATACACCTATTGGGGAATCAGTGATAGCTAAACAAGTATATAGGGGTTCTATAATAGTAGTTCACGGTCGATCTACCGTAGCAGACTTAATAGAGTTAGCTATGGTAGAATTTGATGTTATACCCATGGTTGGTTTTTTGTCATGCCAATGTTGATTGTAGGTCAAAGATAGTCCGATTTTAATTTCCAGGGAAACCTATTTTGGAGTGGAAAGGTAATATGGCATCGCCGAGAAGAAGATTAATTTCCTATCTCAAGGCAAGGAAAATGTTCAGAAAGGGTTATATTTATCACTTAGTTCGGGTTCAGGATATGGAATTGGAGTCACCAACCATTCAATCCATCCCATTGGCTAATGAGTTTCCCGATGAACTTTCGGGTCTTCCACTAGAGTGAGAAATTGAATTTTCCATTGACCTACTACTAGATACTCATCCAATATCCATTCCTCCCTATAAAATGGCCATTAGAGAGCTGAAAGATTTAAAGGAACAACTAAGGGGCTTGCTTGAAAAAGGCTTCATCAGACCTAGTACAAAACCGTTAGGAGCACCTGTGTTATTTGTGAGGAATAAAAATGGTTCCTTACGGATGTGTATTAATTATAGACAGTTGAATAAGGTAACGATCAAGAATAAGTACCCACTCTCGAGGATTGACAATTTATTTGATCAATTGCAAGGTGCCAAGTGTTTTTCAAAAATATACTTGAGGTCTGGGTACCATTAGGTAAGGGTTAAGGATGAAGATATTTCGAAGACAACATTCAGGACCAGATATGGGCAGTTTGAGTTTCGTGTTATGTTGTTCGATTTGACCAATGCCCCAACAGTATTCATGGATTTGATGAACCGTGTGTTCAGGCCCTTTTTAGATATGTTCTTAATTGTATTTATCGATGATATACTGGTGTATTCTTGTCTGGAGGCTGAGCATGCTGATCATCTGTGTATTGTGCTCAGACTTCTACAAGAAGGGAAGTTGTATGCAAAAAATTTTAAATGTGAATTCTGGTTGAACTCTGTAGCTTTTCTTGGGGATATCATTTCAGATGAGGCCATCTGGATGGATACATAAAAGATTGAGGCAGTAAAGACTTGGCCTAGACCCACAACACCGACGGGGGTTCGTAGATTTGTCGGTTTGGCAGGTTATTACAGGAGATTTGTAGAGGGGATTTTCTTCCCTTTCAGCACCTAAGACATGGTTGAATCAAAAGGGAGAAAAGTTTCAATGCAATGATGCTTGCGAACGGAGTTTCCTAGCATTAAAGGACAGATTAACTTTAGCACTGGTTCTAATGCTCCAAGAATGGATTGAAGGTTATGTTATCTATTGTGATGCTTCAGGCATTGGATTAGGTTGTGTGCTGATGCAGCATGGGAAGTTGTGGCTTATGCTTCTAGACAACTAAGAAAGCACGATAAGAACTACTGGACCCACGATTTAGAGTTATCCCTAGTGATTCATGCACTAAAGATATGGAGACACTACTTGTATGCATTCATGTTGACATCTATATGGATCATAAGAGCCTCGAGTACATCTTCAAGCAAAAGGAATTGAATCTACGTCAAAGGAGATGGTTGGAGCTACTTAAAGACTATGACGTTGATATTTTATACCATCTGGAAAGGCGAACATAGTAGCCGACGCCCTCAGCCGCAGGTCTATGGGTAGCATATCGTATTTACAACCAAAAATGAGGGGAATAGCCCATGAGGTTCATCAACTAGCTAGTCTTGGAATTCGGTTACTGGACTCAGGTGATATTGGAATCACTTTCAAGATACAACAACATCAACTTTAGTAACTGAAGTAAAGGAATGCCAATACGATGATCCTGTGTTAGTTCATTATATGGATACGGTTATTCTGAAGGAGAAGACACCGTTTGAAATTATAGAAGATGGAGTCCTCGGATATCAAGGGTGATTATGTGTTCCTATTTCAGGGCCGCATTAGAAGGTTATGGGAGAAACTCACCATTCTCATTACTATATTCATCGAGGAGAAACAAAGATGTATGGTGATATTAGGGAAGTGTATTGGTGGGAAGGAATGAAAAAGGATATAGCAGAATTTGTTGCTCAGTGTCCTACCTGTCAACATGTTAAGATTGATCATTAAAAATCCGGTGGATTGTTGCAGTATATGGAGATTCCAACTTGGAAATGGGAAATAATCAATATGGATTTTATCGTGGGCTTACCTCGTACCCAGCATAAGTTCGATTCGATATGGGTGATTATTGATAGGCTTAGAAAGTCAGCCCATTTTCTGCCCGTTAGAACTACATATTCCTTAGAGGATTATGCAAGGCTTTATATTAAGGAGATAGTGTGACTGGATGGTGTTCCTGTATCTATTATCTCAGGTAGAGGAGCTCAATTTATAGTTAACTTCTGGAGGTCCTTCCAAAAAGGATTGGGGACTCAAGTAAGTCTTAGTACAACATTCATCCACGGACAGACAGACATGCTGAGTGCACTATTCAAACACTAGAGGATATGTTATGAGATTGTGTGATAGACTTCAAAGGTAGCTGGGATGATCATTTGCCGCTTATTGAGTTCGCATATAATAATAGCTACCATTCCAGCATTCAGATGGCTCCATACGAAGCTCTTTACGGACGGAAGTGTATGTCGCCTATTGGGTGGTTCGATGTTGGAAAATTTGAATTACATGGACCACACCTGGTTCAGTAGGACATAGAAAAAGTAAAATTGATTCAGGATTGACGTTCGATAGCTCAGAGTCGTCAAAAGTCACATTCTTACGTGCGGCAATGAGAATTAGAGTTCGGGGTTGATGACTGGGTATTCTTAAAGGTGTCACCTATGAAGGGTGTGATGAGATTTGGAAAGAAAGGAAAACTTATCCAACGGTATATTGGGCCTTATAGGATCATTCGGAGAGTGGGACAAGTAGCTTAAGGGTTAGAATTGCCCTCGGAATTGGAGTTTGTCTGTCCGATTTTTCACATATCTATGTTACGAAAGTACATTAGCAATCGTATCCGAGTGGTGCCCACGGATAATGTACAAATTATATAGGACTTGTTATACAAATAAATTCTGGTTGCCATCCTAGACCGACAAATCTGTAAGCTGCGGAACAAGGAGATAGCCTCCATGAATGTACTTTGGAGGAACAACAATGTGGAAAAAATGAGGAAGACATGAAGTCTAGATATTCCTACTTATTTCCTCTGCCAGAGAAGGGTCCGACTGAGACTTCATAACCATAATGTACGTGTATAAATTCTTGTGTTGGTTATTATCGTTGGTCGTGAATTCATAATTGTGGTCCTGTGTGGCGTTGGGTTATTAAGCTTGTACGGGGAGAGTTGGTATTGGTATTGGTACAAAGGCGACCTTGCCTAAGTTATATATTTCACAGGGAGTTGAACATTCGAGGATGAATGTTTCTAAGGAGGGAAGGATATTACATCTCGCGTATTCGCACGTTAAAATTTCCGTCTTCAGTTAATCGACGTAGTCTTCGGGATGAGAGTGTAAAATAATTGAGTTAAGGATGACTTATCAATAAACTTTTGGTTGTTTGAGAATTAATTGTTAGGATTATGATTCCTACTAAAAACAACAACCTTCATATTGAATAATCCGGAATTACAACTACATGAGCGGAAGCTAACCTGAATCCATATGTGGAATTTGATGAACCTCCTTTGAAGATTGTCCTTATGTTCTTGTGAATTCCTTGATCCTTCCTTCAAGTTTCTTGAAGTTGTGATTGTCACCACAAGAATGAATCCACAATATTTAACAATATGAGAATTGTTACACAATAACAATAATATGACAATGATCAAATTTGGCTTATGGTTTTCCACCCTATTTGCAAGACAATGGACAATATGGTTCTTGATTCAATGGGAAAAAGAAGAACTTGTCTTGCACTAGAATGGGAACCATAACCCCACTTTATAACTCTAGGAGTTACATAACCCAAGAGACAAGAGTTACAAGACAAGAGTTATGTCTTGCAAGAGTTACATAACTCAAGAGTCACAAGCAAGTAACCATAGTTACTTATGTAACCTTAGTTAGCCCATCATAAACTAAGGTTACCCTTTTGGGTATCTACACATTAGTCCTACACTTTAGTATGACAACACATTGGCCCCCTTAACATAATGTCCATAAGACCACATAATTAGGCCAAACCAAAAGATAGCACATAACATATAATTATCCATATATTGTTCATATGTGTGTAGATATAAGTCCATATATCTAGATATAAATCCATATATCTTACAATCTCCCACTTGGACGAGATATACAAACATATGTACAATCCTTAATATTATATGTTACAAACCTTAGGTGCACAAAATTGCTATCACAATAAAATTGTCATGAACAATCCGGTCCATCAATCATACCAACATAGGACCTAAGAGCTCGTCGTTACTCATTCGTAACTAGAACCAATCATAGATCACGTATATCAATATAACCAACGACATGGATCAAGTGTAGGTATGTAGCATGGAAATAACATAAAGTGTGGTCAATAGAATGTCTATTTCCAACTGGTTCTCTTTATTGAGATCATACTTAAACTGTAAGAGTACAAAACTTTAAAACTGAATATCTGCGCAGATATAACTGAATTACTGAATTTCTGAATATAATGGACAATACGTAAATGTGCAATACAAACTCCCACTAAAATACATAATCCTTATCTGATTTGACACCCATACAAGCAATATGCTCAAGAAATACTTTTGGTGTCAATCCCTTAGTGAGCGGATCCGAAAGCATGGAGTTTGTACTTATGTACTTAATGCACAATTGTCCATTTTGTACTCTTTCCTTAACAACCCGAAATTTGACGTCCTTATGTTTTGCTTTCGTCAAACTACTGTTGTTATTAACATATGCAACCATGGTTACATATGTTATTAGCATAAATGGCAAAATTGGAGTCGGTATACCTGATGATCTCAAACTGGTCCGAACTCCGATATGTAAGCATGTAATCCTTTGTTCTATGTATGTTCCTCATGACCCTTTTGGCTGCCTACCAATGGTCCATACCCGGATTGCTTAGATATCTGCCTAACATCCCAACAATGTATGCTATATCAGGTCGTGTACATACCTGAGCATACATCAGACTACCTACCGCCGAAGCATAAGGCGTCTTCTGCATTTCCGAAATTTCATAATTATAATTTGGGCACTGTTTGAGACTATATTTGTCTCCCTTAGCAACAGGGGTGTTGACTGGTTTACAATCCTGCATGCCAAATCTTTTCAGAACCTTATCGATATAGCCCTTTTGTTACAGACCGAGAACACCTTTGGAGCGATCTCGTTATATCTGAATTCCTAATACAAAAGAAGCTTCACCAAGATCTTTCATTTCAAATTTCTTTGAAAGAAATTTCTTAGTTTCAAGTAATAATGCTATCGTTACAGGCAAGCAGTATGTCATCGACATATAAAACCAGAAAAATATACTTACTCCCACTGAACTTATGGTATATACAGTCATCAGCAATATTCGGTTCAAAACCAAAAAAAATTGTAATGACTGCATGAAACTTATAATACCATTGACGAGAAGCTTGCTTGAGCCCATAGATGGATTTCTTTAATTTGCAAACCTTCTTCTCTGATTCATCCGAAACAAAGTTTTCAGGTTGCACCATATAAGTTTCCTTAATGTCACCATTGAGAAAAACAGTCTTAACATCCATTTGATGAAGCTCAAGATCAAAATGTGCTACTAATGCCATTATAGTCCTGAAAGAGTCTTTCGATGAAACTGGAGAGAAAGTCTCTTTACAATCAATGTCTTCCTTTTGAGTGTAGCCTTTTGCAACAAGACGAGCTTTGTACTTAATAACATTGCCCCTTGAATCCCTTTTGGTTTTAAAAATCCATTTACAACCAATAGGTTTAATACCTTCGAGCAATGTAACAAGCTCCCAAATGTCATTATTGCTCATAGACTTCATCTCATCATTCATGGCATCAATCCACTTTTGAGAGTTAGAACACTTAATGACTTGACGGAAGTTGATTGGATCATCTTCCTCAAGTCCAATATCACTTTCTTGTTCTTGGAGAAATACATAATAATCATCCGAAATTGCATTTCTCCTCTCTCTAGTGGATCTCCTTAATGGCATTTCAGTTACTTGAGGTTGTTGAGTTTGATTTTCATTAGTTATATCAGGGTCCTGATGGGGGAGATTTTCGAGATTGTCTTGAACCGGAGTTGCATCAACAACTTGAAGGAAAGACACATGTTCTTCCTCAAAGACAAAATCTCTAACAACTTTATTTATCTCCCCACCCCCCAAACTCAATATCCTCAAAGAACCTAGCATTTACCGTCTCAAAAATAGTTCGTGATGTGGGATCATAAAACTTAAAACCCCTGGATTTTTCAGAATATCCAACAAAATAGCTACTAACCGTCTTAGCGTCCAGTTTCTTTTCAACGGCCTATAAGGCCTTGCCTCAGCTGGACAACCCCAAATGTGAAAATGCCGAATACCGGGTTTATGCCCAGTCCAAAGTTCATATGGGGTTTTTAGATTGTAGCTACAGTTGGAACTCTATTAAGAATATAAGTTGCAGTTTTTAATATGGATTGGGATTTTCATGAATAATATAGGTACCCATAACGAGAGTAATCGTCTATCAATTTTAAGACGTCCGAAGCTCTCTTAGCACCTAATCTAGTCTTGTTTGTTTTGTTTTCCCTTGATACACTCAATACAAATTTCCGAATTTGAGGAATCAAGAGAATCAAGAATTCCATCTGACATGAGTTTCTGAATTCTTTGAATGGATATCAGACCCAAACGTTTATGCCAGAGTGAAAAAGAATTCTCATTAGTTAATTTTGCTTTTGGTACCATTAAACTTGTATGCAAAGTTTCTTTATTTGAAGTTATTGTATCAACCAAATATAAGCTATCAAATGTTGATAAAACACCAGTACCAATAAGATTTGAATTCCAAAAGAGACTAACTTTATTGTCCCCAAATGTACATTAATAACCGAATATGTCCAATTGGGGAACAGAAAAATTAAATTCCGTCTAAAAGACGGTACAACAAAAGTCTCATTCAAATCTAAATGAAAACCGGTCTTAAACAACAGCCTAGATTTGCCAATAGCTTCAACTGGCACCTTCTTGCCGTCACCCTCATAGATGTATCTTTCACCATCTTTTGGTTTTCGGCAGTTCAGGCAACCCTGCATAGATATCCTTATGTGAGCAGCATTACCTACCCACCAATTATCCTTAGGTACCGAAATTAAATTAACTTCAGAACAAACAAGAGACAGAAATGTACCTTTTTTCGCACGCCAGGCATGGTACTTGGTACAATCTCTCTTTACATGATCAGTCCCATTACATAGAAAGCAACCTAATCCAGTAATTTCAACCTTAGGTTCCTTATGTTGCTTAATCTTGGGCCTTACAACCGCAACTTCCTTATTTTTCCTCTTCTTAGTTTCCTTAGAAGAAGATGCCAAAAGAGCACTTTCAGTCTTATCTTGCTTAATCCTTTCCTCTTCTTGCACACAGTTTGAAATGAGCTCATTTAGAGTCCATTTCTCCTTCAGGCAGTTGTAACTGACCTTAAACTGATTAAAGTGTGCAGGAAGAGATATCAAAACAAAGTACACAAGCAGTTCCTCAGTTAATACTAGCTTGAGTGACTTAAGTTACGAAGCAAGATGAGACATTTCCAAAATGTACTCCCTAATGTTTTCCTTGCCCTTATACCTCATAGAAACAAGTTTACTCAATAGTGCACTTGTTTCCGCCTTTTCGTTTTGAATAAAACGCTGTTCGAGGTTTTCAAGGAAAACTTTGGCATTAGGTTCATCATTCATAGTGCCCCTGAATGATTCTGGAATTGCACGCTTCATGATCATTAGACTCATGCGATTCGAGCGTTCCCACTTCTCCATCGCTCTCTTTTCATTAGGAGAGGATGTATCCTCAAGAGGAGTAGGTTGCTCAGTCCGAAGGGCTAAGTCAAGATCCATGCAACCGAGAACGATCATTACATTCTCTTTCCATTCCTTAAAGTTAGTGCCGTTAAGAACAGGGATGCTATTGATATTGGCAGAGATCGTAGAAGCAGAAGAGTTTACTGAAAATTGAACAAAGGATTACTAAATACATGCTTACAAAACTTGAACTTTAACTTTATAGATTCAAAGTTAGGCATTTCCCATTACAAGATACCTAGCACAACATTGATTTTAGTCTTTGGACAGAAAATCAACTTGTAAGTGGTACTCTTGGTGTAGTGATCAAACATAGACAATAAACTCCTGTCAAATATTAAACCTTCCTTTGGGCCGATTTAATATTCACATGGAAAACCAAATAATCGTCTCATATTTACCACCACAAGAATGTTCGAATTCCTGCCAAATAACACCTTCCTTTGGGCCGGTGTTAAACGCATGGAAGACTAACATCCACAGTCATCTTATATTTTAAAATTAATCAATCTACACAATAGAGGTTACTTTGGCAACATAGTGCTTCAATTGAATAACTAAAATATTAGATGCTATAAACTTTAGTTCCTTAAGCCATTTTATGAATCTCAACTTAATGTGTTACATGATTGGATGTGTAACACTTGAATATTAATTATTGTTTACTGAATTGGACAATTCTATAATATATAAGAATTGATGGACTATAAAACAATTAACATTCACTAAAATTTAAGAGAGTTGAAACGTTTTTCTTAAACTTTACTGGACCAGACAATCGATTGTCAACACAGACAATCGATTGTTTGGTTTTTTCTGAATTTTAAGTCACTGGATGTGACAAGGAAAAATTTTTCTAAGTTACTGGACCAGACAATCGATTGTCAAAACAGACAATCGATTGTTTGGTTTTTTCTGGAAAAATTTCAAGTCACTGGATGTGACAAGGAAAAATTTTTCTAAGTTACTGGACCAGACAATCGATTGTCAAAACAGACAATCGATTGTTTGGTTTTTTCTGGAAAATTTTCAAGTCACTGGATGTGACAAGGAAAAATTTTTCTAAGTTACTGGACCAGACAATCGATTGTCAAAACAGACAATCGATTGTTTGGTTTTTTCTTGAAAAATTTTAAGTCACTGGATGTGAAAAGGAAAAATTTTTCTAAGTTACTGGACCAGACAATCGATTATCAAATCCAGACAATCGATTGTCAGGTATACTTTAAAAAAACATTTCATCTCACTAGAGTGTATACAAGCGATTGTACAGTGTATACTTTTTCTGAATTATAACATGATTTTTAACATGAATCTTTAAACATGAAAACATGTTATTTACCAACTAAATCATGCTATATACAACGTTTTAACATGATATAAAAACATCAAACTGAATCAAATCATAACATTCATAAGATCATGCTATCATGCTATTTCATGGTAGAATTTCATAAACAAAATTCTAATTATACTTTAACATGAATCCTAATATAACATGAACCTTATGAACATCCAAATTATCCAAAATGAAGGGTGGCTCTGATACCAATTGTTAGGATTATGATTCCTACTAAAAACAACAACCTTCATATTGAATAATCCGGAATTACAACTACATGAGCGGAAGCTAACCTGAATCCATATGTGGAATTTGATGAACCTCCTTTGAAGATTGTCCTTATGTTCTTGTGAATTCCTTGATCCTTCCTTCAAGTTTCTTGAAGTTGTGATTGTCACCACAAGAATGAATCCACAATATTTAACAATATGAGAATTGTTACACAATAACAATAATATGACAATGATCAAATTTGGCTTATGGTTTTCCACCCTATTTGCAAGACAATGGACAATATGGTTCTTGATTCAATGGGAAAAAGAAGAACTTGTCTTGCACTAGAATGGGAACCATAACCCCACTTTATAACTCTAGGAGTTACATAACCCAAGAGACAAGAGTTACAAGACAAGAGTTATGTCTTGCAAGAGTTACATAACTCAAGAGTCACAAGCAAGTAACCATAGTTACTTATGTAACCTTAGTTAGCCCATCATAAACTAAGGTTACCCTTTTGGGTATCTACACATTAGTCCTACACTTTAGTATGACAACACATTGGCCCCCTTAACATAATGTCCATAAGACCACATAATTAGGCCAAACCAAAAGATAGCACATAACATATAATTATCCATATATTGTTCATATGTGTGTAGATATAAGTCCATATATCTAGATATAAATCCATATATCTTACATTAAATTCATGGGAAGGATAGAACTAATATTATAAAATGGACAAAATTCCAAATGGTAAAAGCTTTATTTGCAATTTTTAAGGGTGGATTTAGCTTCTGTTGTTGGTTGCTAATTGATAGCATGATTATGGAATCTGTTATCATGAACATATCTTGAATACATGAGCTACTACATTGAAATGAGGGCATGAAATGTTATACGTAGTTGAAAAAGTTTATTCAGAAGGAATATTGAGATTATTGCGTATTTTTTATTTATTTCACACATTTAAATATGTGCATTGACCCATGACTAGATAGCGTTATATACACGTATATATATATATATATATATATATATATATATATATATATATATATGTATATATATATATATATATATATATATATATATATATGTATATGGGATATGGGAAAAGGATATGGTGTTATATACACACCACCACCTGATCAGCTGGTATATGATGATGATGTTGCCTACAATGGCCGATACGGTATGATGGGATGCCTTCAGTGGCTTGATAATATTATGTTCACCCATACCTATGCATGACACGACATTTATGCGCACATGCATGACATTATAAATGTTTCATAATTTACAAAGTTATTCAGATTTATAGATGTATTTCTTTATTCCATGTTTGATCTATGTCATTTACGTACTAATTTTCATGCCTTACATACTCATTATATTTTTCGTACTGACGCCCTATTTCACGGGGCCTGCGTTTCATACCCGCAGGTGCAGGTAAGCAAACTAGCGGTCCCCCTTCTTAGGATCCTTGATCAGCGAGAGTTGGCGTGCTTCATTTGATCAGAAGCTGCTTTTGATGTTGGTACGATATGTTTGTGTGTGTGTGTACATATATATATATATATATATATATATATATATATATATATATATATATATATATATATATATATATATGGGCATAACGTGGCTCAGTCCCATATTTGTACAATTATATTTCTATTAGAGGTCAGTAGACAGTATGTCTAGTTGGATAGTATGTGGCCTTGCCGACTTCCAGTTTTGAGGTATATAGTTGTCTATAGCAGCCTTGTCGGCTTATCCTATATATGTTGCACATATATGTATGTATGCCTTTTTAGGAAAATTTCCTTTATGTACATTATTCTCGTAATTCAACAGATGTTATTCAGGTTTATACCTTAGACGCATGCTTAGAGGTGTTTGACAGGTAGGATTCGGGCACCCGTCGTGGCCCATCAGTTTGGGTCGTGATAGCATAGCTCCATACAATAATTTAAGGATTGAACATAAAATTTAGTGTCATTATGAGATTAAGTATAATTCGACGCGATCAGAGTGAGTTGGAAGAACTTGAAGTTCATAAGTTAATGCTATTTGGTTTTGGGTATTTATTCTTACGTTTTATGTTACTTTCTGTGTTTTGAGAGGTCAAGGAGGGTCATTTTATGTTTACGAATTTTTTGGTATGTTTGGGCGAGGCCCCAGGAGACTCGGGTGCTACTCGATGATGCACTGATCAAGGTTGGACTTGAAAGAACTGATGTTGCACTAGTTCTAGTGCATTTGCACATGCAAGATTTTGGCTGCAGGTGTGAGCTTTTGATGGCAGAAGAGGCATAGCGTGGACTGCCCGATGGCCGCAAAAGCGAAGCAGCTACCGTATCTACAAAGGCACATGTGCGAGGCTGTGGATCACAGAAGTGGGGAGGGTCACGCATGCGACGCGTGTGCCACAGAAGCGGGCTCGCAGAAGCGAGGCTTTGCCTGCAGAAGCGATGGAGTCAGACCTGGGTGTGATCCAGACCTGCAAATTTTGTCTGCAGAAGCGGAGCCGCAAGTGCGTCAATGGCATCGCAGGTGCAAAAATCGATGGGCATTGAGGTTCATTTAAGTCGAGGACTTAGGCTATTTTGGCTCATTTCTTTCATCTCTTGGGTGATTTTTGAGCTCTTTGAAGAGGGGTTTTCACCTAGATATTGGAGGTAAGTAATTTCTATCCAATGTAAGATAAATACGTAGATTATAGGTATAGTTTAACATGAAAAATTATGAAAATTATAGGTTTAGTTGGAAAATCTAGGTTTTGATAAAAATAGGATTTAACCACAAAAATGACCATGAAATTGGGTATAATATTTATATTTGAGTTCGTGGGGTTATGGGTAACATTTATTCACTGCTTGCTAGTGTGTTATTATTATTAATTACATATCACATGCTTATTTGGAATACCTATATTTTATTTGTTGGCCCAAAGTAAGTGTCAATGTCAACCTATAATTACTACTTCTTTGAGGTTAGACATGATACTTACTGGTTATATGTTATTTATGTGCTCACGCTACACTCTGCACTAATCGTGCAGGATCTTAGGCAGATGCATCTGGCACTCATACCGGCGCGCACCCCATTACCCCGAGGCTTAGTGGTGAACTGCTTTCCGAGTCCGTTTTACAGCACCCGGAGTCTATCTTTTACATTTCAGACAGTAGTTTAGGGTTTTGTATATTCTACTAGTAGTTAATACACTTGTGACACCAGTTCTTGGAAAGACGTTAGTAGATATTTGATGGATTTTGAGTATTTATTACACCACACATTCTTTTATACTTGTTTATGCTTTATTTAATTAAATTTTCCACCTCTTATTTACTTAATAAATAAAAGTCAACTATTTTGAGTTAAAAAGAATAAATACGTGGCTAGTTCATGTAACGACCCTGCCGGTCATTTCAAGAGTTGTAGATCCGTCCCCCATTTGCGCATCCTTTTGTATTCTACAGTTGTTATATGACTTACATGTTGGTTAATTCAGATCCGATGAGATTTCAGAATGAATTGAGACACTTCGACTCATAATTAAAACTTTAAATTGGAAACACTAATCGGATATTGACTTATGTGTAAACAACTTCGGATTTGAATTTTGACGATTTTGTTAACCCTGTTGGGTGATTTTGGACTTAGTGGCGTGTTCAGATTGTGATTTAGAGGTTCGTAGAGGAATTAGGCTTGAAATGGCGAAAGTTAAACTTTTGAAAAGTTGACCGGGAGTGGACTTTTTGATATCAAGGTCAAATTGGATTTTTGGAAGTTGGTGTAGGTTCGCGGAGTCATTTTTTATTTGTGTGCAAAATTTAAGGTCAATCGTACGTGATTTGATAGGTTTTGACGTCGATTGTAGAATTTGGACATTTCAAAGTGCATTAGGCTTGAATCCGTATGCAATTAGTGTTTTTGATGTTGTTTGAGATGGCTTGAGGATTCGACTAAGTTCCTATGATATTTTAAGACATGTTGGTATGTTTGATTGAGGTCGCGGGAGCCTTGGGCGGATTACGGGTGGTTAACGAAGTTGGATTGAATTAGAGGGTAGATGAAATTTTTGGTCACTACTGGTGTAATCGCATCTGCGGAGTGGACACCACAAGTGCGAGCCCGCAAAAATGGTAAGGAGTCTTCTATTATGACCCAAAATTCTCACCGTAGGGACCGTGATGGCACCTAACATTGCACTTGCTAGGCAAGCCAATGTTAGACATATTATCCATTTTTAACAGTTGAATTGAATAACGAGAAATGCTAAAGTAAATAAAATACAAATGTGGAAGCTAAAACTATTAGGAACCTACACAAAATTCCTGAACCTAATGTCACGAGTGCACGGGCTTCTAGAATAATACATACAAGGGTTTGAAAAAAATAAAAAGTTGTTTGAATGAAAATACACAGCTATATAGAAAGTGGAAGGGGACTCCAGGAGCTGTGGGCGTTGAACAACCATACCTCAAGTCTCTGCAACTGTCCAATCTGAGCATGCTAATAACCGCAGTGAGACCGATTCCAAAATTTGCACAGTGTGCAGAGTGTAGTGCCAGTATAACCGTGTCACGACCCGAATTTCCCACCTTCGGGGGTCACGATGGCACCTACTAGTAGGAGCTAGGCAACAATTGGTCAATTGCCTAAGAAGGCTAATTAATTTTGGCCGTGTTAACATCACCTTCTCCTTGGGGAGTGCACTGGAAGAATCATCCCAGGCTTCTGCATAGTTCATTAAATCAAGGGACCTCGAGAGATCCCCGATGTCGCAAATATAGGTTCGGAGGAGCTACCAACTCAACCTCAGGACGTGGATAGTCTTGGGGCCCTGGGTCCGACCTACGAAAAAGTCTCCAAAGTCCTTATGATCGATGCTTGGAAGAAGAAAAAAAAAGAGAGGGAAAACAGCAAGAAGGGCTACCGGAACAAATACTCCTTTCATATATTGACAAAAAGGAAAAACACCTTTGCACTATTCGTATCCTAGGATGGAGAACACATGGAGCAAAAAAGGGCTCGGAGACTACTCCTCTTTACTATCATCTTCACCCCATCGGGGGCAAACAAGAGAGCCAGTCTTCCCTCCGTCATGCGAGCCTTCTCCGGGTCGGCAGAAAGCTCGAAGCCTCTACCTCGAGTTCTTCCAAGACCTCCCTTTTCGCCTTCACTTTGGCATGCTCGATGGCTTGGACCAGCTTTTGCTCAACCGCCAGTGATATGTCATGAACTATTGCATGCTCTAAGGCTGCATCCTTCCTATAAAAGGCAGCATCTCATTTGGCCTCTGGCTTAGCTGTGGCCAAAGCAGAAATCTCCTTGCGATTGTCTGAGAGAAGGCCTCGGGATGTTGCCAATTTTGCGATCACAGTCTCGCTCCGTTCCTTCAGCCCGGAGACCTCCATTTCCAATTGACTAATCTGCGAATTGCTCTGCTCGACCTACAATGAGAGTTAAGATGGTGAATATGTGAATATGGAACATGTATGGTTACGGAGTAAAAGAGCAGGTATGAGCAAGGCAGAATACTTGAGCAGCAAGAGCGGCCTTGTCCCGAAGTGCCACCTCCAAAGATGCCCGAAGCTCCCCCAACTCTTTATCTCCCTGGGCGCCATGAGCCTGTGAGTCTTGTAGTTTTGAAGAAATGTTATTACGCTCCTTCTCATGGCAAGAAAGTTCCCCAAGAAGCCGAAGGATGGCATGATCATACATCTCTTTACACTGCGGCACAATGAGAAAGTTAAGATAGATGACGAATAATGCCCAAGAGTGAAAAGAAACGCGCAAGGAAAAATTATCACCTGCTGCAGGGACTTCTCTACTACTTTGATGGTGCTAAGGACGTTGAGATCAGATCCGTCGATTACACCATCAAAAATGTTGGCAATAAATCCTCCCCCTCTTAAAGGAGTACCAACCGTAATGCCAACCATCCTTTCGACATCCCTCAGTTCTCTTGGTGAGACTGCAAAGTTTTGAATATCGGATCGCCGATTTCTCCAAATAGTGACCCATGTTCTTGGAAGGACCCAATACGGCCCTGCTAGCAGAAGCTACATCGAATCTGGTTGTAAAATTCAAAGATACATAAACGTCCTCTTCAAGGACCCCTAACTCCTTAGCCCTGCTGGACCCAGCAATCCCAGACTTAGCAGCCTCCGACCGGGGCGCCTGTAAATCTCTTACGCTGGATCTCATTCTCCTCCTCAATGGACTTCCATCATTGTCCTCCCCCTCAACATCAGGGTTCAACCCGGAGGTTAGGGCAACAGTTTCATCAGGACGAGCACTGGCCGCCCTGTCTTTCCATTTCTTTTTCATATCAAGCGCCAAGGCATATACTTCACTATCGGAGGGTAGCCTCATCTACATATTCTCTCCAAGGACTGGACCAGCACAATAAATATGATACGTTGTTTCTTAGAGCTCGGAAGGGAACACAAAATCGGAGCACGAACGGTAAAGAAATCTCCTCCTGATTCTTATCCACCCAACCGTCTTTATCCATGACGGTACAAGACCGGAGACAATACGGGAACATTTCATCCAAATGCCTAATCAGTCCCGCTAAATCTTGGACTACCTCAAGAGGCAAAGCAACAGCTGGAGAGAGTACAAAGGGGTTATCATGACAAACAAAAGAATAATTAAGAAATTTCTAAAGGGAAGATCACTTACATCAATCGTTCCATCGCTCTAGAAAGGGCATCCTCCAGGTCTGGATGATATCTCAGGTCCCCACTCGAATAAACCTGCTCATCCATCCTCGGTCCTTCCCCTCATCAACACTTATGAAGCAAGATTTTTTGGACCACTATCAAAGCTTGATTAATCCTCCATTAAGCCTAGGGCGATACAATCTGATCAAATGGCTAAGGGTAAAAACCTTTCTTGTAACTCCTTCGGTAAAGTTCAGGAGCATCAACACGATCCTCCAAAACAAGGGTAGATCTAACCAAGGGTCACCCAATATAGAGCGCAGAAGTCAAGAATAACTGGATCGATTTCTAAAGGGGGAGACTCGATAGATTTATCAGGATCCAGGATGAATGGGTAAGTATATATGTAAAGAAAACCATCCTTGAAGTTGGTAATGTTGTCGCTGGGTCAGGAATTTCTACCTTCACTGTCGTGCTCCATCGGCAGTCCTCCTTCACTTTGTCAGCATCGGTCACGATGCTAATATATCGAGATATGCGCTCACATTGACCTAGTATAGATGAGGGAGTCTCGATGTTGAAATATTTCGATATGTCAATATCGGGAGGGTCCATTGATCTAAAGTGGGAATTATTTGTTTTCCTCCTCAAACAATCGGGACGACGACACAATGTCATTCCATCGAGGGATCGTCCTAGAAGTCGTGGCCATGAAAACTGGTAAAACCTTTCTGTAAAGATAGGGAAAGATATAAAGGTATCAAATAGCAAAAATTCTAATTTACAAGCCTAAAGGAAGGGTGAAGATGGGGAGTATCTAGAAACTGGAGCATTTATAGGAATCCCTAGGGAAGCAGAAGAGATGAACCTATGGCAGTTCGTGGGTTTCTTGATTACCGCATTTAATGGCGGCCGTGCACGATTCCTTGGGATATGGAATTTAATGCTCTTAGATAGTTGAATTCATGGCAATAATGGCCTCGAGACAACGACTCAATATCATTTCCATTCACTTCGTTCTAGGAAATGCGGAGACTATCTGCGTGCGGTGAAATCAAGAGAATCTATTTCCCGCCATTAAGGTATATTCAGAATGTCGTGACAGCACCTCGAGGCTGTGGGATCATGATCGGGCTCCCTATCTCGAGGATCATCCATGGCACTGCAGTGGATCCGAGATTACATGATCCATCCGCGGCCCAGCAAAGGTTACGAAGATGGGGGACTCCCGAGGCAAGAAATTAGAATCAATGGGCTCCGGTGTCTTGCCTAGCCGTCCTATCCCCGTATCTTTACATTTAGTGCACTTTGTATCATGTTATATTTGCTCGCCTATATAAGGGGAACCCATATCATTTTGTAAAGGACTGATGTTGCTCTATTTCTCCACAAGTGCAATAATCTCTCTCTCTCTCTCTCTCTCTCTCTCTCTCTCTCTTTTCTTCTAAGTTGTTCATTCTCACTGGCACGGGGCCGCTTTAGAATTTATCATTATCTTATTTGTTCTTCACTATTTTCCTCAATATTGGTAACATAAAGCCTTGCTCGATCATATCTCTGTCCGTTATCCCATTCTCGACTGCCTTCGGTAGCTCGAGCTCTTCTCGACCTTGGTCTTGAGGTCTTCATCGACCATCTCTATACCCGGGCAATCGACCCCTTTGGTTTGATTACTGTCTCATTTTAACTCGCATTTCATCATTATACTTTGCGTTCTTAGCATTAACTGCTTTAACAACTAGCTCGAGAATAGATCACGTATTTTTATAATCACATTTACAAATTTAATTGTTGTTACTATTTTCATGTTAAACAATATTCAATGATGGATCTTCCTGGGCTGAATGGGCCATATACAGAGTAATTGAGCATATAATAATGGGAGCACATGAGGCTATCAGCATGGTGCATTGTATACAACATGTGCATTGGGATGTAGAAGTAGAGGATTTATATTCCTCATATAATTTAAATTTGATATATTTTACTATTTACTATTATTTCTATATTGAATTGTGCCGTTGAATTCGTTACTACCTTTCAGTCCGAAGATTGGATTTGTTACATATTGAGTTGGTTGTACTCACGCTACACCCTACAAATCGTGTGCAGATCGAGGTGCTTCTGGTCACAGCGGCTGCTAATTGAGGAGACAAGACCTCGGGAGACAATGGAGGTAGATCCATGGCGTTCGCAGGCCCTGACTCTCCTTCATTATCTTTATCTGTATTTTAGCTTTTATTCTTAGACATTGTAGTAAATTGTATTATGGTATTGATGCTCATGAACTCGATGAACCCCCATTTTGGGATATATTGTTTATTTCACAGATTTATTTCTATTTCGAAAAGGTTTTTCTTAAAAATTACCTGATTCCGTCTATATTTTCAAAGTTATTACTGTGTTAAGATGGTTGAGTAGTGACTTGCCTGGTTCCATGATAGGCGTCATCCCGACGGTTTGTTTTGGGTCATAACAAGTTGGTATCAAGGCCTAGGTTACATAGGTCTCATGAGTCATGAGCAAGTTTAGTAGAGTCTTTCAGATTGGTATGGAGGAGTTTGTACTTATCTTCGAGAGGCTGCTGAACCCCTAGGAAACTTCACATTCTTGAATTCTTGTAGAGTGAATCTGTTGATTCTGGTAATTAAACTTCTGATATTCTATTCTTTTAGAGATGGCGATGACACGTACTACTGGGAAGGATGGACTGACACTAGTACCACCAATCAGGGCCGTGAGAGGTCGATGTCACGGTAGAGGTCACAGCACGGGTAGAGGTGCGCCTCGTACAATAGCTAGGACAACACCTGCAGATCTACCAGTTGCCCCAATTCAGGAGCAGGTCCTAGTTATGGATGTGCCTGTGGGGCCAGCTCGGGCACCACCTGTCCCATTGTGATTCTAGGTCTTTAGGAGGCCTTAGCTAAAATTCTGATTGTGTGCCCAGTCTTGCTCAGGTGGTCTCTGTTCCGGTCGTAGCAACCACTTCTCAGGCCGGAGGAGGTACTTAGACTCCCGTTGCCGGTACACTAGAGTAGGTAATGTAGGGACTCCAGACATTGGGGGCACTACCAGTCCAGTTGGTGGCAACTGCTCAGGCCTATGAAGTTCCTATTATGACTGATGATTAGCAGCGGAGACTAGAGAGGCTTAGTAGACTCCAACCTCCATCCTTCAGCGGGACAGAGACGGAGGATGCCCAGGGTTTCTTGGACAAGTGTCAGAGGATTCTTTGTACAAAAGGTATTCTAGAGACCAGTGGGGTCTCGTTCACTACTTTTCATTTTTCTGTGGCAGCCTTTAGTTGGTAGGAGGTTATGAGAGGCGTAGGCCAGTCGGTGCAGTGCCACTTACGTGGAAAGAGTTCTCCGTTCTCTTTTAGGAGAAACATGTCGCAGTCTTATAGAGAGGGGCTGCAAAGACATTTTGAGCGATTACGTCAAGATGACATGTTAGCTACAGTTGCTTATGACTACAGAGAGGGTATCTAGTGCTGCTTTTGATGAGGTTGTTGACATTTCTCGGCAGATAGAGATGGTCCGCAGCTAGGAGCGAGTTGAGAGGTATTCCAAAAGGTCTAGTGGATCATGTGGTTTTATTAGTGTTCCTTCTGTAGGTCAATTCTACCAAGGTAGGGGTCGTCCCAATAGGCATGCTCAGACGACTTATCTAGTCCACTTTGGTGCATCATCTGGCCATGGTTCAGACAGTTCTCAGCAGGGTCACCCCTCTATCAGTTCTCTTCCAGCTCAGAGTTCCTCTCATACACTATCAAGATTACTCAGGGTTCATCTATGTCGGGTTCTTCTAGTAGTTATCCAGGTGCTCGGGCCTTCCTCCAGTCACCACTGTTATTCTCAAGGAGAGGTTGTTTGAGTGTAGAGGTTTAGGTCACATAAAGAGGCATTGTCTCCCCCATTCAGTAGGTTTAGCACAGCAAAGGAGTCAGCCTATGACTTCAACACCCATTACTTCACCACCCACCCAGCCCACTCGGGGTGGAGATCAGTTACCTAGGGGTTGCCTTAGAGGGCAAGGCCGGTCAGGCAGCGGCCAGTCCCGATTCTATCCACTCCCTGCTAGACCAGATATTATTGCTTCAAACACAGTGATCACAGGTATTGTCTTAGTATATCACCGAGATGCTTCTATATTATTTGACCCTGGTTCCACCTA
Source organism: Nicotiana benthamiana (assembly GCA_034376525.1). NCBI lineage: Eukaryota > Viridiplantae > Streptophyta > Magnoliopsida > Solanales > Solanaceae > Nicotiana > Nicotiana benthamiana. The sequence continues at coordinate 49,031,959 of CM067337.1, read as the reverse complement.
TTCATATGTATCATCATATTTCTCATTATCTGTATATGCCCCATGAGTCTTTAGCTTTATCTGTTCATGTATCTATGCTGGTGGGTGATACTAGTATTGTGGACCGTGTGTACCAGTCGTGTATAGTGACTATTGGGGGATTGGAGACTAGAGTTAATCTCTTGATTCTTAGTATGGTTGATTTTGACGTGATCTGGGTATGGATTGGTTGTCTCCATATCACGCTATTTTAGATTGTCAATCTAAGACTGTGACTTTGCCGATGCCGGGGTTACCACAGATTGAGTGGCGAGGTTCTCTAAACTATGTTCCTAGTAGAGTGATTACGTATTTGAAGGCCCATTGGATGGTTGGGAAGGTTTTTTTTTTATCTTATTTGACCTTTGTGAGGGATGTTTGTATTGAGACTCCTACTATTGGTTCTGCTTCGGTGGTGCGATGTTGTTCGGATGTGTTTCCTGCAGAACTTTAGGGCATGCCGCTTGACAGGGATATTAACGTTGGAATTAACTTGGTTCCAGGCACTCAAACTATTTCTATACCTCTATAATGTATGGCACCAACTGAGTTGAAGGAGCAGCTTCATAAATTCCATGATAAGGGTTTTATTAGGCATAGTGTGTCACTTTGGGGTGCACCTATTTTGTTTGTGAAGAAGAAGGATGGTACTATGAGAATGTTCATTGATTATAGGCAGCTGAACAAAGTCACAATCAAGAACAAGTATCCTTTGCCACATATTGATGATCTATTTGACCAGCTTCAGGGAGTGAGGGTGTTCTCCAAGATAGATTTGAGGTCTAGGTATCATCAGTTAAATTTTTGGGACTCGGATATTCTTAAGACAGCTATCAGGACCCATTATGGTCATTACAAGTTCCTTGCGATGTCTTTTGGGCTGACCAACTCCCAAACAACATTCATGCATCTGATGAACAGTGTATTTCAGCCTTCTCATGACTCATTCATTATTGTGTTCATTGATGATATCCTGGTGTTCTCTTGTAAGTAGGAGGAGCATGCCCAATATTTGAGGATTGCGTTGTAGTAGTTGAGGGAGAAGAAGCTTTATGTTAAGTTCTCCAAGTGTGAGTTTTGCTCAGTTCACTGGTGTTCTTGGGGCACGTGGTATCCAGTGAGGGTATTCAGGTAGATCAGAAGAAGATAAAGGTGGTTTAGAATTGGCGGAGACCGTTCTCAGCTATAGAGATTCAGAGTTTTCTAGGATTGGCTGGATATTATCATTGCTTTAGTTTCTCATCTATTGCATTACCCTTGACCAAATTGACAAAAAAAGGGTGCTCTTTCAGGTGGTCTGCTGAGTGTGAGGAGAGCTTTCAGAAGCTCAAGAGTGCCTTGGCCACAACTCTAGTTCTAGTTCTACCATCATCTTTTGGTTCATATACCATGTATCGTGATGCTTCTCTGATCGGTATTGGGTGTGTTTTGATGCAGGGGTAGAGTGATTCCTTATGATTCACGTCAATTAAAGCATCATGAGAAGACCTACCATGTTCATGATTTGGATTTTGCTGCCACTGTTCATGCATTGAAGATTTGGAGGCACTATCTCTATGGTGTATCTTGTGAGGTATTTATTAATCATCGTAGCCCCCATCATTTGTTCAACAGAGATGGTTTGAGGCAACAGAGATGGTTTGAGCTACTATAGGACTATGATATTACTATTCTGTATCATCCGGGAAAGGCCAATATGGTAGCCAATGCCTTGAGTAGGAAGGCAGTGAGTATGGGTGGCCTTGCATTCATTCCTGTTGGTGAGAGACCTTTTACAGTCGATGTCTAGGCCTTGGCCAACCAGTTCGTGAGATTAGATATTCGGAGCCAATTCGGGTTCTAGCTAGTATGATGATCCTCATTTGCTTATCCTCAAGGAAAAGATTCAGGATGCCAGAGATATGACTGTTGGAGATGATGGGGTGTTGAGGATTTAGAGCCGGATATGTGTTCCCAATGTAGATGGGCTTTGGGAGTTGATTCTTGAGGAGGCCTACATCTCGCGGTATTCCATCCATCTGGGTATCACAAAGATCTATCAAGACCTGAGGTAGCATTATTAGTGGAGGAGGATGAAGAAGGATATAGTTTGGTTTTTAGCTTGATGATGTCTTAACTATTAGCAGGTAAAATATGAGAATCAGAGACCGGTTGGATTGTTTCAAAGGATAGAGATTCTAGAGGGGAAGTGGAAGGGATCACCATGGATTTTGTAGGTGGTCTCCCATGGACTTCAAGGAAGTTTGATGCTATTTTGGTGATTATGGATCAGCTGACCAGCTTTGCATACTTCATTCTAATGGGTACTGCGTATTCTTCGGATTGGTTAGCTGAGATTTTCATACGAAGGATTATTCTCCTTCACGGTATGCCGTTTTACATTATTTAGATAGAGGCATGTAGTTTACATTTCAGTTTTGGAGTGTCGTGCAGCGAAAGTTGGGCACTCACGTTGAGTTGAGTACAACATTTCACCCTCAGACGGATAGACAGTACGAACGCACTATCCAACTATTGGAGGACATGCTACGTGCTTGTGTCATTGATTTCAGGGGTTCATGGGACCAGTTTCTGACGCTCGTGGAGTTTTCTTAAAACAATAGTTATCAGTCGAGCATTCATCTGGCTCCGTATAACGCTTTATATAAGAGGATGTGTAGATCTCCGGGTGGGTTGGTTTGAGCCTGTAGGGCTAAGCTATTGGGTACTGACTTGGTTCAGGATGATTTGGACACGGTTAAATTGATTCGGGAGCAGCTTCGCACGATGCAGTCTAGGTAGAAGAGTTATGCCGACAAGAAGGTCCGTAATTGTGTCTTACATGGTTGGGGAGAAGGTTCGACTGAAGGATTCACCCATGAAAGGTGCTATGAGTTTTGCGAAGAAGGGAAAGTTGAGCCCTCAGTTCCTTGGTCCTTTTGAGGTACTTCAGAGGATTAGGGAGGTGTCTTACAAGCTTGCCTTGCCACCTAGCATGTCGAGTGTGCATTTAATATTTCATGTTTCTGTGCTCCGGAAGTATGTCAGCAATGCGTCTCATATGTTGGATTTCAGCACGTTTCAATTGGATGGTGATTTGACTTATGATGTGGAGCCGGTGGCCATTTTGGATCGACATGTGGGAAAGTTGAAGTCAAAGGATATAGCTTCAGTGAAGGTGCAATAGAGAGGTCTGCTCGTGTAGGGGGCTACTTGAGAGACTGAGTAGGAGATGTATAGCAGATATCCATGCCTATTTGTGACTCCAGGTATGTTTCTAGACTCCTTCGAGGACGAATGTTTGTTTAAGAAGGGGATGATGTAATGACCCGACCGGCCGTTTCAAGAGTTGTAGCCCCGTTACCCCATTTTCTTCTCCTTTTGTACTCTACAATTGTTATATTACTTACTAGGTTGGTTAGTTCAGATCCGGAGATATTTCAGAGTGAATTGAGATATTTTGTCTCATAATTGAAAGTTTAAGTAGGAAAAGTTGATTGGATATTAACTTATATGTAAATGATCTCAGATTTGAATTTTGACGGCTCCATTAACTCCGTTGGGTGATTTTGGAATTAGGAGCGTGTCCGGATTGTGATTTGGATCTCCGTAGTGGAATTGGTGAAAGTTGAGTTTTTGAAAAGTTTGGCGGAGAGTGAACTTTTTAATATTAGGGTCGTATTAGATTTTCGGAAGTTGGAATAGGTTCGTGGGGTCATTTGTGACTTGGTTGCAAAATTTAAGATCAATCTGACGTGATTTGATAGGTGACATCGTTTGTAGAATTTGAAAATTTTAAAGTTCATTAGGCTTGAATCTGTGTGCAATTTGTATTTTTGATGTTGTTTGAGGTGGTTTGAGAATTCGACTAAGTTCGTATGATATTTTAAGATGTATTGGTATGTTTGGTTGAGGCCACGGGGGCCTCAGGTGAATTACGGGTGGTTAACCAACTTGGATTGAATTAGATGGCAGCTGAAGTTTTTGGTCACTACTGGTATAATCGCATCTGCGGAGTGGGCACCATAGGTGCAAGCCCGCAGAAGCGGAAAGGAGCCGGCAGAAGCAGGAAAGGAGGAAGTTAGGCAGAGGCTGCATGTGCGAAGTTCCTTCTGCACCTATGATGTTGTAGATGCTGCTCGAGGCATGCAAAAGCAAATGTTTCCTCGCAGAAGCACGCCCGTTGGAGCGGGATTTTTGCCGCAGGTGCAGAAGGCCTGGGCAGAAACTATATATGCAAAGTTCCGAGATTTTTCACCATTTCTAATATTTTGAGCTCGGATTTTGGAGGTTTTTGAGAGGATTTTCAAGGGGGTTCTTGAGGTAAGTTCCTTGTGTTTATTTATGTTCAATAATTATATTTCTCCACTAATTTTCCCACCTAGTTGGGTGTTTTTGAGGTGTAATTTGGGGGTTTAAGGCTAGTGATTCGGAGATTTAATTTTGGGAATTTGAATGACCATTTGGTGTCATATTTTGATAAATTTTGTATGATTAGACTCGTGAATGAATGGGCTTTCAGGTTTTGTAACTTTTGTTGGATTTCGAAATGTGGGCCGGAGCCGACTTTTGTCCATTTTTGGATATGGCTTATAAATTAGTATTTTTCTTGTGGAATTGATTTCTTTAACCTATATTAATTGTATTGTATTGTTTGTGGCTAGATTCGGGATGTTTGAAGACCGATTTAAGAGGCAAAGGCGTGTTGGAGTATAGTTTTGGATTGAGGACGTTTGGATCCGGATGAACTCTCAAACTTTTACCTAGACTTCAAAGTTATTTTTTATTCCTTTTTAGCAATAAAAACTCGTCTTAGGAGCATAAATAGTTCGCATTTAGCTTAAATACAATTAAAGTATAGCAAATAATATGTGCCAAGCAGCCAAAAACTCATATTTTTAGCCTACCATCAGCGCCTTTAAGACTGACTTCTCTATCAATTCTACGAGTGGATTCAAGGTTTTTTCTTTTTTCTCTTTGCCTAACAAATAAGCAATAAAGGAGATCACAAATAGAAGAAAGGTGGTTACCTACTCGAGATTTTAAAGGTGCTCGTCGTGAATTTTAAATGGCTTCATCTCGAACATTTCAAGGGCGTCGTCTCAAATTTTTAAAAGTGTTCACCGTGTACTTTTAAAGATGTTCATTGTAAACTTTTAGAAGCTTTCCTCTCGAACTTTTAAAGGCATATGTCTCAAACTTTTAAAGGTATATGTCGCAAACTTTTAAAGGTGTTTGTCGCGTAATTTTAATTGTGTTTGTTGTTAAGTTTTAAGGGTTTTCACTATGAACTTTTAAAGGTCTTTGCGAGGAATTTTTAAAGGTGCTAGCCACACACTTTTAAAGGTCTTCGCCCCGAAATTTTAAAACTCTTCGCCGCAAACTTTTTAAGATCTTCACCACGAACTTTTAAGGATCTTTACCTCGAAATTCTTCACCTTAAATTTTAAAGGTCTTCATTATGAACTTTTAGAGAACTTCATTTTGAACTTTTAAAGTATTTGTTAGTTAACGAAGTTGTTTATATTGTCTACAAAGAGAAAAAGAGACAATAGAGTAAAGAAAGCACGAGAAAAGAGAAAAAAATTACCTTCACACCAATACTACCAACTACCAAGCAGTCAAAAGTGGACTCCTTATAATTGATGCCGACTGAATTAATGAATGTGAGGATATTTATAAAGGTAGTAAGGCGATTATTGGATGATTAATGGCGATGTGAGACTGGTAGTATTTTAGAGTCCAACAAGAATTTGGTATTCTAATTCAGCTAGAGGGACAAGTTACTGGCGGTGAATTTTCCTACATCTATGCAAATTGAGAAGGGACAATTTTAGTTCTATTTTCAAAGAACTAAGGAAAGAATATCCTAGCTAGGAATACAATAATTGATCTACGTGGATTTAAACTTAATACTATTACTCAAGTCAAGTACATTAGCAATGGACGTACCTAGAAGTTGCATGGGATGATTTTCATGGACACATGTACGTAAAGAGTTCTTTTACTTCAAGTATAGTCTTAAAAATCCACACAACAAATCTTGAAGTAGGCGTATTTAATTTTTATTGAACTTATTTTTAATAAAATAATTTGGGCTATATCTTGAGTTCAAGATATATTAGTCCAAATAAATATTATGGCCAGTATAATTGAATTAATTTAATATATGAATCAAATAATTAAGTTCAAATCCATTGGGTTAGCCCACCTTATTAAGTCCAAGATGCCATCATTCTAGAGGCCCAATTTGATCTCACGAGTCAAATAACGTGGCATACCAAGTCAAACAAAAGAACCAATAGAATCATGCCATGAGTAAAAGATCTAAAAGATGACAAGGCATGAAAGTGTGTCACGTGTACACTTGACATGTTTTGTCCAATCAAATGTGGTATTGTCAATATTTTAATTTGATCGGTCAATAATTCAAGTCAACCACCAATCAAATCACATAGCTACACTCTTTCACAACTATAAATAGGGGTCTTCATAACTCAAAAAAGGAACCAAAATTCATGACAAGAATCAAGAGAGAGCTCGTTGATCAAACGCAGTAAATTTTTCTAAAAGCCCAAAGCGGTCAAGTGTTCTAAGAATTAAAAGATCAAGACGAAGATTCAAGAACAAGCTGCAAGGCCTTGGATTAAAATACATCAAGATCAAGATTAAACCTCAAGTTCTTAGATTAAAATAAAACAAAATTCACGATTGAGCTCGAAGGCTCTTGTATTTACCTTTCAAGAGAAGAATCGGAGGATTCATAAAGAACGCAACACTCAAATTATTGAAATAAAATACTATGATTTTTGTAATATTTTACGTCTCGATTATTTTCTTGACACAAATTTATTGTCTACAGTGTCCTTACAATGAGTACAAATGCCTCTATTTATAGTTAACAAAAAATGCTAAATATATCCCTGTAGTATCAGAAAGGTGTAAATGTACCCCTCGTAATACTTTGAATTCAAATATAGCCCCTTCGTTATACCATTGGTTCAAATATAACCGTTTTTCCATTAAGTTTGTTCAAAGTGGACATCCAATCCTACATTGTAATGACCCGACTGATCGTTTTGAGCCCTATTACATCGTTCAGTAGTATGAGGCCATGAGCAGCTTCATTTCATGTATTGTGACTTGTACGCGTGGTCAGAATTGAATTTTGGGAAGTTCGGAGTTGATTTGAGAAGAGGATTCTTATTTCAGAAGCTTAAAGTTGAAAGAATGAACTAGGATTAGATTTTTGAGTAAACGACCTCGGAATCGGGATTTGAAGGTTCCAGCAGGTTAGTATGATGATTTCATACTTGGGCGTATGCCCAGTTCAAGTTTTGGATAACTCGGGAGCGTTTTGGCGTCTATTGTGGAAGTTAGCATTTTGAAAAAAAATTCTTAAGTTTGGCTTGAAGATCATTTCAGTGTTATTGATATCCGCTTGGGATTCCAAGACCGGAAGTCGCTCCGTATGGTGATTCTGAGATTGGGAGCGCGATCCGAAGTGAATTCGGAGGTCCGTAGGTCATTTCGAAGCCCTTTGGCTAAAGATAGAAAGTTGAAGGTTTTTGAGAAGTTTAACCGGAAGTGAAATTTTTTGATATTCATGTCGAAATACGATTTCAAAAGTTGGATTAGGTCTGCAATGTCAAATATGACTTGTGTACAAAATTTGAGGACAATCAGACTTGATTTGATAGGTTTAAACATTAGAAGTAGAAGTTAGATAGTTCAAAGTTCATAAAGCTTGAATCAGGGTGTAATTCATAATTTTAGCATTATTTGATGGGATCTGAGGCCTCGAGCAAGTCCGTATTGTTTTTGGGATTGGTAGGTATGATTGGTTGGGATCCTGGGAGCCTCAGGTGGATTCTGGGTGGTTAACGGATCGAAAAATGGATTTTTAAGATGGTTGAGTTTGATGGTTTCTGGTATTTCAACTTCTGCGGAAGTGAAACCGCTGAAGCGGTCCCACAGAAGCGAAGAGGGAGATGTAAAAGCCAAAGAGAGTATTTTGGGGAGGACCGCAGATGTGGTCAAGGTTAAGCGAAAAATCATCTGTGGTAGTCTAGTTACAGAAGTGAAATTAGGCTGGAGCTTTGGAGCCGCAGAAACGGTGCATATTCTACAGAAGTGGAATCGCAGAAGCGGACCCACGGCCACAGAAGCAAGTTATGTGTATGACTTGTAGCGGTATGTATGAGGTTTGTCGACCGCCGTGATTGATGATTTATCAGGGGCATTCTTCTGTTATGGCTTGTTAAGTGGAAGCGGATTCCGGAAGGGCTATGGTGGCTTTGACCAGTACTTAAAGATTTGCATATCCTACGGTTATGGGAATTTACCTGTGTATTGCTATGATTCTCCTGAAGTGAGTTAAAATCAAGGTTCTGATATGATGAAATGTGAAAATATTAATAAATTCGGAGTTATGCTGAAAATCTTGTCCTATCGTATATTGGCATGTTGGGTGCAGTGAGAGGTATGGAAATGTAAAGTGAGGATCAAGGTTGCAACTCGGTGTTGACACGAATGTCATTGGCTCGGATGAGCAAGGAAAGGGTTAAATGATTAAAGTAAATTGGAGTTGTCTTCAGCGCCACATGAGATCGATGTGTTGTGAAAGAGGCTTTGCATCCTAGTTGAGGATTATTGATCACTATTCAGCGTCAGTGCGTCTGAAGGGTTAGATGTGCAAGCCCGTTATTTATTTCGAAAGGTTGTGGGAGCGTAACCCACGGAAAGATTGTATAAGTGTGGCATATAGTCACTTGACTAAAGATTTAACCAAGTATAAGGATTGTGATAATATCATTAGTTTGAGAATTTATGCCTGGAGGGCACTTTGTTTATTGGGTTATGAACTGAGAAGGTTGCTCCAGTTATGATGGTTGTTCTTACATGTTATGAGGCAAAAGGGAGTTACTATGGACCTTTGAAAGGTCATTAGCCAAGTTGGTGCAATCATAAATCGGCTTGAGATCAGTGGATTGATTTATATGTGAACATGGATTTATGCCAGTCAAGTTGTGTTCGTTTCAGCGAGCGTTTCTTATGGAGGAATAGTCGGGGGTGTTACTTTTGTCATCAGCTATTCCAGGTAATAATGTATTGCGCCGTATGAATTTTAAGACAGCTTGGTAAATTTTTATGTGTTGAAGTTCCATGTGGCGATGATGTAATATGAGCAGAATGGCTCTTGAGATTCAGATCTTGTATTGCACCTCAATGTGCCCGAGTTTGTGGATAATAGCGTTATATGTCTCCCCAGGGAATGGTACTATACCCTTAGTGTGTTTATGACCGATATTCTGTATTTTTATTGTATTGAGAAAATTTAACTCAAAGTGCAATCTCCTTATGTGAGATCTATGTGTGGATCGGGTGGCATGCCGCCATGAGGTATGCTATTTGGATCGGTTTGCGCGTCGCAATACTGTGATGTTCTGTGCAATTTCCCATACCTATTTTATGTGTTTTGTATTTTTTCTTCTAAGGAAAGCTCGTATTAGCTGTGATCTCGCATTGCATATGTGATTCGTGAGCGGGGTGACTGTTCAGTACATTGCCCGTGTCGCATGTATGATTCGCGAGGGGGGTAACTAGATCTCCTTTTCGGACTTCATTTTGCTTTTGTATCGCCTAATTGGTAGCCTATTGGCACATTGTGACATCATGTGGGACTTTTGATTGTGTCCGAGATGGCTTATCGCCTGAGCATTTCGTACTGGGTGAGACGAGATTATTGGATTTAGGACCACTGCAATTTGATTATATGAAGTTGTATTAAGGAGCCAAGAACATTAGATTGTTCAGGAAGAGGCAATGACTCTCGTCAGGGGCATAGACCCAGTGATTGGTTGATTCAGCAGTTGGTTATGAATTTCGTCACATCTCTTCCATCGTGTCGGTGTTGTAAAAGTTAGAGTAAGACTTATGTAGGTCACATGGTGCAATGGGAGCATTTGAATCGTGGAATTTTGGCTAAGATGATCAGAAAACATTATGGTGGCCCTGTGATTAAGTGTTGCAAAGTAAAAACCCAGCAAAGTCATGCAGTCATGTTTGAGTACAGCATACAGTGATTGATATGGTGATCATATGTTGGAAACGGGCCTGACATAGAATTTTGGATGTTAGAATTGGGCTCTAAGGCTTATTTGCTTGAATAAAAGGGAACATCTTCCGAATTTATCGAGCTAATGCACTCAACTAAGTTTTGGTAGCACGGGAAGGTGCACGAGGTGCTAAGCAATTATTTCAGACTACTTCGGTATAGTTCTCAGAATGTTCGACAATGAACGTATGTTTAAGTAGGAGAGAATATAACGACCTGGCCGGTCGTTTTGTGCCCTAGCGCGTCGTTGAGCATTCTGATGCCATTAGAAGCTTCATTTCAGGTATTGTGACTTGTACGCATGGTTGAAATTGAATTACGGGAAGTTCGGAGTTGATTTTGGAATAGAATTCTCATTTCGGAAGCTTAAAGTTGAAAGAATGAACTAGGATTAAGGCTGTACCATGTAACGGTTCCGAACCGGAACCGGAACCGCGGTTCTGGCGGTTCCGCGGTTCCAGCGGTTCCGGTTCCGCGGTTCCGGTTCCGCGGTTCCGGTTCTGGCGGTTCCGGTTCCGTGGTTCCGGTCCGGTTCTACCCATCGGAACCGCGGAACCGGAACCGCCAGAACCAGGACCGCAACCGGAACCGCATTTCCAAGCGGTTCCAAATGGTTCCCGTTAAAAAAAAAATTTAATAATTTTCAAACGGTTCACGGTTCCAAACAGTTCCAAACGGTTCCAAACGGTTCTAAACGGTTCCAACGGTAATTTTTAAATTTTTTTTTAATTCGGTCTTTTTTCTTCTTCGAATTTGTAATCAGTGATCACTAAAAAGCAATTTTATAGAAAACTTTGACAGTAATAATATTCTAAATGTCAGCAATCTTTTGTGTTAAGCAATTTGATGTCTTTGTCATAATGAGTTTCCAACTTTTTGTCGAAAGGTGCAAAAAATGATCATGAAAAGAATTTTTATCTCTGTCTCACATCTTGGACCTGTAAAATGGCAGGTCAATATATGAAAAATGAAAAAGAGTTAAACTTTGGATCCTTTATAAATAAACTTTCACTTTCCTTTTCCTTTTTCACTGTAGGGTTTTGAACGAAAACCACAACAGTCCCTTAGATTCTTTTACCTCTCTGATTCCCGCAGCTTTAGTATTTGTCAATCAGTCATTACAGGCTGGAACCGTAGAACAATGTGCATATTTCAAGCTCAAATTCTCCACTAAATGAGTACTATACAACATATCGATTTTTAAATCCAAAAAAAAAGAATCGGAACCGCCCGGAACCGCGGTTCCGGAACCGCTAGAACCGGGACCGTATGGTTCCGGAACCGTATGATAGCGGTTCCGGCTCCGGAACCGCCAGAACCGGAACCGCCAGAACTGTAGAACCGGAATCGCCAGACCCAAATAGACCTAGAACCGGAACCGGATACAGCCTTAACTAGGATTGGAATTTTTGAGTAAAGGACCTCAGAATCGGGATCTGAAGGTTCCAGCAACTTTGTATGATGATTTCAGACTTGGGCATATGCCGGGTTTGGGTTTTGGATAACCTGGAAGCATTTTGACATCTATTGTGGAAGTCAACATTTTGCAAAAAAATTCTTAAGATTAGTTTGAAAGGCATTTCAGCATTATCGATGTTTGTTTCGGATTTCGAGACTGAGAGTAGCTCTGTATGGTGATTCTAAGGTTGGGAGTGCGATCGAAAGTGAATTTGGTGGTTCGTAGGTCATTTTGAAGCCATTTGGCTAAAGATAGAAATTTGAAGGTTTTTGAGAAGTTTGACCGGAAGTGGACTTTTTGATATCGAGGTCGGAATCCGATTCCGGAAGTTGAGTAGGTCCATAATGTCAAACATGACTTGTGTGCAAAATTTCAGGTCAATTGGACATGATTTGCTAGGTTTAAACATCGGAAGTAGAAGTTAGAAAGTTCAAAGTTCATAAAGCTTGAATCAGGGTATAATTCATGGTTATAGCACTGTTTGATGTGATTTGAGTCCTCGAGCAAGTCCGTAATGTGCTTTGGGATATGATTGGTTAGGATCTAGGAGGCCTCGGGTGAATTCCGGGTGGTTAACGAATCGACAAATAAATTTTTATGATGGGCTGAGTTTGCTGGTATTTCAGCTTCAGCGTAAATGGAACCGCAGAAGCGAAGAAGGAGACGCAAAAGTGGAAGAGAGGATTTTTGGGAGGACTGTAGATGCGGTCAAGGTTCCGCAAAAGTGGAAAAACATCTATGGTAGTGTGGTCGCAGAAGCGAAATTGGGCTGGAGCTTTAGAGCCACAGAAGCGGAATCGTAGAAGCCGACTCAGGGCAGTAGGTGCAAAAAAGGCTGGAGGCAGAGAGTTGTTTAAAGAATCGGATTTTGGCCATTCCTCTCACATTTTTCATGGCTTGGGTGATTCTTGGAGGATTCAAGAGAGGAGTTCATTCATCAATGATAAGGTAAGCTAATCCCACCTATTTTTAGTTAAGTACATCAATTATGCATAGATTTTAGAATAAAAACTGGTAGAAAATTGAGGGTTAGAAGAAGACCTAGAAAATTTGTGTTCTTGAATTTTGACAACGATTTTGGATATGAAATTGAGAGAAAATTATATACTTGAGTTCCTAAGGTCATGGGAAATGTTTATCTTCAAAAAAATTTGGATTTCGGGCACATGGACCCGAGGGAATTTTTGTCGACTTTTCTTTCGGGGTTAGGAATTGTTATAAATTGGGTTGTAAAGTACAATTGAGCATATATTAATGGATTTGTATGAAGAATGTGGAATACCGGTTATGAGTCTTCGAAGCAAGGTGAGTCTCCTTTCTAATCTTTTGAGGGGGAATTTACCCCATACGTGAGTTAAATTTGTTATGTGCTCCTATTATGGGAGCTATGTACGCATGAGGTGACGAAAGTCCGTGCGTAGCTACTATTATGCTGTTGTTCGGGTAGTCTAGGACCTAAAAGCATGTTAAACTTGGATTATTTGTGAACCCATTGATGGCTTGAAATGCCTAAATCACATTAAATTAGTAAACGAATTTCAAATGTATTAAGCTTCATTTCATAAAATTATTAAAGGAGAATTTGTTTTATCTGAATAAATGTTCTCCGATAAGTTTCTAGTTGATTGATTGAGCGTTTATTCCTTATGTGTACCTACGTCGCATGCATGATTCGCAAGCAGGGTATGTATTTACTTTTGGAACGGGCCGAATGCCTCGACGGATTAAATAGATACATCTATGGTACGGTCCATTCGACCCTCGGCAGTGCACATTTTATATTTCCATTGGAGCGGGTCTTCGCCTCGACATGATTTGCACATGTTTGTGATGTTGCGTTGAATTTGTTAAAGTTATTACTGCCTCAATCTGGTGCGAGATTTATTTATTAATAATAAAGAGGAATTTTGAAAATTTTCTATGAAAGAATTATGTGTTTACTTGTTTCCTCTATCTGGATTAAAAATCATGTTATAAAAATAAGTCCATTGTTAAATATATATATTAAGGATGAATCATTGCTGGACCATTAGAGAGTGCCAAAGTTGAACATGTCGTGTCTACACCTTCGGGATTAGGCGGGATACTCATTGGGTACACGTTATTTTTGTACTCATACTACACTTAGTGTGCATTTTGTTGCATAAGTATATGTAACTTCAATGGCCTACTAGGCATAGCAGCACGGATGATTCCGGGACTAGGTGAACTGTATCATTCGAGATGGTCGCAGCTAGAGCAGTCCCTTCCAGGGTACTGTATTTACTTACTGTCCATTATATTCCGAAAGGATGTTATAGTTTATTCTCTTATCAGTAGATGCTCATGCACTTGTGACACTGGGTTCTGGGATGGTTTGAAATATAATATTAACTTTATAACATTTAAATTTGATTTGAGACTTTATTCTTTAAAATTTCTAATATGGAAGGAATCCTAGATTTAAAGGTGTTTAAAATGAGATTTTGATTAAGTAATCTGGCTGGGTTTCCTGACAGCAGTTTTTGGTGCCACCACGACCCTTAGTGGATTTTGGGTCTTAACAATTTGGTATGAGAGCACTAGGTTATCGTCGGTCTCACGAGTCATGAGCAAGTCTAGTAGAGTCTCGCGGATCGGTACGGAGACGTCTGTACTTATCCTCGAGAGGCTACAGGGCTGTTAGGAGTACTTCCCTTCTTGATTTCCTTATCGTGCGGTTCAATTCCTCTGAGGCTTAAGCCTTTAATTTATTCCTACTCAATCTTACGACGCGGGCGCTTGTTATAAATTGAGAATTTGAAGAATTGAAATGGCACTACAAATATGATGCGGGAGGATTTCTCCGGTATAGTTGATTGGACTATTATAGTCACATTATGGAGGGATATTCTATTGTTCAACTCAGTAGCAAAACTTCTAGGAGCCATGAGGCTAGGCACTGGTTTCCATGATGCTTATGAGTGATTATTCTGCGGTGTTGTTGTGATGATAGGATGTTTCCCACGTATCGGGGCAGTGGATGAATTGAAGGGAGGTTTACTCATTGCATAATCAAGGGATTCGATATTTTATTCCTGACAAGGGGGAGGATGTCGGGCTAAGGATGGTCAGATGTGGGCTGCTGAAAGTAATAAGACTTTGTATTTGCAAGCGTGGTGGAGCTTTTCTCCAACGATGGGGTGTCGTGGTCCTAATTGAACGTACTAAGTGTCGATGTTAAAATCTGCTATAATTTCCCTTTATGGCAAGATATTGTAAAATAGTAGTGGAAATACAACTGTCAGATATCACATGATGTAGTGGTTTACGATCGAATCAGAATTTCTAATGATGAAGGCTCGAGAAAGATGATCTTTGGAGAGGTTTAAAGTTAGTAGCAATGGTGGGTTCAAGTGCCACGTGGACAGATTTTTATTTAAGGCAACAATTGAGTAGCAAAGTATTAGAAAGGACATTTGGGAAGTGTCAGGCGGTGTTTAAAACTTCTAGAAGGCCAAGTATGAGGAGCAAGGTTGAGTGGTCGATTAAAGAGATGAGTTCCGCCAAAGTGGGAGAGTGGCGAGTGTTGCATATGGGCTTGGTAGTAGAATGAATACGCGCCTTCATGATAGTTTGATCGAATTGGGGATTTTAATGATTGGTGATTGAAATCTGCGGGTATGATTTGAACTATGGGCTATTATGCG
Source organism: Nicotiana benthamiana (assembly GCA_034376525.1). NCBI lineage: Eukaryota > Viridiplantae > Streptophyta > Magnoliopsida > Solanales > Solanaceae > Nicotiana > Nicotiana benthamiana. Next base: position 49,016,718 of record CM067337.1, on the reverse strand, counting down.
GCAGGAGATTAATATTGCGAAAAGAAGTTGCTTGAAATGGAGGCAGGTGCAACATAACTCAGGATTTGGTTGTTGATGACTTGATTGTATCCCGTGCAACAGCATTTGGAATGTGTCGGGAAGTGATTTCCACAAGTTGGCTATTTCTCGTGAGTAGACTAGCGGTCGCGTGATTGGCGAAGCTTCTGCATAGATACAGGTTTCAGAGGAAGTGGTTTCATCGGGTGCTTCGTCGAGAGAGTATTCATGTGCTATAAGATTTATGGAGTGAACTATATTCGGGACCAAGTCAAAGTGGGTGGCTCTCACTAATGGTCCTAAAGAATTCATAAGTTAAAGTGTAGTGCCCAATGATTTCGAGGCTATGAGTACATTTAAGTGTCAAGCTTTGTAGTAGCTTATGAGAAGGTGCACAGAATTTTCTATGATATTTTGACTTGTGGTGTAGCATTTGGGTGATATGAAATAATTTGTGGGAATTGAGACAGCCCGGTCTCGTGATTCAAGGTCACTCAGGGCGAGTGTATATGGAGTATGTTATGTGTTGAATGGAGTTAGTCTTATTTTTAAGGCAAGCAAGTATGAATTGGAAGAAGGTAACTTGATTAGCCATAGTTGAATTGGCATATTGGGGCCAGTGATTAGTTTGGTCCGCGTGATCAAGTTATGTGTATGATTTGTGGCGGTATGTATGAGGTCTTTTGGCCGCCGTGATTGATGATTTATCAGGGGCATTCTTCTGTTATGGCTTGTTAAGTGGAAGCCGATTCCGGAAGGGCTATGGTTCCTTGGACCACTACTTAGAGATTTGTATATCCTACGGTTATGGGAATTTACCTGTGTATTGCTATGATTCTCCTGAAGTGAGTTAAGTGCAAGATTCTTATATGATGAAATGTGAAAATATTAATGAATTTGGAGTTATGATAAAAATCGTGTCTTGTCGTATATTGGCATGTTGGGTACGGTAAGAGGTATGGAAATGTGAAGTGAGGATCAAGGTTGCAGCTCGGTGTTGACACGAATGTCATTGGCTCGGATGAGCAAGGAAAGGGTTGAGTTATTAAATTGGTGTTGTCTTCAGCTTCACCTAAGATCGATGGTGTTGTGAAAGAAGCTTTGCATCCTGGTTGAGGATTCTTGATCAATTTTCAGCATCAGTGTGTCCGAAGGGTTAGATGTGCGGACCCGTTATTTATTTCAAAAGGTTGTGGGAGCGTGACCCACGGGAAGATTGTATAAGTGTGGCATGTAGTCACTTGATTGACTGAAGATTTAATCAAGTATAAGGATTGTGGTAATATCATTAGTTTGAGAATTTATGCCTGGAGGGCACTTTGTTTATAGGGTTATGAATTTAGGAGGTTGCTCCGGTTATGAAGGTTGTTCTTATATGTTATGAGGCAAAAGGGAGTTACTATGGACCTTTGAAAGGTTATTAGCCAAGTTGGTGCAATCAGAAATTGGCTTGAGATCAGTTGATTGATTTATATGTGAACAGGGCTTTATTCAGGCTAGTTGTGTTCGTTTCAACGAGCGTTCCTTATGGAGGAACAGTCGGGTTGTTACTTTTGTCATGAGCTATTGCAGGTAATGATGTATTGCGCCGTATGAGTTTTATGACGACTTGGTAAATTTTGATATGTTGAGGTTCCGTGTGGTGATGATGTTCTATCAATAGAATGGCTCTTGAGATTTAGATCTTGTATCGCACCTCAATTGTGCCCGAGTTTATGGATTATAGCATTATATGTCTCGCCAGGGAATGGTATTATGCCCTTAGTATGTTTATGACAAATATTCGATATTCTTATTGTAATGAGCAGATATCGAAGTGCAATCTCCTTATATGAGATCTATGTGTGAATCGGGTGGCACGCCACCAAGAGGTATGTTATTCGGATCGGGTTGCGCGCCGCAACAGTGTGATGTTAAGTACAATTCCCCATACCTGTTTTATGTATTTTGTATTCTGTATTCTAAGATAAGCTCATATTAGCTGTCATCCCGCATCGCATGTATAATTCGCGAGCGGGGTGTCTATTTAATACGTTGCTCGCATCGCATGTATGACTCGCGAGCGGGGTAATTATATCTCCTTTTTAGAGTTCATTTTCCTTTTGTATCACATTCTAATTGGTAGCCTATTGGCAAAGTATGACATCATGTGGGAATTTTGATTATGTGAATTTATATTAAGGTGCTAAGACGATTAGATGGTTCAAGAAGAGGCAATGACTCTTGTCTTGGGTATAGACCCAATGATTGGTTGATTCAGCAGTTGGTCATGAATTTCAGCACATCTCTTCCATTGTGTCGGTGTTGAAAAAGTTAGAGCAAGACCTATGTAGGTCACGTGGTGGAATGGGAGTATCGGATTCGTTGAATTTTGGCTAAAATGATCAGAAAACATTATGGTGGCCCTGTAGATTAAGTGTTGCAAAGTAAGAACCCAACAAAGTCATGCAGTCATGTTTGAGTACAGCGTGTGGTGATTGATATAGTGATCTTATGTTGGAAACAGGCTTGGCACAGAATGCTGGATGTTAGAATTGGGCTCTAAGGCTTATTTTCTTGAATAAAAGGGAACATCTTCCGAATGAATCGAGCTAATGCGTTCAACTAAGTTGTGGTAGCACGGGAAGGTGCACGAGGTGCAAAGCAATGATTTCATACTACTTCAGTTTAGTTCTTAGAATGTTCGAGGATGAACGTATGTTTAAGTAGGAGAGAATATAACGACCCGATCGGTCGTTTTGAGCCCTAGCGCGTCGTTCAGCAGTCTGAGGCCATGATCAACTTTATTTCAGGTATTGTGACTTGTACGCATGGTCGAAATTGAATTTCGGTAAGTTCGAAGTTGATTTAGGAAGAGAATTCTCAATTCGGAAGCTTAAAATTGAAAGAATGAACTAGGATTGGATTTTTGAGTAAATGACCTTCGAAATTAGGATCTGAAGGTTCCAGTAGGTTCGTATGATGATTTTGAACTTGGGCGTATGCCCAGTTCGAGTTTTGGATAACCCGAGAGCGTTTTGGCATCTATTGTGGAAGTTAGCATTTTGGAAGAAATTTCTTAAGTTTAGCTTGAAGGGCATTTCGGCGTTATCGATGTCCTTTTGGGATTCCGGAACTGCGGGTAGCTCCGTATGGTTATTATGAGGTTGGTAGCGCGATCGAAATTGAATTCGGAGGTCCATAGGTCATTTTGAAGCCACTTGGCTAAAGATATAAATTTGAAGGTTTTTGAGAAGTTTGACCCGAAGTGGACTTTTTGATATCGGGGTCAGAATCCAATTCCGGAAGTTGGAATAGGTCCGTGATGTCAAATATGACTTGTGTGCAAAATTTGAGGTCAATCGGACATGATTTGATGGGTTTAACCATTAGAAGTAGAAGTTAGAAAGTTCAAAGTTCATAAAGCTTGAATCGGGGTGTAATTCATGATTTTAGCGTTGTTTGATGTGATTTGAGGCCTCGATCAAGTATGTAATATGTTTTGGGACTGGTTGGTATGATTGGTTGGGATATCAGGGGCCTCGGGTGGTTAACGGATTGAAAAATGAATTTTTAAGATGGTTGAGTTTGCTGGTTGCTGGTATTTCCGCTTCTACGGAAATGGAACCGCAAAAGCGGAGAGGGATGCAGAAGCTGAAGAGAGGAATTTGAGGAGGACCGCAGATGCGGTCAAGGTTCCGCAGAAGCGAAACCGCATATGCTGTAGTTTGGTTGTAGAAGCGAAATTGGGCAGGAGCTTTGGAGCTGTAAAAGCGGCGCATATTCCTTAGAAGCACAATCACATAAGCGAACCCACGCCGCAGGTGCGAAAACGGCTAGAGGCAGAAAGTTATTTTAAAAATTGAATTTTGGCCATTTCTCTCACATTTTTTAGCTTGGGCGATTCTTCGAGGATTCAAGAAAGAAGTTCATTCATCAATGATAAGGTAAGCTAATCCCACCTATTTCGAGTTAAGTACATCAATTATGCATAGAGTTTAGCTTGAGAAAGGGTAAAAATTGAGGGTTATAAGAAGAACTAGAAAATTTGTGTTCTTGGATTTTGACCACGATTTTGAATATGGAATTGAGAGAAAATTATATATTTGATTTCCTAAGGTCATGGGCAAAGTTTATCTTCAAAAAATTTCGGATTCCGGGCACGTGGGCCCGAAGGCATTTTTGTCAACTTTTCGTTCGGGGTTAGAAATTATTATAAATTGGGTTGTATAGTATAATTGAGCATATATTAATGGATTTGTATGATCGTTTGCTAGTCTTGAAGCATTGTGCGTTAGTTCAAGTCTTCGAAAGAATGTAGAATGCCAGTTATGAGTCTTCGGAGAAAAGTGAGTCTCCTTTCTAATCTTGTGAGGGGGGAATTTACCCTATAGGTGAGTTAAATTGGTTAAGTACTCCTATTGTGGGGGCCACGTACGCATGAACTGACGAGAGTCCGTGCGTATCTACTATTATGCTACTGTCCGGATAGTCTAGGACCCAAAAGCATGTTAAACTTGGATTATTTGTGAACCCATTGATGGCTTGAATTGCCTAAAATCACATTAATTTAGTAAATGAATTTCCAAAGGATTAAGCGTCATTTCTTAAAAATTGTTAAAGGAGAATTGATTTTATCTGAATAAATGTTCCCCGATAAATTCCTAATTGATTTATTGAGCATGTATTCCTTATGTGTACCTGCTTCGCATGCATGATTCGCGAGTAGGGTATGTGCTTACATTCTGATCGGGCCGAACGCCTCGGCGGATTAAATAGATATATCTATGGTACGGGTCGTTCGACCCTCCGCAGTGCACAGTTTACATATCCTTTGGAGCGGGCCGTCGCCTCGGCATGATTTGCGCATGTTTGTGTTGTTGCCTTCAATTTATTAAAGTTGTTACTTCCTCATCCTGGCGCGAGATTTATTTGCTAATAATAAAGAGGAATTTGGGAAATTTCCTATGAAAGAATTATGTGTTTACTTGTTTCCTCTATCTCGGGTAAAAATTATGTTTATAAAAATAAATCCACTATTTAATATATATATATATATATATATATATATATTAAGGATGAATCATTACTGGACCATTAGAGAGTGTCAAAATTGACTATCTCGTTTCCACCCCTTCGGGATTAGGCAGGATATTCATTGGGTACACGTTATTTTTGTACTCATGATATACTTGTTGTGCATTTTGTTGCACGGTTATATGTAACTTCAGTGGCCTACTAGGCATAGCAGCGCGGATGATTTCGGGACTAGGGTAACTGCATCATTCGAGACGGCCACAGCTAGAGTAGTCCCTTCCAGTGTACTGTATTTACTTCCTGTCCACATTATTCCGAAAGGATGTTGTAGTTTATTCTCTTATCAGTTGATGCTCAGGCACTTGTGACACTGGGTTCTAGGATGGTTTGAAAAATTGTATTCTCTATTTAACATTTAAATTTGATTTCAGGCTTTATACTTTAAAATTTTCTAATATGGAAGAAAATCCTATATTTCAAAAGTTTTTAAAATGAGATTTTGATTAAGTAATCTGGTTGGCTTGCCTGACAACAATGTCCAGTGCCACAACGACCCTTAGTAGATTTTGGGTCGTGACATACGCGGTACTAACATTTGATTAGGTGGATATCACATGAGATTGCCACCTCAGCGCCCCATAATACTCCTGGTAACTCTTCAGGCCATCTGCCTTTGGAATTCTCTAACTTTTTCTTCAGATTCTGAATTATTATTTTTTTCATTAACTTCGCTTTCCCATTAGCGTTTGGATGATACGGGAATGGCGTAATCTTTTTTATCTTCAATCTCTCTAAAATGTTTCTAATTATGAAGCGTATAAATTGTATCATGTTCCACACGTAATTTCTTTAGGGACACCGAATTTATAAATGACGTGATCCAAAATAAAATCTCTCCCCTCGCATTCTTTAATCTTTTTAAAAGCTCCCACTTCTACCCATTTAGAGAGATAAAAGGTCATACCCAAAAAGTATTTTACCTATCCGAATCCCTGAGATAAAGGTTAGAATATGTCCATCCCACATTTCATAAACAGCCACGGTGACATAACCGATAGTAAGAGTTCTGCCGGCTGGTGTATCACCTGAGCATTACACTTATCACAATTCTGAAGAAATGATTTAGTGTCATGCTCCATTCAGGGCTAATAGTAATCGGCCCTCACTTACTTTTTCACCAATGAATATGCACCTGAATGATTTCCATAAACTCCTCCATGAACTTCCCCACGTCACATAATCAACTTCTACGGGACATAAGCACCATTCAAATGAATCCTGAAAAGACCTTCGATACAATAGCTTATCAACAAGGCAATACCGAGCAACCTTCATCTTGAGTGCTCGAGAGGCCTTAGAAATTGCAGGAAACTTGTTGTATCTTAATTAATTAATACATTTATTTCTCTAATCCCACACAAGACCTGTCGAATTGACTTTGCAATATTCGTCAATATCTAAGACTAAATTCAACAACTAGACAACCGAACTAGAACCAATGCCTTTTCATTCAACCGATGAGCCCAAGATGGATAACACATCCGCCTTTTAACATTTTCCTCTTTTAGAATATGAGTTATTGTCCATTCTTTGAATCAGAAAAGCAATGCTTGAACTTTGTTGAAGTACTTCTGCATGTGCTCTTCTTTAGCATCGAAAATCCCATATATTTTATTGACCACCAGCTGAGAATCACACTTCACTTCAATAATCTCAGAGCTAAGGCCCCGTGCTAACTCAGTCCTGCAATCATAGCCTTATACCCGACTTTTGTTAGCTAAAGCAATATTTTGTAAGTCTTGCCTTACAGATTCTCCAGAAGAATTACTAAGAACTATGCCCAAACTGAATCCTTTAACGTTGAGAGTACGATCTGTAAACAAGGTCCAAACAATGGACAAAATTCCTAAAGCCAATACAACTTCTTTTTCTGCTCGAGGCATCATTTCCGAACTGAAATCAGCCATGAAGTTAGCCAAAACTTGCGATTTCATAGCACACTATGGTTTATACTCAATATCAAACTCACTCATTTCTACCGCCCATTTAGCCAAGCGACCTGAAAACTCAGGCTTATATAGAACATTCCATAAGGAAAAAGTCATAACCATGGCTAATGTGCGACATTGAAAGTATGGCTAAGTTTTCGAGAAGCAGTCGCGAGAGCCAAAGACAACTTTTCCAAGTGCATATACTGAGTTTCCGCACCTCATAATATCTTACTAATGTAATAAATAGGATAACGGTACCTTCTTCTTTCTGGACTAGAACTGCACTTACTACACCTGATAATATCTTACTAACATAATAGATAGGATATTACATACCTTCTTCTTTCTGAACTAAAACAGCACTTAACGCGCCTTCCGACACTGCTAGGTATACTAACAGCTGCTCACCATCTTTTGGCTTAGATATCAAGGGTGGAATGGACAAGTACTTTTTAAGAGCTCGAAAATTTGCTGGATTTTGATGTCCAGTCAAAGTTTTTCTTTTGTAACAATGAAAAGAACCAGTAGAATTTCTTATAAGATCTTATTGTGTACCTGTTAAGGGTAAGTAGTGGGTCGAGCATGAATGTTTTCGAAGGCAGTTGTTTCTAATTCATGAGCCTCACTGATGCAATCATCTACTTTTCAATGCCTTCTTTATCCTCCTTCAAAGTTTTTCTCCTCATGTGGTAAATTCCATAAGTCTTTTCAATAAGGAACGAGTCTTCTTGATCTTGTAGTTGGCTCGAAGCTTCTTGATTTGGGATTGCAACTATTCATTTTCAGCTATCACGATGTCGTAGGTCTGGAAAAGGTTAGTATTTTTCCGTGGGTGTTCACGATTCTGCTCCATAACCTTTTTGAGCTTTTCCTACATCCTAGATCTCTTCTCCTCATCAACTGTAGCAACTTCCTTGATTTTGGAACGTACACTTGCTTCAAAATTATTAGTTTTATCCATGAAAGCAGACATGCATACGGCTGCAATAGTTAGAGCATCATGTTGCTCAGCCCACTAGGCTTTCAACTTCTTAAGCTCTTTATGTGGTTGAGCAGCCTCTCACCACTGAACCATTTTCTCTTTCTCAGATTAGTCTAATATGGCTTTGAGATTGCCCGTTTGAGCAACTTTTGCTTCTAAAACTGAAAGGCACTCGGTGAGTTGATATTGTTCATAGCAAACTGATCCCATTTAGCGATAAGTTTTTCTTTTTCCAAGATCATCTTTTGTAAGCTCTCAGAGACAAAAAGGTTATTCTAAAAGATCAAAGAGTAAAGTTATAAGGATAGTATCTAGCAACATAAGAGGGAAGAGAAAAAAGATGAAATTGATACCTAAGCAGCAAGGTGCATGTTGTTATTAATCAGACGCTCAAAAGAAAGAGCGTTTCTCCAATATTTGTTCGAAGCCAAAGGCTTAAAATAGTTGTCAACCCCCACCGGTTCTGAGAGTAGGTGACATTCGTTCAAAATTGTAAGAATGACATTGCTTTTACCGTCGGGGTTATAGATGGGTGCTGAAAAAAGTGCTTTTTATGTTCCCCCTGTTGGGTGACCAAGGAGAATGAATATTTTGCATTTGTTTGGTTGGGGACGGTGGTGAAGCGGGAGAAAATGGTACTATAGTTGATGCTAAAGTAGGAGGCGGAGGAACATCAAAGGAACAACTCCATTGACTGGAAGCAACAACAGGAGCCCAGTAACGGGACATGGCATTTTTAACTATGCCCATTTCTATTAAGAGTCCTCGAAATTTGTCATGTTGGGCATCCGGTTGTGTAGAGGAATATCTATTTCTTCTTCTTTGAAGAGAAACTATTTCGTCATCGTCCTTGGTTTCTTATTCATAAAGGATCACTGTGGTTGGTCCGGTTGGAATTTTATTTGTTGAAGGCTTTTCCTAAGTACCATGTCTAGAGGTATATTTTATTTTGGATTTTTCTCATTGGGCTGGGGACTCATGAAAGATGGGCCTTCACAAGATGTAAGATAGGCCTCACCAATTCTCTTCTGGTCAATGATTTCTTGGATTTGTTGTTGAGGCATCGTTGGTCTAGGCGAAACCTCAAAAATGGGGCAGACAGACCTTCAGAAAACATGTGTATAGCAAAAGAGTGTCAACAAACTAGTACCAAGTCATTTTGGAAATTGAATGGAGAAAAAGAAAAGTTTATAACCGTGGTTCTTGGCCTTCCAGTTGAATTTGGTTGAGAAATTTCTTTCCACCTAAAATCTGGTGTGGAAATATCTAAAATTTTCTGTACCCATTGGGTCAAGTTGTTAATCGATGGTGGAACCCAAGAGGTAGCTAAAACAAAAGAGATAAAAGTTAGCAAGGGGGGACTTCTATTTCACTCAACAGAAAAAAAGATATGTGCAAAGCTTACGAGCAAAGTTCAAAGATTCGGGAATAAAATGTGTTATTTCTGGAAGGATGTCCCATGTAGCAATGAAATGTACCATTCCATCCAGCCATAATCATTATCATTATCAACACTAGTAATGATGGCATGGTAGCTGTAATTGATGTGTTTGATCACGCCTCCATGAAAATTCTTTGGGAAGTAGATGTTGATCATATGGGAAAGAGTGATGGTTTCTCCGACTTGGGAGAATAAAACTCGAAGGAAAGTCACCTTAAGCCATATTGATGGGCTTACTAGGCAAAGCAGAGTTGATAACGGTGGCACAGTTCTACGATAATAGGATCAATTTCTTGGCACATTCTTAAAGTAAAAGGGTGTGTGTAAATGTACATAAACCCTGGATTGCTAAAGGTGGCCCTTTCAACTTCATTAGGGGCTAACATTTTAATATTTTTCCAATCACACCTTTCCTTCACGACATGAATACTAACAGGAAAATAAAAGAAGAGTATTTGTTGGCGGTTCAATTTCTATCATTTTTGGGGTTGATAGGTATTTTTGAACTTGGAGGTCACTTTCAGAATTTAATTGAGATGAGATGATTGTGTTGGCGGTAGGAGAACCGACATCAACTTTTTTTGATTTTTTTCTTTTTAGAAGGTCCACCACTAATGAGAAGGCCAAAGTTTCTGGGAATAGAAGTAGTTGAAGACATGGTGGTAGAAAATCTGAGTAACAAGATTTTACTGAGAGAGAGAGGTTTGAAGTAGGGTTTAAGGAAATTCAAAAAAGAAGAGTTTGTAAAAATGAAAGGTAAAAATGATGAGTAGTGTAGAAGTTTATAGGCGACAGAATTTATGGTCATTTACCTTGAAAACTGGCAAAAATATTTTTCAAATCACGAAATAATACGTGTTCGGTTCATTAAATGCAAGGATATGTGTGTCATTCAAAGTTTCTAAAATCGTTCAAGAACTTTTCCACCAAGGAAAAAGGTCTTATCTACTTCCTGGTAACACAAAGTTTTGTCGCCAAAAAGTAGGGAGACTATATCTGTATGGGGTAAAATTGATAAACAATAGGTGGATATTCGACGAGTTGACACATGGATGTAAAGACATATAAGATATGAGTCATCAAATAGCTACCGCCGGTCATAAACATGTGACCGGTGATGAATAAGTTTTGAAGGCATTGGAACCGGAAACGAAGATTTAAAAGAAAGACATCAGTTGAAAGAGAGAGCATTCAATGAGCAACTATTAAAAAAATCTTTGTATTATTGTTCAACATTTATGAAGCCATCAAAATGGGCTTTATTCATATTAAAGAAGAGCTTGATTTGGGGATCTTGCCTCCTTAATTGAACTATGAACTATAAATAGGAGGATTTGTATTCATTGTAGGACATAAAAAATCATATGTATACAAAAGCCAAAATCTGCTCTCAATCTATTAAACAACTTTCTCTCTTTCTGTTCTTGATGTTGCCCTTATTATTGCTACTGGAGAAGTTGAGCCCATAACCCTACTTGTATTTTCTTCAAGTTATTTTTATCAATTTATTTCCGTTCTTAGTTATTTAATATTCTTGTATAAAAATTAATTCACGTATTTATAAATTACGTTACAAATTAAAATGTATTATTTTACGGGTAAACAAATAACATAGCAAACTAAACAGCAAGGGCCTGCAAATATAAAGCAAAGGTGACAGTGTGAAACTCATGAAGTGAAGATAAAAAAAGGAGATAAATGTAAAAAGAAAAAACTAATATAAGGGGCTAAACGAGCTTTTTATATATTTTGGTTAGTTATGCAATGATCATGTGTCATTTGGCAAAGTTAATGTTAATTTGAGGCCAACAGGTCAAAGAACAAAGCTAACAAGGAAAGAAAGTTCGCTATGAGGGAGGAGCATTTGGCACAGGAACCGGGAGAGAAGCCAGTTCGACCTTCAGCTCCGGCTGCTGCCGCACCAACCCAACCAGCTCATGGATCTAAGAAGTCAAAGAAATGAGGATGATGAACTGTAAGGAGGGTTGGTGCAAAACATGCTTTTTGTTCTTGTTAGTATGACAATTTAGTATGTTTGATATGTTCCTTTATTGGTCTTTTAACTTTGAAAGACAAATTTGGAAGCTGGTTTAAAGTTTTGATACCTTGTTTCTCAAAAAAAAAAATTTAAGGACTAAAAATGTTTTAGGATACATTTAAAACATGATCTTAGAGCTATCCAAAAAGCAAGGCACAACTTGTCATTTTATCCGCGACTTGAACAGTATCACAAAAAGTTGTAGTACTTAGGGGTCAATTAGTAAGATATATTAGGAAAAATAATATATAAAAATTAAATTTAATATTATCAATTTCTTGTTTGAAAGTATTTTTCAACCTATGTATAATTAGTTATATGCTTTATTCAGTACTATTTTTGTACATAATAAACCATGATATTAGCATATATATATATATATATATATATATATATATATATATATATATATATATATATATATGTGAAATTGGAGGATCTATAAGGTTTACGCCCCAATTAGAGGGCGACGTGTTACAGGGCAGAGGTGGCAACTGCATACGGCTAGATTTTGCTAGCTGACTCACCGGTCAAGACAACCAAAGTGGGGCTACCCATTTTGCATGTGGAATTGGCAAAAATTCCTACACTTGTTAACATTATAAAAGGACAGTGGGACTTTTTATCTTTAATTCTAGAAGATATCACCAAAATAAGTCCTCTCAAAATACTCTCAACGCCCCTTTTAGAATTTTCTAAAAAATTAAGGCAAAGTCAAAAGTGAATCTGAATTTAGCAGGACTTAGCTTGAAAGAACTTGGAATCGTTGTTATAACACCCAACGTCTGGTGGCATTGATTCTGATGATTCATTAAAAGGCAAAGTTAACTACCATAGAAGTAAGTTGGTGTAAGTCTCTCCTTCCTTCTAAATGATTCATGTACGGTAAGGTTTAGTATTTCTAAGCACTCTCAATGACGTTGTCATGTTCTTGTGCGTTCTTGTTGGTAGCATTCCTTTCAAAGTCTACATTATTTCCAGTTGCTATGCTGTGGTAAGAAAGAATGATTCATTCTGAGTTCAAACTTGTTACCTCTTGAAACTATTACTGCATTTCACTTATATATATGTATGTATGTATATATACATACATATATATATATATGTATGTATGTATGTATTTATTTATTTTACTCTACCAAGTCATGCTATAATTCGTTATGTACGAAACCTATTGTGCAACCACTGATTAGTTGGGTATGATAAGACATGATATGAGATATTACTGAGCCCGTGTGTGGCTGGGTACAAAGATGTGTGGCATGAGGTTACCAAGTCCTCTTGAGGCCGGCAACACCGAGTTCTGTTGAGACCAGGTACAACTGAGACCTTCTGAGGTTAGGTACGATCGAGTCCTCTACGATGCCAGGTATGGAATAATGTTTTATGTAAGGTTACTGAGCCTTCCTATGGTTGGGTACGACCGGGTCCTATATGAAGTTGGGTATGGAGTGATGAAAATTGCCCCAAAGAGTGGCTGAAGGTATGTATGTATGTGTGTCTGTATATATATAGATGTTGAGGTGAGTAAGGGGGGGTTTGCTGGCTTGCTGGCTAGCTCGTGCAATCAAGGAAAAATGCCTTCGCCTTCTTTTATCAATAGGATATGACACCGAACGAAAAGGATGGAGATGTTTCGACCTACCCGTAAAAGACATGTTTTGAAAAGATGGGGATTGGGGCTATTGATCCGGAAAGACGAGATGGAATTGCTATTGAGTCTTCGAAGCGCTGAAAGCAAAGCCCTAAGATTGATCTGATTCCTCCCATTGAGTCGGTCTTAGAGCCGGTAGATCAGATTGAATGAGGGATGGAAGGATGTTCCGGTATTCGAATTATCCGCAGGGCTACATGACGGTGGAAGTAGAGTGGCTGGAGCTCCTCTCACTAACAATCCATCCTTCCCCTCCAAAAGAGGATTCTAGTAAATAACCAAATATGATACTCGGGCTAAGGGTCAAGTTGGTAATTTTTCTTACATCTCCCCCTCCCGGAGCCCAGGTATTATATACGCGCCCAAAATAAAGAGCCTTGAATACTAGAAGAAAAGCACCTAGACCTAACAAGATTAAGTGAATACCTAATGAGTTGCTTAGTTTTACGAAATTTTGCATGTATCTACGATCCATGGTCCATAGTTCCCACAATTTGGTTGACGCCCCCAATGGCTTGTCTTCAGTATTCAGGTTTGAATCACATACTCATATCTCTTATGCTATGAATCTAATTTTCTTGTTTCTCTTGGTCCTACATACTCACTACATTCTGTATTGACGCCCCTTTCTTTTAGGTATTGTGTTAATGCCCGCGGGTACAGATAGACCTAGTGACACTCCTCTCCCATAGGTGTACGATTCAGATGTTGCTTGTTGCTCTCCATTTCATCATAGCAGTTGTTCAAAAGTTAATGGGTGTTGAAACAGATGTTATAAACATTTTGGGTATGGTGGAGCCCTGTTTTAACCAGGTTGTGTAAACATATGTTTCTTTTAGTAATATTAGAGGCTTGTAGACTAGCCAATATTTCTTTGTTAACCAATTGTACAACTATGATAAGAACAATTGTAAATATATATGAAATGTCAATGTTTCCTTGCAAGATAGTTATTCACATTTTAAATTTAGATATTCATTACTTCGAGGCCTCAATGGCCTAGATCTTATGAATAAAAATATGTAAGAGCATGTGTTGGTTCTCACAAGCATTAGGGCATCACGTGCTAGTCGCAATTCTCAAGGTTGAGGTGTGACAAACTTGGTATCAGAGCAGGTCTTGTCTTAGGAAGTCTGTAAGTCGTGTCTAATAGAATCTTGTTTATGGGTATGTTGTGCACTACACTTATAAGCAAGAGACTGTGTGATATCTAGGATGAATACCCTTCTTTTTTATATAGATTGTGTTATAAAGCTGAGTCATAAGATTTGCTTCTAATACCTATCCTATTTATGATTACAGCGATGCCTACCATGAGATATCGGGCACTTGTACAAGGATTGAACAAAGAAGTGTGGGAAGGTACCAGTCAGGTGCCACATACCCCTATGGGTCAACATGGACCCCACGATGAGGTTGGAACTCAGGTTTCGTTGACAACACTACCACCCTCTGAACAATAAAAGAAGTTAATGTACTCTTATTCCTCCCCCCATCATTCCCGAGCGGGATTTAGACATGAGAAATACAATATAAATGTTGACTTAATTAGTGGCCTCTCATGACCAACATGAAACCCCTACCACCACATATAGAGAAGCCAACACGCAATGTGGGATTTCATAAATTTGGATCCCCCAGTGTTTACAGGAGCAGACCACAACAAAGATCCCCTAGAATTTTCTACACCAAATACAGCGGACCTTACGAGTCAAGCATGAAACTAATAGAGAGTCTGTAAGCTTGCCTCGTATAGATTGCGGTATATTTTTGTGACTTGGTATGAGACGTGGGAGCAGTCGAGGGGACCTCTTGCTCTACCAGTGGGATTAAAAGAGTTTTCTGAAACCTTTCTGTACTAGTATTTACCTATTGAGATCCAACAAGCTAAGTAAGATAGATTTTTACGGAACATGGTAACATGAGTGTTCGGGAGTACCGTATGCAATTCAACTCCTTGGACAAGTATGCTTCTTTGATTATAGCGAAGATGAGTGATTGAGTACATCAATTCATAGGTGGACTAGGGCCACTTTTGATTAATGAATGCACTACTGGTTCTCTAAGTCCGAACATGAACATTGCTTGTATTCAAGCCTATGCACACAACTTACAGGATCGAAAAAGGCAACATCGAGATGCTCGAGAGAATAATCTGGGCTAACACAAGGAGTCTGATCCATAGGCGATATAGAAGAGTCACGAGGTAAGTTTAGATTCTAGTTTCCTCATCATCTATATCATCCAACGACAAGTGCAATGTAACAGTTTCTGGATCAGCGTCGTGTTCGGATCACTTATTCCGGTCAGAGTCAGAATCTACAAGGACATAGACCAAAATATGGTGGAGACCCTAGTAAGATGAGGCTCTCGGTGTCGTATTGAGGACAATGTGGTAGGAATCACTATAGGAATTTCCACCAGGGTTCATAATTGTGCTATTCTTGTGGGCAGCTCAGTCATGTCATACACTTTTTCCCAACGAGGAATGTGGGTGGTATGATACAACATACGGTATCAGCGGCAGTGTCTTCATTGACAATGCATCCATGTGATCAAGGATTGTAGCCATCGATGGGAAAAGGTAGAGGTAGAGGTATAATGTTCATGTCCATCCCAGGTGAGCAATAACAAAATCGCATCTATGCATTGTCGGGTCGTCAGAATTTAGAGTCCGCCAGGCATGGTCACATATATTACATGTTCTTTCCATTAGTGTGTATGTTTTGATAGATCCAGGTTTCACCCTATCATATATTACCCCATTTGTTGCTAGTAATGTGGTAAAGCACCTGAATTGCTATGGCAACCGTTTGAGGTATCCATGCAGTGGGTGAGTCCGTGGTAGTTAGACAAGTGTATCGAGGTTGTGATATGATGATTTATGATCTCCATATCTTGGCCGATTTGAATGAATTAGAAATTATAGAATTCGATATTATTATAGAAATGGATTGGATGGCCTCTTGTTATGCTATGATGGATTGTTGGAAGAAATTTGTTCGCTTCAACTTTCCAGGAGAGCCTACTATACAATCGAAGGGCGATGTGCAGCGCCAAAAGGAAAGTTTATTTGTTACCTTAAGGCCTGGAAGATAACCATGAAAGGACGTTTCTATCATTTGGTACGGGTGCAAGATGCGGAAGTGGATCCTTCCACCCTTCAGTAGGTACCGGTCGTAAGTGAATTCCGTAATGTGTTCCTGGATGAGCTCCCGGGTATTCCACCGGAGAGGGAGATTGAGTTTGTTATCAATACTCGATACGTAGTCAATATCAATTCCCCCACACATGATGGCTCCTACCGAATTAAAGGAATTAAAAGATCGGTTGATGGATCTTCTTGATAAGAGCTTTAATTGACCTAGTACTTCCCCGTGGGGATCCCGATGTTATTTGTTCGAAAGAAGGATGGATCATTGAGAATGTATATTGATTACCGACAATTTAATAATGTAACCATCATGAACAAATATCTGCTTCCAAGGATTAATGATTTGTTCAATCAATTGCAAGGTAATAAGTATTTCTCGAAGATCTATCTCAAGGAGAAGACATTCTAAAGACATCCTTTCGGACCAGATATGGCCATTACGAGTTTCTCGTCATGTGTTTTGGCCTAACCAATGCACCAGCAACGTTCATGGATCTGACGAATCGAGTATTCAGACCATTCTTGGATATCTTAGTGATCTTATGCATTGGCGATATTCAAGTGTGCTCTCGATCGGAGGCAGAGCACGTGGAGCATTTGCTTAAGGTCATATGCACACTCTGGGATCACAAGTTGTACGCGAAGTACACCAAATGCGAGTTTTGGCTGAGCCCTGTGACCTTTCTTGGGCATATATTATCTGGTGAAGATATCAAGGTTGATTGTCAAATGATTGAAGCAATTAATAATTGGCCAAGGACCACAACTCCTACTGAGGTACACAACTTCTTAGGCTTAGGCAGTTAATACCGTAGATTTGTGGAAGAATTTTCATCTATAGCTGCTCCATTAACAAAGTTGACGCATAAGGCAGCAAAATTTTGGTAGACCGATGTTTGCAAGAAGAGCTTCCAAGAGCTAAAGGATAGGTTAACCTAGGCGTCAGTCCTAACGCTTCTTGAGGGACCCGAGAAGTACATTGTATATTGTGATGTCTCTAGAGGGGATTGGGCAGTGTTCTGATGCAACACGGAAGTTGTTGCCTATGTTTAGAGGCAACTAAGGAAACTTGAGCAATTGCCTAACTCATGACTTGGAGCTAGCAACTGTTATATTCACCTTAAAGATATGGCGTCACTACTTGTATGGAGTTTAAATTGACATATTCACCGATCATAAGATTTTGTAGTATATATTCAAGAAGAAAGAATTAAATGAGGTAGAGGAGATGGCTTGAGTTGTTAAAAGATTACAATTATTTTGTACCATCTCAGGAAAGAAAACGTTGTCGATGATGCCTTAAGTCATAAATCCATGGGCAATCTACAACACGTGGGAAAATATAAGTTGGAAATGACTAAATACTTATACTGGTTGGCTAACTTAAGTGAACAGTTGCTCGATACCAGTAGCAGAGGTGCGATAGTTTGATACATTGTTGAATCCTTGCTAGTAGACGAAGTAAAAGCACGGTAATTTTACAATCCATCCTTGGTGAAAAAGAGAGAAAGCGCTCCCGTTCAAAAGGAGCAAGTGTTCGAGCTATCCGAAGACGGAGTCCTAGATACCATGACCGGCTATGCATGCCTGATGTTAGGTGACTCTAAGAGTAGATAATGACAGAGATTCACTGGTCCTGGTATTTTGTTCATACGGGGTCAACCTAGATGTACCATGATCTTCGACAACTATACTGGTGGAACGACATGACGAAGGATATTGTTGAATACGTCGCTCAGTGTCCCAATTGTCAGCAAGTAAAGGTTGAACATCAGAAACTGGGAGGGTTACTGCAAAATATGGAAATTCTGACCTGGAAATGGGAAGTGATCAACATGGATTTTGTTACCGGGTTACCACAATTACACCAGAGGTTCGATTATGAGTTGTTGTGAATCGACTCATTGAGTTATCTAATTTCCTACCTGTAAGAACTACTTTCTCGAGTGAAGATTATGCTAAGATATACATTAAGGAGATATTTCGACTCCATGGGGTTCCAGTTTCATCCATAACAGATAGAGGTACCTGGTTTACAGCTAACTTCTGCAGATCACTCCAAAAAGATTGGGAACAAAGATCAATCTTAGCATATCCTTCCATCCACAAACCGATGGTCAAGCCAAACACACTATTCAAACGCTCGTGGACATGTTACGAGCATGCATTTTGGACTTCCAGGGAAATTGGGAGGATCATCTACCACTCATCGAATTTGCTTACGGTAATAACTACTATGCCAGTATTCAAATGGCACCCCTATATGGACGAAAATGTAGATCTCTTATCGGCTGGTTTTGAAGTGGGTGAAACAAAGTTAATGGGACCAGAGCTGGTGCAACAAGTTGTAGAAAAGGTGAATCTAATTCAAAACTAATTGTTGGCCGCTCAAAGCAGGCAAAAATTACATACTGCGATGAGATTTGGAGTTCATTGTGGAAGACTAGGTTCTCTTAAAGGTGTCACATATGAAAGGCGTGATGAGATTTGGCAAAAGAGGCAAACTCAGTCCCAGTATATCAGACCATACCGAATCATACAAAAGGTCGTCCAAGTGGCTTATTAGCTTGATTTACCCCGAAATTGGAATTAGTGCATCCGGTATTCCACATGTTTATGCTCCGAAAGTGCTTAAGTGATCCATCTCATATTACACCTGTGAAGATGTCCAAGTTTCAGAGGACCTATCGTACGAAGAAATTTCGATAGCCATCTTAGATCGATAAGTTCGTAAATTGCAAACTAGAGAAGTGACTTCAGTTAAAGTATTTTGAAGGAGAATAATGAAGAATTAACGTGGGAAGCTAAAGAAGATATGAAATCAAGGTACCACCATTTATTCCCTAATATGGAAGGCAACAATGCGTCTATCACGATGCGCCATTATTTAATATTCGAGGATGAATGTTCCGAAGGAAAGATGATGCTACACCCCACATGTGAAGTTGGAGGATCCATAAGGTTTACGCGCAACCAAAGGGCAACAAGTTACTGGGCAGAGGAGGCAACTGCAAGCGACCAGATTTTGGCAGCTGTCTTATTGGGGACGACAATCAAAGCGGGGCGACCCATATTACATGTTGAAGTGGCAAAAATTCCTATGCTTGCTAACAGTATAAATAGGCAGTGGGACACTTGCTCTTTAATTCTGGAAGATATCACCTAAATAAGTTCTTTCAAAATACTCTCAATGCCCATTTAGAATTTCCTAGAAAATTAAGGCAAAGTCGAAGGAGAATCTGAACTGGATTTAGCTTGAAGAAACTTGGAATCATTTTTGTAACACCCATCATCTGGTGGCATTGATTCTGAAAATTTGTTAAAAGGAAAAGCTAACCGCCATAGAAGTAAAGTTAGCTCTTCGACAAGGTATGTAAGGCAACCTTCTTTCATATGCATTATTTCCAGTTGGTATCCTGTGGTTGGAGAGTATGAATCATTCTGTGTTTAAACATGTTACCTCTTGAAACTGTTACTGTTTTGCACTTATATATTTATTTATTTATTTATTTTTATATATATTACTCTACCGAGTTGTGCTATAGTCGATCGGGTACAACTCCTGATGTGCAACCACTGATCAGTTGGATATGATGAGATAATATGAGATAGTATCAAGCCTTTCTGTAGCCGGGTATGATGATGTGTGACGTGAGGCTACCAAGTCCTCTTGAGGCTGGCTACGCCGAATTCTGTTGAGACTGGGTACAGTAGAGACCTTTTGAGTTCGGGTACAAACGAATCCTCTACGAGACTGGATATGGAGTGACGTGTGATGTAAGGTTACTGAGCCTTCATGTGGTCGGGTATGACCGAGTCCTATATGAGGTCGGGTATGGAGTAATGAAAATTGCCCCCAAAGAATTGTTGAAGGGGTGTGTGTGTGTGTGTGTGTATATATATATATATATATATATATAGTATAAACTAATGCATGTCCCCAATGACTGACTTGGTTTTACAAAAGCTTGCATGCATTTTTGATCCATGATCCATACTTTTCACAGTTTGGTTGACGCCCCTTGTAGCTTATCTTCGATATTCGGTTTGGAATCATGTACCCATATCCCTTATGCTATGACTCTGATTTACTTGTTTCTCTTATTCCTCCATACTCAGTACATTATCTATATTGACGCCCCTTTCTTTTGGGTGTTGTGTTCATGCCCACATATATAGATAGGACCCCATGAAGCTCCTCCCTAGTAGGTGTACGCTCCAGTTGTTTGTTGTTGCTATCCACTTCCTCGGAGTAGTTGTTTAGAAGCCACTGGTACTGAAGCAAATGTTATAAATGTATTGGGTATGGTGGGGCCCTTTCCCAACCCGGTTGTGTAAACGTATTTTCTTTTGGTACTCTTAGAGGCTTGCAGACTTGATCTAGCATTCGGTTGCGTGTAAGGTTAGGTGTGACTATGTCGGTGGCAGTGATGATCATATATAAAAGGCCAATGTTTCTTTGTTAACCAATTGTACAACTATATTAAGAACTAGGGGTGTACATGAGGCGGTTTGGTTCGGTTTTTTATTAAACCAAAATCAAACCAACTATGTCGGTTTACTAAATTTATAATCAAATCAAACCAACATAAACTAGATTTTTTCGGTTTCGGTTTCGGTTTTAGTCGATTTTCTTGTTTTCCTCGATTTTTCGGTTTATTTTCGTTTTTTTAGTTATATTGTGGTTGAAAAAGGATCAAATAATCACCAATTGTTCGCATGATTACTATTCCTTAAAATACTCTATGAGGAATACTAATTGTTCGTATGAATCATACTTCCGAGACCTTCCATAATAGAAAATGACAATAAATATGTGATAAAGCAAAGCACTGTAAATTTAATAAACTAAAATAATCGCCAATGATATTAGCATAATGGCAAGCAAATGCACCAAATATGTATTAAAAAGAGAAATTAAAATCTAAAATAACCTCTACCAAACACTGAAATTTCCATTAATATAAAATACTTTTTATTGAAACATCCAATTCCAAAATGTTAAAATTAGCATATGTCAAGCTACAGTCAAAATGGGTACAAAGCAAAAGAAGAGAAATGGTATGTCAGGTTTCAGTTTGGGCTTCAAATTTAGGTTACGTAGAATCTACTTAGTGAATAGTGAATTTATAAGCCCATACATAAATAATATCTCAAGATATTGACAACTATGAAATAGTTTAGAAAATATATACAAATTAAATTTTAATGATAATTTTTATGTAAAAAAAATTTTAATCTACATATATATGTATATGTATATGTGTGTCAAAACATATATATATATATGGGGTAGAGTGCCGGTTTGGTTTAGATTCGATTTTTTTTTTTTGTTAATACCAAATCAAACCAAGAATGATCGATTTTTATTTTTCAACACCAAACCAACCCAACCAAACTAAAAGTTAGTTTCTTTTTCTTCGATTTGACCAACCAATTTGACGGTTTGGCTTGCACATCTAAAGGCATTTCCAACCATACTCTATTTCTTGCACCAAATAAAGAAATAAAGTATTCTTGCTCCAATGATACTTCATTTCTTGCTCTATTATAGAGCATGTTTGGTACAACACTATTCATTACTCTATATTTGATTTAATAATATTTTATTCATTTGGTGAGAGAGAAATCGAGTGGTTGGAGTAGAAGATAATAATATAAATAGAAGAAAGAAACTTTAGTGTCGCACCATTTTAGAGTAAAAAATAAAGTAATGGTTGGACATGGCCTAAGAACCATTATAAATATGTATAAAACATCTATGTTTTTGCAATATAGTTATTCACATTTTAAATTCTGATATTCATTACTTAGATGCCTCAATGGCCTAGATTTTATGAATAAAAATATGTAAGGGCATGTGTGGCCGTCATGTGCCCGTCACACCTCACAAGGTTGAGGTATGACAAGCAAAAGCAATATCATAATTTTTTAATACATGAATAAACACCGATCAAGACAAAACTGCCCTTTCAAAAATCTTCTCCAAATCCTTCCCAAGTTTTTCTACCTTTTTATAAAAAATTATGCAATGTATGTATTTAATACATCAAACCAAACAATCAATAAAAAATAATCTCCAACATTACTAATACAATTCTTATAAACCCTACCAAACGACCCTTTAAGAGTCTTCAGCTAGGATCAAGATGAGAGGTAAGCAGGAATGCACCAATTATACAACCATGAGCGCATACACGCAAAGACTTAACACAAACAATAAATAAATACCAAGTGCTTGATGTGAGACGAATGCTCCCCTAAAATAATACTAATAGAACATGTTCCAAAAGGAGTGCAGAAAAGGCACCAACTGCATAGACTTGTAAATATTCAACCCACTTTTTTCTTCTTTTTTTGTTTTTTCTCCTTTTCCCAGTACACACACGCCTCGCTACCATTACAGGCATTCCCACACCATCAATCACAAACTAGAAATTAATGGAATAATACAACGATGTTGGTAAGACAACGCTCTGGACAAACCACCTGGCGACATCAAGCAAACCCCTAAGCGATCCACTACAATGAATTACTAAATCTTCCCCAACCAGAACATAAACACACTTCATATCATATAGAGACAAGTTAGAACTGGCACAGAACAGCACCAGTGCCCCGATGGCAGTGCGAGGCATCTTGACTTAATAGCAACACCTGTTGCATAAGACCTGCTGCTGGTTAATGGTGTGTATCAATGCACAAGCTCCAAATCCCACCCGAGAAGGAATTGATCACCCCCTGGTTTTAGCCCTCTTCATCCCAAGGCTGTTGTGGAAGGGGGAAACAGAACCAGACATTTGAGAACCTTCTTCACGAAGAGTACCATTAAGCATAGCAAGTTCACGTAGCTGCTGTTTTTTATAGAAATCCTGGGACTCATCCTGCATTTGGAGGAAGAAGAAGAAAAGACAATAGTGAACATCAACTCTCCACTTTTGAAAATGTGTATGATACTAGACAAAAATGACAACTTGCAAATCTATGTTGAAACTACCATAGGCTTGAGCAGATCTTCCAATATCTCACGTGCTTGCAATAGCCGAGCATCAATTATCTCCACTGGCAGTTCAGCCTCCACAATAACATGAAGAGGCTCATTCAGGTGCTCATATCCCGGTTTGCCCCTCATCATTTCTTCCTTCATATGTCAAAAGTACACTATCATGTTACATGTTGCTCTTCCATGGAAAACAGGAGTAATTACATCTTTTAACAGCATACACACACAACAGTTGAGAAAGATGATTCCAAGCGGCAAAATTGTACAAATTACAACCTGAGTACGACCTCAGACTGACTGGATTCCAAATTTCACCTCAACCAAAATACTTGTAATACATAAATTTTGCACCAACCTATGGAGTGTGGAAAGGCCCAACCTAAATCATCACAGATGAATCAACTGAACCAGCCAAAAAAGGCAAATTATCTCTAACTTTATCAAGCACTTCAAAACACATCATCAGCCAATACAAATAGTACTGGAATACACACCTAGATAAGCAATACAAAATATACAAGAAGATAATAGTCTTTGCAACGAGCTTCGGCTATTAACTAATTGCCAAAAAAAGTGAACCACTAGCTTCATTTATCACCACAGCTAATCAGCCAGCAAAACAATTCAACTCGATGTAATTACCCTGGGACAAGACCAGAAGGAACGGAGAAGGAAACAGAGGTTGCCTCTCATGTTTATTTCATGGGTTCTCAAATATTACGTCATCCCACAATATTACCTTTATTGGATCCTTAATGCTTCCGCGTCCCCTTATCAGAACCCGGCACTCGGTAGTAGCTTCCACTCGTTTTAGAGAGTTCCCTCTAGGGCCCAGTAGGCGCCCCACAAAATTGTACTGCAAATGTGACTAAAACACACACTCAAGATGATGTAGCCAAAGCATGAACAACAGGATGGAAAAATAGATAATAGTTCATACATTAGGATATTGGTCCACGGGTATATCAATTCTGAGTGTTCGCTTCACTATGAGGCCTGATGAGTTACTTTGATTATTAAGCCAGCTTTGAGTGGATGGTGAGTGCATTAAACCCGATATCTGGACATCATAACCACAGAATTGGTCAAACAATTTGTACTACAGTATGGAGAACACGGAACCTCCTTATTTTAGATAACCAACCCTGAACCTCCTTAAGATTCAGTTGATTTAAGACATCCCAAATCCAAGAAATACAACAACAACAACAACTACCCGGTATACTCCCACCAGGTGGGGTCTGGGAGGGTAATATGTAGACAAGCCTTACCCCTACCCGAAAGGGCAGAGAGGCGGTTTCCAATCCCAAAATCCAAGAAATACAAGAGGAATAATAAGAAAGCACATACTAGATGTATGCAAGTTTATAGAAAACAATAAAGACAATAAGCCACTAATTACAAATGCAATTTTAACAAATAGACAGACAGTGAGACCCTTAAACAGAACAGATCTTGATGAATTTGATCGTCTAGGAAATAAAGTGCTGATGATTTTTCAAAAAACAATAACCTGATTTTCCAATGTGTCACATTAGCTGAAAGCCTCCTATAATTGTTAGCAGAATTGAACGTAACGGGTTTGTTATTCAGGTTCTGCATAACAAACCCCAAACATTCTAATGAGAAAATTATTCAAATCAACACAGAGAAAGATGCTCCTGTGCTGTCATAGGCATCTAGATCTATTTCTAAAATTTAGCTGGACGTTAGTATATCAGAACAGTAAGACACCTAGTAACTAAAAGCAAAATTCCAAATCAAGATGCTGAGCTTAAACTAATATATCAGTGTCGCTGTTGTTAGCTTCAACTACCTGTCATGAGACAAGTGGAGATAGAAGTTAAAAACACTTAAAATGGAATCAAGTTAGCATGGAAAGTAAACTTTTGTCAGAAAAGCTTTTCAAAGACAAAGAATTAGATCTAAAAGAGGTTATGTTAATAGTTAGTATCCATACTTCTGATTGAAATGGTGATGCCCATCTGTCCATATTAGCTCCTCCATTTGAATACATTCCTCCTGAAGCCAGGGGGCTAGCTTGTTCAAACCCACTTTGATCTAAAACTGAAGCATTCCCCAACAGTGTAGTTACACGCAAAAGTTCTGCTTCAAAAATGTCAATTTCCAAGAATAAGACGTACCAGTTAGCAGTGGTTAATAAATCAGTTAGCAGCCACCACAATATGGACAACAAGGAGGATCCTTCATTGGTTAGTTATCTCACGGATTTTACAGGAAAAAATAATTTGTTAAAGCAATCAGTTAAATGGAATGGACAGAAGAAACTCCTAGGGTTGCTGATTTGCAGAAATCAAACAGATCAATACTCTAGATGGTTCGCCCAGAAACCTGTTTTTTGAAATGCATAATGTCTGTCAGATGAATGGCTGAAACCTCACACAATAATAAAAGGAAATGGAGAGGAAGGAGCATCTCCAATGAAGAGGAATAGTAGTGGTAGGAAGCGCGGGGCGAAGAACCTAAGGCACAAAGGCACAATTAGACCAAAAAAAACAACACATTAGTACAGACACTTGAAGGCACCTTTTTTCATGTGAAGATGCCAAACTGTAACATCAAGATATACAATCTTCTCAATAACAAATACTATCCCTGCCATTTCAAGGGATTCAGTATGACATTTGACAGCAATCAGAAGCAAAAATTACTTTTATAAAAGAAGTCCTGAAGAAGGAGAGGACGACGAAGGAGAAAAAGAAGGCAAAACCTAGCTGAAGAAGGAGCACATTATGCGGACAACAACAAAAAACCACAACTAGGTTGTCAGGGTCCTGGTTAGTTAGTTGTAATAAAAAGAAAATTATTCCTTAATGGTCCAACTTGTCTTCGGCCATATCCACCACCATTTCCTAGACATTTAAAAGCAGTTGTACGGGAAAAAAAATTATTCCTTATAGGTCTAACTTGTTCATGGCATGCCATTCGCCATTTGCAGACACATTTACAAGAGGAATAACATGCCCAGTATGACCTCTTACTGCGATATAGGAATACCCAAATGTAGGTCCATAATACTCTAGCTCGAGTGTTCCATCACACAACAAATCAACCCTTCCTTAATAATGGACAAGCTCCAAAAAAACACACTTCATGCTTCTTCTATCTTAAGGAACAATTTTGAAGTCCTCATCTTAATCTTGTATAACGCTAGTGTTGGACAATTGGTCATATTAAAGTTTCCAATTTTTCCTTTCTATCAACTCCTTTGACAGTCAGTGGCACATGCAGAAGCGCACGTTTCTTCTTTTCCGGATCAGTTACAGGCTACAGCACTAAGAATTGGACAATGAAGTATTATTTCCAACATATATAGGAAATAAGCACTGATTCAACACCATGACTGTCTTAACCTCTTCTATCTCTGCTAGTGGGTGGTCACAACTTTATTTACAAACAAATTTGTGACAAGCTCCGCCGTTAAAATGTAAACCCTATTCTCTCACTGAATTATTACGACACATCTTTAATACGCTCCAATAAGCAGAAACGCCTCAGCAGACCATGGAAGAAGGAAAGTTGGGATACTAATACCTGTTTTATGGGCCAAATATATAGCCAAGCATGAATAACAAAAAGACATTCATGGAATACACAAGTAGAGTTGTGAAACATCCAGAAAAAAGAGTGATGACCACCAGTACATAGAAGACTCAAACTTGAATTAAATTTACATTCAATTAGCAGAACATAAGCATGAATGGAATTTACCATCTCATTATTTTTCAATAAGAGGATTACCATCTTCTCCAAAAAAAATTCATATTACCTAGTAACTTAAAATGCCTTTTCAGCCTCATTATTTATCTTTTGACTTCTTATCATGCAAAAAGCAATAAAGTTTACTTAATGATATCAGAAACACAAGCGCTAAAATAATCAAAATTCAACTTCCTACTCACCCTGATTCAGCAATCGATAGCAATGAGGAAGGACAGGCACAAATGGGCTGATTTTGTGGTGTTCCGCAAGTAACTCTGAGAGATACCTGTTAACACACAGTGACAAATTAAAGACTCACAATAATTTATGGTATACGTACAAAACAAGAATAAAATCATCCGTACATCTATCAAAATTTTCAGCTTATATTGCCAAGCTAGAGGCTCCATTCCAACTTCTAACAAATTTTGAGTTATTATACCAATGAAAGAATGCAGATAATTGAATCCTTCAGCTTAATGTTTAAGGAAATTCATTCTCATGATTCAGCGTAGTAGAGCTTCCCATGAATAAATTTCACTAAAAAAAATTAATCGGGACCGTAGGGGAAAGTCTTTCACTAATATTCAAAACTAAACTCTTCCAGCCCAAATATACTACGCGCACACAACTTTTTGTAAGATCGAAAAAACCAATTTTACTTAGTGCAACGAGATCTCCTTGTTAAGTCTATCACTTGAAGCTTCTCCTTGTTAAGTCTATTACTTGACTGCAGTAGAATAAGCAAAAATAAGCTCTAAATTTCAGTGAGTAGAACCAGGGTGTTAATCAAAAGAACAGAATTTTAGTATGTCAGTGGGTGCAACAGGTCGAACCACATATGATAAGCATAACCGCCACAAAGTAGTATTGGGTGTAGTGGTACTCCATCCACTAACTTAAAACCCCATATCCACTACGACCGATAAGTAATGTAGAAGGAGAAAGAGGTTCTTGGAAAGTTGGATTACCAATGCCTGAGTAGTTCAAGCAAGGAGTGAATCTTTACTTTACAGCTGTTATTCTCTTAGTTTCTTAGAAGAAGATTGGACAAAATGATCTAAAGCAAGGGGAAATCAATAATTAACAGCTTTCCATAGGGACAAAGCAAACAACTTTTCGAAGCAACAGACATAATAAAAGTATTCAAATGGGTGCAAAGAATTCATATAGCCAATCCTTGACCGTTTGGAATTGAGGGAGACTTAATTGAACCTCAAACTGATTCTTAAAGTAAAATAGAAAACAGGTAAACCAGATCTTTCATTCCGGACAAAACAGACTACAAAAAGAAAAAAAAAAGAAAAATGAGGTCATAATCACAAAATAGATTTAAAGCAGCATATAAAGGGAGGCAAAGCAAGATTAAAAAAAACAACTAAAGATCGGATAGAAGCTAATCAAGTTCAGCACGATCCAAAAATAAGTATATAACCACATGAATCCACAAAGACGAAGATTTCAAATTTGAAATATATTATTTTTCTCTACATATATATATATATATATAGAAAAGAAAGTTGTAGAGACAAGAGGGAAACGCACTTTTCTTGGCCGGCGAGGGCAGAGGAAGCAGAGCGAAGACCACCGATGTGAGGAGAGTGGGGAGCAGAGGGAGATGGTGAGTAGGCCATGTACCTGCTGGACGACATATTTACCGGTGGCGGAGGAAAATTCTGACGACGACGGCGGCGGCGGCGGCCAGATTCACCCACTTTTCACTTTCCTAGGAGAGTCCCCCTCTTTCCCTCTTTTGGACTGGCAATGACCTGATACTAGTCCATTTATTATAAGGCGTCGGTGGTTTAAGGAAAGTAAAAAATTTGGTATATTTAGCTTTTGTATTTGTATTATGTTGAGAGAAAAATAAAATTAATTAATTAAATAATAATAATAATAATAATAATAATAATAATAATAATAATAATAATAATAATAATAATAATAATAATAATAATAATAATAATAATAGCTTTTGTATCATCAGTCTGCTGGAACGGGATAGAATTTCTCATATCTTAATCTCAGATCTGCAATGGAGTCTTGAAATTAAATTCTCTTTTTTATGA
Organism: Nicotiana benthamiana; assembly: GCA_034376525.1. Classification (NCBI taxonomy): domain Eukaryota; kingdom Viridiplantae; phylum Streptophyta; class Magnoliopsida; order Solanales; family Solanaceae; genus Nicotiana; species Nicotiana benthamiana. The sequence goes on along the minus strand of CM067337.1, from coordinate 48,987,629 downwards.
CAAACCTGCTCTTGTCATGTAATATTCATATAAATATATAAATTCTTGTACAAGTTATATCATTATTGTATTACTCTTAAGTAGTGCAGATTTTTACATTTAAAATAGTTTATATATCAAATCAAACAACCTCTTGTTGCACAAAATATAATAGATCCAATGTAATTTCACAAGTAGGACCTAATGAAGGTAAATGTGCGCATACCGTTTTCACGAGACCTTCAACTTATGAAAAAGTTAGTGTATTGGTACATAGTATCTTGAGTATATTAACATAGCGAGTAAGAAACTTGTTAGTAGATTGTCTTTATAGATAGAAAATCAGAAACATTAATTATAGAAATGAAAGCGAAAAATACTTTGAACCCATAAATTTCTTGTCTATCCATTAGGAGTTTAATCTCTCATTATTATTCAAAGTATTTGGATTAATTTCTTTTAGGATAGAACAAAAAAATATTATGTAATAATATTATTGTAAATTATACATAACTTCGACAAACTTAATAGCGAAGCAAAACATATTTCACACTTACTTTTTTATTTTAAAAAATAATGCAGAAAAATAGAAAAAAGATGGGAGAATTCTCAAATTTTCAGTGTATGAAAAAAGAGGCAAGCCTCAAAATTTGCAGTGCAGTGCAACCCAGTATAATCCTACTTAATGGAGTCTGGGGAGGGTAGTATGTACGCAGACCTTATCCCTACCCTGGGGTAGAAGGGCTGTTTCCAAATAGACCCCCGGCATCCTTACCTCCAAGAACTACCCACCTTTGGTCTTGGGGAGACTCGAACTCACAACCTCTCGGTTGAAAGTGAGGGTTACTTACCATCAGAGCAAGCCTCAAAATTTATTAGAAATGGACAAAATATAAAAGTGCAATCTAAAAAGTATGTTTTCTCATTCACACATTAAAAAAAACTCAATAATACTAGTACCATTTAGTGAGTTTTAAGAATTTTCTATTAAATTGTGCTAGTAAAGATTAATACAATAATAATCACGATTCAATCGTATTAATATTTTAAATGTGGTAAAAATATGACAGTACTACTACCTATAAAAGAACATAAGTGGTAAGTGGAAAACAAAAAAGGAAGAAAAGGTGGTTCAGTGCTTTTTACTGTAGAACCAAAGACCGTCCTTGTACTTCACACTTTGTGGATTTTGTGGTAGGCAGGGCGTCCATAAATTACGGATTCTCGGAAATTTAGTAATTTTTACATAAATTTTATATTGATATTAAGAAATTTATTAAATATAAATAAATATGTAATTATAAACTCAATTATTATTATATATTAATCTAAATTTATTGTAAAAATTGATAAACTTCAAATTCTAAATGTCTGTGTTAGGTGGGCTGCTTGCTGGTCCTTGCACTATTGCTCCTTTCCCTCCATTACTTTTCTTCCTCAATTTTCAACCATTTATATAACTGTAGGGAAGTGTCGACTCAACAGGATAAAAAACGGCTCTCTCTCTCTCTCTTCGATCCCTTCCCCAAGCACACACCATCAGCTCCAACACCACCATCTGGCGAGTCGCCGGAACCTCCAGGTAACCACCAAGTAAGTACCCCTATCCCACCTTCGCCCTCCTTACCCCACTGCCTGGAACACTGTTCCGACAATGTTTCGACATCCCTCGGGGGTTTCTTTGACTCACCTCCCACACCATCGTGACACACAGTGTCAGGCGCACATTTCCTGCAAATTTCGTTGCCGGAAACAGCCGCACGCGCCGCCACGCGCCGCCCACGCGCCGCCCCTGTCCTCCACGCGCCGCGCGCGTGTGCCCACTTCCCGGCACTTTTTCCACCGGCTTCTTTTGGACATTTTCTCCCCCATATTTCCGACCCACTTGGTACTCTCGGAATTTTTCACTGGTCACTTTCATCCTTTATTGTTCATTTAGCCACCTTGCTTTTCGCCGGAAATTTTACGGCAACTCCTACTCTTTTCCTTCTATTCTATCCCCTGCTTTTTGTGGGTGTGTTCTATTTTCTTGGACAGGTACCTATTTCAACGGCGAGGATCTCCGACAACTACCGCCCAAACTCGCATTCAGACTCACGGCAGGACGCAATAGAGCCGCGCACTTTGCTCAGATTCAGGAGAACTCGGGCGCAGCAAAGCACACTTCCAGGTTTTTCCACCGGGAGTTGGTACCTCCCGCTCTCTTGCTTATTTTGTGCACATTCTTGACGTATTTTAACTAGCATTCCGAGTGTGGTCTATTCTGTTGTTATCTAGTTTGCTACATCTGCTTTTTTAGCTTTAGTGCGTGTGTGCCACTAGATAGTGGCCGCGGCGAGTGATGATATCGTAAGGTCATGTCCTCAGGGGGGGTGGTAGCGGGGGTGTGTAGGGGTGCAGGGGGTGGCATTTCGGGTAGGGCAGGAGGTAAGGGTGGGAATAGGGCGGCGGTAGCCCATAGATTAAGGATTGGGTCTTGGAACATAGGCACTCTGACGGGTAAGTCCATCGAGTTAGCGAAGGTTCTCCAACAGAGAAGGGCTAACATAGCGTGCCTCCAGGAGACTAGGTGGAAAGGGACTAGGGCGCGGGACGCTGATGGGTTTAAGCTGTGGTACTCTGGGCTCGAGAGGGGTAAGAATGGAGTGGGCATCTTGGTTGATAGGGACCTAAGGGAGTCTATGGTCGAGGTTAGGCTAGTGAACGATAGGTTAATGTCTATTAAGCTGGTTTTTGGGGGTGGGGTCCTCAATATTGTCAGCGCCTACGCGCCGCACGCAGGCTTAGCCGAGGAGGTTAAAAGGCGCTTTTGGGAGGACTTGGACGATCTGGTGGGGAGTATTCCCCAGTCGGAGAAGTTAGTTATTGGAGGGGACTTCAATGGTCATATTGGGGCTGAGGCTGGTGGCTACGATGAGGTGCAACGGGGCTTTGGCTTCGGGGCCAGGAACGGAGGAGGCACTTCGCTGCTTGATTTCGCCAGGGCTTCCGAGCTCCTGATTGCGAACTCGTCATTTCGGAAGAGGGAGGAGCATTTGGTCACCTTCAAGAGTGCGGCGGCGAGGACTCAAATTGATTACATCCTCATCAGAAGGAGCGACAGGGGTTTGTGCAAGGATTGCAAGGTTATTCCGGGAGAGTCTCTTTCAACTCTTCATAGGCTCCTAGTGATGGATGTTGATCTCTGGGTGAAGAAGAAGAGGAGGGGCGCCCGGGGTCAACCGAGGATTAGATGGGAAGCTTTGTCTAAGGAGAAAGCTCAGGAGTTGGAAAGGAGGTTAGTGGAGGGCGGAGCTTGGAGAAGTTATGGGGAAGCGGACGCTATGTGGTCAGCGACAGCAAACTTGGTTAGGGCGGTAGCACGGGACGTGCTCGGGGTTTCTAAGGGATATTCAGGTGGGCATCAGGGTGATTGGTGGTGGAACGAGGTAGTCAAAGGAAAAGTGGAGGTGAAGAAGGCGGCGTTCGCTAGGTTGGCAAGGAGCACAAGCGAAGAGGAGCGGAGAGTGAACAGGTTGTTCTACAGGGAGGCGAGAAGAGAAGCTAAGATGGCAGTCACGGAAGCTAAAAACGCGGCGTTCGGTCGCATGTATGAGGAACTAGGGGAGAGAGGTGGGGATAAGAAGTTATTCCGGCTGGCTAAAGCAAGGGAAAGGAAAGCTCGTGACCTAGACCAGGTCAGGTGTATCAAGGACGAGGATGGTAGAGTTCTGATGGGGGAATCGCAAATCAAACAGAGGTGGCAGGCGTACTTCCGGGAACTTCTTAACGAGGAGGGGGATCGGAGCATAGAGCTAGGGGAGTTGGGGCATTCAGAGCGTCATAGAGACCTTGGGTACTGCAGGCGCATTAGGGTGGAGGAGGTCTTAGGGGCGTTGCGTAGGATGAGTAGGGGTCGAGCGACAGGGCCTGACGAGATCCCGGTGGAGTTTTGGAAGTGCATGGGTAAACCTGGAGGGGAGTGGCTCTCTAGGCTATTCAACGTGATCTTCAAGACTAAAAGGATGCCGGATGAGTGGCGGTGGAGTACAGTGGTGCCCTTGTACAAGAACAAAGGGGACATCCAGTGCTGCAACAACTATAGGGGTATTAAACTAATGATCCACACGATGAAGGTTTGGGAGAGGGTGATTGAGGCGCGAATGAGGGAGGCGACGAATATATCTGGGAACCAGTTCGGTTTCATGCCGGGCCGCTCCACCACCGAGGCTATTTACCTAGTCAGGCGGCTGGCGGAACAATTCAGGGATAAGAAGAAGGACCTGCATATGGTGCTTATCGACTTGGAGAAGGCGTATGACAAGGTCCCGAGGGAGGTGCTATGGAGGTGCTTGGAGGCGAAGAGTGTGCCAGAAGCCTATATCAGAGTTATCAAGGACATGTACGATGGGGCTAAGACTAGGGTGAGAACGGTGGGTGGCGATTCAGACCATTTTCCTGTGGTAATGGGGCTCCATCAAGGATCGGCGCTGAGCCCCCTGTTGTTCGCCTTAGTGATAGATGCTCTAACCCGTCATATCCAAGGGGATGTGCCTTGGTGTATGCTCTTTGCTGATGATATAATATTGATAGACGAGATGAGCGCCGGTGTTAGTGAAAGGTTAGAGGTATGAGACAGACCCTCGAGTCTAAAGGTTTCAAAATAAGCAGATCTAAGACAGAATATCTGGAGTGCAAGTTCAGCGACGAGCCGAGTGGGGTGGGCAGGGATGTGATGCTTGGTTCTCAGGCCATCGCCAAGAGGGACAGTGTCCGATATCTTGGGTCTGTAATTCAGGGGAACGGAGAGATTGACGGGGACGTCACCCATCGGATAGGAGCAGGGTGGTCGAAGTGGAGGCTTGCTTCTGGGGTCCTGTGTGACAAGAAAATCCCACACAAACTCAAGGGGAAATTCTACAGAGCCGTGGTTAGACCTGCGATGTTGTATGGGGCAGAGTGCTGGCCCGTGAAGAACTCCCATGTTCAGAGAATGAAGGTTGCTGAGATGAGGATGCTTAGGTGGATGTGTGGGCACACCAGGCTCGATAAGATTAAGAATGAAGTTATTCGACAGAAGGTAGAGGTGGCCCCGGTGACGAGAAGATGCGGGAAGCGAGGCTGAGGTGGTTCGGGCATGTACGGAGGAGGGGTCCCGATGCCCCGGTGAGGAGCTGCGAGCGGCTGGAGATTGTTGGTGGTCGGCGGGGTAGAGGGAGGCCTAGGAAGCATTGGGGAGAGGTGATTAGGCAGGACATGACTAGTATGCAGGTTACCGAGGACTTGACCCTTGATAGGGGAGTCTGGAGGTCTAGAATCAGGGTTGCAGGCTAGGGGCTCTTAGAGTCCTTCGTTCGCCCCACCCGGGGTTGGGTGTGGGATAGTAGGGTTACCCGTAGATGACTAGTGTTTTAGCGTAGGTCCCCTCTTGGGTGGTAATATGATAGTTGTCGCTTGTTATTGTCGCATGCGACGGTATTTATGTTTCTTATGTTTACATAATCATTTACGTTATTTCTGCAGGATTACTTATGCTTTGTTTTGTTATTGTGTTTTGTCTTGTCTTGGTTCCTAACTTTATCTTTGTTTTCCAATGCAGCTCTTCATTCTGTCCTATGCGCCGAGGGTCGCTTGGAAGCAGCCTCTCTGCCCTTTTGGGTAGGGGTAAGGCTGTCTACATATTACCTTCCCCAGACCCCACCTGGTGGGAGTATACTGGTTAGTTGTTGTTGTTGTTGTTGTTGTTGTCATATAAATGTAGGAATTTCGACTTTTGACCTAACAATCACTCTTCTATCCATCTTTTTGTTACGTCTTTTCAAACACATTAATTAACGAGTGTCTGTATGTTACTCTATTCTATCCATAATAAGTAATTAATTTATTTTTTTTATTGTCGAAAATAAAAATTTATTTATATAATTAAAAAATAATATTTTTTTTTTCAAAGTTATCCTTATGTACGTATTCCTAAAAAGATTTTTACTCCTCACATTAAATTATATTGTAATATTTAATTAAGAAAAGTTTAGTCACGCTAACTACTTTTATCTAGAATTTAATATTTCCTTAATAGGTATGTCCAAAGCAAATTGATCACTTATTGTGGACCGGATAAAGTAGCTTGAAATTTTAACTACCTTCCGTTCTTTTGAATTTTGTGTAAAAAGTCTAGATTTTAATCTATAGATAAGACTGTTCTATATCCTTACTTAACATTATTTTATTGGATCATCAATCCAATAATATTATGTGTTAATCAATTATTTATGTTTTCTTCAAGCAAAATAGATGCATACTTCCTCTGAAATACTTCAAATAAATGTACAGAAGAATAAAACAATTCTTGTGTTTACATGACAAGTACGTCAACAATTTACAGGTATTGTAATATTTGGTCAAATTTTTTTTTATCTCTGACCCTCTCTTAAATATCCTTTCCCTCGCATTGGTTTGGTGGAGCGATGGACTCTAATTTCTTCAAAAGAAAAATGAACCATATATATATATATATACACGATTATGAAAGATGAATAAATGTAATGGAAGTAATATCAAGGGGAAATTAAAAGTGATTTGATTATTGACTGCAGCTCAAACATTCTTATAAACCATCCCCCGCTCCCATCAGACAGAAAAATAAGTTAGTTAGTTTACTATTACCTTATAAATAATAAAAGAAAATCTCAATTATATATAAAACTTATCAAATAAGTTATGCTCTTTTATATAATGATTGGCGTTGAAGAACGGATATGTTTACTCTCAATATATGTAGTAAGCAACAGGTGTATCCTCATTGTTGAAATCCCATCGAAATGTTGTTATTCAAAGAAATTACTCTTTTTTTTTAAAAACAAATTATTATATGGGGAAGGGGGAGATGGATTAGAATCTGTTTTGACTCAACAGATGTCAAAATCTTTCTAAGCAAATCAATCAAAAAAGATGAAGTAGTAAATTATAATTGCAATAATGTATTGGACAAATAAAATATCAGAAAATTTTATTGATGATAGAATCGTGCCCTGTCTCTCCTTGGAGAGGGACAGGAGGTTACAATCGTTTTTGCTTCCTCAGATCTTAAAAATGGAGCTTCCTCCTTTATCCGTAGTTCAAGAATCCTGTTTTTAGGAGCTCTCTTCCTTCGTGTTGTTGGAGTGTTGGAGAAAAAGTAGGAGAGGAAGTCCCTCTTTCAGTTCTTTTTCCTTCTCCTTATAGTCGAAAAACTTCTTGTGCTTGCCATGACTTATCATGGTTAGATCGAGGAAGCTTTCTGGTCGTGGAGAGGCCTTAGCCTCATTGCTTATATCGAATGTAGAAATGACGAGTTCTTTCATAAGATGATAGGGGCGGAGTCGTGGCTGTCGCGATCGTGTGGTTAGATTTTGACCAATACAGTTAACCCCTCCGTTTGTTGGGGTCTTGCCTCATCGACTTCGACAAACGGATCATGTTCGCAATGTAGTCGGAAGGAAACTGTCCCCCATTCTGTCCCTTAATCGCATTGTGAGTTTCAAAATTGTTCGGGGGTGTTTTTTCAGTACTCGTGTACCGTTACGACAGTTTTGAAACTGAAGCGCCGGTTGGTAAACGAAGTGTTACTTCGTGCAAGCAATCATTATGACACCCGTTTTTTAGGACCTGAATCGCTTCGCGTCTTGTCAAGTTTGAATGACGACTGTTGGATTTCGCGCTCGGGGAATTTATACCTCTTATAATTTGGGAAACCATGTCATTTGCTTTTCTCACTTCATTGTTCATCTCGAGAGAATTCTCAAGATATCTCTTTTTCTGTTAATTCGAGTTCTGTTTTAATTCATTGCTCGTAGCAATCCTTAATTTCTTCACTTCTCCAATCGAGTTCTTTCTCTCTTTTTTTGTTGGCTAAAGATGGCAGGTACTTCTTCTCGTGATAATATTCCTGTTGCTCCTTCGGCAACTGAGAATTCTTCTCCGGCTGCCGGAGACGTAGAGCTGGTGGAAGGCGAAGAGGTTCTGTCTGTAGATGAAATTTTACCCCCCTCCCCTCCCCCTGAGAGATATATGGTAGATTTCAGTGGTGATGGTGGAGCGGAGCTAGAGAATATCCCCCTCTCCCCCCCCCCCCTCCCCATAGGGGAGGTAGGGATAGCAGATTTGAGGGAATGATAGGGCATTCCTAACTTTTTTGAGATGGTACCGGCGGGGAGAGACGACCGGGTGCAAATTGATCATCCCGAATTTTGTATGTTTTATGCCTACCCCTTCCTCGTAGGGTACACGTTCCTGCTGTCTATGCTGGTGGTAGATTTTTGTAGCTATTATGAGGTATGCCATGCCCAGGTTTCTCCTTACTAGTACAAGTTGTTCCTCATGTTCATCAAGTACGCGGAGCTCGCCGGTCGTGAGGTTATTCTAGGCCACGTGCTTAGCATGTTCGCTCCCTAGTGATTCAAGGCTCGATGATCCATGCTTGTCCTCAGGGGTCGAAAGGCCTTGTGGTAAAGATGGACGACTGGACGAATCGTCGCTTTTATGAGAACTTTTTCTATGTGCAGACCGAGCACCTCGTGGCGGACCCCACTAGATTTCCCGAGGTGTGGAGTTTTGCCCGTAAGTCTGTGCCTCTGATTAGTGTACTCTATTTGACTTTGTTCTTTCGCCTTTTATGTTGTATGTACTAACAGCTTCATTGTTTCACAGCCGAAAAGTTGCCCACGCCCCCTTTGGAGGGGATTCGAGAATAGGTTAAGGTCGTCCTTCCCTATACATCGGGGGTTTGCACTTGGTCGACCTTTTATGAGAGATTTGGACGTAGGCCCCTTGCAGGTGAGATAACTCCCTTATTTTCTATATGTCTTTTTCCGTTTTCATCTTATCTTTTAAACATAGTTTGTCGTGGCCATGGAGAGTATGGGGATTTAATGCTCCTGAGTTAGCCTTTCACTTTATACGAGTGAACCTCAGTTTAACTGCTTTCTCGTTTTCCAGACGTATCTGGTGGCGGTGGAAAGCATCCATAGGGCCAACATTCGGTCGAGGATTTTCTTGCACTTGCTGGAGAAGTACCATCGCAATCTCAACCGATGACGCGATTTGCACGAACAATTGAGGATGGACCCCCGTAACCATACTCTGGGCTAGAATTTGGAGAAAGGGGATCAAGATCTGCTGCAGATGATCCGTAGTAAGAGTGAGCTCGAAGAGCGACTCCGCCTCAAAGAAGAGGAGCTTGAATTAGGTAAAGGGTTCCTGCCGAGTGCGAGTACCTACAAGGAAAGTTGGGAACGATACAGTTGCAAATGGATCAGCGTCGGGCTCAGGTTGAGGAGATGAGCGCTGAATGGAGAGGGAAACTCTCTGCGATATAGAGAGCAAGGTCGCCGGTTTGGAGCGTATTGAGAGAGCCCGGTCTGAGTCTCTAGCAAGGGCGGCGGCTCTAAAAGAGGCTATTCGCGTGCTCAAGTCTTAGCAAGAATCAGAGAGGGCGACTGCGACCCTTATGGAGGCGAGGCTCAAGGAGCGAATCGGCACGATTGACTATGAGGCTTCGGTTTTGTCAGATCGAGTCGTGGCCTTAGAGGAGGAGAATCAGCGGCCGAGGGCCCAAGCTGGACCGTCCATTGCTACCGTTCCTCGCCAAAATCATGAGCTTTGGGTCTATGCCGAAGCCCAGCGAGACATTTTCAGGAACTTGTGGGAAGCAGGCACCGTGACTGAGGTTGAATATGAGGCTTTGGTGTTGTCAGATCAAGTCGTGGCCTTAAAGGAGGAGAATCACCGGCCGAGGGCCCAGGCTGGACCGTCCAGTGCTACCGTTCCTCGCCAAAATCATGAGCTTTGGGTCTATGCAGAAGCCCAGCGAGACATTTTCAGGAACTTGTGGGAAGCAGGCACCGTGACTGAGGTTGCCTATGAGGAAGCGCGTGAGAAGGCTCGCAAGACTCGCACCAACTGCGGATATGATGTGGCAAAACCCGAGGCTGATGGGGGTGCAAGCGGTGACAATGATGAGCCTTATGGAGATGATTATAACATCGGCGGTGATGACGCTGAGTGAAGAAAAAGTTGTACTTTGTTTTTCTTTTCATTTCGTACGCCGGTTGGTATTTGTTTGTTTCTTGTTGTTGCTTTCTTATATTTTTTTTGTCAGTTGACTGGCCTGGGCTAGATGTAAGCGGCGATAGCCGTCAATTATGACCATGAATAAAGAATTCTCTTTTTCGCTACTTGTCTTGCATTTCAGCTTTCTACTGATTTATGATCTCGTCGCAAGATGAGGGCTCGTCTGGCGAGTCCCGGTTCTCTCTTTTGTAACGAAGGCTTCTGGCCTTGTAGATTTTATTATGAACTTATCAAAATAACAGCCTGTCTGAGTTCGAACGAGGTCGAACCTGCTAATCTTTGATGACGAAGGCCTTTTGCCTTAAGGGTGTACGCGTGTATGTGTGTCGCAGTTTCTCGCTTTTGGCTGTTTCTTTTGAAGATGTTGCCGACCGGGAATATCGAGGCTATTTCGAGATAGCTTTTGACTCTTCATTCGATAAATTCCTACATCAGGTTCCGGTTTAACAAAGTATGGAGGATGGGGATGGAGTGTTCCATGCCTATGCCCGACGTTTTTTCTAAAAGGGGGGGAGAATAGATTGCAGCATCCCTTTCCTTGTTCAGGGTGTTCGAGTCCGGTTGGGCAGATGATTCCAGCCCTTGCTAACACGTTCGGTTTTTCTTTCCTTGGCGTGCTGCCTTCAAATCTGGTGTGAGTAGGATTCTCTTCTCGTGTTTCTTTAGATTCGATCCAGGAATAACTAGGTATTTTCACTAGGAAATCCCCACAGACGGCGCCAAATTATTTGACTCAAAAGATGTTAAACTCTTTCTAAGCAAACCAATCAAAGAGATAAAGGGGTAAATCATAGTCAATCATAATTAATACTGGATTGAAAGACATAGTAGCTGCAATAATGTATTGGACAAATAAAATATCAGAAATTTTTATTGATGATAAAAACGTGCCCTGCCTTTCCTTAGAGAGGGATAGGAGGTTACAATCGTTTTTGCTTCCTTAGATCTTAAAAATGGAGCTTCCTCCTTTCTCCGTAGGTCAAGAGTCCTGTTTTTAGGAGCTCTAGTCCTTCTTTCGGGATGTTGGAGTGTTGGAGAAAAAGTAGGAGAGGAAGTCCCTCTTTCGGTTCTTTTTCCTTCTTCTTATAATCGAAAAACTTCTTATGCTTGCCATGACTTATCATGGTCGGATCGAGGAAGCTTTCTGGTCGTGGAGAGGCATTGTCCTTGTTGCTTATATCGAATGTAGTAATGATGAGATGAAGTCAACTTTGATGACTTCTTTCATAAGATGATAGGGGCGTGGCCGTCGCGGTTGTGTGGTCAGATTTTGATCAATACAGAATCCTTCATCTCAATTATAAAAAGCAAAAAGTTCATCAGGTGAGCTAGTCCTAAACCTCGAAATTATTACTATAAAATTGTATTACAAGAAAAAAAATAGTGTCGCGCGTGAAGATAAGAGAACAATCAATTGGTTGTCACATATAATTGGAGAGAGTAGTTGAGGTGTTATCCTTTAGATATTCAATTAATCATAATACAAAATTCTATAATAAAATTAGTTTATGTTAAGAATAGAATTCTATTTGGAGTGAATGTCTATCTTGTAGAGAGTTTTACTTTGAGGTTAAGTCGTTTTTCCTCCTATAAATAGAGCGGTCTTACCCCATTGTATATTATCCCAAAATTCAATAAGAATTTTCTCTCTCTCTTTCTCTGCAATATTGCTCTTATTCTTTTATTGTTTTATAACACGTTATCAACACGAGACTCTAACTAATTGAGTAGAGGGTGATTGTTTTAATTTATAGATATACTATTAAATAGTTGTCTAATGTACGAGAAATTAAATCGCCCATGGAATATATAGGCTTAATTCGGACAGTAGCTGAATCTGTTTGCTAATCTCATTATGCTCGAGATTACTTCTGTTACACATAGTTCCAATGCTTATTGCAGAATTACGGCTTGGAATGTCAGTCTTAACTTTAGGAGGATGTTCATGAAGAGTATTACGCTTATCTCCATAAGAGGGGCTCACGCAAATCTTCAAAACTATGGCTTTTGATACATGCACGATGCTCAATTTTTACATAATATTGAGCATAATGATTGTTAATCGTTCTATGAACTTCCTTCAAAATTAAATTCTGGATTTAAGGTAAGTATTTTACTTTTCTCTTTTAAATTCTTGTCATTCTATAATTTAATTTTAAATACAAGCAAAGACGATAAATTTTGATTACAATTCTAATGGAGTTTGAAAGAAACTATAACCATCCAAAGTGGTAAAATTTCTATGCCTTGACATGATCAAAATCATGTATGATTGTGGGCAAAGAATTGAAAACCCGTCCCACTGATTTTCTCCATTATCATTCCCTTTAGAGAATGTGATAGCAATATGTGATACGTCTGAGAAAAGACAAAATTATTACTGTGAAGGTATCAATGGATGTGGACGTGGCAATAAATGAAATTATAATCGTCATCGTTGTGATAATGAGAATAATAAGGATTCTTAAAATAATCCTTCGCTCAGTAAAAGTAATGTTTGTCATCGACTTGACATGAATTTTATAAAGCACATATAGATGATTATGATCCATTCATGATGTGAATGTGACAACATCTGATTTATGAAGACATATTCATTCTTGGAAGAATATGAACGTGCTATTGGTATTGAATATACCACACTCACCTCTAGAAGGAGGTTTGAGATTATATAAGATAATAATGTCATTATTATGGCATGAATGGCCATTGGTCACGTACCTGTTGTATGTCAAGATATTTTGGCAATGTGATTATTAAAGGACAATAATAATGCAAGAAACATATCTTGCATATAGTTTTGACCATGACCATAATGGTATATCTTTCTCTTTAAAGGAGATATTCACCATATGAATGTTCATGAATATGTGGTAGTACCAAATTAATTGAGAACTCTGCAAGAGCCAATTATAATATTTTGGAGAAACACAATTGATTACCAATTATGTATTGTTTTGTAGTAAGTGTCAAATAAACTTATTTAGTTTCCAAAGTATGCGAAAGCGGTTGATTGTATTGAGACTATAAATAAAGGAAAGATTTGATATCTTCTATTACTACAACTTGTAGCGGAATAATATGTATTGAAAAGCTACCCCTCTTTATTCTCCAATTTGTACTACACAAACAAAAGAATGCCACAATAAAGTAGATATTTATTGATATAAAACCCATATCATAATAAATATGGAGTTTATTGATAATTGCACATGTCATGGTGTAAACATGAACTTATCAATATTGATAATTTATTCAGTTGGCATAATCAGTTTAGTCATATAAATTTAAATATGATGTGCAAAAATAATAGAGAATTCACATGGGTAAATATTAAAGAACTAGAAAGTTCTTTACGGATTCTCTTATATTTCTTGTTCTCATTAATTAATAGACCAACTAAAATTGAGATTGAATCCCATGAATGCTGGAAATATCAAAGGTGAATATGGGCCCATTCACATGCCATGTACACCATATAAGATGCATCTATGAGATGGTTACATGTGCGATTATTATTAACCTGCAACCTGGTCGGTGCTTGCGAGCTAACTTGCTCAGTAATTTAATTTTGAGCATAATTCCAGATTTTCTGTTCAATAATTCATCTTGATAAGTTGGTTTACATCATAATTGGTTTAGCAAGATAATTTATTGAGTGCCTCCACTTAATAGCTAAACTATTTTTTATGAAAACAAAGTTATCTATATCCGTTTATGTTATATACGAAAGTATATACATTCTCCCCTCATAAGTGGTTCAGGGTCAGGAACCAAATAACTCCATCTTATTATTATTGATGTGCGGTGTATATTTTTATTAACACCATAATGCACAAAGATGGATTCTCAAAGTTGAGAAAACAAGTTAGTTTTTCTAACATGAGGGGGAGATATGATAAACAATTAAAAAAAAAAGTTACGTCGAACGGATTATCATTTGTATATCTAGATCCTCGAATAGGATAATATGAACTTGAAGTTCATAAAAAAGATCATTCATTTGCAACATATTACATGCCATACACATTTATTGACCCAAAGAAAGTAATTATATTCTCATTGCAAATGCTTATATTAAGTCCTAGAAGGACAAAATCTATGGTACGCTTAAAGCGTATAGGCAAATCAGTTTCAAATAGAACTTATTGATAAAGAAGATGAGCAAATGATCATAATAAATTAGGCAAGTAATATAGAAGGTTACGTGACATAACATTTCATAAAATCTCATGAGAGATTCAGGTACTTGAATATATGAATGAAAAGATCTATATGTTATGTCTTTATGAAAATTTATTGGAACTGATATAACATGTTTGCAGACGACATCTATCATAACGCTAAGTTTATATGAGGATCTTAAGCCTATCGAATATAGACACAAAAGTATTGTCCAAATGGAAGAGATACAATTCAAGTAGAATTGATTCCATATGAAAGATATGTAGTTTTGAACGTGTAGTTCAAATACATAAAAGTATAAAGTCAATGGTATGTGCAATCAGATTTCGAAATCTTATTTGTCTAGCATGGCATGAAAACTTGATATGCATCCAATGTCTATAATATGGCTTATATGACAATCCATGAGGGATTTAAGTTGCTTGAAGCATCTACAATTCTTGATCTTGAGGTACCACTTCCTCAGTGCAATTCATGCACAAATGTATCTTGCTATAACTATAAGCATGATAATGTGATAGCGAGGATACCTTTATGGAGATATTGAAGAGCCATTCCACGATATTTGTGAAGACATTATATATCTATCAAGAGTTATGATTTCAAGATGCAAATATTCATTATAGTTAATATGGCTGATTTATTTATCAAATCTCTACCAACGATCTGTTGAAGATGGTGCACAAGATTGGAATGCGAATGCTCAAGGATGTGAATTGATGCTCTCATCAGAGGGAGTTAATGCACGTTGCACTCTTTTTCCTTACAAGGTTTTGTCCCACTGGGTTTTTCTTGCAAGGTTTTTAACGAGACAACCAATAGGCGCATTTCTAAATATGTGTACTCTTTTTCCTTTTCTAGAATTTGTTTCCACTGGGTTTTATTTTAGTTAAGGTTTTAACGAGGCACATTATTTATTGAGTAGACATTCAAGGGGGAGTGATAAGAATAGAATTCTATTTAGAGTGAATGTCTATCTTGTAGAGAGTTTTACTTTGAGGCTAAGTCATTTTTCCTCCTATAAATAGAGGGGTCTTACCCCATTGTAAATCACCCCAAAATTCAATAAGAATTTTCTCTCTCTATTTCTCTCCAATATTGCTCTTATTCTTTTATTGGTTTATAACAATTTATATTTTGTGCATAAATACTACTACTAGTTTTTAGACCTCTATGTTAAAGTTGGTTTTCCGATGGGATATAACTTTTCATAATACCGTTTATGTGATAACTTAACAAAATAATGACAACCTGCATTAGTCGATTAAATTATAAAATACTAAAAAAATCATTTATACATCTATATACGTAACTTAGATACTGGATAATATTGTAATCATAAATGAGATAGGATTGGACCTTTTCTCTCGCATTCCTCCCAGCTAATTTGGAAGTTGATTGAACCTTTTCATTTTTCTATTTCCTTTTATATTCTTTAATTGCTTTTTGGGTAGATGGGCAAGCCACTTCTTCAATTTTTATATATCTAATCCAATCACTTCCATTAGTTTCCAAAATTTTTGGGAAAGAAGTGATTTCAAACTTTTGAATTAAATAAAAATCGTTGAAATGTTGTCGTGCGTAAAAGTCATAGTTCTACAGTACTTTTGCCAATTATATGACAGGTACAATTTTGGTATATGTATTCCAATCAAATAACCAATTTGTTTTCGAAGAGGACTTGACTTACTACTTACGAAACAAAACTTTGTCAACTCGACGGTAAGTCTTAAATAGCGTCTGGATAAATATTACAATTCACAATGGACAATATTGTGTGGCCGCATGTATACATCATTCGTTGCATACTTATTGCATGTCAAAAAAATATTTTATCACACTTTATAAATTATTAAAGCGCAAAGATAGAGCAAGTAAATGATCTTTGCTTATAATGAATTTGTCCAAGATTCTTAAGGGCGATGTACACAAATAGTCACTAACAGCTCCCGTCTTTATTTTAAAGACAGCGTTTTAAATATCTTTAGTCTTTAGCTATTGGTTTAATAAACTTTAACTGTCCGGACGAAAATACTATCTGCTCATGTCCTTAACTTCAGGACTACATGTCCTTAACTTTTGAACTTGAAACTCTAAGTTCAGGACTTCAAGACTACATGTCCTTAACTTTTTACCCTGTAACTCTAAGTTCAGGACTTAAGGACTCATGTTCTTAATGTTTGAACTTTGAACTCAAAGTTAAGGACTCTCTGTCCTTAACTTTTGAACGTATGATTCAAACTTAAGGACTGTCCTTCCATAACTTTTTAACCTGCAAGTCAAACTTAAGAACTCATGTTCTTAACTTTTGAACTTGAAACTCAAAGTTAAGGACAGACAGTCCTTAAGTTTTGAACTTGAAACAATAACTTAAGGATTACATGTCCTTAAATTTGAAATTATAAGTTAAGGAATGCATGTCCTTAACTTTTGAACCTGATTGAAAGGTTAAGCAAAACATTCGAACATGCTGGTTTTGAACAATGCATGACAGTATTGCTTTCAAGTATATTAGTTTTGGCCATAAGCTTGAATTTTGATGTCTCTGAAGGTGAAAGCACATTGCTCGTAGCCTTGAAGGTTTTTTCACATTTACCATTACTCTGCTTGATATATACTTCGCCTTCATCGCTTCTTTCTTTTTGCAGAAGGGTTTGGGAATATAACCATTGAAGAAAGGAAGGGTAAAACTATATTTTTCCTATTAGTAGTGGCTATTCTTGATGAGCATTATGTGGATAAAAATTAAAGACCCCCTTAATTAGTGGCTACTACACGCCATTTGTGCACAAATAGCCACTAACAACTGCCGTATTTATTTTAAAGCCAGTATTTTAAATATATTTAGTCTTTAGCCACTGATTTAATAACTTTTAAGTGTCCGGACAAAAATACCCTTCTGCTCATGTCCTTAACTTCAGGACTACATGTCCTTAACTTTTGAACTTGAAACTCTAAGTTCTCGACTTCAAGACTACATGTCTTTAACTTTTGAACATGTAACTCTAAGTTCAGGACTTAAGCGCTCTTATTCTTAACGTTTGAAACTTGAACTCAAAGTTAAGGACTACATGTCCTTAACTTTTGAACGTATTATTCAAACTTAAGGATTGTCCTTCCATAACTTTTTAACCTGCAAGTCAAACTTAAGAACTCATGTTCTTAACTTTTGAACTTGAAACCCAAAGTTAAGGACATACAGTCCTTAAGTTTTGAACTTGAAACAATAACTTAAGGATTACATGTCCTTAAGTTTTGAATTTGAAACTATAAGTTAAGGAATGCATGTCCTTAACTTTTGAACCTGAAACTCAAAGTTAAGGACAGAAAGTCCTTAAGTTTTGAACTTGAAACAATAACTTAAGAACTGCCTGTCCTTAAGTTTTGAACTTGAAACTATAAGTTAAAGACTATCTGTCCTTATCTTTTGAGCCTGCATGTAAAACTTAAGGACTTATGTCCTTAACTTTTGTAAAGTTAAGGATAAACCGTCCTTAAGTTTTGAACTTTGAACTCAAAGTTCCATATACTGGTTCCTACTCAGTTTCATTTTAGGAGTGATGTGGGTTAGCCATGTTGACATATATAAATTTCAATTTCTTGATTGAAAGGTTAAGCAGAACATTCGAACATGCTGGTTTTGAACAATGCATGACAATATTGCTTTCAAGTATATTAGTTTTGGCCATAAATTTGAATTTTGATGTCTCTTAAGGTGAAAGCACATGGCTCGTAGCCTTGATGATTCTATTTAGAAGGGGTTTTCACATTTACCATTACTCTGCTTGATATATACTTCACCTTCATCGCTTTTTTCTTTTTGCAGAATGGTGGGAATATAACCATTGAAGAAAGGGTAAATTATCTTTTTTCTATTAGTAGTGGCTATTTTTGCTGAGCATTATAATTAGTGGATAAAAATTAAAGACCCCTTAATTAGTGGCTACTATACGCCATTTTTACGACTCTTAATTAGAGGCTAAATGCACCTCTTTATCAAACAAACCAACCTACAAAAAAACTTTTGTAGAAATTTAAAGTATTTTGCCAATAAGTAAAAGTGCTTTTGACTAGAAGGAGAAATCTTTTTCTGTTCTTGGAAAAAAGTTGTAATTTTCTACTTTTTCTAATAAAGAAAAGTAGAAAATTAATTTTTTTCAAGATAAAAATATCCTTGCAAAATATTCGTATTTAACAAACTATTTCTCAATAATTAACCCATTTATCATTTAGTTATTAGTACAATTTATTTTCTCATTTCTCTTTCTGTGTTTCTTCGTTCCCTTTTCCTCTCTGTTTTTAAGGTTCCTTTTTCCTTTTCTTTTATTACGTATCAAATGTAACTATATATGCATTATTATTGCTCTACTTTAACTATATTTATACAGATTAAAATTTTATTATATATTCTATTTTATGTTTTAATTAAAATAAATAAAATCTTTATAATAACAACAATAATAACCCAGTAAAATTTCACAAGTGGGTCTGGGGAGGGTAGTATGTACGCAGACCTTACCCCTACTCCGAAGGAATAGAGAGGTTATTTCCCGAAGACCTTCGGCTCAAGATAATAAGAAAAAGAAAAAAGAGAGAATATTAGTTTCACCACAGAGATTATATGAAAAATATGAACATAAAATGCAGAAGGAAAAATGCAAAACAAAAATGATGGCTAGTAAATAGGCCCTGCACCGAAAAGAAAAAATAGTAAGACACGACAATGCCTCTAGTTATTTCATACAAAAACCCTACTAGATTAGGCTCACAACAGTACAATTACGGAAGACTCGACTACCTCCTAGCCTACAACCGCAATACTCGACCTCCACAACTTCCTATCAAGTGTCATGTCCTCGGAAATCTGAAGCCTCATCATATCCTGTCTGATTACTTCTCCCCAATATTTCTTAGGCTCTCCCTTTACCTCTTCTCGTGCCCTCCGCAATCAGTCGCTCACACCTCTTTACTGGAGCATCTGGGCTTCTCCTCTGTATATGTTCGAACTATCTAAGCCTCGCTTCCCGCATATTGTCATCAATGGGAGCCACGTGCACCTTCTCTTGAATATCATCATTTCTAATCTTGTCCATCCTAGTGTGCCCACACATCCACCTCAACATCCTCACTTCTGCTACTTTCATCTTTTGGATATGTGAGTTATTAACGTGCCAACACTCAGCCCCATACATCATGACCGGTCTAACCACCGCTTTATAAAACTTACATTTGAGTATCGTTGGCACGCTCTTGTCATACAAAACTCTGGATGTTAGCCTCAATTTTACCCCCAATATGGTGTACGACCCTCATCGGTCTCCCTTCCCTCGTGGATAACCGACCCAAGTTACTTGAAGCTGCCTCTACTTATGATAACCTGTGATTCAAGTCTCACATCCACGTCCACTTCCCCCGGCTCAGTGTTGAACTTACACTCCAGGTATTGCGTCTTTGTTCTGCTCAGCTTGAAACCTTTAGATTCAAGAGTTTGTCTCCATACCTTTAGTCTCTCATTAACACTGACTCATGACTCATCAATCAGAACTATGTAATCGGCAAATAGCATGCACTATGGCACCTCCCTTTGAATATGGTTTGTTAATGCATCTATCACTAGGGCGAATAAGAACGGACTAAGCAAAGAGCCTGTTGATACCCAATTGTTTTCTATGTACCTAAAATACTTCAAAAATAGTGTATATGTGTATATATGAGCACACCCATGAGTTTTAGTATTTTTACGATTTTTAAAACCAATTTATCGCCTATTTTAATACCACAAAAATCTCAAAACTATTCCCAAAAATTATTATTTTGGTGAATAACTTATTTTTTTAAGATATTTTTTTTATATTTTTATAAATTTATTTGGTATGTTAAAGCTAAATTGTATGTAATTGCAATTTTAGCCTATTTTACGATTAATAGAATTTTATAATTACAAAATTAGTTCAAGTACTTTTAAATTAATATTTATATAATATTTGTCTGCTAAATATTTTAATTTGCTTTTAAAATCGTTTTAACTATTTTTGTAAAATAAAAAAGGAGAAATTGGCTATTTTAAAACTTAGCCAAAAATTGTTGCAACCATAGCCCAAAATTCACCCCAATTTTAAACCCAATTTAGACAACCCACATTCCAATTTGGACCTGACCCGTTAGCCCGATCCAGCCTTGATTCGATCTGAGCCGTTGATCAAATGAGATAAACGGTCCAGATCCATTTGCCGAAGTTAAAACCAAACCTACCCCCTGACCCCTCATTCTCTCAAAGACCATTCTCTGTCTCTAACGTTTGCTCTCCCTTCTCTCTAGAACCTTCTGGTTCTCTCTTTATTCTCCGATGGGATTCATCGCCTCTCCGACAACTCCATCCTCGCTCCTCTCGACCTTTAGTCGCCATGAGACCTTATCTCGTTGTTTCTCTCCAAGGTTTGAAACCCCAGAAGCTTCCATCATGAAAGGAGGTCCCTGGAAACCTCGTTTGGCTATCTCCGGCCTTTCTTTAGTGCGTTTTGGTCCAATGATGCTTTAAATGTCGTTATTAGCAAGTTTCACTGCCAGGTTTCTCATCTCACTGGTTTTATTGCAAGACCTAATTTTTGTTTAAATCTCTTAATCCATGTATTTTTAAATGATTTTTGGTTTAATCTTTGTGTTCTATACTATTTGTCACTCCACATCTTCGATTGGCTCATATTTAAACACTCTTGTTCCTCTTTTCAGAATTAGGGTTTTCAACCCCTTCCAAAATCACTACACGTTCTGTTTCTTTGAGTGTTATGTGATTGTTCCTATGATTATGTGTTTGATTATATTATAAACCTATTTTTTTTCTGCTTCCCTGCTTTAGACCTTTCTTAGGGTTCCGACTCCCCGCTGTTTTATGTGATTTCTTACCTAGGGTTCTTAACTTTGAGACTATTGTGTTTAAATAAGTTCGAATGCTCCCCCTTAATGAGCATTCTGCTAATTTTGAGCATCTCTTTGAATCCCTGATTTGCATGCCTTCTCCTTAAGGGATCTTACACTAATTTTGAATTATTTCCTTATTTGTGAGTTGCTTTCTATATGGTATTGATTCCCTCTACTTTTGGTTTTGTCCGTGATTCTTTGACTGATTTTTCAGAGTTAATTTGGTTACCATACTTGGGCACTTAATTATATTTCCAATTATTCTGCATATATTTTTCTTATTTTAAGCATTGTGTACCTAGACTTTATTACATGTTCCATGCTTACTGCTCTTATTATGGTATAATCAGTCATCTGACTGATTCTTTCCTTACCTGATAATCTGTGCTCCTATTCGATATGAGTCCCTTATTTAAGGGAATTAGGACCTGTGATTGATTCAATTGGGTGATGCTTCTATAATTATACCCTATTCTCTATTGTTTTCAAAAATTATAAGTATTACTCTTTTTTCTCACTTAACAGACACACACAAAAAATACGAATAAACCCTTTACTCTGAACTCTCTCTCTTTCACATAAACATATTTGGTGCTCACTATTATTTCTACACAGCCTCTTTCACTTTCCTGTTAAATGTTGATTACTCAATTGGCTGAAAGCCGAGATTGAGTGATCCTGATCACTTTTACCACCATGCTGGCCTCTACTGTGTTGCTTGCTTTGGTCTACTTGCTACTCACTTCTTTGCATACTGATGCCCTTGTTCTCTACATACTCTCTTTGTGCTATTGCTCACTTCTCTGCACATTATTGCTCCCTAGATTACTCTATGTTACATTATTTTTAACGGGTACGTCCCTTATTTAAGTTACAGCCTAAAAAAAACATGCTTTTATTGGTGCTGCACTTTCTTTTATTCCTTGTATGCTTCTACTTATGGTTCTGTTGTTCCTATTGCAACTAGCATGTATCTGTGTTAATTAGTAGGCCTAGCTTAACCTGGAATGTTCAAAGACTATATTTTTTACACTAATATATTCAGTACTCTCTCTCTCTCTCTCTCTCTCTCTCTCTCTCTCTCTCTCTCTCTCTCTCCCTCTCTCTCTCTCTTTCTTTTTGCAATCCTGAATAACTTTTACGTCCCGCTATGTGTTATTTTTTCAGTCCGGAACTAAAACAACTATTTTCTAAAAATGGCAGAGTATTGTGTCTAAAACTACTATTTTCTAAAAATGGCAGAGTACTGTGCTTTTAAACGTCTTCTGTGATGTGTTCGATACTAATGTACTTTCTCCTCTCTCTCTCTCTCTCTCTCTCTCTCTCTCTCTCTCTCTCTCTCTTTTACACTGGTGCTATACGTTTCTACCCTACATGTCAAAAATTGTATCATCTTCTCCTGTTCGCAGGGTATTGCATACATATATGGCTTTAAATGTGTTTGAAAAAAAAATGTTTTCCTCTAATGCTATGTATTTTACTGCCTTATCTTCGGTTTTCCAACTCTCCTGCCATGTTCGGCCCAAACTTTCAGCTTCTATTATAATCTATTTTTCAATATTCTAGATTTTAATCTCTCACTCCCTTAGACCTTAAATGTGATTGAGGCGTGCTAACTGTATGTCTATCTGTGGAGGGGTATTTGAGCCTTTTACATGCCATTTACGTGATCCCTTATATGAAGTCTTATTTGCTTTTGTATGTCCCTTAGTATTTTGGCCTTTAAACCTAAAGGTTCAACCTAGACCTCACCTTATAGGAATAATGGTCCTAAAACACCATCTAGGACCTATTGGATGGGACGGGTAATAGCACGCGATAAGCACTCATGACCAATGCATACGTTTAAATAACCTCTAAGGGGGGAGGGTAGAATATGAATATGATGACCGGTGTGCTAATATCTCGTGTCAGAATGATTGTTGGGTAATGCACCGAAGTGATCCATATTATGTTTGACCCTAGGACCCCTTTTCTTTATCTTTATTTAATGATAATTTCTTAAATTAATGTTTTCTTCAACTTAGCTTTCTCTTTTCAAAATCACTTGTATCTTCCTTCTTACAAAATTTTCAACTTGTTTATACTTCCTATGTGCAAATTTTTCTTGTTTATTCCCACTCTTTTAAAGTCACAATTAAGCACGGTCGGGAACCACACTAGTGGATCTTGAGGGGTGCCTAACACCTTTCCCTCGAGATAATCTCAAGTCCTTACCCGAACTCTATTTGTTTTTTCAAAAAATCTTTTTCTTTTATTTAAGTGTTCTAATGCACTGTAATCATTAGTTGGAAACTCTTCAAACTCCATAACCCGCTTCCTCAAAAGGGGAAAGAGTTATTTTGTCCATAATATCGTAAACCTTATTTCTTCGCTTTCGAAAGGGGGGCGTCGACAGAGCCTTGGTGTAACCCCATTTCAACAAGAAAATACTCAGAGTCACCTCCTACTGTCCTAATCAGAGTCTTAGCCCCATCATACATGTCCCTAATCGCCATAATATAGGGAACCGACACGCTTTTTGTCTCCAAGCATCTCCAGAGAACTTATCTAGAAATACCATGGGCAAATCTTTCTCTCTCTCTGTACAGTTCCACCAACCTCCTAACAAGATGAATAATTTTTATGGTAGAACTAAACCTCCTAATAAGTATTTAAAATTATTGTACTATTTAAATAATCTTAATTGTAAACTAAACCTTGATAATCTTTTTTAATAATTTGATACTCAAAAATATTTTCTGTAAAGATTGGCCAAATAAGATGTGATTATCATATACTGAGAATAGCACTTCTCAAATGAATTGGCCAAACATAAATTACTAGTCTTTTAATATACTTCTCCAAGAAGTTATCTTAAAACAAGTGCTTTTTAAAATATTTTTTTTTGCATATTGGACAAATGAGCTCTAAGGATAGAATTTGATTCTTATTGTATTCAAGTTTCTTTTTTTTTTTTTTGTACAACAGACCATCTTATATTAATTCAGAATCCTGGGGCAGTACAAGGAGTATAGTGTACATGTTAAAGATTGTTACAAAAAGAAAAGTTGGATCATTATAATGATAACTAGGTTGATTTACAATATTGTCGCCATTATCGTATACATGCAACTAGAAAGACACGGTGCTTGTTGAGGTATGCATTATGACGTTTCTTTGATAGGTTGTACCCCTTTGGTCGTCCAGAAATTGCTAAGCCAAAATGGTGGGTGGTTGAGGCAGAAGGGATGTACGTTCCGTTAATGTTGATGAGGCTCCATATTGTGCAGGAGTATCTACAACTTGGTCGTGCTCCCTGTATGTGTGTTTGATAACCGTATTACCTAGTTGCAGGAGCAAGTACCTACATTCCAACTTGGTTTTGCTCCCTGTATGTGTGGTTGATGACAAGATTACCTAGTTTCCGGAGCAAGTTTCTTTTTTCTTTGGTCAATAGACGATCTTATATTAATTCAAAAGCCCGGGGAAGTACAAGGAGCATAGAGTACATGTTGTAGATTGTTACAAAAAGAACAAACAAAAACTAGATCATTATAATGATCGCTAGGTTGATCTATAATATTATCCCCACTATCTTATACATGCAACTAGAAAGACATTGCTTATAGAGGTAGGAATTGTGACGTTTGTTCTATAGGGTGTCACGACCCAAACCCGATCGTGATTGCGCTCAACCCTAAAGCTAGGCAAGCATGACCAACACTCGCTCTCAATTTAACAATAAATCTCAAATCCGACAATTTAAGGAGAAATATAATACTTTTAGAATAATAATCCAATAATACTAGTAAAATAATATGGAGAGATATGAATAAAACCAATAAACACTCCCATATGATCTGGGGTCACGAGTCTAGAGACTCTAAAACAAACAGGATAATAACATCTGAACGAAAATACATAAGTCTGGAAATGTATATAATAATATAACTGAAATAGGAAGAGTAGCCAGGTCCTGCGAACGTCAAGAAGCTACCTCAACAACTTTGAAAAATATCTGGAGACTATGAGTGTCAGCTAAGCCTCCGGTGTACCTGAATTTACACACAAGGTGCAGGGAGTAAGGGTGAGAACTACCTACTCAGTGAGTAATAAGCATATAAAATGTCTGAAGATAAGAAATCCACGAAATGCGATAAATTAAAGCTAAAACTAACAGTCTGACACCTTAACTATGAATCAACAACAAAGCAATACCAAGTATATAAGTCAAGTATAATGCAAAAATGCAATGCAATGGACATGAATCCGCTGCGGTGTACAGCCCGATCCGTTTAACGTTGACGGCACTCACTGCGGGTGTGTACAGACTCCGGAGGGATCCTATATCCAAAGCGCAATATCATCATATCACTGCTGCGGCGTGTAGTCCGACCCATACTCAGTCCACATTATGCATATGAGTCACATAACAGATTCAATTTATTTTCCAGTTTCCAATAATTAAGGTGAATATAATATAGTTATCTATTCTCAGGAAAAAGGTGACTTAGCATGTAATAACAGTGACAATGCAAATCATACTATCACAATGATATTCATCCTAGACGGATGCTACAGATCGGCACAAGTCCCCAAACATGGCAATAAGCCCAGATATATTTACTACAGGGTGCGTATCAGCCGCCAATAATTTTATTTAGCTCTCGGGATGGACCAAGTCACAATCCCACACCTGCCATGGGGTGCGAGTTACGCCCTAACATAGCGTCACGATGTGATAAACCGGGGTTTCAAACCCTCAGGCCATCATCTCTACAAACTACTCACCTCTAGCTGGTCGTAGACTGGTCCGCAATGCCTTTTCCTTTTGAATCTCCCTCTACGCGCATCGAATCTAGTCAAAATCACAATGAATATGTTATTATAGGTTAAAGAAACATAACCCAATTGAAATTACTCGGAAAACACTAAAAATTACGAAGTTGGTAAAACCCTAGCCCCAGGCTCACTTCTCGAAAAATTCCTAAAATCACATCAACAAATTCCTCGTCTCTCCACGAGTCCGTACATATAAAGTTTACCAAAAACGGAGTCCAAATGGCCTTTCAAATCCCCAAAATTCGTTTCCAAAAACTAAGCCCTAGTTCTTCACAATTTCAACAGGTTTTCATGGATTTGAGGGTTGATTCTTCATAAAAATGGTGTTTCTAAGTCAAGAGACTTACCTACTATCACTTTCCATTGAAAACCCTCTTCAAATCGCTCAAAAGCTCTCTTGGTGGAGCAAACTGGTGGAAAAAGTGTTGGGTTCGCGTTTGAAATAACATATAAAAACCCTTCTGCCCAGGCGAAATTCTTTCTTCGCGAACGCGAGTCCCTTCCGCATCTGCAATGACCAAAATCCACTGGTCTAGATTTTCTTCTTCATGAACGCGGTGCTCAACCACAAACGTGAAGGAATCTGCTCCCTCCTTCATCGCGATCGCGTGACAGGGATGCGAACGCGAAGCACAAGTCAGGACCCCCCAACATTTCCTCTTCGCAAACGCGTGGAGCTAGGCGTGAATGCGAAGGCAAACATGACACAACCAACGCGAACGCAACCACCCTTCGCGAATGCGAAGACAAAAATTCTTGGTTTTCCAATTCCTTCTACGCCTTCACGACATACCTCTGCGGACGCGAAGAACAAAATTCTGCAACACCAACAACAGAAAACCAGCATTCCTTTAAGTCCAAAATAGCCTGATTGACCATCCGAAATCACCCCAAGGCCCGCATGACCTCAATCAAGAGCACAAATATGTTCTAATACCTCATTCAAACTTGCTCGTAGCATAAAAACACTATCATAGACATCAAAATCATTAAACTACCACGATTCAAGCCTAAGTCAAACTAAAACTTCCAAAACTTGCATTTGATCTAAAATCCGACCTAAACACCTCCGAAAGACTTGAAACTTTTCACACACATCCGATATCACCTAACGGAGCTACTGAAACTGTCAGAATTTCATTCTGACCCCCAGATCAAAATCTCACCTATCAATCGGAATTCGCCAAAATTCAAACTTAGCCACTTCAAGACTAATTCTACACTGGACCTCGAAATTCAATTCCGATTGTTGTCCTAAAAAATCATCACCCAAAACTATTCAAATAATCAAAAATCCATTCCGATCCCTCTAACTCATAAGTCAACATACAATTGACTTTTCCCAACTAACCGTCTCTTAAAGAGACTAATTGTCTTATTTCTAGTCGAACTCTATCCGAATTACTTCAAATTCACCAAACACGTATAATAAAATATTTAGAAGCATAAAATAGGGAAAACAGGGCGGAGATACCTGGGACGACGGGTCGGGTCGTTACATAGGCGTTGCTCCTTTGGTTATCCAGAAGTTGCTAAGTCAAAAAAGTGGGTGGTTGAGGTAGAAGGGATGGTTGTTCCATTGATGTTGATGAGGCTACATATTGTGCAAGAGTATATGCAAATTAGTTCTGCTCCCTATATTTGTGGTTGATGGCCGGATTAACCAGTTGCCGAAGCAAGTACCTATATTCTAGTAATATTAATGATTAACATAAATTTTGATGAATTAGTATCGAGATTACCTTTGTAGAATCCACATTGACTTCTAAGTGAGTGAAGTGGTGATTCGATGCTAACTGCAGTCCCTGCAATAAGGCACATTATTCCATATACGTAGAGTTTCATGTGGTTCTTGTACCCATGAATCCAAGTAACCATTATCCCATGTCATTTCTGAATACGTCGCCTATGACATATCATGGTGGATGGCCTTTAGAGGATCCATATTTGTTTAACTTAATGGTACCCGTGATCAGAGGGTGCCATTTGACTTACATGGGTGTGGTTGCTTTGACGATTACTTTTGGATGATGTAGTGATATTTAGCTGCTTGTGAAAGCAATGGCTGAATGTTTGGGGTAGGTAGTTTATGTATGAAATCGAAGTGATTGCAAGGTTCGAAATTTGCCATGTTACATATGGACTTAATAATCGTGGGGATAAGTTTAATGGTAGCCGGTTCTTAGTGGTAATTAATTTGTGGATGAGTTGAATAGGTTGTGTTGGTAAGATCCATAGTGTTTATAACATTTGCGAGTCCCAATTGAAGCCACATATTGAAAGCATTTGGGTATTAGAACAGGAGGTGAGTAATTGTCTCCTTACCTTGGAGGCAAAGTGTGCATATGTTTGAATGTGTGATATGTATGTTATATAGATGAGTGGCGGTGGGTAACCTTTTATGGGAAATTAACCACAAGAAAAATAACTTTTTAGAAGGAGGCTTATTTTCCAAAGCCAAGAGTATTAATTGGGGTGTTAATGCCAATTAGTTCATTGTATATTGATTTTACTGAGAAATGACCGGTGGTTGTAAGACCCTAAGTTATTTGATCAAAGGATTGAATATTTGCCAGTGTTGGGATATTAATTTGATGTATTAAAGAAAATATTGTGGTAGGTAGGTCAAAGGAGATATTTCTAGTATTAATCATATTATTCGTGATGTGTTGATTGAGCGCGAAAGTTTCTTCGTGATTGCGTAGAGGTCCTTCGATGATATTTCTAAATATGATATTTGGCCATATCCAAGGTTCATTCCAGAAATTAATATGTTGACCTGTAGCTATATGCCATACCACTCCTTTTTGGCAAAGCTTCCAGCCTAATTGAATAGTTTTTTTAGATGTTGGAGGTGTGGATATGGTGAGTGGGTGTGGAGTATTTAGCTAGCGGTAGGGACGCCCATAGTGAGCTAGGTGATTTAAACATGCGACATGCTAAGTTTCCTAATAGGGTATTATTCTTAGAAGTTAAATCTTGAATACCAGACGCCTTTGATACTTAGGTTGTTGTACAAGGGACCGTTTAATAAGATGAATTTTATTTATGGAGTAGTGACATAGAGGAAATTTTGTTGATACTGGTTTATTTTAGACAAGACCTATAGAGGTATTTTAATTATTTTCATTACATGGTTAGGGTGAGAGTTGAGTGTTGATTTAATAAGAGTAGTTCTCCCTGCCATTGTGAGAATATTGACTTTCCATCCTACCAATTGTACTTTAAAATGTTCAAGGATGCATAAGCTTTATTTAGTAGGATTTTGTACAAATAGAGAAAAGCCTAGATATTTACCTAATCGTACTCATTCTTGCATGTTGAAGGAGGTTAAGACGAAGGATTTATCAATTTGAGTAACATTTTGAGATAAATAGATTTTGGACTTAGTAAAATTAATGTTTTATCATGATATTTTTAGTGAATTGAGTAGGGGTATCGATAATGGAGTGGTGATTAATTTGGAAGTTAGTATAATATCATCGGCAAACAGTAGGTAAGAAATATGTAGGCCATTTCCTGATATCTTTATGGCCTTCCATTGTTAGTAGTCAACTAGTTGATGTATTTGTATTGAGAGTCGTTCCATGCATAAAATGAAAGATGTAGGGAGATAAGGGGTCACCTTGGCGTATACCCCCCGTGGGCAAGAAGAAAGGTGAGGGATGACCATTGAGAAGGATGGAGATGGAAGAGTTGCTTATACAAGGCATAATTAAGTTGATGATTTGGGGTGGAAAGTTAATGAAATGCAAAGTGTCTTTAATGAAATCTCAATCTATTTTGTCGAAGGCTTTTTCTAGGTCAAGTTTGAGCAAGAAATTTACGTATATACCCATTTTCCTACAAAAAAATTAAGAATTTCTTAGACTATGATGGCATTATCTGAAGCTCGTCTTCCTTTTAAAAAAGCTGATTGCTCAGGGCTAATAATTTTCATTAGAATAGGTTTGAGTCAAAAACAAGTATTTTGGTAATGATTTTATCGATAATATTGCAAAGACCGATTGGCCGATGTTGAGTGATGGTAGAAGGGTTTTTAACCTTGGGAATGAGGCATAAGTAGGTTTTGTTAATTTGAGGTGGGATCCGGTAAGTGGTGAAAACTTCATTACCGAAAGTGATCACTAAACTGCAGTTTCGGGCAAGTAAGTCAGATAGAAAAGGAGTACAGGCCATTTGGTCCGGGAGCATTGAGGGGTTAGAAAGAGTTTATGGCCTGGAAGATTTATGTCGAAGTAAGTGAGCGGGTCAGGGTGATGTGATTCCTTGGAGTGAATGTTCTATATTGAGATGGATGGTGGGAATTGGTGAAAAGAGTATGAGTGGTGGTGAATAAAATTTGGTTATAATGATGTATTATATAATTGACTTAAGATTGTTCAAGAATCTAACTACCACCTAATTCTTTGAGAGCAGTAATACGATTTCTCCTCCTACGTTGGAGAGTAGTAAGGTGGTAAAACATTGTGTTAGCCCCACCTTGTTGAGGCCAATTGATACCCGATTTTAATCGTCAAAAGTCTTCTTCAAGGCGTATTGAGTTATTATAATCATTTACAAGGTCAATTTCCAGATATTGAAAGAAAGTACTTGTGGGGTAATTAGGACAGGATTCGATACCCGCTACTCGAGCTAGAAATTTTTTTTGTTTTTTAAAAATGCTGCCAAAAGTATATTGGTTCCATTCTTAAGCCGCTTCTATGAAATCATCTATGGAATATAATAGGTTTTTAATAGGAATCCTATTTTGATTAATAAGAATGGGAATTGTGGGTGTGAGGTCCAAATTATTTCAAATCGGAACACTTTCTTTAGTGAAAGATGTGTTTTAAATTGATTAGTAAAGGACAATAATCTGAGTGCGTTCAAAGTAGATGATGTATGTTGGTTTTTGAAAATAAATTAAGCCGGTCATAATTACAACATATCTATCTAGGCTTTCAAGTATTCTATTGGCTATGAACCGTTTATAGGTCCAGGTATATCGACTGTATTAAAATCATAGGTCTATTAATTGGTCGTGATTACGGCTTTGGATGAATTTGTCACATCTAAAGTTATTTATTGGGTTGCCCCCAATTTTTGTTGTTGCTTGGACTACTTCATTAAAATCCCCGCCTGTTAACCAAGACATGTTAATAGTGCCATGCATGTTCATTAGGTTAGTCCATAAAGAGGAACATGCATGGATATATGTTTTTGAATAAATTACTAAAAGTAACCAGGTAGTAGGTTTTGTGGTACCTAGACGATGGAGTGAATTCCTAGGAGGTGACTGCTATTTGTTAAAGCATTAGGAGATCCTCATGCCATAGTCGCGCTATACCACCAGAGTTGCATGTCTCCAGTGTATGTACCATATTAGTAAAGCCAAACTCAACCTTCAAGGGAGCATGTCATTAGAGATGAGTCTCTAACAGTGCCACGAGTGCGTGTTGATGGTAGTTAAGGAGAGAACAAAAATTTCTTTTGAAATCCTAGGACTGAGCTCCTCTAAAATTCCATATGATAAACTGCATTTGTTTATTGTGGGGGAGGGGAGGGGGAGGGGTGTTGCTGTCGTGCTCGTCAATGATGGAATCATCACTATGCCATATTTCCCTATATCTGGATTTGTTGTTGGACGAATGTTGAGAGAGCAAATTTTTAGTTTTGCTGGGCCTATTATGAATATTTTTATTGCATACTACCCTTTGAAGACGTATGATTTGTAGTTGTTGAGGAGTCATATGATTTCTTGAGTTTCCATAATATCCTCCATTATTGTTTCCACATCTAGTGCTCGATTTCGTCTAATGCATTGTCACTGGCTGGGGCTGGTAGTACTGGACTCATTTGGGGAGGTATTGGTTGATATGGGGATGCTTATACATGCAGTGGTATGTGGATATGTAGGACCGACCTAGGTTGAATCCATGGAACTAGAGAGTGGGGTAGGAGTTGTAGGGGGTATAAGGGTAGTTCTGTAGAGGATGGTTGTATTGGCTATGCGGTTTATTGATGAGGCATATTTTGTGAGGGATAGAGAGGTGGTAGTAATTTGTAGGACTAGTAGCTCTGCATTACTGATGGTGGGTGCATGCCACATAGATGCTGATTGTAAAGGTCGACCCCATCCTCATTCCTTCCGTCACTATCTGTGCTGTGTCTGTTAGATTTACTAGCGGTGGGTGCATGACACAGAGACTGATAGTAAAGGTTGACCCTCATCCTCATTACCCCATCACTATCTGTGCTATGTTTGCTGGATTTTGGATCATGAAGATGAAATTCTATTCGTCTATCTCTGTATGTTCCCGGAGACTCATTTCCAACCAAGATTGGGGGTATACAAGCATGAGTGGGTATTGAGTGATGTAATATGGTGGAGGGTATTAAGGAAGCTGGTTTTATGTCAGTATGGTTATTGTGTTCAAGGTGATGGAGTGATGTGGTAAGTTGGTGTTTGTGTAGGAGAGGATCCTCCTGTGTTGTAGATTTATTGGCAATCAATTCATTTGGGGGATGATTAATTATGTTAGTAGTTTTACGTGTAGGAGGGGTTGTAATGTTGGGAGTGGGGTTTAATGATGCAACTGCAGAAGTGGGATTTATTTGAGTGATTAAGAGGTGTGGCTGATTTGATGGGGTAATTGATGATGAGTTGCTTGGTGAAAGAAGGTCACATATAGGTGTTGCAAGTTTATTAAACGAGGTGTGCTTAGTTGATCAAAGAGAGATATTTGGTGTAATAGGCTTAGGAATTTGTAATGGGCTTGGAAGGGTAGCTAGCGTAGGGCTGTCATTAGGTTGTGTATTGCATTGGGTAGATTGTGGTGTGGGATTGGGTTGTGTCAGTGTGGGTAATATTGTCTTTAGAACATGGGGTGTCAGAGGCGTGTGCCAGGTGGCTTATGTTCAAGATTGAACTAGTTGACGTGAGGGAGGAGTGGCAGTTTGGTGGACTGTGTGTTGAGAAGGCGTGGCAAGTCCTAGTTGGGTTGGGTTTGAGTGAATTTGAGCCTTGCGTGTGTGAGGGGCGAGGTGGCCTAGTGAGGGGGATATTTGGGCTCAAGGTTATTTGGTAGGAGTCCGACATAGGTAGATCATTAATTTCGTATTTTCCTCAATTAGGTCGAATGTGTTATTATTAAAAAAATTGTTAGGGGGGAGGAGGGATAATCAAGTCTTTTCCTTTAGTTGGAGGGTTGGAGTAATTTGTTTGAGAGCTTACATGTGTGGTCCAGTAGAGCAGCCATCATTGCATTGATGTGTGAGTGTCCAAAGTTTGTTGAATCATTGTTTCGTGAAGTTATAGGGCCTTTCCGGCATGGTGGGATTTTGTATTTGGTATTTTAGGGAAAAGTAATGGTTTTCCATTCACTAGGGGGTGGATGATTGTGAATGTTGAGAATCCGGTGTTTTGATGAGTATTTTGTGAAGTAGAGGAACGGTAGGGTGGTTAAGTGTATGTTGGATGTAGTAGTGTCACAAGGAAGTGATTTATGAGTTCAAAATTTTTTGTTGTGTCCTAGCCTTCCACAAACGGTGCATAGCATGGTGAGACCTTTATAAAGGATTTGTTCGCAATGTGTGCCACTGAAGATGTGTGTTTTTAAAGGTTATTCTAAGGCAACCTCGATGCATATACGTCTGTATCTGCATCTAGCAGTGGCCAAGGTACAAGTATCAAATTTAGGAGGGTAATAATATTTAATCCTACTTATCCTGCGATATCAAAGTCATAAAACTCAATAGGCAATTCCGATAGTCGTATCCAAATGGCTGAGTAAGTAAGTTGGGAATTTGAAGCTATGAACATAGGTTCCCACTTACGCACAGAGAGGAATTTGTTAAAGATGAATCAAGGCCCTTCATGGAGTGATTTGTTCATATTCTCTTCCTTTTTCAATATTATCAGGAAGAAGTCTGATCTTAGTGGTAGGTCTTCTGTAGGTTGCAATAAGGTACGTAATTGTGTACATAAAGTTTGGTTTCCAATTTTTCTACCAAATACTTTGACTATGACAGATGACTTCCATGGGATTATAGACGTGATTTTCAGTTGATGTTAAAGGAATGAAGGTGTCATATTGGTGGTCGTTGGTAGTTTTATCGGAGAGGTCAATATGTAATGGTTTCTTACAAGTACTGGGTAAATGGTGTAGTTGGTTGTGTGAAAGGAAGGTATTCTTGAGTGATTGTTTCATGTTAATGGAGGACAGGGTGGAGAACAGTGGAGTATCAATATGCATTGTGCTCAAATCGGGTGGTTCCGGCGGAGAGTTGGTGGTGGTCATTTCCATGGCGAGTGTTATTTGGTGGTAAAAAGAATAGAAGCAGGCAAAATTTTTAGAGAGAAGCAAGACTATCTCGCTCTAACCCATTTTTTGTATACAAGTTTCAAGAGTTCCTCATGTAAGTTCTCAAAAGAAAAAGGGAAAAAAGCTAGTATTTGAGAAGATATAAATGAGGGGTGGAGTTCAATTCATAATTATGAAAAGGAGGTTTTATAACAAAAAAAACGAGATAAATGTTTTTTTCCCTTAATTCGTTGATGTTATAAATAGTTATCTAATGGTGGATATTCATAATTCATAAAGGTGTAATACCCACTATTCTTTTTCACTTTCTCCGTTACTCACACTACTCCAATACTTATTTGGTTATGGTTGTAACTCCTACCATACCTCCATAACTTCCCCGTCATCTTTCTCCAGGATCTCAAATGTTTAATATTATGTTTGTGACATTCTTTTGTATATCTCAATGTAATACTATAAATAGAGGACGAGAAATGATATTGTAGATACTTGAATACATGGAAGAAATAAAAATCTTTCATCTCTACATATCTTGCCTATTTTCTTTTTTATATTTGTACTTTGAGCTTAGTTTCTTAACACGATAACAGCACGAGTCGGTCTCTATTGTTGCCTTCAAATTGAATTTGATTTTTGTACTTGAAACTGAGTTGTTTGATGGTGCTGCTCATTAAAGTAAATTAGGTGATAATGTTTCAATATTACTTTATCCACTTTTTTGTTTGCTAACTCTTATTTTAAGTTGTGTTTTTCTCTTTGGAATATGGTTCATGTTTTTGAAGTTATGCATTTCTATGTGAAATCTGCTTTAAGTTTTATTTGTGGTTATAATCACTTCTATCTAAGCATAGAATGCAAAATAATCATTTGTCTCATATATGAAGCAGAATTCAATCATAATATTTGGTTGATGCCTTAATGATTTTAATTTATCAAACATAAAGTGACCCTACCCACTATATTAGTTTGTTTAAAATATATATAATAGTTAAACTTCTCACTTTTTATATAGCTCGCTGCCCAATAAAATTTTATGTATTGCCTAAATTTTTTGTTTTTAACCTTCACTAAGCATACGTTCCACAATATTTTATTATTTGCAATGGAATTTATTGAACACTTTGGTATAGCATGGAGCAATGATTAAGGAGCTGGGAAAGCAAGTCAAGAAAATGAGAAAGTCCCAGGCTTCCAAGAAATCAGTTGACAAGCTTCGGACAGAGCTAACCAAGATTGCAGCAGCTAGAGATCTTCCATTTGACATGCTGATAGATTTAGCTCTTACAACACCAGTAGTACTATCAGCTCCAGTGGCACCAACTGGCCAATCTGAGGAACCAGACTTAGTTGCCGACACTGTTGAGCCGGTGCGCCAGATGTTCACCAACCCAACCACTCCTTGAGTCGGGGATGATGAGATCCAGTTAAAGAATACTAAGGGGGTGATGCTGATGTGGACACAGAGATGTCCAAGGTGACACAGGGAGTCTTCTTCACTTTTTTCCTTCCTTTACGTTTACTTTAAAAGCATTGAGGACAATGTTTATCTTTATTTGGGGATTGGAGTTCATTTGATCCATTTGATCCATTTGATGATTCTGAGACAATTGGTTTGTAATAACAGACAATATTTTCTTCTTTCTCCTTATTATGTATATGTGCTCTCTTTTCCTCTCTCATTATGTATATTCGTTACGTTTTCAGTAGTTTTGCTTTATAGATTCTTTATTGTACTTTATTATTAGTTGATGCTTAGATTAGTACTTTTTTGTTTACTTAATAACTTCTTTTTGATTTAGTAGGTTCTTTTAATGTGTTAATAGATAATAAGCCTTTGATTTTTTAATGTCATGGTTTTTTCCAAATGTAGTTTTTGTATAAACTGGGTGACTCTTCTCAATGATGGATGGCATGACAACCTTCTTAAGATTGAGTCCGTTTTTGGTGTTTAGGTAACAATAGTAGTATTAATAAATAAAATACCTAATTGAGTCATGCTTGAAGAGTCAAAAATATTTCCTTTGGTACCAACACGCTTAACTACGTGATTATTATTAAAAACAAGTTTTTTGGAAAAAAATAGCTCTAGTTTGTGACCTTGTGACTCTTGTATTGACTTAGGTAATCATGAGTGAGTTAATCAAATCATGGTGATTTTCAATATTAAATATGGTCACTGTGGGCCCTCGACTCTATCTTCTTTAATATTCCAACTGTGTGAGAGGTGAGATGTTTTTGTTGCAAGTCCAAGTAACCATGCGAATAGTCTAGAATTTATCCCGAATGTGATTCAAGGAAAATATTAAGTTTTGCTTGGGTTGAAAAGTGATTGTAGGCTCTCTTTGAGCCGCTTGAATTTTTCCATTACCCACCATTGTTGTTATCCCTGGTAAACCCATTTCAGCCTCACACCTTTCTCATTTGATAATCATGTTATAAACCTTTACCCATATTTTCGTGACCCTCTCTTGGCACCCGGACTTTTCTTAACACTCTTTTGAAACTATTGGCTAAAAAATTCAAGTTTGGGGGAGAGACGACTAACTTGTAAGAGGTATCAAGGCACTAAAATAGAAAAGAAATGATGAGAAGGAAATGCAAGAAAAGGAAAGAACAATAAGAAAAATGCAAAAAAAAAATAGTAAATAAGTTGAATAGTTGAAAGGATTCAAGGAAAAGTAATGATGCAAAGCATGGAGAAATCAAAATGGGATAAAATGAATGTCGTGATCAAGAAAGAGTGATATTAAGTCTATCTAGTTCCCCCAAAGAAAATAAAAATGCCTCAAAGAAGTGGCAAAGCATGAGCCGAGAACATAAAATGGAGTGCATAAGGAAAAATGAACCTGTTCTATCATAGTATATCCAATCTTAATCCAAATACCTTTGTTGCATTCCGAAAAAAGTCCTACATGATTTCAAGCTGAGTGAGCTTACAGTAGTGGCAAATATACATGAGAGGCAAGCCTATGGTACTTAAATCCGTACTTGAGACATTCGTTTGAGAGAGATGAGTGAAACTTTAGCAAATCTTTGGATTAAGTGCTAAAATTCTTAAGCAAGATAGTCAAATGAAGAGTAGAGGAGGAGGAGTTTGGATACATAAGGACCTACATGAAAGTGCAAGCTTCCTTGATGAACAAAGTTAACTCTTGATGCTCAAATGTCATACTATAACTATTTGTGCATAAAAGTTTAACTTGTTGCCTTGTTGATAATTTATAAGCAGTGTGGTAATTGTTATTCCCAATTGATGTGTGAATAACTCACCTCTGTTTAGCTGGAAAGGACCTTAACTTGTAGAGGTGGGAACTAATTTATTTGCTTGCGGACAAGCAAAACCATAAGTTTGGAGGAGTTTATAAGTGGGGATTTTGACTACTTATTAGCTCCTTTTAGCTTTTGTTTCAGTCCAAGCATTTAATTGTGTTCCCGAGAATTGATGAAATGTGCTTAATTGCAGGAATATTGGAAGATAAACTCCTGAGATAAAATCCAATTCAAGGAAATAAAAGTCACATAAGCTCAAAAATGCGGATTGTAGAATATCATCAGCGACCGCAGATTATGAAGGAAATGTCAACAAAGCTTGGTGCAAAGTGCAGTCCGCACATGAATTGTGAAATTACAAAAGCTAGGCCAGAAGCGAAGTACAAAGAATAAGCATTCCAAGTCCGTCAAAAGTGCGTACCGCACAAGAATTCTGTAGTTGTAGAAAAAGTGTTATGCGGCCACAAATGTAAAAGTACGGATAGCAGAAGAACAAGATGCGGCCGCAGTTAAAAATTTGTAGACTGCAGAAAGAGTGCCTTGCGGCCGCAGATCAAAATTATGTGAACGCAAGCTTCCATTCCTGATAAATTGAAGAGTTCTACGGACCGCACATGAACAGCCGCAGACCTCCCACAAGGCATTTTTGTCCGAATTTTTCAGCTCTGTATAAATAGACGGGCTTCATAATATTAGGTTAACTTTGGACATCAACAACTACAGTAGATGATTCTCTTTGATTCTTTTAGTAGTTTTTCATGTTTTGAGATATTTTAACATAGATTTTATTATTTTTAGTTTGCAATATGAGTTTAATTAGCATTTCTTTTTCTATTTCTTCAATTTCAAGCATGAATGGCTAGATTTTTACTAGGATTGTGACCCAACCCTAGTTTGTAAACCATATGGGTATTTTAATTTAAAGTTTGTTTATGGTAGAAGGTTTAATATTTAGCCTTATTCATGTTTTAATTTGTGAAATTAATGGTCGCAAATATTAGTTCATGCCTAATTGACTTAGTCTTTACTTAAGAAAGAGATACTTAGTCTAGGAAAACTTGGCTAACAAGAAATTGGTTCAATCGAGAGATTGGTGATCGCAATTAAAAGGTTCAACCTAAAGATAGTAATAACCCGACTTGAGTTTTATCAACCGTTTTGATCAATACCCATTTGGACTTGAGAAAGTCAAATTAGGAAAAATCACTCTCTGACCGAGAGTTATGTAGTTGAGTGTTGATAGCTATAATATATCTCGATCACAAAACAAGAATCAATGTTTATGTACCATTAGTGTAATGACCCAATCCATCGTCACATGAGTTACCGCCCCGTTTTCCTCGTTTTATGCTTCTATATGTTTTACTATATGTGTTTGGTGAATTTGGAGTAATTCGGATAGAGTTTGGTTAGAAATGAGACAATTAGTCTCTTTATGAGAAAGTTAGTTTGAAAAAGTCAATCGAATATTGACTTATGAGTTAGAGGGCTCAGAATGGATTTTTGATGATTCGACTAGTTTTGGATGATGATTTGTGACTTAGGAGCGCAATCAGAGTTGAATTTGGAGGTCCTGTGTAGAATTAGGCTTGAATTGGCTAAGTTTGAATTTAAGCAAATTCCGGTTGATAGGTGAGGTTTTGATCCGATGGTCGGAATAGAATTCCGAGAGTTGCAATAGCTCTGTTAGGTAATTTTGGATATGTGTGCAAAGTTTCAGGTCATTAACAAGCGTTTAGGTCGAGTTATAGATCAAATGCAAGTTTCGGAAGTTTTAGTTTAACTTAGGATTGAATCCATGGTAATTTGATGATTTTATAGTATATGATAGAATTTTTATGTTACAAGCAAGTTTAAATGAAGTAGTAGAACTTATATGTGCATTTGGTTGAGGTCTCGAAGGCCTTGGGATGAGGTCGGATGGTTAAACGGAGAATTTTGAGTGTTGTTGTTGGTCTGGTGCACCTGGCTTCTGGTATTTCTGCATCTGCA
This sequence comes from Nicotiana benthamiana, assembly GCA_034376525.1. Classification (NCBI taxonomy): domain Eukaryota; kingdom Viridiplantae; phylum Streptophyta; class Magnoliopsida; order Solanales; family Solanaceae; genus Nicotiana; species Nicotiana benthamiana. The sequence goes on along the minus strand of CM067337.1, from coordinate 48,948,069 downwards.
GAAAAGGAGCCATAGAAGCGGTTCCGCAGATGTGGCTTAGCGATAGCAGAAGCGGTCCATGAGGGACCGAAGTGATTCCGCAAAAACGGATGGTGAACCGCTTCAGCGGGTTCGCAAAAGCGGAAACGAGGCCGCAAAAGCAGAACATTGAGATCCGCAGAAGCGGATTGTGGTCGCAAAAGCGGAAGGCCCAGGGATTTAATGAAAAATGCAAAACCGGTCAAATGGACGCAGAAGTGGTCCCGCAAAGGCGGTCACGGGACCGCAGAAGCGAAAACTACAGAAGAGTTTAATGAAAAAGTGTTTGCGAATTTCAGAAGTTAAGAAAACAATTTAGACTTCAGGAAGAGGCAATTTTGGGCGATTTTTAGGAGAAATCGAAGGAATTTCATCATGTATGAACTATTAGCCTCGAAATATGTTATTTTGGTGTAACAATATTGATTTATCACGGAACTTCAGGGATTTAAGGGCTAAAAATGGGATAAGTTATGGCTTGAGAAATTATTATGTAAAAATAGAATTGAAGCGGTATTTAAACTCCGTTTTTGATAAATTTTATATGTACGGCTCTTGCCAATATGAGGATTCCGCTGATGTCATTTTTGAAATTTTCGAGAAGTGGGCCCGGGGCTAGGGTTTAGCCAACTTCGTGAATTTTAGTACTTTTAGAGTATTTTTGATTGGGTTATGTTTCTTTAACCTATATTTATGTATGATTTTGACTAGATTCGATGAGCGAGGAGGTCGATATAAAAGGAAAAGGCATTGCGGACCAGTCTACGGCCGGTTAGAGGTAAGTAGTCTGTATAGATGATGTCCAGAGGGTTTGAAACTCCGATTTATCACATTGTGATGCTATAATAGGGCGTGACTCGCACCCCACGGCAGGTGTGGGGTTGTTTATGACTGGGGATTGTAACATGGTCCATCCCGAACAATAATTATATTATGTTGGCGACTGATACACACCCTGTATTGGATATATCTGGACTTATTGCCATGTTTTGGGCCTTGTGCCGATCTGTAGAATCCTTAGAGGATGAATTTCGTTGTAAGAGCATGATTTGCATAATCATTGATCTCAGTTATGTGATTAATCACTTCATAAAATGCTAAGTCACTTTTTTTGCAGTTAACTAACTAAATTATATTTTCTTAATAATTGTAAACTGAGAATTTAATTGAATCTGTTATGTGACTCATGTGCATACTGTGGACTGAGTATGGATCGGGTTGCACGCCGCAGTGATGATATGATGATATTGCGCTTGCGCTGTAGGAGCCCCTCCGGAGTCTGCACACACCCCCCATTGAGCGCGGGTACCCAATGGATCGGGCTATACCCCCCAGCGGGTCATGTGCATTGCATTGCATTCTTGCATTATACTTGACTGATATACTTGATATTGCCTTGCTGTTGGTTCATGGTTAATTTGTCGGACTGTTAATTTTAGCTTTACTTTGTGGCATTTCGTGGATTCTTATTTTCAGACATTTTATATACTTATTACTCACTCAATTGGTAGTACTCACCCCTACTCCCTGCACCTTGTGTGCAGATTCAGGTGCACCGCAGGCCTAGCTGGACTCATGGCCGCAGATCTTTCTGGAGTGTTTTATTAGATTTCGTATCTCTCCGTATTATTTTACTATAAATATTGGATTATTATTCTAAAACTATTATATTTTCCTTAAATTGTCGATTTTGAGATTTATTGTCCAATTGACAGCGATTGTTGGCCAGGCTTGCCTAGCGTTATAGTTGGGCGCCATCACGACTGGGTTTGGATCATGAAAAGTTGGTATCAGAGCCTAGGTTACTAGGCCTCGCGAGTCATAATTCGGTTTAGTAGAGTCTCGCGGATCGGTACGTAGACTTCTGTATCTATCCTCGGGAGGCTTCAAAACCTTTAGGAAACACTCCATTTTCTTAAAATTCATATCGTGTGGCTTTGTTGATATGAAAACTAAATTTCTGTATTTTATTCTCTCGTAGATGGCGAGAACCTGTGTTTACGGACGTGGCAGACGACCACCAGTACCACCTGGTAGAGGCCGGAGCCGCGGTCGTAGTCGTGGTCGAGGCGGACCATTAGGGGCAGCACCTGCAGACCCACCAGCTTCCCAGGTCCAGGACCAGCCTCCAGCTGTAGATGCTCCAAAAGCACCTGTTCAGGCACCGGCAATGCCTATTGTGATTCCTGGACTTTAGAAGGCTTTGGCTCAGATTCTATCTGTGTGCACTGGCCTGGCTCAGGCCCTATCAGCCACTACTGCTGCTGCTACTTCCAGACTGAAGGTGGTCAGCAAACCCCCGCTGCTCACACAACCGAGCATGGTGTCAAGGACTGCAGACACCAGTTGCACTAGTTGCTCTAGTTGGACCAGTTGCACCAATTGCACCAGTTGCTCCAGTTGCACTTGTTGCACAAGTTGTTCCAATTGTGCCACTCACACCAGCTCCAGCTCATGTGGTTCCAACTATGCCGGATGACGAGCATCGTCGGTTGGAGAGGTTCTGTAGACTCCATCCTCCGACATTCAGTGGTGCTGAGGGCGAGGATGCCTATGGTTTTCTGGATAAGTTCGAGCGTATGCTTCATACTGCGGGTATTCAGGAGTCTACTGGAGTGGCTTTTACTACCTTCCAATTCACAGGGCCTGCATTTACTTGGTGGGAGAAGTTTGAGAGGCGTAAGCCTAGTGGGGTAGCGCCTCTCACTTGGCAACAGTTCTCCACAATATTTTTGGAGAAGTATGTATCCTGGTCTCACAAGGAGGATCTACATCGTCAATTCGAGTGGTTGACTCAAGGAGATATGACGATGACTCAATATGAGTTGAGGTTTACATATCTAGCTCGTCATGCTACTTTTGGATGATCCCAACATATCGAGAGAGGATCAGGAGGTTCATGGATGGCCTCAACTATCCGATACGCATATTGATGACTAGAGACAGGGCTACAGAAACCTCATTTGAGGAGGTAGTTGACGCAGCTCGACTGATTGAGATAGATCTCCGTCGGGAGTGTATGGAGAGGGAGGCCAAGAGGCCTTGAGGTTCAGGTAATTTCAGCAGTGCTCCGTCTTGGGGCCAGTTCCAGCATGGTAGAGGTCGTTCCTTCAGGCCTCTTAGTCAGGACGTACAGAGTCCAGTATGGCCTCTTCAGGCCGGGGTCATCAGGGACATCAACAGAGCCAGCTCAGAGCTCAGCTCCTGCTTCTTTAGCCCAGGGTTTATCTGCAGTGAGGGGTTCCCACCAGTCCACTTTTCCAGCTCCAGGTCGTTGCTATGAGTGCGGTGAGTTGAGTCACATGAGGAGACAGTATCCTTGGCTCTGTGGTAGACAGTCTCAGCAGAGGGATCCACCCTCATCTTCTGCTCCTGTTTCCTTAGAGCCCACTTGGTCAGCTAGGAGTGGAGGTCAGGTAGCTAGAGATCTCCCCAGGGGTGAAGATCGTACTGACAGTGGTCAGGCTCGATTCTATGCTCTTTCGAATAAGAGGGACGCTATCACATCAGATGCTGTCATCATGGGTATTATCTCAGTCTGCCACATGGATGATTCTGTCTTATTTGATCCCGGATCTACCTATTCCAATGTATCTTCATATTTTTCTCATCATTTGGGTACGACCCGTGGTTCTCTTTCCTTGCATGTGCACGTATCTACCCCGGTGGGTGATACTATTATTGTGGATTACGTATATCGATCGTGTTTGGTGACTATTGGGGGTCTGGAGACCCGAGTTAACTTGTTATTATTGGGCATGGTGGACTTTGACGTGATTCTAGGTATGGATCGCCTATCTCTGTACCATGCTATTCTGAATTGTCATGCCAAGACAGTGACGTTGGCTATTCCGGGTATTTCGAGGATCAAGTGGTGAGGCGTGACTGATTATATGTCCATCATGGTGATTTCTTTCCTAAAAGCCCAACGGATGGTTGGGAACGGTTATTTGTCGTACTTGGCTTTCGTGAGAGATGTGGGAGCTGAGGCTCCTAGTCTTGATTCAATTCCTGTTGTGAGGGGTTTCCCTATTGTGTTTCCAGAAAACCTGCCGGGCATGCCGCCGGACAGGGAAATCAATTTTGGTATTGATATGGTGCAGGGCACCTAGCCCATCTCTATCCCTCCCTATCGTATGGCACCAACGGAGCTAAAGGAGTTGAAGGAACAACTTCAGGAACACCTAGATAAGGGGTTTATTCGCCCGAGCGTGTCACCGTGGGGTGCACCTGTCTTTTTTGAAGAATAAGGATGGCAAACTGAGAATGTGCATTGACTACAGGCAGTTTAATAAGGTGACAGTAAAGAACAAGTACCCACAACCCTGTATTGAGGATTTGTTCGATCAACTTCAGGGAGCAAGGGCATTCTCAAAGATTGACCTCCGATCAGGTTATCACCAACTGAAAATTAGGGATTCATACATTATGAAGACGACTTTCAGGATGAGGTATGGGCACTACGAGTTTCTAGTGATGTCTTTCGGGCTAACTAATACCCCAACCGCGTTATGCACTTGATGAATAATGTATTCCGGCCGTATCTAGATTCATTTGTGATTGTGTTTATTGATGACATCTTGGTGTATTCACGTAGCCAGGAGGAGCACGCGCAACACTTGAGGGTGGTATTGCAGAGGTTGAAAGAGGAGAAGCTTTATGCAAAGTTCTCTAAGTGTGAGTTCTAGCTTAGTGCTGTGGATTTTTTGGGACACGTGGTGTCCAGTTATGGCATTCAGATTGATCCAAAGATGATTGAGGCGGTGCAAACCTGGCCCAGAACGTCCTCAGCTACTGCGATTCAGAGTTTCCTCAGTTTGCGGGCTATTACCGCAGGTTTGTTCAGGGCTTTTCATCTATTGCTTCGCCTTTGACGAAGTTGACATAGAAGAATGCTCCATTTTTGTGGTCGGATGACTGCGAGGAGAGCTTCTAGAAGCTCAAGTCGGCTTTGACCACAGCTCTGGTACTAGTATTTCCATCAGCTTCAAGTTCTTACACGGTGTATTGTGATGCTTTGAGAATTAGGATCAGTTGCGTATTGGTGCAGGAGGGTAGAGTTATTACTTATACTTCTCGTCAGTTAAAGCCCCATGAGAAGAACTACCTTGTTCATGACTTAGAGTTGGCTGCTATTGTTCATGCCTTGAAGATTTGGAGGCACTATCTATATGGCGTATTTTGTGAGGTGTATACGGACCATCGCAGTCTTCAACACTTGTTCAAGCAAAAGGATCTAAATTTGAGGCAGCGGAGATGGCTTGAGTTACTCAAGGACTATGATATTACCATTTTGTATCATCCTGGGAAGGCCAATGTAGTGGCCGATGCTTTGAGCCGGAAGACTATTAGTATGCATAGTTTGGCGTACATTCCAATTGGGGATATGAACCTTCCAGTTGATGTTCAGACCTTGGCCAATCAGATGGTGAGGTTAGATATTTCGGAGCCGAGTCGGGTGTTGGCTTGTGTGGTTTCCTGATTTTCTTTGTATGAACGCATCAGAGAGCGCCAATATGATGACCCACATTTGATTGTCCTGAAGGAAATGGTACAGCATGATGATGCCAGAGATGTGCCCATTTGTAATGATGGTGTGTTGCGGATGCAGGGCTAAATTTGCGTGCCCAATGTGGATGGACTCCGGGAGTTGATATTAGAGGAGGCCCACAGCTCGAGGTATTCGATTCATCCGGGTGCCGCAAAGATGTATATGGATTTGAGACAGCATTACTAGTAGAGGAGAATGAAAAAGGATATTATGAATTATGTAGCTCGGTGTCTCAACTGTCAGCAGGTTAAATATGAGCACTAGAGACCCGGGGGTGTACTCCACCGGATGGATATTCCGGAGTGAAAATGGGAGGATATTACTATGGATTTTGTGAATGGTCTTCCTCGTACCTCAAAGAAGTTTGATTCGATCTGGGTGATTGTCAATAGACTGACCAAGTCCGCGCACCTCAATTCGGTATGTACTACCTATTCTGTGGAGAAGTTAGCAGAGATTTTCATCCGGGAGATTATACTGTTGCATGGGGTCCCGATTTCTATTGTCTCAGATAGGGGTACTCAACTTACTTCCCAGTTCTGGAGGACTTTTCATCATGAGTTGGGCACACAGGTACAGTTGAGCATGCCATTTCATCCTCAGACGGACGGACAATCCAACCGCACTATCCAAATATTGGAGGACATGTTACGTGCTTGTGTTATTGATTTTGGAGGTTCTTGGGCTGAGTTCTTGCCACTTACAGAGTTTGCTTATAACAACAACTATGAATCTAGCATTGAAATAGCGTCGTATGAGGCCTTATATGGGAGACGGTGAAGATCGACGGTTGGTTGGTTTGAGCCCGGCGAGGCTAGATTATTGGGGACAGAGTTGGTTCAAGATGCCTTAGAGAAGGTGAAAGTGATCCAGGAGAGACTTCGTACAGCTCAGTCGCGTCAGAAGAGTTATGCAGACCGAAAGGTTCGAGATGTATCTTATGCGGTGGGCGAGAAGGTCTTGTTGAAGGTTTCACCTATGAAAAGTGTGATGAGGTTTGGAAATAAAGGGAACCTGAGTCCAAGGTTCAGTGGACCTTTTGAGATACACAGGAGGATTGGGGAGGTGGCCTATATTCTTGCTTTCCCACCGAGCTTGTCGGGAGTTCATCCACTTTTCCATGTTTCTATGCTCCGGATGTATGTTGGGGACCCGTCTCATGTATTAGACTTCAGTACGATCCAGTTGGATGAAGATTTGACCTATGATGTGGAGCCGGTGGCTATTTTGGGTTGTCAGGTTCAAAAGTTGAGATCTAAGGACATAGATTTGGTGAAGGTACATTGGAGAGGTCGGCCCGTGGAGGAGTCCACTTGGGAGACTGAGCAGGAGATGCGAAGCGGATATTCTCACTTGTTTGAGACTCCAGGTATGTTTCTTGACCCACTCAAGGACGAGCATTTGTTTATGTTGGGGAGGATGTAACATCTCGACCTGTCGTCACGTGAGTTACCACCCCGTTTTCCCCGTTTTATGCTTCTATATGTTTCATTATATGTGTTTGGTGAATTTGGAGTAATTCGGATAGAGTTCGGTTAGAAATGATATAATTAGTCTCTTTTGGAAAAGTCAACCAATGTTGACTTATGAGTTAGAGGGCTCGAAATAGATTTCTGATAATTCGACTAGTTTCAGGTGATGATTTCAGACTTAGGAGCACAATCGGAGTTGAATTTGGAGGTCTGGTGTGGAATTAGGCTTGAATTGACTAAGTTTGAATTTTAGCGAATTCCGGTTGATAGCTGAGATTTTGATTCGAGGGTCGGAATGGAATTCCAAGAGTTGCAGTAGCTCTGTTAGGTGATTTTGGATATGCGCGCAAAGTTTCAAGTCGGTTGGAGGTGTTTAGGTCGGGTTTTAGATCAAATGCAAGTTTCAGAAGTTTTAGTTTAACTTAGGCTTGAATCCATGATAATTTGATAATTTTGTTGTTTATGATAGCATTGTTATGTTACTAGCAAGTATAAATGAAGTAGTAGAACATATCTGTGCATTTGGTTGAGGTCCTGAGGGCCTCGGGGTGAGGTCAGATGGTTAAACAGAGAATTTTTAGTGTTGTTGCAGGTCTGGTGAACCTGGCTTCTGGTATTTCTGCATCTGCAGAAAAGGAGCCGCAGAAGCGATTCTGCAGATGCAGCTTAGCGATCGCAGAAGCGGTCCATGATGGACCAGAGTGATCCCGCAAAAAATGGGCAGTAAACCGCTTCAGCGGGACCGCAAAAGCGGAATAGTGAGATCCGCAGAAGCGGATTTTGGTCGCAAAAGCAGAAGGCCCAGAGATTTAATGAAAACTACAAAAGCGGTCAAATGGACGGAGAAGCGGTCCCGCAAAGGCGGTCACGGGACCGCAGAAGCGAAAACTATAAAAGGGTTTAATGAAACAGTGTTTGTGAATTTCAGAAGTTAAGAAAACATTTTAGACTTCGGGAAGAGGCGATTTTGGGCGACGTTTAGGAGAAATCGAAGGAGTTTCATCAGGTATGAACTATGAGCCTTGGAATATGTTATTTTTGTGTAACAACATTGACTAATCACGGAATTTCAGGGATTTAAGGGCTAAAAATGGGATAAGATAGGGCTTGAGAAATTGTTATGTAAAAATGGAATTTAATGGGGCATTTGAACTCCGTTTTTGATAAATTTCTCGTGGTCAGGTGAGGAATACGCTGATGTGACTTTTGTTATTTTTCGAGAAGTGGTCCCGGGGCTAGGGTTTAACCAACTTCGTGAATTTTAGTACTTTTAGAGTATTTTATTAGGTTATGTTTCTTTAACCTATATTTATGTATTCGTCGTGATTTTGACTAGATTCGATGCGCGAGGAGGTCGATACAAAAGGAAAAGGCATTGCGGACCAGTCTACGGTCGGTTAGAGGTGAGTAGTCTATATAGATGATGACCTGAGGGTTTGAAACCCCGATTTATCACATTGTGATGCTATAATAGGGCGTGACTCACACACCATGGAAGGTGCGGGGTTTTTTATGAATGGGGATTGTGACTTGGTCCTTCCCGAACAAGAATTATACTATATTGGTGACTGATACACACCTTGTATTGGATATATCTGGACTTATTGCCATGTTTGTGGACTTGTGCCGATCTGTAGCATCTTCAGAGGATGAATATCGTTATGATAGCATGATTTGCATAATCATTGATCTCTGTTATGTGATTAATCACTTCATAAAATGCTAAGTCACCTTTCTTGAAGTTAAATAACTAAATTATATTTTCTTAATAATTGGAAACTCAGAATTTAATTGAATCTGTTATGTGACTCATGTGCGTAATGTGGACTGAGTATGGATCGGGCTGCACACCGTAGTGATGATATGATGATATTGCACTTGCGCTGTAGGAGCCCCTCCGGAGTCTGTACACACCCCTAGTGAGCGCGGGTACCCAATGGATCGGTCTGTACGCCGCAGCGGGTCATGTGCATTGCATTGCACTCTTGCATTATACTTGACTGATATACTTGATATTGCTTTCATGGTTAATGTGTCGGACTGTTAGTTTTAACCTTACTTTGTGGCATTTCGTGGATTTTTATCTTCAGATTTTATATACTTATTATTCACTGAGTTGGTAGTACTCACCCCTACTCCCTGCACCTTATGTGCAGATTCAGGTGCACCGAAGACTTAGCTGAGCAATTGCTGTCTCCATAGCTTATCAGAGTTGTTGAGGTAGCTGCTTGACGTGCAGGACCTGACTACTCCTCCTATTTCAGTTTTAAAATATATATATATATATATATATATATATATATATATATATATATATATATATATACACACACACACACACTTGTGTATTTTCACTTAGATAATTGTTATTCAGTTTGTTTTAGAGGCTCTAGACTCGTGACCCAGATCATATGGGAGTATTTTATCAAATTTCGTATCTCTCCATATTATTTTAATATAAATATTGGATTATTATTCTAAAACTATTACATTTTCCTTAAATTGTCGGTTTTGAGATTTATTGTCGAATTGGGAGGGATTGTTGGTCAGGCTTGACTAGCATTATGATTGGGTTCCATCACGACTGGGCTTGGGTCGTGAAAATTAGGCAAACACCTAGGCGATAGTCATAGCCCTGGGCCTTTTACAAAACGTGAAAAACAACAAAATAATTCTTAGTTTCATTTCTTAACTTTGCAATCTTAGTTTAAAATAGACATAGAAACAATACCAATTTGTGGAAGTGTAAATTGAGATAGTTCATACTCACGCGTTACATTATGTACTCCTAACTTTCGCATTTAGTTCCATGTGGAAGTCGACCCCATCTCCTTGTTGGGTATTACTATTGCAATCAACCATTTCATAATCTTGATTTGAGGTCTGAATTGGACGAGACCAGTTAGCAAGTAAACGACTAAAGTGGATGTCGTTTTATGTGTCTTCTTAGAAACAAAAAAGAAAGAAATCCGAGGGAAGTGAAGTGACCGCAGAAAAGGTGGCTCAATAAAATTAGTAGCCTAAAGCCAAATTTTAATAAAAGGTCTTACTTTTTATGCTAGCATTCATAGATGTATGCACACATACATATGCAAAAAAGCTACTATTACCATTTTTTCGTGCTTGTTGTTATAGTATATTATTCTTAAATGATATAAAGTCTTTCACTTTACATAGTAATAATATTATTTATATTAGTAGACAAAATTTTGAATAAATAAATATAAGGCATGCATATATAATATAATTCCTTTGATATTATTGTAAAAAATTGTATTTACCAATATGAAAATATAAGTTGTTTAATTCAAGGATCTAAAGTACTTTACTATTAAAGCATAGACAATCTATTTTTCTTTCCTTTTTACAAAATTTTTGTACTTTTTATTTTTTCTGCAAACTTTAATATTGTAGAAGCTAAAATAAAATCATAAATTTTCCTATTAAAAAGTTTTGGGGCCTCAAAATCCCGACGGCCTAAATCAAGGCTTTACTATCCTCCCCCTTGAGCCACACATCAATTTTTGACATTTTTAATTAAATTTTATAAAGTTCCAATTGAGATAAGGAAACAATGACAAGAATATCAAAGAGAGTAAATGTGCCATTCAATTAAAAAATACGAATGAAGTTGCTTGAACAACATGTCATGCGGCAATGGCCTCCCGAAATTGGTGTCTAAAATTAAAATATATTAAAAGACCCTTGAACCTTTTTTTTTATAAAATTCATAAAATGATAAGACTCAAAAAAGCCTAATGTGAGAGCGAACACATATACATGGTGTGTCGGATAGGCGCATGATATGATGTTAAATTCACCTCTATACAAAAAAGGGGTGAGCTCATTGTTCATCGAGTTTTGTTTTAATATTATGATACTTGCCTCAATAATTTCTTAGTTAAAAAAAAGTGACACAAAAGAACTTATTTTTTGACATGTGAATGTGCCAAAAAGAATAGCTAATTTAGACAATTTGAGTTAAAATTAGAAAGTAAAATGGCAAGAAACATGGGGGAGTATGCATATAAGAAAATTAAAATTGATAAAAAGGTAAATATAATGTCTAATGAGAGAAAAGATTTATCATATTACTCCCTCTGGTCCACTTTATTTTTTTTTTGGCCTTTTCCGTGCTCCTAAATATTGGATTTTTTCAGATTTAAGAGTGAATTAATTATTTTTTTCTAAAATTTTCCTTTGCGTAAATAGTGTTGGAGTATGTTTTATATTTATTTTTTTGTTATAAACTAAAGCAAAAGATAAGAACAATAGAACAAGAACAATAGCAATAGAGAGAAGAGTAGAGAGAGTTCTTCTTATTGAGTTGAGAGGGGTGAATTACAATGGTAGAGAGCACCTCTATTTATAGGGAGGAGGGAGATCTTGCTACCAATAATAGGACTCTAAAATCTCTCTAATTAAGTACATTAAAGACATTCACCTTAAATAGAAGTGTAAGAATCTTCTATTTCATAACACTCCCCCTTGAATGTCTATTCAATGATGTGCCTCATAAAACCTTAAAACCAAAACCCAATGGAAAAAATTAAAGTAAGGAAAAAGAGTACACATGTTTGAATATGCGCCTATTGGTTGCCTCGTTAAAAACCTTGCAAGGAAAACCCAGTGGGACAAAACCTTGTAAGGGAAAAAGAGTGCAACGCGCATTGACTCCCCCTAATGAGTACATCGATTTATATCCTTGAGCATTTGCATTCCAATCTTGTGCATCATCTTCAAAACGATCTTTGGTAGATGCTTGATGAATAAATCAACCATATTGACTTGAATAAATATTCCGCACCTTGAAATCATCATTCTTGATAGATATGAACATCTTCATATAATGTCGTGGAATAGCTCTTCAATATCTCCATAGATGCATTCTCAAATCCATCATGCTTATAGTTATGGCAAGATTCATATGTACACAAATTGTACTTAGGATGCGGTACTTCAGGACCAAGAATTGCATATGCTTCAAGCAACTTAAATCTTTCAAGTTAAGTCATGTAAGTCACATAATAGACTTTAGCTACATATCAAAGTTTCATGTCATGCTAAACAAATAAGATATCGAAAATTGATTATACATACCTTTGACTTTATAGTTTCAAGCATATGAACTACAGGTTCAAAGCTACATGTCTTTCATATGGAATCAATTCTTCTTGAATTGTATCTCTTCCATTTAGTTGCTTTCTTTGAGTCAGTAAATGCGTAAAGCATGCTTTGCAATATGTTGCAATTTGAATTATCCCTTTTTATGAACTACAGGTTCATATCATGATATTCGGGGATATACATATACAAATGAGAATTCATCCCATGTAACCTTTTCTCAAGTGTTTATCATGTCTCCCCCTCATGTTAGTAAAGCTAACATGTTTCCTCAACTTTGGGAAATCATCTTTGTGCATTATGTCAATATACACAGCACCTTAATAATAAGATGAAATTATTTGGTTCCTGACCCTGAACCACTTGTGAGGGGAGAATATACTCTCGTATACAACTTATATCAAACTGATATATATATAACTTAGTTCTCATAAGAAACAGTTTAGCTATTAAGTGGCAGCACTCAATAATTATCTTGCTAAACCAACTTTAATATAAACCAACTTATCAAGATGAACTGTCTTGAGTAGAGAATCTGGAAACTATGCTCGAAGTTAGATTACTGAGCGATTTACCTCGCAAGCACCGGCCAGGCTGCGGGTCAATAACAATTGCGCATGTAACCATTCCATAGATGCATCATATGTGGTATACATGGCAGGTGAATGGGCCCATATTCACCTTTGATATTTCCAGAATTTAGGGGCTTCAACCCGAACTCTTTAGTTGGTCAGTTCATTACTGAGAACAAGAACTTCTAGTTCTTTGATATTCACCTATGTGAATTTGCACATCATACTTCAAATGAGATGGCTAACACGAATGTCAACTGACTAAATTATCAATATTGGTAAACTTCAAATTTACACCATGACATGTGCACTTATCAATAAACTTCGGGTTTATTATGACATGGGTTTTATACCAATAGATATCCACTTTATTGTGGCATTCTTTCGTTTGTGTAGTACAAACTGGAGAACAAAGCGGGTAGCTTTTCATATACAAATTACCCGCTACAAGTTGTAGTAATAGGAGAATCAAAGCCTTCCTTTATTTATAGTCTCAATATCATCAATCGCCTTCGCGTGTACTTTTGGAAACTGGATAAGTTTCTTTGAGACTTACTACAGCACAATACTCAATTGTGTTTCTCCAACATAGTAATAATTGGCTCTTCGAGAGCTCTCAATTAACTTTGTACTACCACAGGTTCATCAACATCCGTGTGGTGAATATCTTTCTTAAAGAGAAAGTTATACCATTATGGTCATGTCAAACTTATATGCAAGATATGTTTCTTGCATTATCGTTGTCCTTTAATGGTCATATTTCCAAAATACTTTGGCGTACAATAGGTACGCGACCAACGATCATTCATGCCATATATCATCTCAAACCTCCTTCTAGGGGTGAGGGTGGTATCATCTCAAGCCTCCTTCTAGGAGTGAGTGTGGTATATTCAATACCAATTTCATGTTCATATTCTTCCAACATTGAATATGTATTTGTGAATCACATTCACTTCGAGGATATGTGATTTTGTTATCCTTTTCAAATCTATAAATGCTTCAGGCATTTGATTTGCTATTCTTTGCAAATGGATAATCTTTTGTGCCTCTTTCTTTCAAATAGAGGTATGTGGATCAAGATGAGATAATGATGCATTTTTCCACAAAATTTCCCGTTTGGTTTCACCAACTTCTCCCCCTAATTTTGGGAAAAGTGTCTCATCAAATTGACAGTCTGCAAATAGTGCAGTGAACAAATCTCCTGTCAATGTTTCGAGGTAGCGAATAATGGAGGACGCGTCAAACTCAACATATATTCCTAACCTCCTTTGCAAACCCATTTTGGTGCGGGATGGCGGTGCTACAGGCACATATACTGCGCATCCAAAGCTTCTTAAATGGGATATATTGGGTTCATGACCCAAAACCAATTGCAATGGGGAATATTTGTGTCAATTCGTCAGTCAGAGACGAACTAGCATTGCTGCATGCAACATGGCGTGACCCCAAACCGAAGTGTAAATGGCGTGACCCCAAACCGAAGTGGGCAGCCGACAAACTAGTATTGTTGCATGCAAAATGGCGTGAACCCAAGTCGAAGCGGGCAGCCTCGTTTTCATGAAGAGTTCAAGATTATTCTCATCTATTGTCTCAATATGATATCCATTTTGAATGATATCTTTAAAACTCAACAAGTTCCTTTTAGACTTGGAGGAGAACATTGCATTCTCTAAGATAGATTCTCAAAACTCAACAAGTTCCTTTTAAACTTGGAGGAGAACGTTTTGATTGATATCATTAAAACTCAACAAGTTCTTCTTAGACTTGGAGGAGAACATTTCTCAATGATTAACGTCATGCCTTTGGGCAGAGTTAGATTTGCTCTTCCGGAGCCTTCAATCAATTTACTACTTCCATAGATTGTAGTAATGTTTGCCTTACACAATTACTCTTCTTTTCTTTGAGTATTGTATGTGTAGTACATGAATCAACTAGGCAAATACTTTTACAATTGGACGTTGGTCCAAGTTCGCTTTGTGAGATATCCATTTTGCTTTCCCATAGTTTGACATACAAAAAAGGAGATACACGATCATAAGAATAAACAAGTTCAATCCTTTTGTGTCACATAATATTTTCAAAATCTGCTACTAACAGTTGACTAACAAAATCAGATATGTTGTCCATAATCAATTACTATGCAGTTTGAAAATTTCAGCGTTTTTCATAAGACAATCGATTATTAAACACACAATCGATTGTTGGAACATAGACAATCGATTGTTAAACACACACAATCGATTATTTGTTATTTTTGAAAAATTCCAGACCTTACTGTTTCAAGACAATCGATTGTTAGACAAAGACAATCGATTGTTGGCTATTTTTGAAAAATTCCAGAACACACTGTTTCAAGACAATCGATTGTTAGACAAAGACAATCGATTGTTGGCTATTTTTGAAAAATTCCAGAACACACTGTTTCAAGACAATCGATTGTTAGACAAAGACAATCGATTGTTGGCTATTTTTGAAAAATTCCAGAACACACTGTTTCAAGACAATCGATTGTTAGCCAAAGACAATCGATTGTTGATCAATTGTTTTTCAACTTTAATGCGAAAATAGTTGATAATCGACTAGTTTTTCAGGCTAGTCGATTACCCCCACTGGAAAATAAAAGTTTTATTGATATTTGAACATATTGAAGATATTCTAAAGAACTACTGCTAACATTGCTTTATGAACTAACTAATACGAGCTAATGCTAATGACTATTAGTTTATTCACTAACTAATACAAATAAGTAGAACAAAATCAAATAACTCCATCTTCTTTCATCATGGATCCATCGCCGATTAGGTGGTCTATTTTTCCATCGGGTTGCTCAAAGAAGTCTGCCACATCCAGGTGGGTGATGTCCTCATTGTCGTCATAGACAAAGTTTGTTTCAGGGCCTTTTCTCTTTCGAGATGCTTGATAAAGGTCAACCAAGTGTCTTGGTATACGGCAAATCTTTGACCAGTGTCCTTTCCCACCGCAACGATAACATATAGTTTCTGAACTATTTGCCTTAGGATCTTCGGGATCCCGTTTCTGCTTTCGGTGGTTATCTCTCTTTGGGGGGTGACGGACTTCTTTGGAATTTCTTCCTTGTCCACGTCCTTGGCTTTGACCCCGTTTATGACCGTGATCATGGTCCCTTTTATGTTTGGCATAATGCGAGTGCACCATATCTGCTTCAGGCAGTGGTGTAGACCCAGTTGGTCTATTTTCGTGATTTCTCATGAGCAGATCATTATTACGCTCAGCCACTAGTAAGAGAGAAATCAATTCAGAGTACTTCGTAAAGCCTTTCTCTCGGTACTGTTGCTGCAGTACCATATTGGAGGCATGAAACGTTGTAAACGTTTTCTCAAGCATATCGTAATCGGAGATGTTATCTCCACATAGCTTCAGTTTAGAAGTAATTCTGAACATAGCAGAATTATATTCAGAAACGGACTTAAAGTCCTGTAGCCTCAGATGGGCCCAATCATATCGTGCTTGTGGCAGAGTGACCAACTTCAGGTTGTCATATCTCTCCTTTAAGCTGTTCCACAAAACGAGTGGATCCTTGACGGTGAGATATTCAATCTTCAAACCTTCGTCAAGGTGGTGGCGCAAGAAAATCAAGGCCTTCGCACAATCTTGGGTGGATGCTTTTTCTTTATCTTTGAGGGTGTCTCCGAGACCCATAGCATCTAGGTGGATTTCAGCATCCAACACCCATGTCATATAGTTCTTGCCCGAAATTTCAAGGGCAACGAACTTTCTTTTCATAATGTCAGACATACTCGAAATTAAATTAGGAAGAGGGAAAATACCTTGGATTTTCGAGAATGGTACTTGAGACGGTAGAGTCTCGTGCTGATAACGTGTTATAAACTAAAGCAAAAGATAAGAACAATAGAACAAGAACAATAGCAATAGAGAGAAGAGTAGAGAGAGCTCTTCTTATTAAGTTGAGAGGGGTGAATTACAATGGTAGAGAGCACCTCTATTTATAGGGAGGAGGGAGATCTTGCTACCAATAATAGGACTCTAAAATCTCTCTAATTAAGTACATTAAAGACATTCACCTTAAATAGAAGTGTAAGAATCTTCTATTTCATAACATTTTTAATATAATTGAATTATACCAATTTTGGATATACGGCTGGGAATAAGCTTGAGCTAAGCTCCAATGGAGATCCAATGGAAGCTTCTCAAAGTAGGAGCCATGTGAGGGAAAAGATACGATGAGAGAAAGAAGAAATAAATGGAAAAAGAATCTCAATATATTACTCTTCAATTAGAGAGTTATGTACAAACTAATAAGGAAAATAATACAGCTACTACATCCGGCAACTAACTACCATACATCTGGCAACTATCAAACTTAACAAACTACCAATTATAAACTAATAATTAATAATCTCTGTCTTAATACCGCCCCCCTTCCCCCTCAAGTTGGAAGTGAGGAAGCACAACCAACTTGTTCAATATGGCAGAATGTTTGATGCATGTCAAGGCGTTGGTTAGGTTGTCTGCCAATTGAGCACTAGTAGTAATATGGTGCAAGGAAATGAGTCCTTATTGAACTTTATCACATACAAAGTGACAATCAACCTCGATGTGTTTGATTCGTTCATGAAAAATAGGCTTCTTAGCTATATGAAGTGCATATTGACTGTCTACATCAAGTGGTTGACGAAAAGGAACAGCCAACTCTCCAAATAGTCTGCTCAACCAAACCAACTCTCATACAACTTTCCTAAGTGCCATGTGCTCTGCCTCTACGGATGATAATGAAACCGTTTCTTGTTTCTTGGACTTCCAGCTAACAGTACTGTGGCCTAGCAAGACAATGTAACCACTAACAGATTTTTCAGAATCTGGACATGATCCTAATCAGAATCATAATAAGATCTCACAATGTAGTCCTCATCTTTGGAAAAAAATATTCCTATGTTGGATCAGTCTCAGATATCCGAGCAAGTGAAAGGTTGCCTTAAGGTGAGGTTCACTTGGGTCTTGCATGAATTGACTCAAGTGTTGAACTTCGTAAGCAATGTCTAGTTTGGTGTTGGTTAATAAATTGAGCTTCCCCTTCCATACCAGCTTTCTATAGTAAGTAGGATCTTGTAATGTGGCACCCCCCTTGGCTTTCAACTTGACAATAGGATCCAATGGAGAAAAGAAACCACTCTGAGATAAACAATCATAATCCTTTAATAGTTCTAGTGCAAATTTTCTTTGTGATATTATCACACCATCTGCCTTATACAATACTTCCAATTCCAGGAAGTAGTGCAGCTTACCAAGGTCCTTAATTTTGAAACTGGCACAAAGAAAACTATTCAGTCTCTCTAATTCTACTACATCAGTGCATGTGACAAGTATGCCATCTACATATATTTCCATATAAATTGCATTAGTGCCTTCTTTCTTATAGAATAGTGAATAATCAATCATAGTGTGAGAAAGCATGGGAGAAAAATATAACTGAGATTAAACATGATACAATGAGCCCCATAAATACACACATAACCTATCATTCTCGTAATAAACATTGGATTAGGTTACTCCTAATACACATTGGATTAGGGTTCTACTATTACATATTCTAACACTCCCCCTCAAGCTGGTGCATATAAATCATATGTACCGAGCTTGTTACATATATAGTTAACATCAAACCCGGTTTTCTAGACCCGAAAGCATCGAGTCCCAAAGACATCGTTGAAAACTTACTGAAATAGATGAAAGAAATACTGTTTTTGCCGGAAAATTACTGTAGATGCCAGAAAAATCACTATAGATGCCGGAAAAACTTCAAAGTGATCGGAATTGAAAAGTAAAAATATGGGTAGGCTCGGAATTTGAGGGCGATCAGACTGTCCTGAAGGAACTTTTTAAAATTCTGGCCGGAAAGTCTCTCACCCGCCGGCGCGTGGGGCGCGTGAGTCGGATCTATCTTGACAAATCTGGCGCGTGAGGGCGCGTGAAGGGCAGTTTTCCGGTGGGTTTTGCTGGGGTTCGGTCGGATCTCTCTTGGGAACCTTGTGGTGGTGTTGGTTTTTGCACAACACTGATAATTAGTGACTTTGACGCAATTAGTCACTTAGGTCATCGAAAAATTGCACGGTGACTAAGTTATTTATTCCCGGATGTCGTTGGAATGACGCACAACGATAATTATCTCACCAAAGCTCTGATACCATGTGAGAAAGCACGAGAGAAAAATATAACTGAGATTAAACATGATACAATGAGCCCTATATATACACACATAACCTATCATATTCGTAATAAACATTGGATTAGGTTACTCCTAATACACATTGGATTAGGGTTCTACTATTACATATTCTAACACATAGAATGTGTATAACCTCTGGAGCACAATGCTTCACTCAGATTGGCATACCACTTCATGGTTGCCTGTTTGAGGCCATATAAGGACTTGTTTAACTTACAAACCAGTCCTAGCTTAGTGACCTCCAATCCTGATGGGATTTCCACATATACTTCTTGATGAAAGAATGCATTGTTCACATCAAGCTGGGACAAGAACCAACATTCCTTAACTGTAGTTACAATCAAAGCTCTGACGGTGGTCATATTTACCACAGGGGAAAATATTTCTATGTAGTCAATTCCAGCTTGTTGTGTGTATCCTTTCAAAACTAGCCTTGCTTTGAATCTTTCAACACTTCCATCTGCATTGTACTTTATTTTGTATACCCATTTATATCCTATAGATTTCTTGTTAGGGGGCAAATACACTAGGTCCCATATGTCATTGTTGTGTAAAGCATCAAATTCCTGAGTCATTGCTTCCTGCCAAGCAAGATTGATAGCAGCTTCCTCGTATGAAATTGTCTCCCTGTCACGAAAAATGCTTGTCACAAGAGTTTTAGTATAATGGGTTAGCGCTTCAGCAGATATGGAAGTGTTATTGGAGAGTAATGTATTAAGTGAAAAAAGAGTTAGTATGGCATGTAGATGAAATATCCTTTGTCTTTAGTTTTGGAATGGAATGAATGTAGTCTTTCAAGTGTATATGTGTTTTATGTTCTCTAAGAGACTTTTAGGGCCAGCATATGGTGTAGGTGGTGCAGAACTATTGGAGTAGAATCACCTTATGTAGGGAAATAGTGATCTGTTGATGGTACAGTGATCTGTTGATGGGGAGCAGTTGTATATAGGAAACTGGTTACGGAAAGCTGTGATAGAAGAGGAATGAACTGAGGGCATTACAGGACATGTGACACTTGACTTGTTGAGCAGCGTGTTGTTCTGGCTCAACTTCCAAATAATCTATAAAAGGAATATAATTAAGGACTCATAGAAAGGATGCAGTGTCATTATGCATGGCAAAGGGAAAAACAGACTCCTCGAAGGTGACATATCTGGAAATGTGTATTTTTCTGGTAGCCAAATTCAAGACCTTGTAATCTTTGTATTGAAGGGAAAACTAAAAAAAACATGAGGAGTAATACTTGGTTCAAACTTGTCTATGTGAGGTTTAGGGATTGTAGGGTAGCACAAACATCCAAAACTTCTCATATGTTTTAGGCTTCCTTTTGTATAAAAGTTCATAAGGACATTTGTTATTCAAGCTGCTAGAAGGGGGTCTATTTATGATCTAGGTTACACAAAGAACACGCTCACCCCAGTACCTAGTTAGCAATTTTGATTGGAGCAGAAGAGCGCTAGCAGTCTCTAGTAGGTATTTATGTTTTCTTTATACTATGCTATTGTGCTGGGGTGTATAGGGACAAGTTATTTGGTGTATTATACCCTTGGATTGGAAAAAGAGACTGGCTTATACATACTCCAAGTCATTGTCTGATCTAATGACTTTGATTCTAGTATTGAAGTGGTTTTCTATCAAGGCCACAAAGGCTTTAATAATTTGAAGGGCATCGCTTTTATATGATAGAAGATGAGTCCATGTGGATTTACTGTAGTCATCCACTACGGTGATGAAGTACCTATAGTTGTCATGTGTTGTAACATGGTAAGCTCCCCACGAGTCAATATGCAATAATTTAAATGTTTTGGTGGTAATGCTGGTTTTTTGGGAATAGAAGAGTGTTTCTTTTCTGGTCATGGGGCAAATAGAACAAAGGAAAGGCTGTCTGGAGGGAAAACTAACAGGTATAGAGGTAATGTTTCTCATTTTGACAAAAGGCGTATGGCCAAGTCTATTATTCCATATAACACTCACATCATTTCTAATAGGTTCATGAGAACTCAAAGTAAAAGACTGTTTTATTGCTTGCAGATGAACTATTTACTATTGAAATAAGAACACACTTATTCATGAGCAATGACTTATCTAAATTGTTGTAAAGATGACAATGTGTGTTGCAAGCACAACAACAACCTGACAAAAGAGAAACATTGACTGTAGGACTGTACTCTTTGTTCTGCGGGTATTTTTCACATATGAAGTATAAACCATCGATGGATTTACCAATCACCATAGGCCTCTTCATTTGAAGGGGCTGCAACAGACATGAATTATTAGAGAAAGCAACTAGACATTCATGTTCTTTTAGAGAGTGAATAGAAATCAAATTATATTTGACAAAAGGTATAAACAACACTTTTTTCATGATGATTTCAGGTATAAGAATCACACTGCCAATTTGTGTTACCCTTACTTTATATCCATTTGAGAGAATGACAAGAAGAGGGTGGGGCAAGGTTATAATTTTGGTCAATAAGGATTTGTTGAAGGTCATGTGATTTGAAGCTACGTAATATCCATGAGTCAGCTTTATTTTTGAAACAATTATATGAAATTTTACTAAAATCAATAGAAGACGTACATGCAACACTACCTGAAAATTTGGCAGTTGCATAGGCTAAATTCAAAGTGCTGGTGCTCTCTCCTCCATTTCCTATCTGGAAGTGTTGTAGCAGGCTCATGATATTCCCTTACTGCTCCTGAGTCAAGATAACATTTAGTTATCCTTTTGTGCATTAGATTCATCATGTGATTTCATATTCACCTAAGGTCTATGTACATTTGCAATTGTCTTGTTCACCCTGTTAAAGCCACTGATGGGATTGAAATTCTGATTTGAATTGTGCTGGCTAAAGTTATTGTTTCCCTTGAATTTTTGACCAGAATCCTGAGGGTATCCATGTAATTTGTAGCATTTATCCTTGGTGTGTCATAACTTCTTACAATGCTCACTCATTGGCCTTGACTTTTTGCACCATTATAGTTGTCGCTAGGGGAGTAATTGGTCTTGTAACTATTCTGCTTTAAGGTGTTCATATTCAGGGAAGTTGATTCTAAGTCAAGCTGATTACTAGGTCTAATTTCCCTCTATATCTCATCTTGGACTAACAAGGAGAAAGTGTGTGCCAGTGAAGGCAATGGATTCATCATTAAAATATAGCCTCGCACCAGTGTAGTCCTCATTAAGCCCCATAAGAAAATGTATTAGTAACCTATCTTGTTCTTCCTTGTGCATACTTTTTTTTGCTCCACATGTGCAATGATGTTTAGCACTTAGGTTGCGCAGTTCTTCCCACAGATTCTTCATCTTATTGTAATACCCTATAATATTAAGGGATCCTTGAAAAAGATCGTTGATCTGGTTATATCAGTCTTTCAATTCCTTCCACAATTCTGTTGCATTATTTACTTATTCGACACTATCTGCAATTTCCTTTGATAATGAGTTCAAAATCCACTATGTTACCATATCGTCACATCTCTCCCACAGTCTGAAGCTTTTGAGAATCTGGATCTGATATCTTACATTCCCCTTTGATGAAACGTACTATGCATTTCACAAAATGGGCATATAACACACTCTTTCTCCATGATTTGTAGCCAACGCCATTAAAAGAACTGATACTAACATTGCACTAGGATTATCTGAGGGATGTATGTAGAAAGGACTACTCACATCCACACCGGACTTACCACCATTAGCCGGCAAATTGGCTTCTAAACCACTAGAACGTTCATTCTCATCTAGAATTGCCATGACTGAATCGATTGAGCTAAAGTATCGAAGAACAAAAACCTAGTAATTTGAAATTGAGATTTCCAGTCAAAACAATATGTGAATCGTAAAGACGAGTCCAAAAAATGACTCGAATTTAGGTTTGTATGTGTTGAGTAAAACTGGCGAATTGGTCGATCTAGAATAAGAACACAATTATCGGAGATGAAGTTCCCATTGGCTTTGATACCATATCAATTTTGGATATCCCGCCGGGAATAAGCTTGAGTTAAGCTCCAATGGAGATTCAATGCAAGTTTCTGGAAGTAGCAGTCATGCGAGGAAGAAGAGATGATGAGAGGAAGAAAGAAATGTGAAAGAGAATCTCAATCTATTACTCTTCAATTAGAGAGTTATATACAAACTAATAAGGAAAATAATACAACTACTACATCTAGCAACTGACTATCATACAACTGGCATATAACTACCATAAAACTGCCAACTAGCAAACTACCAATTAACAAATAATAATTAACAATCTGTGTCTTAACAAATTCATCCATCTCAGATTGGCGTTTTACTTCTCTAGTAGTCCACGTACTACTTGTAATAAAATTCGATGATCATTTCATCTCCTGCAATTCATATTAATTATTTTTAAAAAAATAAAATGGAGAAATGTTATTTTGAAAATTTTTGGCTCCATTTTATATTTCATTGACATCTTTAAATTGAAACTACATGACAAATTGAGATTTCTTGCTTAAAATTTGAAATAGTGTTTGGTGTTGACTAAGTTTTCAACGAGTTATGCTGGTTGCTTCGTTTACATGGAGTTGCTAATCATCACATCCAAAATTCCAAAATTGTATTATTTCAAATATAAAACAAAATTAAAAAAATATGAAGAGATAGTAAAAATTGCTAAAATTTTAAAAGATATATTTTTAATATGTATGAAAATAACTAAATAATATAATTAAATAAAGTGGAGTGGAGGGAGCGACTTGTTTAATCCTATCTCTACCAAATTTAAAAAATATTGAAATTTAAATTTTTTATTAACTGTTATATAAATATAAATTATATATTGTTGGGGCCTTAAATATTAGGGGGTTTCGACTGCCTTGGACCGCAGCAACTGAGCAATGGGGGAAACAGCAATACCTTTCAAAAACCTCCATAGCAGAGAATATCAGGGACACAAGAAGAAGGTTTTCTCTCTCTAAGCATTTCATTGTTAACAACAACAACCCCAACTTCACTTCTGAAACTGGGGTTCCTTAAAATTATAAATGATTTGACTATGTGATATCTTCCATATATTTTTTCTTAAAATCTTAATTTGAATGGAATAAAGGTGCATTCAGTGGCATGGAACTGCAGTGGCACGAAACTTGCCTCAGGTTCTGTGGATCAAACTGCTCGTATTTGGCATATTGAACCCCATGGCCACGTAAGCTTCTTGACTTCATTTTTTTTTTGTTTTCATTCAACTTTACAAAATTCAGAAAATTCACCTTTATGTTAGAGGTGGGATTGATTACAAGAAACACACAAGGTCTTTCAAATTGGTGTCAGCCTCACCTCTATTTTTTCTCCTGTGTGACATAGACAATTTCCTTCTATTAAAGGGTGTTATATATCAGCATAATTTGGATTTAGGTATGTAATTGGGTAGCAGACTAAAGTGTCAAACTTAGACAGAGTAGCTTTTTGTGTCTTACATCAAATGGGAAAGTAATGAAGGAAAAAATGACTATTCAGAAAAGAAGTTGAAGCTAAAGAAAAGAATTTAGGTTACTTCACTTTGCTTTTTGATTGCGAGGTCTTCTCTTATGTTGGTAATTTTGAGGTTTCTCCAGAGCCATCTGCCACTTTTTGCACATTCAACTTGCATTGCAAATTCTTCTGGCAAAAACTATATAGAGGGTATTAAAAGTTTGAGACCAATTGGTGCTTTATTTGTAGAAGCAGGGCAGATTTTATTGCAAATTAATAGGCTTGCTCGCACTCTCTTTCGCTCTTCTTTGTTTTTTCTCATTAAGCATGTTCATCTCTCTTTTATTTGGATGACAAAGTTTTTGTAGAACATTGAATCTGCTCTGAGAAGTTGATACATATCTGCTTAGGAAAGATGCGAGGAGGTTGTACAAAACTACTCGCCCATTACGGTACAAACATCAATTTGAAAAAGGAGTAACATGGTTGAAAGTTAATCTTTTGGTATCAAGAAAATTGTACTGAATGCTAATTGAAAGGACGATTACAATCATTTGTATTTAGGGACACCAAAAGGTGTTAGACAAGGAATTTTCAGTTGATATTTGCAGAAAATTATGAGGATAGAAAGAGTGAAGAGTTATCAAGACAAGTGATGAATTGGCCAGATAGTAGTTGAACTTCTTTTATGATGCAACCTTACATGTAGATAGTCATGATGAAGATACATGCTAAAATTGTTATCCTCTTCCTGATGTGGCCAATTCTACGAAGTTGTTGCCATGAAGTTTGAAGACAGAATGCAGTTTTTGCTTGAACATTTACACCAACATATATAGCAAGGAGTAATCTTGAACTAGATCAATGTTGTTTGTAGTTGACCTATTGGAAGTGACTTGATGAATTTCTTATTAGGACTAGTGACAAGGTATCCATGGTCATGCGACTTCAATGTTTTAGATATGCAAAGACTTTTGAATTGGAGGAAATTGGAGAATGGGTGAAAAGATGCAGAAATGCTCCAGACTACACAGGAGAGCAAAATATTGTTAAAGTAGAAAATTGAAAAAAGCATAAGATGGGTTTTCGTGGGGAGATCTCTCCCGTAGGTTATCATACTATGCAGTATGCACTTGCAAATGGAATGCTTGTTCTTCACTCATTTAGGAAGGAGGTAAGGATGTACTTATTATCAATAGAAAACCACTGATACCATGTTAGTGCTCACAAGTCAAAAAATTTATGAGCACACGCGTGCGCACATACAACAACAACAACAACAACAACAACTACCCAGTAATGTCCCACAAAGTGGAGTCCGGGGAGGGTAATATGTAGACGAGCCTTACCCCTGCCCGAAAGGGCAGAGAGGCTGTTTCCAGTCGACCATCGGCTCAGTGAGGAGAGGAAAAGTAAAAACAAAAACAAAAGAGCATTAGTAAGTCCACCAGGAACATCATAAATAACTATCTAAACATAAGAGCCATAAATAAATAGCATGCAATAATATCATACAGTAACTACCATAAATAACTACCATAAGGGAGACACAATCCAAAACACAAAACATCTATGTATAGCCATGTCAAGTCTCACCCAACCCCGGGTGAGTAATACGAAAAACTCTAGGGGCCCCTATCCTACAACCATGATACTAGACCTCCAGACTTTCCTATCAAGTGCCATGTCCTCGAAAACCTGCATACTAGCCATGTCATGCCTAATCACCTCTCCCCAATACCTCTTAGGCCTCCCTCTGCCTCGCCGAACGCCGACCAACGCCAGTTGTTCACAACTCCTCACCGGGGCATCAGGACTTCTCCTCTGCACATGCCCGAACCACCTCAGTCTCGCTTCTTGCATCTTCTCATCCACCGGGGCCACCCCCACCTTCTCTTGAGTAACTTCATTCTTAATCTTATCTACCTGGTGAGCCCGCACATCCACCTGAGCATCCTCATCTCCGCAATCTTCATTCTCTGAACATGAGAGTTCTTCACTGGCCAACACTCTGCCCCATACAACATTGCAGGTCTAACCACAGCTCTATAAAATTTCCCCTTGAGTTTCTGTGGAACTTTCTTGTCACACAGGACTCCTGATGCAAGCCTCCACTTTGACCACCCCACTCTTATACGATGAGTGACGTTCCCGTCAATCTCTCCATCCCCCTGAATCACCGACCCAAGATATCTGACACTGTCCCTCTTGGCGATGACCTGAGATCCAATCATCACGTCCCTGCCTAATTTGCTCGGCTCGGCGCTAAACTTGCACTCCAGGTATTCTGTCTTAGATCTGCTTATTTTGAAACCCTTAGACTCGAGAGTCTGTCTCTATACCTCTAACCTCTCAATAACACCGGCCCTCGTCTCGTCTATCAAGACTATATCATCAGCAAATAGCATATACCAAGGCACATTCCCTTGAATATGTCGGGTTAGAGCATCCATCACCAAGGAAAACAAGAGAGGGCTAAGCGCCGATCCTTGATGGAGCCCCATAACCAGTGGAAAATGGTCTGAGTCGCCACCCACTGTCCTAATCCTAGTCTTCGCTCCATCGTACATGTCCTTGGTTACTCTGATGTAGGCTTCCGGCACGCTCTTCGCGTCCAAGCACCTCCATAGAACCTCTGGTGGGACCTTGTCATACGCCTTCTCCAAGTCGATAAACACCATGTGCAGGTCCTTCTTCTTATCCCTGAACTGCTCCACCAGCCTCCTGACAAGGTGGATAGCTTCTGTAGTTGAGCGACCCGACATGAAACCGAACTGGTTCATAGATATAGATGTCATCTCCCTCACCCTCGCCTCGATCACTCGTTCCCAGACCTTCGTGGTGTGACTTATTAATTTGATACCCTTATAGTTGTTGCAGCATTGAATGTCCCATTTGTTCTTGTACAAGGGCACCACTGTACTCCACCTCCACTCATCCGACATCCTTTTGGTCCTGAAGATCGCAGTGAACAACCTGGAAAGCCACTACACTCCTGACCTACCCATGCACTCCTGACCTACCCATGCGTGCACACACACATACACACATATATATACACACAAAACAACAATTCAGTAAAATCTCACAAGTGGGGTCTGGGAAGGTTAGAGTGTACACAGATCTTACCCATATATATATATACACACAACAACAACAATAACTTAGTAAAATCCCACAAGTAGGATGGGTAGGGTAGAGTGTACGCAGACCTTACCCCTACCTATTTCCGGAAGAACCTCGGCTTAAGAAGAAGAAAATAAACAATAGATAATAGATCAGTTACAATGACAAATGACAGAAAAATAATATCAGCATCGCAAGAAACAGAAAATAGATGTAACAGCAATAACAATAACCAGTAATAATGCCATAGAAAATAGTGTGGAAACTACATAAACCACTAACAACCCACAAAAAAACATTATCAGCCATGCCCCGCCCCCGGAACAACGTAGAAATGCTCGATTCCCTCCTAACATACAACCCTAATGCTCAACCTCCACATCTTTTTATCTAAAGTCATGTCCTCGGAGATCTGAAGTCGCACCAAGTCCTGTTTGATCAACTCAACCCCCAATACTTTTTAGGTTGTCCTATACCTCTCCTCGTACCTGCCCATGTCAACCGCTCACACCTCCTAACAGGGGCATGTACGCTTCTTCTTTGCACGTGCCGTAACCATCTAAGCGTCGCTTCCTGCATCTTGTCATCCATGAGATCCACGTCCACCTTCTCCCGAATATCTTCATTCTTAATCTTATCCAGCCTAGTGTGTCCGCACATCCATTTTAGCATTCTCATTTTTGCCACTTTCTTTTTTTGGGTATGAGAATTCTTGGCTGTCCAGCACTCAGCCTCATTAAAATAGCCAATCTAACCACCACTCTGTAGAACTTGCCTTTAAGTTTCGGAGTCACTTTCTTGTCACATAGGACTCCAGATGTTAACCTCCATTTCATCCACCCCACTCCTAGACGGCGTGTGACATCCTCGTCTATCTCCCCAATCCCCCTGAATAATTGACCCAAGGTACTTGAAACTTCCTCTCTTGGTGATGACTTGTGAGTCAAGTCGCACATCCATGTCCGCTTCCCCCGACGCATCGTTGAACTTACACTCCAGATATTCTGTTTTAGTCCTACTCAATTTGAAACCTTTAGACTCAAGGGTTTGTCTCCAACAGTGTTTGTCAAGGGCGAAAAGCTCTAAAAAACGCTCTAGGTCTATTTGGGATTTAAGCGCATAGCGCACTTAAAGTGTGGGCTTTAGTTAAAAAAGGCACAATGAAGGAAATAAATGAAAATTTATATGTATTTCAAGAATAAAGTACAAATTCATTTATAATGTTTTCCGCAGCAGCTAATACACTTATTTCTGATAATAGTTAGGTTTTTAGTGCTGCTTGATTCAAGAGAGAACTTATGGGCAATGAGGCGCACAACTTAGTGCCTTACCTTACACTAAAGCAAGGCGAAGTGCCTTCCTTGAGTTTTTCTGAGCTTCAGGGCTTAAGTGCCTTAAATACGCCTTTGACAACACTGGTCTGCAAACCTCCAGTCTCTCATTAACACCGCCTCGTGTCTCATCAATTAGAACTACATATATATATAGAGAGGTAGTGTAATTACAAGACTGGATAAACTTATACTATGTTAGTGCATGCAAGCTGGAACGTATATGAAACAAAGTCGAGTACCATATAACTCTAATTAGGGAGGGAGGGAGGGAGGGAGGGGGGATAAACTTATACTATGTTAGTACATGCAAGAATTTGATTACCATATAACTCTAATGAGAACATGTCTCATTTCTCTCTATCAAGGGTATAAACTTACTTTTATCTTGTTTCATATTCACAAATTCTAAGTTACTCAACTTTGGAATTTGCTGAAAAATTGTACGCTATTTTGCTTTTGCTTGCAAAAACCTAGAGCTTTAATAGTTTTGTCACCATACACAAGACTACCCTAAAATCGCTTATGTTGCACGAACTCTCCAAAATGATGCCGCGTCCGTATTGGATCCTCCAAAATTATACTATTTTTGGAGGATCCGACACGCATCCGGCAATATTTTCGGAGAGTCTGAGCAACATAGAAAATCACTACTCCCTCTTTATGTTTCATTGCAACATTCTAGTCATTTCTATTTCCTGGGATGTGCAGTATGAAACCTATTATGTCCGAGTACCCTCCAAGTCTCTGATAGCTCTTTGCAGGGTAAGGTGAAAGATGTTGAATTAAAGGGTCACTCTGACAGTGTGGACCAGTTGTGTTGGGATCCCAAACATGCGGAATTGATAGCTACAGCATCTGGTGACAAGACAGTTCGATTATGGGATGCTCGTAGTAAGTTTATTATTCCACACCAGCAGTAAGCTCAACTGCTCAATAGTATGAAATAATGAGATATTGGAATTTCAAAAATACAGTGATATAAGAGCCTATATCTGTTTATTAGCCTAAAAGGGGTAACCTTTAATATCTGCTTACATTTTTCCCCATAATATTACTCCTTTCATTTTAAAAAGAATGAAGGGGTCCTAAGTACGATGGCCAAACCTTTCTAATTTTGGTCTCAATTCAGATCTCAATTTTGTAATATTTTGTTTTTTTTTTGTGGGGGGGGGGGGGGGGGTAACATGATCATAAAGTAGATAAAAAGTACGATAAGTTGCAATTTTTAATAAATAAAAATGTTTAGGAAGTATATGAAAAATTTGACTCCTCAAATAGTATTACTTTAATGTAAGGTGTGTGTGTGTGTGTTGGGGAGGGGGGGGGGGGGCTATGAGTTAAGTAACTCTTCGTGCACCTTCACAGCTTTGTTTTCTGTCAAATTGCGAGGGTGTCGCAGATGCTAACACATTTGGTCTCCAATATGCAGGTGGGAAATGCTCACAGCAAGTTGAGCTCAGTGGGGAAAATATCAATATCACTTACAAGCCTGATGGGACACATATAGCTGTTGGGAACAGGGTAGTCATTATTTCTTTATCACTATTAATGCCTAAAATCAGCAACTGACTCTTGATTCTATCATCTTAAGTTTTAACTGCTTCTAGATACTTATGTAGTCAGAATGAATGTGCAGACATAGAATCCCCCACCCCACCCTTTTTTTTAGAAATGTATAGTGATATTATAAAAAAACCCAGCACAAAGACTGTGCTGGGAATACAGATATGCTACATAAGTATAACTCTTCATCTCTTTCTACTGCATGTACTTTCTATCATTCATATTTTATGATGAGTATTATTGGTGAATTCTATGGAGTTCCCTATTATTTATGTATCACAAAAATCAATTTGGTGAATTATGTGGTGCAGGATGATGAGCTAACAATATTGGATGTTCGCAAGTTTAAGCCTATTCATAAGCGCAAGTTTAATTATGAGGTAGTCTCTCCCCCAACTAAGCTTAAGCCTACTCATAAACCCATGTAGTAGGTTATCAAAAGTTATTATAACTTGACTTGTGATGTGCTGGTATAAAGGCTATTGCGTTTGGTCCATCTCCATATCTTACTCTTGGCCTTTCCTTTGTGTTGCAAGTGTTTCAAAGTGAATAGAATTTCTCAAATGTGTTGCTACAAGTTTTGACTCTGCTGTAGTATAACTAAGAGTCGGAGTATCTGTTGGACATTCTTGTTAGAAGCCTAACTGTATTAGAAGTCTAGTCTAAACTGTATTAGGAGTAGGCTAGGTTATGTGTATTATATATAGGGCTCATTGTATCATGTTTACATATCAAATATATATTCTTCTCCCGTGCCTTCTCACATGGTATCAGAGCTTTGGTGAGAATAGTATAGTTGTGCATCATTCCAGCTACTTCCGGGAAGAAGACCTCGTCGCCGTGCAATTTTCCGGCGACTAAACAATCTGTCAGTATACCTAAACTACCTTTTCTGGTGGTGTTGTGCAAAATCCGAGACCACCGCGAGGTTCGGCTCACAATTCCGACCAACCCCAGAAATTTCTCCGGCTGTCGGCGCGTCAGACCACGCGCCGGCGCGTGGGGCTGTTTCCGGCCATTTTTTGGCTTCGCTCCTTCAGAACAGATTGCTCGGAATACAATTCCGACCCTACCCATCCACTTTTTGTTCGATTCCGACAACTTTGATTTTTTCCGGCGACCTACAGTGATTTTTCCGGCAGCTACAGTACTTTCCGGCCAAAATTTCTTCAGGACAGTTTGCTCCTACTTGAATTCCGAGCCTATCCATATTTTTACTTTTCAATTCCGACAACTTTGAATTTTTCCGG
Source organism: Nicotiana benthamiana (assembly GCA_034376525.1). Taxonomy (NCBI): domain Eukaryota; kingdom Viridiplantae; phylum Streptophyta; class Magnoliopsida; order Solanales; family Solanaceae; genus Nicotiana; species Nicotiana benthamiana. The sequence goes on along the minus strand of CM067337.1, from coordinate 48,916,396 downwards.
CAGCTACAGTGCTTTTCCGGCAGCTACAGTGTTCCTGTTTTCCGGCAGCACCAGTTTTCAGTCCTCTGTTCAGTTTCAGCGAGTTTTTAGTTGATAATCCAACGATGTCTTTGAGACTAGATGCTTTCGGGCCTAAAAACCAGGGTTCTGGCAGTTCCGGTATTATGATTACCTCAGAACCTTTAATGGGAGGTTCAAACTACCTAGCTTGGGCATCGTCTGTCGAGTTGTGGTGTAAAGGCCAAGGTGTTCAGGATCATCTAACCAAAGAGTCTAGTGACGGAGATAAAAAAGCCAAAGCACATTGGGAGAAGATTGATGCTCAGTTATGCAGTATTTTGTGGCGATCTATTGATTCCAAGTTGATGCCCTTGTTTCGTCCATTCCAAAAATGTTATTTGGTTTGGGAAAAGGCTCGTACTTTATACACTAATGACATATCTCGTTTCTATGATGTGATATCGCGGATGACAAATTTAAAGAAACAGGAATTGGATATGTCTACTTACTTGGGTCAAGTGCAGGCAGTTATGGAGGAATTTGAGACGTTGATGCCAGTTTCTGCTAGCGTTGCAAAGCAGCAAGAGCAACGACAAAAGCTGTTTCTAGTTCTTACTCTTGCTGGGCTTCCTAATGATCTTGACTCAATACGCGATCAGATTTTGGCTAGTCCGACTGTCCCCTCAGTTGATGAATTATTTTCTCGCTTACTTCGCCTTGCTGCAGCACCAAGTCACCCAGTGAGCTCATCACAGACACTTGATTCATCTATCCTCGTCTCCCAATCCGTGGACAATCGGGCTTCTCATACTATGGAGTATAGACGTGGAGGAGGTCGTTTTGGAAGATCTAGACCCAAGTGTTCTTATTGTTATAAACTTGGTCACACTCGTGATGTGTGCCATTCTTTACATGGTCGACCAACAAAAAATGCATATGTTGCTCAGACCGAGCCTACAGGTAACCAGGGATTTTCTGTATCTGAAAGGGAGTATAATGAGTTCCTTAAATATCGAGCAAGTAAGCAGACGTCTCCACAAGTAGCCACTGTTGCTCAGCCTGATACTTCTGTTGCTGGTAATTCTTTTGCTTGTGTTTCCCAGTCTAGTCCTCTTGAACAATGGGTGGTGGACTCAGCTGCTTCTGATCATATCTCTGGTAATAAATCCCTTTTGTCAGATATTACGTATTCACAGTTTCTTCCCAACGTTACTTTAGCTAATGGGTCTCAAACTAAAGCAAAAGGAGTTGGACAAGCAACTCCTCTACCCTCTGTCACTCTAGATTCCGTCCTTTATGTCCCTGGCTGTCCTTTTAATCTTGCATCTGTGAGTCGTTTGACTCGTGCCCTCCATTGTGGAATATACTTTATTGATGACTCTTTTATTATGCAGGACCGCAGTACGGGACAGACGATTGGAACAGGACTTGAATCAGACGGACTCTACTACCTTAACTCCCTAACATCCTCTAAGGCCTGTCTAGCTGCAGATCCTCCAGACCTACTTCACAGTCGTTTAGGACATCCTAGCTTGTCCAAACTTCAGAAGATAGTGCCTCGTTTGTCCAGTTTATCCACATTAGAGTGTGAGTCATGTCAGCTCGGGAAACATACCCGCGCCTCCTTTGCTCGTAGTATTGAGAGTCGTGCAGAGTCTGTTTTTTCTTTAGTTCATTCGGATATATGGGGTCCTAGTAGAGTATGTTCAACCTTAGGATTTCGTTATTTTGTTAGTTTCATTGATGATCATTCAAGATGTACTTGGATTTTCTTAATGAAAGATCGTTCTGAGTTGTTTTTTATATTCCAAAATTTTTGTGCTGAAATTAAAAATCAATTTGGTGTTTCTATTCGCACCATTCGCAGTGATAATGCCTTAGAATATTTGTCCTCTCAATTTCAGCAATTTATGTCCTCTCATGGAATTATTCATCAGACCTCTTGTCCTTATACCCCTCAGCAAAATAGGGTTGCAGAAAGAAAGAATAGGCACATTATTGAGACTGCTCGCACACTTCTCATTGCATCTCATGTTCCGCTGCGTTTTTGGGGCGATGCAGTTCTCACATCTTGTTATTTGGTTAATCGGATGCCTTCATCTCCCATCCAAAATCAGATTCCGCATGAGGTATTGTTTCCTCAGTCACCCTTATACTCTGTCCCCCCTCGTGTGTTTGGGAGCACTTGTTTCGTTCATAACTTAGCTCCTGGGAAAGATAAGTTAGCTCCTCGTGCTCTCAAGTGTGTCTTCCTTGGTTATTCTCGTGTTTAGAAGGGCTATCGTTGTTATTCACCTGATATTCGTAGGTACCTTATGTCAGCCGAGTCACATTTTTTGAGTCTAAGCCTTTCTTTACCTCTTCTGACCATTCTGACCATCTGGCTATATCTGAAGTTTTACCTATACCGGCCTTTAGGGAGTCTATATCTCCTCCTTCACCTTCCGCTACAGAAGTCTTACCCATTCCAAACGTTGGACCACCTACTGTGGCTCCTCCTAGACTCCATGCACAAGACACTCCACTCTTGACATATCATCGTCGTCCTCGCCCAGCATCCGGCCCGGCTGATTCACTTCCTGCACCTGACCCTGCTCCTACTGCGGACTTGTCTCTTCCGATTGCACTTCGGAAAGGTATACGGACCACCCTTAATCCTAATCCCCATTATATTGGTTTAAGTTATCATCGTTTGTCATCACCCTATTATGCTTTTCTATCTTCTTTGTCCTCTGTTGCCCTCCCTAAGTCTACAGGTGAAGCATTGTCTCATCCAGGGTGGCGACAGGCTATGACTGACGAGATGTCTGCTTTACGTGCGAGTGGTACTTGGGAGCTCGTCCCTCTTCCTTCGGATAAATCTACTGTTGGTTGTCGTTGGGTGTATGCAGTCAAGGTTGGTCCAGATGGTAAGGTTGATCGTCTTAAGGCTCGTCTTGTGGCCAAGGGGTATACTCAGATATTTGGGCTTGATTACAGTGATACCTTCTCTCCAGTGGCTAAGATAGCATCAGTCCGCCTTTTTCTCTCTATGGCTGCTGTTCGCCATTGGCCCCTGTATCAGCTGGACATTAAAAATGCATTTTTACACGGTGACCTTGAGGATGAAGTTTATATGGAGCAACCACCTGGGTTTGTTGCTCAGGGAGAGTCTCGTGGCCTTGTATGTCGCTTGCGCCGGTCACTTTATGGTCTAAAGCAGTCTCCTCGAGCCTGGTTTGGTAAGTTTAGCACTGTTATCCAGGACTTTGGCATGACTCGGAGTGAAGCTGATCACTCTGTATTCTATCGGCAGTCTGATTCACGTCTCTGTATTTATCTAGTGGTCTATGTTGACGACATCGTTATTACCGGCAATGACCAGGATGGTATTACTAAATTGAAGCAACATCTCTTTCAACACTTTCAGACTAAGGATCTGGCCACACTAAAGTATTTTCTGGGTATTGAAGTCGCACAGTCTAGCTCAGGTATTGTGATCTCACAACGGAAGTATGCCTTAGATATTCTTGAGGAGACAGGAATGACAGGTTGTAAACCTGTTGACACTCCAATGGATCCGAATTCTAAACTTCTTCCAGGACAGGGGGAGCCTCTTAACGATCCTGAAAGATATAGGCGGTTAGTTGGTAAACTAAATTATCTTACAGTGACAAGACCTGACATTTCCTTTCCTGTGAGTGTTGTGAGCCAGTTTATGGGTTCGCCATGTGATAGTCATTGGGATGCAGTTGTTCGCATTCTTCGGTATATAAAATCAACTCCAGGTAAAGGTTTATTGTTTGAGGATCGAGGCCATGAGCAGATTGTTGGATACTCCGATGCTGATTGGGCAGGATCGCCTTCTGACAGACGTTCTACTTCTGGATATTGTGTCTTAGTAGGAGGAAATTTGGTATCTTGGAAAAGCAAGAAACAGAATGTGGTTGCTCGGTCTAGTGCAGAAGCAGAATATCGAGCAATGGCTATGGCGACATGTGAGCTTGTTTGGGTCAAACAGTTGCTCAAAGAGCTGAAATTGGTGATGTTAGTCAGATGGGACTTGTGTGTGATAATCAAGCAGCTCTTCATATTGCGTCAAATCCAGTGTTCCATGAGAGAACTAAGCACATTGAGATTGACTGTCACTTTATCAGAGAAAAGATACTCTCGGGAGATATTGCTACAAAGTTTGTAAAGTCAAATGATCAGCTTGCAGACATTTTCACCAAGTCCCTCACTGGTCCTCGTATTAACTACATATGTAACAAGCACGGTACATATGATTTATATGCACTAGCTTGAGGGGGAGTGTTAGAAGTCTAACTGTATTAGAAGTCTAGTCTAAACTGTATTAGGAGTAGGCTAGGTTATGTGTATTATATATAGGGCTCATTGTATCAGCTGGACATATCAAATATATATTCTTCTCCCGTGCCTTCTCACAATTCTAAAAGAAGACTTGAAGTCACACAACATCAATTTTTCTTCTTTTTAGGTCTCATCTTCTCTTCCCCTCCAAGGGGGTATTGACAATTACTTTATGTAGAAAAATCATGTAGGTGCATCTATTTGTTTCCTAACTTGCTGTTCTTGTGGTATGAATAAATAACCATTTCCTCTTAAATTTAGAGATGGTCTTCAAGCATGGGCAAATGCTTATTCTTCTCAGGACAAGTCTTCAACTCTAATTTGCTGAAGCTCATCATCTCTGTTCGTTTCATGCTTGCTTCCTTTACCATGTAACCAGCCATTTTTTTTCTTGAAGTAATTAGTTGCAAAGAGAAGTTGCCTGATGCATTGGGTTATACTCCTACTCGGTCAATCGGCATGATGTATTCCATATTGTTACACTTTCTGTGAGTTTCCCAGAGTTCTAATTCTTTAGCATTTTTGCCTCATCAGGTAAATGAGATTGCATGGAACATGAGTGGCGATATGTTCTTTCTTACAACTGGAAATGGTGAGTACAAATTAGTGAGATGGCAGTTGCTTTGCTGGCATTCTGCAAGAAAAGCTTTTGTTGCCAATATGAACTCTTCTCAATAAAGTTTTCCTGCTTGTCATACAGGAACTGTGGAAGTTTTATCTTATCCGACTCTACAACCTGTTGACACACTTATGGCTCACACAGCTGGTTGTTACTGCATTGCAATTGACCCACTAGGAAGGTGTGCCTGATTGCAAGTAAATTTGCGTGTTGTCTTCGTGCTATGGTTTAAATGAAAATTAATGAGGTCTCAGACAAGTCTAGTAGCCACTATAGCACTATGATGTCAATTAGGCTTTTTAGAAGGAGCATGCATGGGGCTCGCACTATGATGTCAATAAGGCTCTTGTTGAAAGATCATGTGCCAGATTTTCAGACCATGAGTTTCCTCTAAACTAATTATACCTTCTTTTGATTCAATATTACACAGATATTTTGCTGTTGGAAGTGCTGATTCATTGGTCAGCCTTTGGGACATTAAGGACATGCTCTGTCTTCGAACATTCACGAAACTTGAGTAAGTTCTCCTCAAGTAAGCTATCCGTCCTGATTATTACACAGGAGTTTCCAACAACAGGTGTCTGATTTTTGTTATTCAGGTGGCCAGTTAGGACAATAAGTTTCAATAACACAGGAGACTACATTGCCTCTGCTAGTGAAGATTTGTTTATTGACATTGTATGTACTCGAGAACCAGTTATTGTCTCTTATGCATATCTCTTTTGACCTTCTCAGTAACTTAGCGTATTTGCTGCAGGCTAATGTCCAAACTGGACGGTCTGTTCACCAAATTCCATGTCGTGCTGCTATGAACAGTGTGGAATGGAATCCGAAATGCAACTTGCTTGCCTATGCTGGGGATGACAAAAACAAGTACCAGGCTGATGAAGGTGTGCCCTCTTTCTAGCTTAAGAAAGTTCCGATCTTTTTCCTTTTCTTTGAGGCTGATAATTTTATTTCTTCCATGTAGGTGTGTTTCGCATATTTGGCTTTGAGAGTGCGTAGAGCAAGGAAAAATCCTTTTTTTTCTCTCTTCAAGGATTTAAGAAGAAAGAGACGTCGGAGCACTGGAAGTGTTTCCAAATTATTAAATGCTGTATTCCCAGTTCCAGTGAGTCTTTTTTTAATGTAAAGAGAAGAAGAGGTCAAAATCATCAGATGTATTTTTGTTTATCTGTAACATGATGCTTGAAACTCAAGTAGCAAGTTCCTTGCACATTGAAAGAGACGTTAGAAGACTCGAAACTACCTTATACTTGCTGTATGCTCATAACACTCAACAGAGCTGGGCTCTTCTTTTGATCACTGTCACAATTTTGCTGTTCGACAGTGAGCAAGTTCTTTTACACTAATGTCATTGGAGCACATTAGTGCTGAGGATCTCCTGGAAACAACCTCTTTGCCCCTCGGGGTAGGTTTACGTACATATTACCCTCCCCAGACCCCACTTGTGAATATAGGGTTGTTGTTGTTGTTGTTGTTGTTGTTGTTTTTGCAGCACAATCGAATGGCGGTGAAAAAGTATTATGGAATGAGATCACATAATGTCCCAAAAGATTGTTGTTGTTTTTGCAGCACAATCGAATGGCGGTGAAAAAGTATTATGGAATGAGATCACATAATGTCCCAAAAGCAAACTTGTACTATTATGAAATTAGGGGCGGCCGTCCAACCAAGTTCATTCTGCTTTTGGGACATCTCAGACTTAAAATTTGCAGAAACCTGGGGATTAAGGAGTATTTTGCTTAGTAGTTTGTTCATGTTGATCAAGGCAGCACCATCTGAGGCATCACATGGTGTCAAAGAGAAACTCTCCTCTTAAAAATGACCAACAAAAACACGTGGCCTTACTTTTAAGTGTATGGCAGTAATGAAGTACATAGGGGGGGCTAGGCCTTACCTCACAAAAGAGTGCTATACATATTGTTAGGATCTAACTTAAAAGCTCTTTACAGTGAATAAACCCCTTCTCTATGTCTGAATATGATCTTCAAGATGGTGAATAACCCTCCCCAGACCCCACTTGCGAATATAGGGTTGGTGTTGTTGTTGCTGTTGTTTTTGCAGCACAATCGAATGGCGGTGAAAAAGTATTATGGAATGAGATCACATAATGTCCCAAAAGATTGTTGTTGTTTTTGCAGCACAATCGAATGGCGGTGAAAAAGTATTATGGAATGAGATCACATAATGTCCCAAAAGCAAACTTGTACTATTATGAAATTAGGGGCGGCCGTCCAACCAAGTTCATTCTGCTTTTGGGACATCTCAGACTTAAAATTTGCAGAAACCTGGGGATTAAGGAGTATTTTGCTTAGTAGTTTGTTCATGTTGATCAAGGCAGCACCATCTGAGGCATCACATGGTGTCAAAGAGAAACTCTCCTCTTAAAAATGACCAACAAAAACACGTGGCCTTACTTTTAAGTGTATGGCAGTAATGAAGTACATAGGGGGGGCTAGGCCTTACCTCACAAAAGAGTGCTATACATATTGTTAGGATCTAACTTAAAAGCTCTTTACAGTGAATAAACCCCTTCTCTATGTATGAATATGATCTTCAAGATGGTGAATAACCCTCCCCAGACCCCACTTGCGAATATAGGGTTGTTGTTGTTGTTGCTGTTGTTGTTTTTGCAGCACAATCGAATGGCGGTGAAAAAGTATTATCGAATGAGATCACATAATGTCCCAAAAGATTGTTGTTGTTTTTGCAGCACAATCGAATGGCGGTGAAAAAGTATTATGGAATGAGATCACATAATGTCCCAAAAGCAAACTTGTACTATTATGAAATTAGGGGCGGCCGTCCAACCAAGTTCATTCTGCTTTTGGGACATCTCAGACTTAAAATTTGCAGAAACCTGGGGATTAAGGAGTATTTTGCTTAGTAGTTTGTTCATGTTGATCAAGGCAGCACCATCTGAGGCATCACATGGTGTCAAAGAGAAACTCTCCTCTTAAAAATGACCAACAAAAACACGTGGCCTTACTTTTAAGTGTATGGCAGTAATGAAGTACATAGGGGGGGCTAGGCCTTACCTCACAAAAGAGTGCTATACATATTGTTAGGATCTAACTTAAAAGCTCTTTACAGTGAATAAACCCCTTCTCTATGTCTGAATATGATCTTCAAGATGGTGAATAACCCTCCCCAGACCCCACTTGCGAATATAGGGTTGTTGTTGTTGTTGCTGTTGTTGTTTTTGCAGCACAATCGAATGGCGGTGAAAAAGTATTATCGAATGAGATCACATAATGTCCCAAAAGATTGTTGTTGTTTTTGCAGCACAATCGAATGGCGGTGAAAAAGTATTATGGAATGAGATCACATAATGTCCCAAAAGCAAACTTGTACTATTATGAAATTAGGGGCGGCCGTCCAACCAAGTTCATTCTGCTTTTGGGACATCTCAGACTTAAAATTTGTAGAAACCTGGGGATTAAGGAGTATTTTGCTTAGTAGTTTGTTCATGTTGATCAAGGCAGCACCATCTGAGGCATCACATGGTGTCAAAGAGAAACTCTCCTCTTAAAAATGACCAACAAAAACACGTGGCCTTACTTTTAAGTGTATGGCAGTAATGAAGTACATAGAGGGGGGCTAGGCCTTACCTCACAAAAGAGTGCTATACATATTGTTAGGATCTAACTTAAAAGCTCTTTACAGTGAATAAACCCCTTCTCTATGTCTGAATATGATCTTCAAGATGGTGAATAACCCCTTCTCTATGTCTGAATATGATCTTCAAGATGGTGAATAACCCCTTCTCTATGTCTGAATATCTCTTCAAGATGGTGAATAGATGGTACATTTCCCTCAATATGGCTTTTACATGTGCAGGCAATGAAATAGCCTCTTTGAAGATAGTCAATTCCCTGTGCTCGCACCCCAATTTGCCAAGTGCTAGTTTCCTTCTCTGAAGAGAACCCTTCAGCTGCATCTTCTTTATATCTCTGATTATGGTCGGTCTTCATCATTGATCATCTTGACGATGACCATGGTAGTCAAATTCAAACCAAAACATTTAATCATGCTCAATGTACCATTTCATTCCCAGAAGCTCCTGCAGTAGGCACTGAACCTGATATTCCAAGCACTAGCATACCTTCAGCAGCCCTTGTTTTCTTCTTTTCACCACTGCTAGTTAATAGAACCCTTCCTTGTAGTAATATGAAATTCAATGGCCTTCCCTAAAACTTCCCATCTCCATCTACTGTCTGAAGGCCAATCAGTTCTTGCCATGTAATATGCTTTCGGATTCTTTTTCCAGCCAGTCGACTCTGTGTGTAGGAGATGGGACTTCTCAATCATACATTTGCAGAAACCTTGCTGGGGAAATAGATATCACAGTTTACTATGAGTAAAACATATACTAAACTGGAGGAAAATTAGCTGAAATATGAAGGTAGGTGACTTTTTCCAACCAAAAGTTAAAGGAAAGAATAAAAATTTTACCATTTCAGCCCGAGCAAAGAGCAACTTTTCTAGGTTCCAATAGCTGATTTAAGCGCAGAGGACGAGCCTGGAAGCTGGGAACACCAATCCTGTGAAACAAATAAGACCAATAGTTACTACATATTGAGATAACCAAGTTAAAGGCTTCCATTTGATCTCCACACTTGAGCTCTTCATTTTCTTCCCAATCTGTGGTTCTTTTGACAGATCAAAACTCTCCCCTTTCATTCTCAATTCTTGAATGCACCTCATCAATGCTCTACCATCCCCTCTCTCCCTTTGCAACTGTTTCGACACTTTCCAAAACCTGTAAAGTTTCAACTGTACCAAAAACACTATAAAAAATGATGTGCAAACTGATACCACTGATGGCATCCACCATTTGTGGCACGCGAAATTATTATGTTGGTTGTCTTCTGAAATAGATGTGAATAAAATTGTAAAGAAAAGTGCATGGAATATGAAGAAGAAACAACAAAGTTGAAATATTTCTCTACGAATGCTGTCCATTCGGGTCTCTTTGGACGCAATTCTGCGGCCAGAGAGATCCTCTTCTCTTTGCCAAAGCTTGAGAAGTAAGAGATGACCTGGGCTTTTTGAGATTTCCATTAATGGGTGGCGTTGAATTGCATATACAAGTTTATTTTGATGTTCTTCGTCTACTGGGATTTCGACGATAACATGGCATTCCTTTGTTTCTGCCATTGATGGAAAATGAGACTAATTGAAACAGTAAAATTGAAAAAACAGTAGCACTAAGAAAAATAAAGAAATATTTCAGAATGATCTGTGAGCAAATAAAATAAATTAGAAAGCTTTGAGCAAATTGCAGTTAGAGCGCAAGAAGATTGTGATAAGTTTTGATGCCCGAAATGGAGGGAGATATCTAGATATTTAAACTAATGTGGAATACCTGAGAGTTACAACGGTCACTTTTTTGGGCCATCGGTGGCAACCTCAACGGTCGGATCATGGGGAGATAAATGAAAACAAAATAGGATTTAAGGTTTTTTTTTTTCCAGGTTTTAGGATATGTATATATATTATTATGCTGTTTTCTTCTTCTTATCATTGTTGTTTAAGTTGTGATAGTAGGCTAATTACTACTGACTCTGTTCCAGTTTATGTGAACCTATTTCCTTTTTGGTCCGTTCTAAAAAAATGAATCCTTTCTAAATTTGGTAACCATTTGGCTTAAAGTTACAACTTTACCCTTAATGAGAAGCTTTTATAACCACACAAATACTCTGGGCCTTATTTGGACTTGTTTAGGACCACAAATTCCAAAATTCTTTATTATTTTCTTAAACTCTGTGTCCAATCAAACAGGTTCACATAAATTGGAATGGAGGGGAATACTTATTTTTATCATGTTACCTATTACTTACTCCGTTCACTTTTAATTGTCCACTTTTGACATTTCACCCTCTTTAAGAAGTAATAAATAAAATATATAGTTTACAGTTTTACCCATAAAATTGATCATATTTTCAAAAGTCTTAGGAAATAATTTTGGGAATGGAAAAAGGCAAAATATCCTTTGAACTTTACGATAAGGTCTATATATAACCCTCGTTAAAAGTTTGGCTCATCCCCAACCTTGCCGTTACACTATTGGCCTAAATACCTCTTCCCCCACCCTCAGGACTTTGCAATAAGGTCTATATAAAACCCTCGTTAAAAATTTGGCCCATCTCCAACCTTGTCGTTACACTATTGGCCTGAGTAACCTCTTTTATTTTAAACGGTTGCCACAATGCATAAGTTATCCACTCAAAATACTACACATAGAAATTAATATACACACAAATATTTTATTTTAATGTCCATCCCTACCCATTAACCCTACCTATTACCCGACCCGCGATTTTATACCCATCTCTTAATTAATCCTACCCTTTTCTTCTCAATCAGCTTTTCTTCTCAATCTCAACTCGTAAAGTCCAGGGAGGTATTTAGGCCAATAGTGTAACGGCAAGGTTGAGGATGTGCCAAATTTTTAATGAGAGTTATATGTGTCCAGGGGGTATTTTGGCCAATAATGTAACGGCAAGGTTGGGGATGTGCCAAAATTTAACGAGAGTTATATATAGACCTTATCATAAAGTAGATGGAGGTATTTGGCCCTTTTCCGTTTAGGGAATGAGTAGCTAATGATAAGGGTAAAATATAAAGAAGAAAAAAAAGATTGACTTTCATTGATTTAGTATAGTGGACAAGTAAAATCGAAAAAATATTTTTAGTATAGTGGACAAATAGAAGTAAACGGAGGATGTAATATTTATCAAAAAGACTAGTCTTTATTGTACAAAGACTTTTTAACATGGATGAAAAAACATGTGACAATATTTAGTTGGATATTTATTACACCTCAGATTCGTGTATATACATGCGCTATGTTTTTTGCACTGGTTTCAGCTTTTATGTTAAAGTGGAGTGCCAAACTAAAACATATAGAATAGAGTTGGAGGACCAAAATGGAACAGGGTAGAGATAAAGTGCCAAAATAAAAAATGGTACCAAGTTGAATTGGCTGCATATGTATTTGGCCTTTATTTTTAAAATCAATAAGTTGCAATACCATATATATGAGTGCGGATCACAATTGAAAATTCTCTTTGCGTAGCAAAGATGCAATTCCCTTCGTTTTAATTTATGTGAACCTATTTTCTTTTTGGTCCATGCAAAAAAGAATTACCTCTTTTCATATTTAGAAATAATTTATCTTTATGCAATAATTTATAGCCACACAAACTATATGTGCTTCATTTACACCACAAGTTTAAAACTCTTTTCTTCTTTCTTATATTTTGTGCCGAGTCAAATATGTTCACATAAATTAAAATAGAGGAAGCATATATTTACGCGTGGCGAGAATCTCGGTTCTTAGTTCTTTGATCCGATACAAATCCAAATTTCGAAACCTTCACATTTGTATAGTACAACAAGAAACGTCATCAATATACCTAGTGTGATCTCACAATAGCCCTTACTCGATGACATGAAAGCTTTGGAACTTAGAGAATGAAGATAGGGATACCGTGGATGAAAAACTACGGTCGGGTTCAAATAGTTTAGTATTGACTCGTTTGACATGGATGAAAAATCAGGTGACAATATTTAGTTGGATATTTATTACACCTCATATTTGTGTATATACATGCGCTATATTTTTTGCATTGGTTTCAGCTTTTATGTTAAAGTGGAGGGCCAAAATAAAACATATAGAATAGAGTTGGAGGACCAAAATGGAACAGGGTAGAGATAAAGTGCCAAAATAAAAATGGTACCAAGTTGAATTGGTTACATATGTATTTGGCCTTTATTTTTAAAATCAATAAGTTGCAATACCATATATACGAGTGCAGATCACAATTGAAAATTCTCTTTGCGTAGCAAAGATGCTATTCCCTTCATTTTAATTTATGTGAACCTATTTTTTTTTTTTTGGTCCGTGCAAAAAAGAATGACCTCTTTTCATATTTAGAAATAATTTACCTTTATGCAATAATTTATAGCCACACAAATTATATGTGCTTCATTTACACCACAAGTTCAAAACTCTTTTCTTTTTTCTTATATTTTGTGCCGAGTCAAATATGTTCACATAAATTAAAATAGAGGAAGTATATATTTACGCATGGCGAGAATCTCGGTTCTTAGTTCTTTGATCCGACACAAATCCAAATTTCGAAACCCTCACATTTGTATAGTACAACAAGAAGCGTCATCAATATACCTACTGTGATCCCACAATAGCTCTTCCTCGATGACATGAAAGCTTTGGAACTTAGAGAATGAAGATGGAGCTACCGTGGATGAAAAACTACGGTCGGGTTCAAACAGTTTAGTATTGTCTCGTTTGATATGGATGAAAAACCAGGTGACAATATTTAGTTGGATATTTATTACACCTCATATCTGTGTATATACAACAACAACAACAACAGCCCAGTATATTCCCACAAAGTGAGGTATGAGAGGGTAATATGTAGGCAGCCTTGTAGACAGTCCTTACCCCTACCCGAAAGGGTATAGATGTTGTTTCTAATTGGCCCTCGGTGCAGGGACCTCAGATTTGTGTATATACATGTGCTATATTTTTTGCAATGGTTTCGACTTTAATGTTAAAGTGGAACATAAGAAATAGAGTTGGAGGGCCAAAATAAAACATATAAAATAGAGTTGGAGGGCCAAAATGAAACATGGTAGAGATAAAGTGCCAAAATAAAAATGGTACCAAGTTAAATTGGCTGCATATGTATTTGGCCTTTATTTTTAAAATCAATAAGTTGCAATACCAGATATATATGAGTGCGGATCACAATTGAAAATTCTCTTTGCGTATCAAAGATGCTATTCCCTTCGTTTTAATTTATGTGAACCTATTTTCTTTTTGGTCCGTGCCAAAAAAGAATTACTTCTTTTCATATTTAGAAATAATTTACCTTTATGCAATAATTTATAGCCACACAAACTATATGTGCTTCATTTACACCACAAGTTCAAAACTCTTTTCTTCTTTCTTATATTTTGTGCCGAGTCAAATATGTTCACATAAATTAAAATAGAGGAAATATATATTTACGTGTGGCGAGAATCTCGGTTCATAGTTCTTTGATCCGACACAAATCCAAATTTCGAAACCCTTACATTTGTATAGTACAACAAGAAACGTCAATATACCTAGTGTGATCCCACAAGTGGAATATGGGGAACATAGAATATATTCATATCTTATCTCTGCCTTCTGTGAGGTAGAAAATTTATTTCCGATAGACCCTCAACTCAAAAACATATTGTCAGAACAAGTTTAAAAAAAACAAGAGTAAAGACGCTATGATGAACATACTATATAAAAAAGTATCGGTAGCAAAAATAGTAAGATATCCCAAGAAAAGGAATAACAATAGTAAAATTGAAGAATAAAATAATAATAGGATAATAAGGGGTTATTTGGTATGTGGACTAAACTATTAGAGGATTATAATCATGGGATTATAATTCATATACCAATTTATTCCGCCTGAAAGGTGGGATAACATAATACCAAATTTGATGGGATAAAGTTGAATAATATGAGATATCCATGATTAAGCCTCGGACTAAGTTTACCATACTTTATCCCACATTATCCTGCATATCAAACGACCCCCGATAATAACAATATCAATAAGGAGAAGATGAAAGATATAATGTGCTCTAAACTAGAACAACACCCCCCCCCCCCCAAAAAAAAAGACGAAAATTGCTCGACTACCTATTAAACTTCTAGTCTAATCCTCAACTTACATGCTCTCCTATCTATAGATCCTGTCCCAATAAGCTGAAGATGTGTCATATCCTGTCTAATCATCTATATCCAATTCTTTTTCAATCTACATCTGCTTTTCCTTAAACTCTCGCACCTCCTTGCTTAAAAATTATAAATGATTTAGTTTTTAAATTAACTTAAGTAATAGATATAAAAAATAGTTCGAGAAAAGGTATGTGTTGGATTAGTTTTTGAAAAAAAAAGTGTTGGATAATATTTTGTGGTGGTGAAAAAAAAATTTTCTTTATTCCATTGTCAACAACAACAACAACAACCAGTTGAATTTCACAAATAAGATTTGGGAAGGGTGATGCGTATACAGACCTTATCACTACTCTGAAAAAGAAAGAAGTTGTTTCCAATAGACCCTCGGGTCAAGAAATAAAAAATAAATAGTGGAAACAAGAAACATCAATAAATATGCCAAAAAGATAGTAACAACAATCTCAAAGTTAAAAATAGATAGAAAGAAGCGGTAGCAGCAACAAGCAGTAACAACATGTACTAAGAGACTGAAGCATAATAAAATAAGAAAACAACATGAAATACTAACAATCAAAGACAATAAACTACCATACTAACCCTAATACCTCGGTCCGTAATATAAATATGCTCGACTACCTACTAACATAATTCTTGACCTCTACACCTTCCTATTAAGGTCCATGTACTCGATAAGCTGCACTGGCACCATGTCTCGCCAACCATCTCAGTCTCGCAATTTTTATTTTATCCTCTACGAGGAACACACATACCTTTAGACGGATATCTTCATTCCTAATCTTATACATCTTCGTATGCTCATACATACATCTCAACATCCTCATCTCTACTACTGTCATCTTCTCGATATGAGAGTTCTTGATTGGCCAGCATTTTGCCCCGTAAAACATAGTTAGACTAACCACTATGTAGAACCTACCTTTAAGTTTTAATGGCATATTCTTATCACACAAGATGCCATAAGCTAACATTCATTTTATCCACCCTGCTCAGATACGATGTGTGTCATCCTCGTCTATGCCCCTAGCCATTTAGATAGCAGGCCCAAGATACTTGTAACTTTCTCTCTTGGGGACGAATTGTGATCCGAGGCCCACGTCCATGTCTACTTCATTTGTTATCTCGGTGAACTTGCACTCCAAATATCCTGTCTTCATCTTGCTCAACTTGAAGTCCTTTGACTCCAGGGTCTGTCTTCAAACCTCCAATTTCTCATTAACATCGTATCATCTACGAATAGCATACACCATGTCGCCTCTCCTTGAATATGGCATATAGGTGTGTCTATCGTCAACGCAAATAGAATAGGTTAAGCGCAGATCCTGGTGTAACTCCATCATAACCTGAAAATGATATGAGTCTCCTCCTACTATCCTTATTCGAGTCTTAACTCATCATACATGTCCTGAATCACTTTATTGTACGTTACAGGAATTCCCCTAGCCTATAAACATCTCCAAAGACCCTCCATTGAGACTTTATCATATGCTTTTCACGGTCAATAAATACCATATATAAATCCTTCTTCCTCTTCCCGCCGGGTTCTCTTTTGTTTCATTGTACTTGAGACTTTTCCCTCTTTAATTTATTCTAATATTTAAGAAATATTTTAACTTTAAATTTCTCATCTGATCATTAGTCACATGCTATTGTAGGCATAAAAATGTTTACGGCATTAAATAATACAAACACTCTTTTTATGTGCCATATGTCATTATTTATTTTTAAATCTCGGGAGCAATCAAATACCATTATACAAAATCAAAGGAAAGAGTGACAAAGTAATGGTTATAAAGTTAATTTTACCGAAAAACATCACCAACGTCGTTTTAAATTCATAGAAGAAGGGAAAATTAGAGAAAAATAAAGATATCTATTACAAAACTTAGCTCAAAATAATAAACAAAAGATAGACAACAAAGTAGAGAGAAAGAGAGAAGAGAATATATTTCTTCCTTGTATCCAAGTGTATTACAAAATGATTTCTCATCCTCTATTTATAGTACTACATAGAGGTATACTAAAAGAATTCCATAAATATGTCATTAAGCTTTTGAGATCATGGAGGGAGACCATGGGGGAGATCATGAAGGTGTGGGAGTTACAACCATAAGTATTCGAGTAGTGGGAGTTATGGAGAAGAGTAGTGGGAGTAACTTCTTTAGGAGTTATAGACATCCACTACAAAGTATAATATTTCATAACACTCGCCCTTGGATGTCTATAGATAATGTGCCTCGTTAAAACCTTAACTAAAATAAAACCCAATGGGAAAAAATTCTAGAAAAGGAAAAATAGTACACATATCTAACAAAATGCATTTTTGTTGCCTCGTTAAAAACCTTGCAAGAAAAACCCAGTGGGACAAAACCTTGTAAGGGAAAAAGAGTGCAACGCGCATTAACTCCCCCTGAAAAGAGCATCAATTCACATTCTTGAGCCTTCGCATTCCTATCTTGTGCATCATCTTCAAGAGATCGTTGGTAGAGATTTGATAAATAAATCAGCCATATTAACTATAATGAATATTTGCACCTTGAAATCATAACTCGTGGTAGATATATAATGTCTTCACAAATATCGTGGAATGGCTCTTCAATATCTCCATAAATGTATCATCGCTATCATATTATCATGCTTATCGTTATAGCAAGATACATTTGTGCATAAATTGCATTGAGGAAGTGGTACCTCAAGATCAAGAATTATAGATGCTTCAAGCAATTTAAATCCTTTATGGATTGTCATATAAGTTTAGTCATATAAGCCATATTATAGACTTTAGATGCATATCAAGTTTTCATGTCATGCTAGACATATAAGATAACGAAAACTGATTACACATACCATTAACTTTATACTTTCAAGTATTCAAACTACATGTCCAAAACTACATGTCTTTCATATGGAATCAATTCTACTTGAATTGTATCTCTTCCATTTGACCAATATTTTTGTTTGTATTCGACAAATTTAAGATCCTCATCGATATTTAGCGCTATCATAGATGTCGTCGATGAACATCTTATATCGGTTCCAGTAAATTTTCATAAAAACATGACATGGAGATCTCTTCATTCATATATTCAGGTACCTGAATCTCTCATGAGATTTTACGAAGTGTTATGTCATGTGATCTTCTAGATCACTTGCCTCCTTATTATGATCACTTTGATCATTTGCTCATCTTCTTTATTAAGAAGTTCTTTTTGAAACCGATTTGTCTATACGCTTTAAGTGTATCAAAGACTTTGTCCTTCTAGGACTTAATACTAGCATTTGCAATGAGAATATAGTTACTTTCTTTGGGTCAGCAAATGCGTATGGCATGCTTTGCAATTGAATTTTCTTTTTATGAACTTCAAGTTCATATTATGATATTCGAGGATCTATATATACAAATGATAATTCATTCCATGTAACTTTTTCTCAAGTGTTTATCATGTCTCCCCCTCATGTTAGAAAAATTAACTTGTTTCCTCAACTCTGGGAAATCATCTTTGTGCATTATCATGTTAATATACACTGCACATCAATAACAATAAGATAAAATTATTTGGTTCCTGACCCTGAACCACTTCTGAGGGGAGAATATAATATACTCTCGTGTATAACGTATATCAAATTGATATAGATAACTTTGTTCTCATAAGCAATAGTTTAGCTATTAAGTGGAGGCACTCAATAAATTATTTTGCTAAACCAAATATGATGTAAACCAACTTATCAAGATGAACTATCTTGAATAGAAAATCTGGAAATTATGCTCGAAATTAGATTACTGAGCAAGTTACCTCGCAAGCACCGGCCAGGTTGCAGGTTAATAATAATCGCACATGTAACCATATCATAGATGCATCATATGTGGTATACATGGCAGGTGAATGAGCTCATATTCACCTTTGATATTTCCATAATTTATGGGATTCAACCCCAACTTTAGTTGGTCAATTAATTAATGAGAACAAGTAATATAAGAGAATTCGTAAAGAACTTTCTAGTTCTTTAATATTTACCCATGTGAATTCTCTATTATTGTTGCACATCATACTTAAATTGATATGGCTAACCCGAATGCCAATTGAATAAATTATCAATATTGATAAAATTCAGGTTTACATCATGACATGTGCAATTATTGATAAACTCTAAGTTTATTATGATATGGGTTTTTATATCAATAAACATCCACTTTATTGTGGCATTCTTTTGTTTGTATAGTACAAATTGGAGAATAAAGCTGGTAGCTTTTCACATGCATATTATCATTCTACAAGTTGTAGTAATAGAAGATATCAAATCTTTCTTTTATTTATAGTCTCAATATAATCAATCGCTTCGCGTATACTTTGGAAATTGAATAAGTTTCTTTGAGACTTACTACAATACAATACCTTATTGGTAATCAATTGTGTTTCTCCAAAATAATATAATTGGCTCTTACAAAGTTCTCAATTAATTTGGTACTATCACATATTAATCAATATCCATATAGTGAATATTTCTTTTAAAGAGAAAGATGTACCATTATGGTCATGTCAAAATTATATGCAAGATATGTTTCTTGCATTATTATTGTCCTTTAATAATCACATTGCTAAAATATTTTGGCGTACAATAGGTACGTGACCATTGACCATTCATGTCATAATAATGACATTATTTTCTTATATCATCTCAATCCTCCTTTTAGAGGCGAGTGTGGTATATTCAATACCAATAGCATGTTCATATTCTTTCAATAATGAATATGTATTCATAAATCAGATGTTGTCACATTCATACCATGAATGGACTATAATCATCTATATGTGCTATATAAAATCTCATGTCAAATCGATGACAAATATTAATTTCACAGAGTGAAGGATCATTTTGAGAATCCTTATTATTCTCATTATCACAATGATGACGATTATAATTTCGTCTATTGCCACGCCCACATCCATTGATACCTTCACGGTAATAATTTTGTCTTCTTTCAGACTTATCACATACTGCTATCACATTCTCTGCAGGGATATGTAATTTTGTTATCCTTTTCAAATCTGTAAATGCGTCTGGCATTTGATTTGCTATTCTTTGCAAATGGATAATATTTTGCACCTCTTTTTCACAAATAGAGGTATGTGGATCAAGATGAGATAATGATGGATTTTTCCACAAAATTTCCCGTTTGGTTTCACCAACTTCTCCCCCTAATTTTGGGAAAAGTGTCTCATCGAATCGACAGTCTGCAAATCGTGCAGTGAACAAATCCCCTGTCAATGTTCCGAGGTAGCGAATAATGGAGGGCGATTCAAACCCAACATATATTCCTAACCTTCTTTGCGGCCCCATTTTGGTGCGATATGACGGTGCTATAGGCACATATACTGCGCATCCAAAAATTCTTAAATGGGATATATTAGGTCCATGACCCAAAACTTTGCAACGGGGAATATTTGTGATAATTCGTCGGTCTGAGATGAACTAGCATTGCTGCATGAAAAATGGTGTGACCCCAAACCGAAGTGGACAGCCTCGTTTTCATGAGTAATGGTCTTGCAATCAACTGCAGACGTTTAATTAAAGATTCTGCAAGACCATTTTGAGTGTAAACATGAGCTACAGGATGTTCCACTTTTATCCCAATTGAACATTGCATTCTCTATGATAAATATTGTTCCTTTAGGCAGAGTTATAGTTGCTCTTCCGAAGCCTTCAATCAATTTACTACTACCAGAAATTGTAGTAACATCTGCCTTACACATACTTAAATGAGAGAAATATTTCTTCTCTTTGAATATCGTATGTGTGGTACATGAATCAATTAAACATAATAGTTTCAGTGCGGTCATTATAAAAAAAAATATCTTTTATCATAGTTATTCTCCTTTTAATATCAAAGTATTAACAATTAGTAGTAGCATAAGGTTAATCGATTAACTAAAGTGATAATCGACTAACTTAGGCAACGGTCTTTAGGTTAGTCGATTAACTAAATCTGATAGTCGACTAACATGCCTTGCGGAAAAAGTCCAGTTTAATACGAAATATTAGATAATCGATTATCTGATATGTTAATCGATTAACTTTACTGAAAATCAATTATAAAACGTTTTTCATTGTTTTGTTTGAAGACTATGAATATAGTATATGTCTTAAACATGAAAAACAATTTTAAGGACTTTGGTTCAATTAAAACATTTAAAATTAATTTGTTTTAAATGTAACAAAAATATTTATAATATGAATATTTTTGTTACAAAAAGCATAAGATGAATGTGTAATCTAAAGTTATATTTTATTTTATTTCAAGCATATTATAATTTTTACGAATACTTGCTTGTACTTAGCTTTACTAGCTTAAAGCAAAAAATATAAAATTTGAACCATATCACAATAATAGATAACTTATGTAAATTATGATAATTGTTTATTCATTAACTACTACGAATAAGTAAAAATAAAAATATCAAACTGCTCAATCTTCTTTAACCATGGATCCATCACCGATCAAGTGATCTATTTTCCCCTCAGGGTGCTCAAAGAAGTCTGCCACATCCAAGTGTGTGATGTCAAAATTATTGTCAGAGACAAAATTGGTTTCAGGGCCTTTACTCTTTAGAGATGCTTGATAAAGCTCAACCAAATGTCTTGATACACGGCAAATTTTTTTTTGCCCAGTGCCCTTTTCCACCGCAACGATAACATATAGTTTCTGAACTATTTGCTTTTGGATTCTTATAATTCTATTTCCGCTTTTGGTGGTTATATCTCTTTGGGGGGTGACTAACACCAGGAAAATTTCTTCCTTTAAGCCATTCCACAAGATAAGTGGATCTTTGACTGTGAGATATTCAATTTTCAAACCTTCATCAAGGTGATGGCGCAACAAAATCAAGGCCTTAGCACAGTCTTGGGTGGATGCATTATTTCTGTCTTTAATGGCGTCTCCAAGACCCATTGCATCCAAATGGATTTCAGCATCCAACACCCATGTCATGTAGTTCTTGCCCGAAATTTCAAGGGCAACAAACTTTCTTTTCATAATGTCAGACATAATTAAAACAAAATTAGGAGGAGAAAAAATACCTTAATTTTCTCAAAGAGATTCTTGAGATAGTAGAGCAAACTCTCTTTAAGAAAAGAGCTCAAATCATCAAAACATCTACAACACTTGGAGAGCACATCAAATTCATTTTGCTTTCGTTGACAATACAAGTTTTTACAGAGGTGGCAGGCGTACTTTCGGGACCTTCTTAACTAGGAGGGGGATCGGAGCATAGAGCTAGGGGAGTTGGGGCAGTCAGAGCGCCATAGAGACCTTGGGTACTGCAGGCGCATTATGGTAGAGGAGGTCTTAGGGGCGTTGCGTAGGATGAGTAGGGGTCGAGCGACCGGGCCTGACGAGATCCCGGTGGAATTCTGGAAGTGCATGGGTAAAGCTGGAGGGGAGTGGCTCACTAGGCTATTCAATGCGATTTTCAGGACTAAAAAGATGCCGGATGAGTGGAGGTGGAGTACAGTGGTGCCCTTGTACAAGAAAAAAGGGGACATCCAGTGTTGCAACAATTACAGGGGCATCAAATTAATAAGCCACACGATGAAGGTTTGGGAGAGGGTGATTGAGGCGCGTGTGAGGGAGGCGACAACTATATCTGGGAACCAGTTCGGTTTCATGCCGGGTCGCTCCACCATAGAGGCGATTCACTTAGTCAGGCGGATGGCGGAACAATTCAGGGATAAGAAGAAGGACCTTCATATGGTGCTTATCAACTTGGAGAAGGCGTATGACAAGGTCCCGATGGAGGTGCTTGGAGGCGAAGAGTGTGCCAGAAGCCTATATCAGAGTAATCAAGGACATGTACAATGGAGCTAAGTCTAGGGTTAGGACGGTGGGGGGCGTATCAGACCATTTTCCTGTGGTAATGGGGCTCCATCAAGGATCGGCGCTGAGCCCCCTGTTGTTCGCCTTAGTGATGGATGCTCTGACCCGACATATCCAAGGGGATGTGCCTTGGTGTATGCTCTTTGCTGATGATATAATATTGATAGACGAGACGAGGGCTGGTGTTAGTGAAAGGTTAGAGATATGGAGACAGACCCTTGAGTCTAAGGGTTTCAAGATTAGCAGATCTAAGACAGAATATCTGGAGTGCAAGTTTGGCGACGAGCCGAGTGGGGTAAGCGGGGAAGTGATGCTTGGTTCTCAGGCCATCGCCAAGAGGGACAGTGTGAGATATCTTGGGTATGTGATCCAGGGGGACGGAGAGATTGACGGGGACGTCACCCATCGGATAGGAGCGGGGTGGTCAAAGTGGAGGCTTGCTTCAGGGGTCCTGTGTGACAAGAAAATCCCGCACAAACTAAAGGGGAAATTCTACAGAGCCGTGGTTAGACCTGCAATGTTGTATGGGGCGGAGTGCTGGCCCGTGAAGAACTCGCATGTTCAGAGAATGAAGGTTGCGGAGATGAGGATGCTTAGGTGGATGTGTGGGCACACCAGGCTGGATAAGATCAAGAATGAAGTTATTCGACAGAAGGTAGGGGTGGCCCCGGTGGACGAAAAGATGCGGGAAGCGAGGCTGAGGTGGTTCGGGCATGTTCGGAGGAGGGGCCCCGATGCCCCGGTGAGGAGCTGCGAGCGGTTGGAGATTGTTGGTGGTCGGCGAGGGAGAGGGAGAGGGAGGCCTAAGAAGCATTGGGGAGAGGTGATTAGGCAGGACATGGCCAGAATGCAGGTTACCGAGGACATGACTCTTGATAGGGGAGTCTGGAGGTCTAGAATCAAGATTGTAGGTTAGGGGCTCATAGGTGATTAGTGTTTTAGTATGATAGTTCCTGCTTGATATTACTGCATGCGACTGTATTTATGTTGCTTATGTTTTCATAACTATTTACGTTACTTTTGTGGGAGTACCTATGCTTTATTATTTGATTTTGTCTTGCTTGTGTTTCTAATTTTATCTCTGTTTCTTAATGCAGCTTTCTCATTTTTACTCTACTCGCCGAGGGTCGATTGGAAGCAGCCTCTCTGCCCTTTCGGGCAGGGGTAAGGCTCGTCTACATATTACCCTCCCCAGACCCCACCTGGTGGGAGTATACTGGGTAGTTGTTATTGTTGTTGTTATATATATAATAAGCAAACTAGCATTCTCATTGCACATGATGCCAGATGCACCTTGTCAACCATTTAGCATAGACATGTGAAAGAGGCCAAAAGACTATCACTAAGTCTTGTGCTTAAGTTTGAATTTGATAAACAACATATTCTTTAAGCCGGTAAGATAGGTTGCGGGCATGGTTGTCATGAAACCTAAGGTAGCACAGTTGTAATTGAAATACTTCATCTTACCATTTTATACGAAAACAGATAAATAAAGAGTTACCTGATGGCCAAAAGGATATGAGTAAGCCAAGCCATGAAAGTTAAGAAACACATACCACAGCTTGACGGAAAATGAAGCATTCGTGCCGATAACGTGTTACAAAACTTAGCTCAAAGTAATAAACAAAAGATAGACAACAAAGTAGAGAGAAAGAGAGAAGAGAATATATTTCTTCCATGTATCCAAGTGTATTACAAAATGATTTCTCATCCTCTATTTATAGTACTACATAGAGGTATACTAAAAGAATTTCATAAATATGTCATTAAGCTTTTGAGATCATGGAGGAAGATCATGGGGATATCATGGAGGTATGTGAGTTACAACCATAAGTATTGGAGTAATGGGAGTTATAGAAAAGAGTAGTGGGAGTAACTTCTTTTAGTAGTTATAGATATACACTACAAACTATAATATTTCATAACAATATCAAATATTTTAGAAAGTCCAAAAATGAAAGTGGGGTTAATAATATAAGTGAGAAGAAAGAGATGGCGTTAGACAAATTCCAAGCTTGATTACGGGTCCCCTGATGTCAAATTCTGTCTTGGGAAGAAAGAAAGAAGCCCCTGGCTAGTGGGTACACTATATAATCCAGTTGAGGGGTTCTCTAATATATTGATTAGAGGATTCAATTCCTACACACAAGTAACTTGTTATCTTCACAATTTTCAGTAGAAAATGCACATGTACAACGCCTGGCTTCCTCCTCCGGTGGCAGAACAGACAAAGGGGGAGAAAGAATCGTTTGCCAAAGTAGTGAAATCTGTTAAAGAATCATACAAGTCGGATGTTCCCGATTCAGTTTACGCTACTCTCAAATGGGTTTCCGTTCTTGACCTGTAAGTGTCCATTTCAATTTCTATTTTTTTTAAATCGAGTAATTCTTTGTATCTGTAATCTCTGGTACTGAATTTTATTGCTCGTTGACTTTGATCAATCACTTACACGACCAATTTCAGTAATAAACAGGCAAAAAGAGAAATAAAGCAAAAAAGAATCAATTTCATTGCATAAACTATTTGCAATTACAATCACGTGTATAAGCTCCTCCTCCCCACTTCACTGAGCTCGTGAGCCTTCTAACAAACTGATAACAATTTGGACAGCTCACCACGACGGACTAAGGAGCTAGCTTTGGACTAAACTGATGTAATAGAAAATACTCTGTCCGTCCCATTTTATGTGATGCAGTTTAAGAAAGAAGGGAAATCTTGGGAAACTTGTAACCTTAAATGTGATTAAAGCGTGGCTTTAATCATATTATTAAGGCTAAAATGAGAAGTTAAAGTTAAATTGTATGTAAATATAAAAAGGTATCATTCTTTCTGGGACAGGCGAAACTAGAAAGCGCATTGGATAATTAGGACAGAGGGAGTACTTAACTACTTCATATTTTAACTGCTAATGACTATTACAACCTAAAATGCTTGAAGTACCATCTCTGGAT
The DNA here is from genome assembly GCA_034376525.1 of Nicotiana benthamiana. NCBI lineage: Eukaryota > Viridiplantae > Streptophyta > Magnoliopsida > Solanales > Solanaceae > Nicotiana > Nicotiana benthamiana. Next base: position 48,890,828 of record CM067337.1, on the reverse strand, counting down.
GCTACATTGTTTTACTCCCCGGTTTGCACTCTCTTTCACTTTCCTCGTCTGGGGTCTTTGAATTTCTCGAATTCGAGTAAAGATGATTATTGTGCTGTCTTATATCTATTTTTCAACAGAATCAAAAAATAAAAATAGAACGCTAATTGATATGATAACAAGATTTATGGACTTAGCAACACAAATTTATCGCTTGCAACCTATGCAGACTTAACACGAAATAGAGCAGAATGGAAGAGAAAGATCATTGTAAGAGGAACTACTTTTTGATATTAAGGCTTAGTCTTCTGGGTATGCTCAAATTAGTCCAGTATACGCTAGGAGTCTTTTTAATCTTGTAGGAAGATTTATATGTTAGTAGAAAATGTAATGAATTTTTAGGTTAGAGAACTTAATTTGTTGAAAATTGAAACGTGATTGATCTAAAAAGGGTATCCCGTGCACAAAGCATCCCGGTGACTGATCTAAATGGAGCGAAAAATTTAGTGAGGATTTAGATAGTGGATCCCAACTAGATTGTGATTTAACTCTTAGTTGGTATTGACTAAAGGAAAATTTCTTGCACATTAAGGCTTGGTTACAACTTGGGTTCGTCTTTAGTCTATTGTCTTACTTGACTTAGGGGAGTCTTCATACTTTTCTGTTGGCTCTTTTGCTATTTAATTTCACAAGTTCAGAGGGTGGGCTTTAGAATTTAGTTTTTGTGGCTGTGCTGATTTTCTAAATATGGATACTGATTCAGTAAGTTTTTTTTAGTGAAAGTACTGCAGAAAGAACACTAGAGGAGGTGGTAGTAACTTCTTGTCGCGACCTCCCAAGAGCATATGAATATTTGTATAAGAAGTTGTATATGGACCTTATCAAAAAAGAAGTTTTAAATATGGATTAACATACTCGATTGTGGTGTCTCCTATTTGAATCTGCAAATTTTAATTCAATAGAGGTATTTGTGATATTCATTAACTGATATATCTGATAATAGTTCTAAAATCTGGGTGTAATCAAACTCAAATATTCTCTTATGCAACATAGGCTCCTAGATAAGAGACCCTGATCGGTCCTTGGTTTTGTGATACCGATATGCATGTATCTAGTGTGAAAATCACAATTTACCCATGTATGCGGATACAACTTTTTTGTCAGATATCTATTCTGGTGATTTTTTTTTGAAGGGATACGGACATGTGGAATTATATAAAACCTGCTGACTAATGGACTTACATGCAGCTTCATAAGGGCAAAAAGTGAACTATCTCTGGAGGATGTTAAAGAAGTAGTTGAAGTTGGATTGGAATTGTTCCGTATATCAGAAAATAAACTTTATGCTCAGGTATTTTCTTCCAAAAGCTACAAATTCGTGCATATCTGTTTTGATGGCAGTCTATTTATGTAGTTATGGTCATTTGCTCTATATCAGGTTAGATGGGGAAATATCTTGGTAAAGGTACTGAATAAATACCGGAAAAAGTTGGCTTTGGAAGTTCTATGGTGCCCTTTGTATGATACTCTGGTTCACACACACTTCACAAGGCAAATCCCTACTTTTCTTTTATTTGTGACCTTTTGTTCCTCAATTAGCTTGCTTTTTTTGTTACCTTTTCTGTATTGACATAGTAGTAATTAATTCAATTTTGGTCACACTTAGGCCACCTTGACTTCATATCATTCTTTCCATCTGAATGCCTTTGCAGCTAATATACTGTCCAGTGCTGCGATTTAACCCCATGAGGTTTGTGAAAACGGATAGTGGCTGGACAATAGTTTAGGAGTATGGTTCTACACTTTCATAGCTTTGTAAACCTTATCATGGCTCGGGCTCCCTTGCGATCGAATTGGCGTGATGTACAACTGATAAGAGCAATGAATTTCTTCCTCTTTCTTTGTATTCAAGTTCTGCATTTCAACCCTCCTCCCCAACTCTGTTGCTTGTAAGACCATACAGATCAATCTCAAGTCCCTATTCAAACAAGGCTAATTCTGCAATGCCTTTTACCCTCTGCATCGTATTACCTACACCTGAATATTTGTATTGAGTTCAATTATTTTATTAGCAAATAGTTGAAGGTACTTCTCAAAATTCTCCCCGTCTCTCCCTGCCACTTTCAAATGGAGTTTGAAGATTCATCTGTTATTCTCATCTTTTATAACTCATACGGGTGCCTCATATCTCCATAAGATATATTGGCGGCAGAGTAATTCAAATAAGAAATGATTCTTTTTGATGTTTTCTGTCAAGGCGTCGCTCCCAATTTAATGGATGTTGGACGTTATTAGTTAATCTGGATGGGAAGTACATTCCTTTCTGAAGTCTGATGTTTATACGCGTAATATTTTATAAATCTGACTGCTCACATACCCTACATATTAATGTCTTTTGGGAGATAGAGGCAATACATTTTTTTGGTTAACATTTTTACTACCATAACTAATACAACAACAACAACAACAACCCAGTATAATCCCACTTAGTGGGGTCTGGGGAGGGTAGTGTGTACGCAGACCTTACCCCTACTCTAGGGTAGAGAGGCTGTTTCCAAATAGACCCCGGCATCCTTCCCTCCAAGAACTTCCCACCTTGCTCTTGGGGAGACTCGAACTCACAACCTCTCGGTTGGAAGTGGGGGTTGCTTACCATCAGAGCAACCCCTCTTGTCAGTTATTACAAACCTAAATCTCATTGTTCAGATACTGAATATGTAGCTGTTATATCATTAACCATGCGACTGTTTTTTAAGTATATTATATGCTGATTTGTTGAACTATTTTATTTGCTAAAGGAATACGGGCCCAGAAGGTTGGAGAATAAGACAACGACATTTTGAGACCGTTACTTCGCTTGTTCGATCCTGCCGGAGGTTTTTCCCTCCAGGTTCTGCATTTGAGATATGGTCTGAGTTCAGGTAACATTTTACATCCTGGGCTTCGTTTCCAAGACTGCTAAATTGACAGTAATTTGGTGTGTATATTGTACTTTATTTCTTAGGATCCTTGAAAGGGTAAGTTTCTAAAAGAGAAGCTAATGTTTCTGTTAGCTTGGAGTATGTAGTGATCTAACCATGAAAGATACTAGTTCATTTATACAAGCAATATATTGCTCTAGGCCCATGTGATAATTATGGGTGGAAAAGAACATTTGATTTTTGCATTTTTGTTTGTATTTTAAGCTACTTTTCCTTTGGCATGTCATTATTCATGCGAGGACTGCGGTGGATTTGGAATCCTTTAAGATAATTGGAGAGCTTGGCTGACCTTATGGTGATGGTCAGATCCAGGTCACTGAAATCAGAATGTTGCGCTTTGCTCCTGCATGTCACGGTGAATTTCTTATGGGTTTATTAAAAAAGTGGTAACTTAGAGGGGATTATCTAATTGAAATTGGAATATTCTTGTATTGTTTACACCTTTTTGGGGCTTGAATCCTTTTTTGGGACTATGAATGAATATGTAGGACTTCACGTGCACTTTGAAGCTAGGCTCTGGGGTTGAGTTAGCGCGAGGCCCATTTCACACGGGATCTGAGCCAAACCCATTGATTTCTGTTGTTGTTTTTCTCAATGTTGGGCCCTTGGATTATGTTATCCACGTTCCAGTTTCCGTCCTATACATGCGGGGGGAGGGGTTAAGTCCGGCATTAGTTGAGGGAACAAAGTGTGACTTCTTTATATAGTCTTGTGCAATCCTCCCATCTTTTTCTTCATGGAAACACTCCTAGGATACTTTTGTGATACTTCATTTTACTAGTCATAAATATGTATATGATTGTTTTACAACTGATAGATAATTTTTTTTTGTTTTCTGGGCAAAGTTGTGTCCATGTGGTTTCTCCTGTGAATATCATCTAATTACCCTATGAATGAAAATGTTAGGAGTGACTAATTTTCCTTGGAAATTTGACTTGTTTTGGTCCTCATTAATGGAAAGCATTTTGCAGATCTTTGCTTGAAAATCCATGGCATAACTCATCCTTTGAAGGTTCTGGTTTTGTAAGATTGTTCCTTCCTACCAATAGAGACAACCAGGATTTCTTTTCTCAGTAAGGACGATCAACTTATTCTGAAAATCTTTTCACTTCATTTCAGTAGATGAGTAAATTGATTTTCTTTTTGGTGTTATGACAGTACATGGATTGCTACGTGTTTAGCCCACTGGGATTCAGTACCAAATTCCCAGTTTTGGAACAGCCAGTGGGCCTCTGTTACAGCTCGTGTGATAAAGAACTATAGCTTCATTGACTGGGCACATTACTTACCAGATATTTTCAATAAATACTTGAATATGTTTGAGGTAGGTTATGTTGCATAGATTTTTGTCCTGCCGCTTGAAGAAATTTTCTCAGCAACTGAGCATGTGCAATCAAGTCTGTCTTATTACTATGCCTTGTATGCAAAATCATATTCCATCATATATGTACATTGAAAGGTTTCTTATCTTAGGAAGAATTGAACTTGTTGGCATGCTGTTTCTTACGTAATAGTTCATTCATGCTTGTTCACAGGTTCCCGTAGCAAATGGCAGTGGGTCTAATCCATTCTCAGTGGATGTTCCCAGAAACACAAGATTCTTGTTCTCAAATAGAACAATCACTCCATCACAAGCCATTGCGAAATCAATAGTAAGCTCATTTATATAAGCGATCATAAGAAAATATTTGCATATTGCCAAAATGACCCTCTGTTTTTGTCAACGTAAATACAGGTTTATCTACTAAAACCTGGTGGTTCTGTGCAAGAGCATTTGGAGAAATTGGTCAACCTCCTGGAACAGTCTGTTTTCTTGATGGATTTTATATCACCTTGCTTTCGCAACTTTTGTAAACCATCTCTTTTTTTATTTTAGGTATTACCATCCTTCTAATGGTGGTCGCTGGACTTATTCCCTAGAGCGATTCTTGTTCCACTTGGTAAATATATTTCAGAAGCGCTTGCAGCATGAGCAACAGTAAGAATTTTAATCTATCATAACAGCTGTAGATACTACATGGAATATGTTGCCTTAATCTGACGGTGAGACTGGGCTCAGGAGAAAAGATGATGGCGAGCAGTCTGAAATCTTCCTAGGGCAATCGGAGAGGGTTGCTTTTGTGAATTCTATTCTCAAGCTAATTGATCGTGGACAGTATAGCAAAAATGAACATCTTTCTGAAACCGTTGCAGCTGCCACTTCTATCCTTTCATATGTTGAACCATCTATGGTTCTTCCCTTTCTGTCATCTCGCTTTCGTATGGCCTTAGAGACGGTGAGTTTGTTTAAGAAAGAATCTTGGTAATTTAGATTCACACTCCATTTTGAACCATTTCAAATAGATAGCTCCTGCTTGGCTGAAGAGTTAATATTCTTTGAGTTAGACTGATGATTTTACCCCCTTAACTGCAATTTTCCGAATAGATGACAGCCACTCACTAGTTGAAAAGTGCTGTGACGTCTGTAGCATATGCTGGTCGATCGCTTCTCCTGACTATGTCAGCTTCATCCATGGCTTTGGATAATGTTGATCGTTCTGATTCACTTGTTGACCTGATGATGATTTCCTTGTCTAATGCATTACTTGGGATGGATGCCAATGACCCACCTAAAACCTTAGCAACAATGCAGCTAATTGGCTCCTTATTCTCCAACGTATGTACCAATATTAGAAGTTGCTTCCTTGTTTTGGCTTGATCCAATGAGGATTATGCTTATTTATCTTACCTGCAGATGGCTATACTGAAAGAGACTATGGACCAGTCCTCACTTATGCCAGGATTTCACTTTTCAGAATGGCTTGACGAGTTCTTGTACCGCTTATTTTCTTTACTTCAAAACTTGGAAGCAAACAGTGTTGTGTAAGTAGCACTTAATAGATTCTTCTCACTTTTGTTTTGTCGTATTTTCCAAATTAATGCTACAAACTTGAGCACAAGTAATTGGAGTCAATTGTATATCTCGCATAAGCTCAAGGCTGTTGTAATAACTGGTGCTTCAGGAATGAGGGTCTTCATTCACCAGCAACTTCAGGAACTTTCCTGGTAGAAGATGGTCCATTTTATTTTTGCATGCTGGAAATCCTGCTTGGGAGGCTTTCAGAATCACTATACAAGAAGGTATTTTTCCTGGATTTCGAAATGATAATGATACTTCTGGGAATTACAATTTATACTGATGTAAACTTCTATTTTACTGAACAGGCTCTTAAAAAAATTTCCAAGTTTGTCACAACAAATATTCTTCCTGGGGCAATTGCAGAGGTTGAATTGCTATGCTGTGCCTGTGTTCACTCTAACCCCGATGAGGCAGTTTCTCAGCTTATCAAACCACTGTTGGAGTCTGTTATATCATCCTTTAAAGGAACACCTGTTACAGGATTTGGTGGAAGAGGAGATTTTAGAACTTCTGAATCAAGCAAGGTTCTCTTCTTTAACTAATGGTTATTATAACATGCTTCAGGATCGCACTTAACAGTCTGCATTGATTTCTCATTTTGAATTCTCCAGGCTAAACCAACTGTGTCTCCTGCTCTTGAAACTGCGATTGAATATCATTTGAAAGTTCTATCAATTGCAATTAGTTACGAAGGTCCATCACTTCTTCATTACAAAGACCAATTCAAGGAAGCTATTTTTGATGCCTTTGATTCACCATCTTGGAAGGTTTTCTTTCAACTATATATCCTTTTTGATTACCCTTTTCTTACAAAAACCTTGACTGTACCCGCATTAGTCAACTATATAGGTTGCTATCTCATTATATGGTGTTGGACAATCCCATCTCTTGGGCTAGCTTTTGGCTTGAGTTAGGCGTAAGGTCCACTTCTGTAGCACAGTATTGAAGCTTGACTCATCTTTATTCTTGGTTCCCCAATGTTGGGCCCTTAGATTATGTTGTCCGCGCGCTAGATGTCCAAGCCTGGGCATGTGGTGCGTGCTTGGGTGTTAGAGTTGGTAGATATATGTGTTGTCTCCTTATATGGTTTTTGAAAATCCTTAGCTCATGAGCCAATTTTTGTGCTTGATTAAGTCAGGTCAATTTTATTGACAATAATTATCTCACAAAAAAAGTTATAAGCCCTTAATTATGTCATTTCATTTGCAGCTATGTCAGTTATTCACCCGTATTAGAAGTTGATACTTCTTAGCTTTTGTCACTCCTTGGTCATGAACTGTTTGATTGTCTTCTACTCTAACCTTTGTACTGGGTGGACACTTCTCTAATTTCCTCACTGTTGTGGATTGAATTAATGTTTTTCTTTCTGGCATTTATAAGGTTTTATACTTGAAACATAAGTAATCTTGCGGTAACACATTCACCTAAATAATCATAATTCCAGCAATTCCTCATGTTCCATCTTCCAAATAAATGATCCTATTAGGGATTGCAGCCTCCCATCTGTTGAAAACCAAGGTGCTTACAATGATCATGGAAAAGAGGTTATATGACTGATATATATATGCCCAAGGTTCAAAATAAGAAAATAAGCAAAAAAAGAAATAAAGTGCCTAAAGCTTAGCAATTCTCTTGATTGAGGATATAGTTGATTATGCCTACATTGCAAACATAAAATGACTTGCAGATAGAGCCAGATGATTGTTATCTTCTATTCATTTGTAAACATGTTCTGTAAAGATCTCTCTGGTATATTCCAGTTACCTAACCTCTTGCCTCCTGTGCCTCCCATTCCAAGCTCAAAAATCCAAGAGAAATTCTGCTTCTGCATGCAATAAGGAAGCATATCAGTCTTTTTCCTCTTTTCTCTGTCCGTCTTCCTGTTTTCACCTTTCATGACTTGCATTTGGGTAGTAGTAAACTGAGAATCACAGCGAATAACATATACGGAGTATGTTGTTTACTTTTTCGTACAGCCAGTCCACGTAGACCGTGCTTATATGAAGCTTTCAGCCATAGTATTCTTGGTCTTTGAACTTTATCTGATAGGTTTAGTGTTACATGACAGGTTAATGGTGCTGGTGACCATGTTCTCCGATCTCTCCTTGGAAATCTTGTTCTTTATTATCCCATCGATCAGTACAAGTACGTGAACATTTTATCTGGTTATGAGTTTTATACATTCACCATGCAGTTTTCCCATTTTATTTTTCAGTTAGATTATATAGGAAGACCGTTTTCTACTAGAGTTTTCATGCATCTACCTTTTGATTGCATCACTTCGGGATACCAGGTGTGTTTTGCACCATGCTGCTGCCCCTGTACTGGAGGAATGGATCAGCATAAAAGATTTTACTGATGATAAACCCTGTTTAGCCCCTACGTGGCATGTCCCTTGCGCTGAAGAAGTTCATTTTGCAAATGAACTCTTGAAGCTGCATCTTGATTCTGCTTTAGATGACCTTTTGAAGATATGCAAATCCAAAATCCATTCCGATCCAGGTAACTATGATTTTCTATTGCATTTCTGATTGTTGAAAGTGCAATCTGCCAATCGAATGAATCATAAATCTCGTAATTGATTGACTTTATGGATATTTTCTATTCCTCTACTGAATGGAGGCAATAGTGTTTTGTCTAATGGTACTTGTATAGATCATTAAGATCGGAATGAGTGTTAGGTGTTGGTTTCAATATGAAGTGGTACTTGCATAGTCATTAAGCCCGGAATGAGTGTTAGGTGTTGGTTTCAATATGCATGTTGTAGGGTTGGTTAGATGAATTCTCTGTATCCATTTCGCTCTATTCAAGCCCAACGCATGTATCATTTGCTTAGAAAAAGATATAATGCATGCATGGAAAAAAAAAGACAAAAGAGTAGTTGAGAGTTGTTTACCTTTTCTTTTTCCTGTTGAAAACCTGCGCTGTTTATTTATCTTTTTCTGTAGGTCATTGGCTTACTGTCTTTTGCTCTTCGATTGCAGGTATAGAGAAAGAACACTTGAAAGTGACCTTTTTGCGTATTGATTCGTCACTTCAAGGTGTTTTATCATGTCTACCTGATTTCAGGCCATCCCGTAGGAATGGGATGGCTGAAGAGCAATCTGACTTTCCTTTTCTAATTGCTGGAGCAACGGGTTCATGTGTTGGCACTATGGAACTACGAGCAAAGGCTGCTGATGTTATTCATGCAACCTGCCAGTATTCACCTTAATCTCTTCTATATTTTCTTGCTTCTTCTCTCCCTTGGGTTTCATGTGGTGAATTTGATCACTACTGTTGTCACAGATACTTACTGCAGGAAAAATCAGATGATAGCATTCTGTTGCTGCTTCTTATTCGTATAATTGATTCCTTGGGAAACTACGGTAGTGGAATCTTGTTTTGTACAATCTTCTTTTCTTGTTATGGGCCTTTCGTAACTTGTACCTGAAGTTATTGCGATGGTCAACAGGGAGTTCAGAATATGATGAGTGGTCAAATCACAGGCAGTCATGGAAACTAGAATCTGCTGCCATAATAGAACCTCCAGTTAATTTTATTGTGTCATCTCATTCGAAAGGGAAACGAAGGTAAATTTAGCTATGCTTTTGTCTGTAGGACTAAGGGTTATATTTAATATGTCATTTTCAAATTTGAAGATAATACCATTTTTGCAGGCCTCGGTGGGCAATTATTGACAAAGCATACATGCATAGTACTTGGAGAGCCTCACAATCATCATATCATGTCTTCCGGCTGAGTGCGAATGTATCTCCTCCAGAGCATATCATTCATTTGATGGATGATCTTCTTAATCTCTCTTTGCATAGTTATGAAACAGTCCGTGGGTGAGTTCTAATCTTTTACTCCTAGTATCTGGAAAAATCTTTGTAATTTGGATGATTGTCTTTGATGAGACGCTTGCAGATGTGTGATCATAAGTTCAAAGACTTTACTTATGTGGCGGCTGTAACAATTTTGCTATCTCATAGTGTATGATTATCTCCTACCTGATGTGGTATTTGGTTGACTTTTTCTTCATGGTATCTATTCATTATGTCCTCTTTTCCTTAAATGAGGTCAAAGTATTACAAATCATTGAGTTTAACCTACAAAATATTTCTTCATCAACTAATAGGAGCTCCACAAACACTTTATATTGGACATACTTCTTTCCTTTAAACCTTTTGCTCATTCACTTAGTAGCCTATATATTAGTTGAGTGATAAGCTAATATAATTTCATGCTATTTTATTATGTGGAACAGTCATGGAAGTAGAATAATGATATAATCTTTTGAGTGATTTAAGCAATTCAACGAAGAGTACAAACTGTGTGCTTATCTCACATGGTCTTTGTCTATCACTCTTAATTTCCATTGGATATCCATTGCTGTTGATTACTAGTGATTTGGTCCCATAACCAAGTTGCATCTTCTGGAAGATTTATTGTATCTCATCTATCTACTCCCCATTTCCTCAGTCTTGCTGGAAAATCTCTGTTGAAGATGATGAAAAGATGGCCCTCTACAATCTCAAAATGTGTTCTCAGTCTCAGTCAGAACTTGAAGAATCCTAGCTCACCAGAATATACAGTCTTAGGTTCCTGTGCAGTCCTTGCAACACAAACTGTTCTCAAATGTTTAACAACGGTATTGATCTTCAGACCGCTTGAATTATTTTTTAAGAAGTGAGTACCTGACTCTGTTTATGTTCTTCATGAATCAAGGATTTGAAGGCACTTTCTTCTTTCCTGCTTGGGATTCTGTCAAGGTAAATTCTTATGCTTGCATCTGCTTAGCTTGTGATTCCTTGTAGCACAACGTTGGGTATTAACTGTGTGTTACTGAATCTTTATTGCTCAAGCTCCCATCATGAAACACTAAAAGCTCAGAAAGCCATCAACGAGGTGAGATATACATTCTAACTTGAGTCTTTCCGTTTCTCCTTCTATGTTGACAAAAGAATATTTACTCTTTTCATTGGGTATCTGACAGCTTTTTGTCAAGTACAATATCCATTTTTCTGGTGTATCCAGAAACATGTTTAAGGTATCAGGCAATTCAGAAGGAACAGATTTCACAGTCTTGGTTTCCGAGATAGGATCTCTGAGTTTTGAGAGTTCCAACTTGCATTGGCGGTAAGAAAGCTTTATGTAACGTCCTCCCCCCCTCCTACCCCCTTTTTTAGCTTCATAAGTTCCTATAAGTTTATTTGTCTCCATTAGACTAGTATACATGGGAATGGCAATAGTGCTGGGTGTGGCAGGTTTTAACTTCGCTGCAACAGTGCTGCTTCACACCGTCCACTTCATCGCACAAGCTCTTTCTATAGGGCAGGCTGTGGCAGGTTTTGACTTCCGCTGCAATAACACTGCACTACACTGTCCTGTTTACCGCACAAACTCTTTCTCCTTGCAAAGTCCCCGCCCATACTGCCCCCTGCATGCTGCAACATTTTTCTTTTTGTTGATCTTTCGATCAAGCACAACTATTGAACAATAAAACAGATCAACAGAGTGCTTCAAGCTTGTCAAAATATGAAGGAATTGAAAGTAGATATCAAAACCGATAATTACATCAAAAACCATTAATTTCTTATTCTGATCTAAGATGTAACTCTATGGAAAGCGTACACTATATGTCTTCTTAATTTCTGAAGAATTCTAAGCTTCACATTAGCTTGTCATTTTCTCTATCTTGTGTGCCACTGGAGATTTATTTTTAAATAGAGAGTTGTTGGTAGAGACACTTCAAAAAGGGTTCATCCACGAATAATGAAGGCTAGTTATGGGCAGTGGGAAGTATTGCCACTGCCACTGCCACTGCCAGTGATGAACTTTGATTGCTGTTGTCTTGATAGATGAATGGATGTTTAGAGACGTCGAATCCCTACTTCAGCATTTGTCCACATTGCCACAACCAGCCCTGCCCCACAATTTTCTTAAAAAGAATATTCTCTCGCGTGACAGCGTGACCTGCCTTGACTGCCATCACTAATTATTGACATGTAGATGAAGATTAGCTGCAGGACTATTTTTGTTTCCTGTTGTCAATCAACGCCTTTGTTTTCCTTCTATGCATAAATAAAAAATTCTGTCGTTCTTCCATTTCTTTCAGGTACAATCTGATGGCTAACCGAGTACTGCTGCTGTTGTCTATGGCTTTCAGAAATGACCCTAAATCGTCCTCCAAAATTCTGAGCGAAACTGCTGGTTAGTTAAGTTTGTCCTTTGATCTACTTTGTTTTTGCTCCAGCTCATTATAGAACACTTCTGCTGATATTCTTGTTCCCTCACGAGGCAAGACATAAACACTCCTTCTGGTATTGTGTTTTTTTTTTGGCTGATCACTATTCTTCTCCTTCTGGTATACTTGTTCCCCGAATGTAGTTTAAATTGCATAACTAGCACTCAAAATGGTTGCCATCTGCAAAAGAATCTTTGTTTTACCAAGGAAATGGGTAAAGAAAAGCCTTAGTTGATCTTTGATAATTGTGATTCTTGTGATCTAAAGTAAGCAAGTGAGGTGCAAGGACTCTAAGGTTGTGCAAGGACTGTAAGGAGCGATCGATCAGATTGACTACCTCCTCCTTAGAAGGAGCGATCGAGGGTTGTGCAAGGACTGTAAGGTTATTCCGGAGGAGTCCCTTTCGACTCTCCATAGACTCTTACTGATGGACGTCCGTCTCTGGGTGAAGAGGAAGAGGAAGGGTGCTCGGGGCTGGCCGCGCATTAGATGAGGAACTTTGTCTAAGGAGAAAGCCCAGGAGCTGGAGAGGAGGTTAGCTGATGGTGGAACTTTGGAGTTTTGGCGAAGCCGACGCAATGTGATTAGAGACGGCAAATCTGGTTAGGGAGGCAGCAAGATGTGCTCGGGGTAGCCAAGGGCTATTCAGGCAGACATCTAGGTGACGGGTGGTGGAACGATGTTGTTCAAGGAAAAGTGGAGGCGAAGAAAGCGACATTCGCTAAGTTGGCAGGGAGCACAAGCGAGGAGGATAGGAGAGCGAATAAGGAGAGCTACAAGGTGGCGAGGAAGAAAGCGAAGATGGCGGTCTCGGAAGCTAAAAATGCGGCGTTTGGGCGCATGTACGAGGAGTTGGGGAGAAGGGCGGGGACAAGAAGTTATTCAGGTTGGCTAAAGTGAGGGAGAGGAAGGCGCGAGACCTAGACCGTGTGAGGTGCATCAAGGATGAGGATGGTAGAATCCTGATGGGGGAGTCCCAAATCAAGAAGAGGTTGCAGGCATTCTTTCGTGACCTGCTTAATGAGGAAGGGGATTGAGACTTAGAGTTAGGGGAGTTGGGGTACTCAGAGTGTCATAGAGACTTTGGGTATTGCAGGCGCATCAGGGTGGGGGAGGTAGTGGAGGCTTTGCGTAGGATGAGTAGGGGACCGGGCCACACGAAATCCCGGTGTAGTTCTGGAAAACCATAGGTAGGGCAGGAGTGGAGTGGCTGTCCAGGTTGTTCAATGTGATCTTCAGGACTAAGAGGATGCCGGAAGAGTGGAGGTGGAGCACAGTGGTGCCCGTGTATAAGAACAAAGGGGATATCCAGTGTTGTAACAACTATAGGGGTATCAAATTACTAAGCCACACCATGAAAGTCGCGAGGGTGAGGGAGATGATGTCTATCTTCGTGAACCAGTTCGGCTTCATGCCGGGCCGTTCCATTACAGAAGCTATCCACCTTGTCAGAAGACTGGTGGAACAGTTCAGTGATAAGAAGAAGGATCTACACATGGTGTTCATCGACTTGGAGAAGGCGTACGACAAGGTCCCAAGGGAGGTGCTATGGAGGTGCTTAGAGGCGAAGAGTGTGCCGGAAGCCTACATCAGAGTGATACAAGGTCCCAAGGGAGGTGCTATGGAGGTGCCTGGAGGCGAAGAGTGTTCCGGAAGCCTATATCAGAGTGATCAAGGACATGTACGATGGAGCTAAGACTAGGGTTAGGATGGTGGGTGGGGACTCAGACCATTTCCCGGTGGTTATGGGGCTCCATCAAGGATCTGCGCTTAGCCCTCTCCTTTTTGCTTTGGTAATGGATGCTCTGACTCGCCATATTCAAGGGGATGTGCCATGGTGTATGCTATTTGCTGATGACATAATCTTGATAGACGAGACAGGGGTCGGTGTCAATGAGAGGTTGGAGGTTTGGAGACAGACTCTCGAGTCTAAGAGTTTCAAACTAAGTAGGTCTAAGACAGAATACATGGAGCGAAGTTTAGCGCAGAGTCGAGAGAAGAAAAGTAGGCAAGGTCGTGAGGCTTGGATCTCAGGCTATCGCCAAGAGGGACAGACAGTTTCAAATATCTGGGGTCGGTGATCCAGGGCCAGGGGGATGGAGAGATCGACGGGGATGTCACTCATCGTATGGAGGCAGGGTGGTCGAAATGGAGGCTTGCATCAGGAGTCTTGTGTGATAAGAAAGTGCCACAGAAACTCAAGAGGAAGTTTTATAGAGCTGTGGTTAGACCTGCCATGTTGTATGGGGCGGAGTGCTGGCCGGTGAAGAAATCTCATGTTCAGAGAATGAAGGTTGAGGAGATGAGAATGCTCAGGTGGATGTGCGGGCTCACCAGGTTAGATAAGATTATGAATGAGTTATTCGGGAAAAGGTGAGTGTGGCCCCAGTGGATGAGAAGTTGCGGGAGGCGAGGCTCAGGTGGTTCGGGCATGTGCGGAGGAGAAGCTCAGATGTCCCGGTGAGGAGTTGCGAGCGTTTGAAGGTGGTTGGTGCGAGTCGAGGCAAATGGAGGCCAAAGAAGTATTGGGGAGAGGTGATTAGGCATGACATGGCTAGCATGCGGATTTCCCAAGGACATGACCCTTGATAGGAGATTCTGGAGGTCTAGTATCAGGGTTGTAGGATAGAGGCTTTTAGGTAGTGGTCATTGTTATTGCATTCCATTTTATTTACTGAATGTGGCTAAATTAATATTTGTGGATGCCCTTTTACTTCTGTTTTGTTTACCATTTCCTTTAGCATGTCATGTTACTTATGGTTTATGTTTATATAATTATGTATTGTGATTTCTGCTGGAGTTACTAATGGTCTTTTGTTTTTGTTTTTATTTCTGTCTTTCCTTTTCTTTTTCTAAGCCGAGGGTCGATTGGAAACAGCCTCTCCATCCTTTCAGGTGGGGAAGGCCTGCGTACATATTACCCTCCCCAGACCCCACCCTGTGGGACTATACTGGGTAGTTGTTGTTGTGATGTAAAAGTAAGCAGTATTATCTTTTGTGTTTAAATTATCTTCGGATTTTCAGAATTTCTCATGTTACGATTAATCTTGTCAGGTCACTATTTACAGAGTTTAAAAAGCCAACTACCGCAGACGAGAATTTTGGCGATATCAGCTCTAAATACATTGCTGAAGGAATCACCTTACAAGCTCTCTGAGGACCGGTCCATTTGCTCTACTAACAGGCAGGATAAATCTAAGTCTTCTCTTGAAGAAGCTTTAACTAACATATTCAAGGAAAAGGGTTTTTTTAACGAAACCCTGAATAGTCTTTCTCATGTTCATATTATTGACACCGAAATTGCATCTTCTAAAGGAAATCAT
Source organism: Nicotiana benthamiana (assembly GCA_034376525.1). NCBI lineage: Eukaryota > Viridiplantae > Streptophyta > Magnoliopsida > Solanales > Solanaceae > Nicotiana > Nicotiana benthamiana. The sequence goes on along the minus strand of CM067337.1, from coordinate 48,875,417 downwards.
GGAACCTCTTCGTTTCAGAGTGTGGCCGACAAATCCATCACCCGTTTTTATTTTGAATTTTCTTCATCATGGCCCCGTACTCCCAATTGGATATCTTTGTTTGGAAATGACACTTTTTACTCTAGCTTTGCACGAATTTTTAAACGTCTAATCCAAGAATGTGGTGTTCCTGTTATACTGGCACTAAAAGATGCATTAGAGGACTACATAAATGCAAAGGAGAGGACAAAGCAGTGTGTTGCTGCTGAGGCAGTGGCAGGTGTGCTACATTCTGATGTTTACGGTATTTCAGAAGTATGGGATAGCTGGTTGATGGCCCATCTTCAGAGTGTTATTCAAGCACCAATGGTTGAGTCCATACCGGAGTGGGCAGCTTGTATTCGTTATGCAGTTACTGGAAAAGGAAAACATGGAACCAAAGTTCCACTTTTAAGACAAAAGGTCATGGACTGTTTAATGAGCCCCTTGCCTGAAACTGTTAGTACTACTGTAGTTTCCAAGAGATACATGTTCCTTTCAGCTGCATTGATAGAAGTTTCCCCACCAAAAATGCCAGTTGCTGAACTAGAGCTTCACTATAAGCTTCTTGAAGAATTGCTTGGCAGTATGAGCCATTCATCTCGACAAGTGAGTATTCAACATTTCAATTATAGGCTTTGGATCACAACCTATTATTTTCTCTTTTCCTGTGATATTTTCTGGTTATCTTAGGGGTTGCTTTCGTACATAAGCCATTCAGTATTTGATTTAATTGCCAAAGAAAGCCTAAGGACTATCTTCAATCAACTCACATTGCATACCTATTTGATGAGTTGCTTTGCTGAAAGATCTTTTCCTTGCTCAACCAATTCTAGTTTTACAAGCTCAGCTGGTTCTTCTCAATTGATCTACAGGAAAGACAAGCTTGTTAGTCTCAGCTTTTCCAGATTAGTAGGTTCAACTCTGAGCATCACTGTTGTGTCCCTTCTTAGATTTCTTAAAATAGATATTTTTTATAACCTTTTGTCACTTCTTATGGTTATGGCCCCACACCAGACCTTGATCCCATTGTTTTTGCACGTCGTCTCTTTGCACCTCAAGGCATTATGACCCCACCTACATTTTTTTAATAAGGTAAATTGTATTAATCAAAAGGGAGAGAAACCCCCGTATACAAGAAGTATACCAGAAAGTAGAGAATTTACATCAGAACATGATTCTCTACAAAGGAAGCCCAATCTTCGATACAAATAGGGGTTAAATGAGTGCACCAAAAAGCTATCAAAGAAAAAAGACTACTCTTAAACAGTGAAAGAGTAGATTCAATTCCCTCAAAAGCTCTCCTATTTCTCTCCCCCCAAACTATCCACATTAGAGCTAATGGAGCAAGCTTCCACGCCTTTTGCTCTCTTCTTCTACAGGAACCGGCCCAGCTATGTAGCATTTCCTTGACAGTGCTTGGCATCACCCATTGGACACCAAAAAGGATTAGGATCGCACTCCACAAAGCCGAGGACACAGGGCAATGCAACAAAAGATGATCAACTTCTTCCCCTGAGTTTTTACTCATATAACACCAACTAACAAGAGTAATTCCCCTCTTTCGAAGATTCTCAGCAGTCAAAATCACTCCCCTCGCCGCTAGCCATGCAAAAAAGCACACCTTCGTGGGTGCCTTAGGAATTCAGATTGAGGAGTATGCAAAAGAGGCCTCCTCTCTCACCAACATGCCCTGGTAAAAGGACTTTATGGTGAATAGACCATCGCCACGCAAACCTCATCTCCAAGAATCACGAGATGGCATTGGCATGTCTTGCCCATATAGCAGTGTCAATAAATCTTGGAGCTCCGCAATCTCCCAATCTTGCATGTTTCTTCTAAATGAGAGGTCCCATACTACACCCACTTCATGCTCCTTCCGAATCTGCCGGACCATCAATTCCTTCTAGTTTGAAATACTGAAGACGTGGGGAAGGAGACCCTCAGGCTATCCTCTCCACACCACCTGTTATTCCAGAAGCTGATTCTCTTTCCATCTCCCACCCTATAAGAGATGTTGCCACTGAAGGATTTCCCATTTCTTCATAATGCTCCTCCACATGCCACACCCGAATGATATTGTGATTGCCTTGGTCCTCCAACCCCCTCCAATTTGGAATCGTACTTTTATGCTATGACCTCCCTCCATAGAGCATGCTCTTCTGCCCCGAATCTCCACAGCCATTTCCCAAACAAAGCTCGATTGAAGACCCTAAGATCTTTTATTCCAAGTCCACCCCATTTCTTTGGGGAAGTTACTGTGTGCCAGTTCACTAGATGATACTTTCTAGTTTCATCTGCTGCATCCCATAGAAAGTTCCTTTGAAGTCGCTCCAGTTTATCTGTGACGCTCACCGGAGCTTGCAACAGGGACAGGTAATACGTGGGCGTACTCAATAAAGTGCTTTTAATGAGCACTTCCTTTCCGTCTTTTGACAAGTACCGTTTCTGCCAGCCTGCTAATCTTTTTTCAACCCTTTCGATCACTGGATTCCAAACCGTAGTATCCTTATGCGAAGACCCCACCTCATTCTCTTTGAACATTCTTCTTTCCAAGTTGTATATACATTAAGGCTATATCTCAGAAATGATCTCCGCTTTCATCTGCACTCCTTGCGTCCAAAATTGTTGACCTCTGCGAGTTTAAAAAAAAGTGATATTTGACGTGTTCATAAGAAATGATTTTGGTTATACTTTCTGAATGTATAATGTTGTCAGTTGTAAATGAGACATTGTAGCTTATAGTTCTTCTCGTCTAGTTTCTAACAAAAAGTTTATCTTCAAAATACAAATTTTAAGTCTGAAAACTGGTAAAATTGACCACCAAATTAAATAAGATTAAAATTTGTGAGTTTTTTTCCTTTTTTTTGGGGGGGGGGGGGGGGGAGGGGTTACACTTTCAAAGGCTGACTTCCTATTCAGAAAAATTATTATATTACTTGCGTAATTTATTTTTTCTTATTCTGTTCTTCTCGCTAGTCATGCTCATCCCATTCTTGTTCTTCTAAATACTGATTTTCCGAATGTAATTCATCTTGATAATAATCTCTTCTGTTTTTTTTGCTTTTGCAGTTGGTCCCCACCCGAATAGTAATTTGCTCATTATCTGTTCGCTTATATTTTTTCTGTTCTTTTTGTTTTTCTTTTGTTTTTTTGTCCATCTCTTTCTGGTTGTCTGCAATTTCTATTTCTGCGTTGCATATTTCATTTCTGTTATTTAAATGTAATAGGATTGGCCATGTCAAGTAATCTCCCATCTGTTCCCCCGGATTCCTAATGATCTTGAAGTTTCCCCCGGGGAGTTCTGACTTAAAGGCAATGATTAGGCTTTCTTCTTTCTCTTCTTCTTTTCTTTTTTGTATCGGAATGCTCGCGTACTTGAGTGTTGACATTTCGCTGTTTCTTAGCTGTTCTTGTTCAATTATACTTTTTACCTTTGTATTCTTTGCTGCCTGCTCTTCTTCCTTCCCTTTACCATTTCTTCAGCCCCCGCTAAAGTCTTTTGTAGAATTTGTTGTCACTAAGGTCACAGCTAATGAAACGGTTTTCTGGAACAGATGAGAGAATCTGTTGGTGTCACCCTCTCTGTTTTGTGCTCAAACATTCGGCTTCAGGTGTCCCATAATCAAGTTCATCCACAAGAAGTAGGGACAAGTAATGTGCACAGGACAGTAGAAGCAGGGAATTGGGATCATTATCTAGTAGAACGAGCATCTGAGCTTGTGGTGAAGATTCAAAGGTTTAGCCAGTCAGACACTCTTGATGTCCAAACAGACAGAATTTCTGACAGTGGAGTATCAAGCGAACAGTCTCATGATGATGTTAAATGGATGGAGACGGTACAGTCAGCCAAAAGCATCTACTGTAATTTTTGCTCCTAAGACCTTTTATTAATTAGCTTGTATTTATGATGTGCAGCTATTTCATTTCATTATCTCATCTCTGAAGTCTGGAAGATCCTCGGTTCTGCAGGATGTTGTTGTTGGTCTTTTGTATCCTGTAATATCACTACAGGTAAGTAAGGTGTGCAATGTTGCACCATTTCTGTTACTTGCCTTTTTAAAAAAAAAACATTTTGAATGGATGAAATTGCTGTTTGAAGAACTTAGCAGATGCACACTTCCCCTCAATTTACTGATGAAAATGGTAAAACCTGTAACTGAGATATCTTGGAGAAAAGAAAACTTGGATTTTTGTTTTTGGTGAAAACTGACAGAAAGCATCTTGTTTATCTCGTTTTTAAGAGGTTAGGCTTGATTTTTCTATTTTTCTCAGCTTTAAAACTGCTATATTTTGCAGTTCCCCTCTCATTTGACTGGTTTATCTTTTTCTTTCTTTTACCAACTACATATGTATACTGTTGGAACTGGAAGGATCCTTTGCTTGGCGTCGAGGATGGAAAAAGCGATGAAGTCAGATCTTATTGGAAATAAATGATTGGGTTTAGTTGTTTTCAGAGTTGAAAGATAAGAGGACCTTCTGCGATCCAAATTAATAGGCTGAAGACGCTGAAATATTAAATGTTCTTCTTCTTCTTTCTCATCATGGCCCTCACGGTAAGTGTTTTTGGAGTTACTGCTTCTACAAAATCTAGATGGTTCAAGCTTTTCCAAATGAGAGCAGTATTAAGTGAGACCTGAGCAAATAACTAAAAATCTTCTCTTTAAGGGCTTAAGATTCTAGATGTGGTGGCACCAAAAAAATCAATGTGGTATCAAATTTCAATTCTAGTTGCCCTTCATCATCCTCCCATGCCTAAAAGAGTCCAGCCTTCATATTAGTGGTACTGGCGAACTGTTTAAACATATAAATCTGTCAGCTTTAACGGCTTAAGCTTTTAGAGAGGGTATAGCCACATTATTTATCAATATAAAAACTATTGCGCATAAACTTCTCCCCGCGGAGTTTTGCTTCTAATTCTCTCAGATGCTCTACTTCATTACCTTTTGCTACTGACCTTCTCCCTTAGCTGCTACCGGAGCTAATGTATATCCACAAAAATGGATTAAATGGAAAAGGTTTCCTGTTGAAGCCCTTTGTGTCTGGATTACAACACGAGCTATGACCATTGAGCTTGTATTTATCCTATATAAAGTAGGAGAATTGCAAGTCTCTGCATCCTTCATGTTTTGGTGATATTTCCGCTGTATACATCATCCCAGACCATGTAAAATCATGCATGTGTAGTTCTCTTAATTCGTTCTTCCAGTTTCTAGTCTTTGATTTTGTTAGAATATGTAAATAGTATTAAAATAACCCTAATCCAATATGTACTAGGAGTAAGATAAGTTATGTGTATATATAGGGCTCATTGTATCATGTTTAATATTAATATGTATATTTCTCCCATGCATTCTCACATGGTATCAGAGCAATCGTGAGAAATTTATCGCTGTGCATAAATTCCGGCGATTTCGGGAAGTAAAATCAGTCATTGGAACCCTTTTCCGGCGACTTTTTCAAGGTTGTTTTACATTTACTTTGTCTCGGTCAGTGCTGTGCAAAATCTAGCAATACCAAAAGACTCGCCTCTGTCCGGCGACAAAACATCAGAAATTTCTCCGGCCAAATCAGCCACGCGCCCCCACGCGCCTCCAGAACCTTAGGCGCGTGAACCCACGCGCCGGCGCGTGACCCCCTTTCCGGCCAGATTTTCAGGTGACTCCTTCAGGACAGTTGAGTCGGATACTAATTCCCACCCTACCCATCCTATTTTCGTTCGATTCCGACAACTTTGAGTTTTTTCCGGCGACTACACTGACTTTTCCGGCACCTACAGTACTTTTCCGGCACAAAAAAAACGAAGTTCCTTCATTTGTTTCAGCAAGTTTTCACGATGTCTTTGGCAGTCGATGCTTTCGGGCCTAAAAACTTGGCTTCTGGCAATTCTGGTGTTATAATTACCTCAGAACCTTTAATGGGAGGTTCCAACTACTTAGCTTGGGCTTCGTTTGTCGAGTTGTGGTGTAAAGATCAAGGTGTTCAAGATCATCTAATGAAGGAGTCTAGTGAAGGAGATGAAAAAGCCAAAGCACATTGGGAGAAGATCGATGCTCAATTATGCAGTATTTTGTGGCGATCTATTGATTCCAAGTTGATGCCCTTGTTTCGGCCATTCCAGACATGTTATTTGGTTTGGGAAAAGACTCGTACTTTATACACTAATGACATATCTCGTTTCTATGATGTGATATCGCGGATGACAAATTTAAAGAAACAGGAACTAGATATGTCTACTTATTTGGGACAAGTACAGGCAGTTATGGAGGAATTTGAGACATTGATGCCAGTTTCCGCTAGCGTTACAAAGCAGCAAGAGCAACGACAAAAGCTATTTCTAGTTCTTACTCTTGCTGGGCTTCCTAATGATCTCGACTCAGTACGCGATCAAATTTTGGCTAGTCCGACTGTCCCCACAGTTGATGAATTATTCTCTCGATTACTTCTCCTTGCTGCAGCACCAAGTCACCCAATGAGCTCATCACAGACACTTGATTCATCTATCCTCGTATCCCAATCAGCCGACAATCGGGCATCTCATACTATGGAGAATAGACGAGGAGGAGGTCGTTTTGGAAGATCTAGACCCAAGTGTTCTTATTGTCATAAACTTGGTCACAGTCGTGACGTGTGCTATTCCACCACCCAAAAATGCTTATGTTGCTCAGACCGAGACTGCAGGTAACCAGGGATTTTCTGTATCTGAAGGGGAGTATAATGAGTTCCTTAAATATCAAGCAAGTAAGCAGACATCTCCACAAGTAGCCTCTGTTGCTGGTAATTCTTTTGCTTATGTTTCCCAGTCTAGTCCTTTTGAACGATGGGTTGTGGACTCAGCTGCTTCTGATCATATCTCTGGTAATAAATCCCTTTTGTCAAATATTGCATACCACAGTTTCTTCCCAACGTTACTTTAGCCAATGGGTCTCAAACTAAAGCAAAAGGAGTTGACAAGCGAATCCCCTACCCTCTGTCACTCTAGATTCCGTTCTTTATGTCCCTGGCTGTCCTTTTAATCTTGCATCCGTTAGTCGTTTGACTCGTGCCCTCCATTGCGGTAGATATTTTATTGATGATTCTTTTATTATGCAGGACCGCAGTACGGGACAGACGATTGGAACATGACTTGAATCAGAAGGACTCTACTACCTTACCTCACTAAAATCCTCCAAGGCCTGTCTAGTTGCAGATCCTCCAGACCTACTTCACCGTCGTTGAGGACATCCTAGCTTGTACAAACTTCAGAAGATGGTGCCTAGTTTGTCTAGTTTATCCACATTAGAGTGTGAGTCATGTCAACTCGGGAAACATACTCGAGCCTCCTTTCCTCGTAGTATTGAGAGTCGTGCAGATTCTGTTTTTTCTTTAGTTCATTCGGATATATGAGGTCCTAGTAGAGTTAGTTCAACCTTGGGATTTCGTTATTTTGTTAGTTTCATTGATGATCATTCAACATGTACTTGAATTTTCTTAATGAAAGATCGTTCTGAGTTGTTTTCTATATTCCAGAATTTTTGTGCTGAAATTAAAAATCAATTTTGTGTTTCTGTTCGCACTTTTCGCAGTGAGAATGCCTTAGAATATTTATCCTTTCAATTTGAGCAGTTTATGACTTCTCACGGAATTATTCATCAGACCTCTTGTCCTTATACCCTTCAGCAAAATGGAGTTGCAGAGAGAAAAAATAGGCACATTATTGAGAGTGCTCCCACACTTCTCATTGAATCTCATGTTCCGCTGCGTTTTTGGGGTGATGCAGCTCTCACATCTTCTTATTTGGTTAATCGGATGCCTTCATCTCCCATCCAGAATCAGATTCCGTATGAGGTATTGTTTCCCCAGTCACCCTTATACTCTGTTCCCCCTCGTTTTTTTGGGAGCACTTGTTTTGTTCATAACTTAGCCCTTGGGAAAGCTAAGTTAGCTCCTCGTGCTCTCAAGTGTGTCTTCCTTGGTTATTCTCGTGTCCAGAAGGGCGTTGTTGTTATTCACCTAATCTTCGTAGGTACCTTATGTCAGCTGATGTCACATTTTTTGAGTCTAAACCTTTCTTTGCCTCTTCTGACCATTCTGACCATCTTGATATATCTGAGGTTTTTCCAATACCAGCCTTTAGGGAGTCTACTATAGCTCCTCCTTCACCTTCCGCTACAGAAGTCTTACCCATTCCAACCATTGGAGAGTCTAGTGTAGCTCCTCCTAGACTCCCTGCCACAGAAACTCCACTCTTGACATATCATCGTCGTCGTCGCGCAGCATTTGGCCCGGTTGATTCACGTCCTGCACCTGACCCCGCTCCTACTGCGGACTTGTCTCTTCCGATTGCACTTCGAAAAGGTATACGGACCACCCTTAATCCTAATCCCCATTATATCGGTTTAAGTTATCATTGTTTGTCATCACCCTATTCTGCTTTTCTATCTTATTTGTCCTCTGTTTCCATCCCTAAGTCTGCAGGTGAAGCATTGTCTCATCCAGGGTGGCGACAGGCTAGGACTGACGAGATGTCTGCTTTACATACGATTGGTACTTGGGAGCTCGTCCATCTTCCTTCATGTAAATCTACTGTTGGTTGTCGTTGGGTGTATGCAGTCAAGGTTGTTCAAGATGATAAGGTTGACCGTCTTAAGGCTCGTCTTGTTGCCAATGGATATACTCATATATTTGGGCTTAATTACACTGATACCTTCTCTCCCGTGGCTAAGATAGCATCAGTCCGCCTTTTTCTATCCATGGTTGCTGTTTGCCATTCCCTGTATCAGCTGGGCATTAAAAATGCATTTTTACAAGGTGACCTTGAGGATGAAGTTTATATGGAGCAACCGCCTGGGTTTGTTTCTCATGGGGAGTCTCGTGGCCTTGTATGTCGCTTGTGCCGGTCACTTTATGGTCTAAATCAGTAATCCTCAAGTCTGGTTTGGTAAGTTTAGTACTGTTATCCAGGACTTTGGCATGACTCGGAGTCAAGCTGATCACTCTATATTCTATCAGCATTCTGATTCGAGTTTCTGTATTTATCTGGTGGTCTATGTTCACGACATTGTTATTACCGGCAATGACCAGGATGGTATTACTAAATTGAAACAACATCTCTTTCAACACTTTCAGACTAAGGATCTGGGCACACTAAAGTATTTTCTGGGTATTGAGGTCGCTCAGTCTAGCTCAGCTATTGTGATCTCACAACGCAAGTATGCCTTAGATATTCTTGAGGAGACAGGAATGATAGGTTGTAGACCTGTTGACACTCCGATGGATCCGAACTCTAAACTTCTTCCAGGACAGGGGGAGCCTCTTAACGATCCTGCAAGATATAGGCAGTTAGTTGGTAAATTAAATTATCTTACAGTGACAAGACCTGACATTTCCTTTCCTATGAGTGTTGTGAGCCAGTTTATGGGTTCTTCGTGTGATAGTTATTGGGATGCAGTTGTTCGCATTCTTCGGTATATAAAATCAACTCCAGGTAAAGGTTTATTGTTTGAGGATCGAGGCCATGAGCAGATCATTGGATACTCCGATGCTGATTGGGCAAGATCGCTTTCTGACAGACGTTCTACTTCTGGATATTGTGTCTTAGTAGGAGGAAATTTGGTATCTTGGAAAAGCAAGAAACAGACTGTGGTTGCTCGGTCTAGTGCAGAAGCAGAATATCGAGCAATGACTATGGCGACATATGAGCTAGCTTGGATCAAACAGTTGCTCAAAGAGCTGAAATTTGGTGATGTTAATCAGATGGAACTTGTGTGTGATAATCAAGCTGCTCTTCATATTGCGTCAAATCCAGTGTTCCATGAGAGAACTAAGCACATTGAGATTGACTTTCACTTTGTCAGAGAAAAGATACTCTCGGGAGATATTGCTACAAAGTTTGTAAAGTCAAATGATCAACTTGCAGACATTTTCACCAAGTCCCTCACTGGTCCTCGTATTAACTACATATGTAACAAGCTCGGTGCATATGATTTATATGCACCAGCTTGAGGGGGAGTGTTAGAATATGTAAATAGTAGTAAAATAACCCTAATCCAATATATATTAGGAGTAGGATAAGTTATGTGTATATATAGGGCTCATTGTATCATGTTTAATATCAATATGTATATTTCTCCCGTGCTTTCTCACAGATTTATAACTATATATAAGGTAGATGCTAGATGTAATGGAGTGTTGTTCAAACAAATGATACTGAAAATTCAAATACTTGATATTTTTGCAGCTGTTACACACGTGAAGAATTGATACATAAGTGCATTCCTCTTATGTGATACTGTTGATTTCTTGTAGGAGACATCAAACAAAGATTTGTCGACCCTGGCCAAAGCAGCTTTTGAATTGCTAAAGTGGAGAATTTTCTTGGAGCCCCATTTAAGGAACGTTATACTCACGATTCTTTCTTTAGCCTATGATGCTAATTGGCGCACAAGATCTACAACTTTGACTTATTTGCGGAGTTTCATGTATAGGTATGATCTTTTCATTTTGATCTTCATGCTCCTTTTCCCCTCCGTTGAAAATTTTCCTTATTTTGGTTCTTGAAGAGAAAATGAGGTATTTTTGAAAGAGAAAATTGAATCACATTGAATTGAATCATCATTTTTGCTCACTGTCTTGTTCCGGTGGTCTACTATAGCTAAACAACAACAACAACCCAGTATAATCCCACTAAGTGGGGTCTGGGGAGGGTAGTGTGTATGCAGACCTTACCCCTACCCTAGGGTAGAGAGGCTGTTTCCAAATAGACCCCAGCATCCCTCCCTCCAAGAACTTCCCACCCTTGCTCTTGGGGAGACTCGAACTCACAACCTCTCGGTTGGAAGTGGGGGTTGCTTACCATCAGAGCAACCCCTCTTGTCTACTATAGCTAAATAATGCAAAAAGGCAACTTGTAATATCCTGAGAAATGAAGTGCTCTATTGTTGCATCATACAGGCACACTTTCATCCTCTCTATGGTGGACAAAGAAAAGATTTGGCGAACTGTCGAGAAGCTACTCACAGATAATCAAGTTGAGGTAAGTTTTTGACTAGAGTGCATAAATTTAACTGAAATATTTTAGGTATCAACTACGTAAATCATTTGAATTTTGTGCATTATCATTTGATGTCTAATTTGGAGACAGCAAGTAGACCTCTCTGATGCTCTTTGCATGTTTTGTCCAGTGGTTGGTTTGGAACAAATGCATTTTATTCATAAATTTAATGGGTCATGTTTGATTACATATGATAAGAATGGACCTTGGGCCTAACTCAACCCCAAAAGCTAGTTTATGAGGTGAGGATTTGCCCAAGCCATATAAGGAGACCAAGGACCTCAAATCCCTCCGATGTGGGACAAACTCAACACGCCCCTCATGCCCAGATCTCTGAAGCGTGGACAACATAAATGGGGTCCCAACATCGGTAACAATAATTGGGACGGGCCTGACTTTGATACCATGATACCACATCGGAGGGATTTGAGGTCCTTGGTCTCCTTATATGGCTTAGGCAATCCTCACCTCATAAGCTAGCTTTTGGGGTTGAGTTAGGCCCAAGGTCCATTCTTATCAACATATAATAGAAAAGGCTAGGATAGAATACAATTTTCCTCTTGGTCTATCCTATCATATCCGGCTAAAGGTGGGCGTGGTCCCCGTGGAGGACAAAATGAGTGAAGTGAGACCGAGATGTTTTGGGGCAGAGGAGAAGCTCGGATGCCACAGTAAGGAGGAGCGAGCGGTTTTGGTGGGTATGAGAAGAGGTAGAGGGAGGCCTAAGAAGTATTGGGGAGAGGTGGTCAGGCAGGATATGACACCGCTGCAACTTACCTGGCCCTTGATAGGAGGGTGTGGAGGTCAAGAATTAGGGTAGAAGGTTAGTAGGTAGTCGAGCGTATCTCTGTTACAGATAGAGGGTATTAAGGCTAACATGGTAGTTTTTTCCTTAGATTGCTAGTATTTCATGTTGTTTTCCTTTTTTCTTCCGCTTCAGTCTCCTAGTACCCTGTTGTTGTTACTGCTTGCTGTTGCTACCGCTTCTTTTCATCTACTTCTGGCTTTGTGATTGTTGTAACTATCTTTTTGGCTTATTGGTTGATATTACTTGTTTCCACTCTTTCTTTTCTCTTTCTTGAGCCGAGGGTCTATCGAAAACGGGCTCTCTACCTTTCCAGGATAGGGGTAAGGTTTCCGTACCCACTTCCCTCCCCATACCCCATTTGTGGGATTCAACGGGGTGGTGGTTGTTGTTGTTGTTGTCTATCCTATCATATGTTTGATGCACCAAAGGGCAACCTTTTTTCAAAGATCACTCTTGGTTATCCTATGTCTTATCCGATTCTATATGGTATTACAGAACACATCAATTTCTTGTACGGTCGTCCCTCTTCTATTGCTGTTGCCTGAAGGTGTCTCACGTACGTAAATTGGTACCATGAGCTTCTCTAAGTATTGCTGGTCCAGCTCTGGTTGCCTGGTGATGAGACAATTAGGATACTGTTGCATCAGGGAGGCAATAATTTATGTTTATATAGGTGATAGATGTTATGCGTTTGATTATAGTCCTTTTCAACCATTCATGTTTAGGTCATGTGAGATTATTATTATTTAAGGTTAATTGGTGTTTGAAAGTAGCTTGAATTATGATTGATTATTGCCGCCCCATTCCACGTAGGATAGGTTAGACTTGTTTAAATGGTATATAAAGTTTCATGCTCTCACTACTAAGAGCTTGCGCCTCAACTTCTTAGTAAACTAATAATGAACCTAGCCACTAAGGGTAATCTCGATGAGTTGTTGTCCTAGAGGTTTGACTTGATGCATTACAAAGTAGGACCAAGCTCAGGGGAAACCAGCCAGAGGTGTGGGAACTAACTGCCATACCAGATCAAGCATTAAATCACATAAGTGGTGAGCCATCTCTAGAACCCCTTGGTGGTCCCTAGCTGTGCCTAATTTGAACATCAGGACTTCAACCAGTAGAGAATGTGATATCACATCCCACATCAGATAAGAAACAATTATGTAATGTAAGGCATGCTTTCTGTTTGTAGAAGTTGGGCCTGCTCTACATGCTTCTTTGTTGTTAAGACGAATTCTGTTTAAGTGGTAAATGCATTATTTGCTGAGAAACAAGACAGGTGCTTTTCAAGTAGTCTTGTTTTATTGTTTTTTTATACTTAAATAGCTTTAATTTTCCCTGATTACATAAATATGGAGAATGTGTTGTGTAAACAAATTCACTTGGATCCTTTTGAACATTCTTGTCAGGTGAGAGAGCATGCAGCAGCAGTTTTGGCTGGTCTAATGAAGGGTGGGGATGAAGATTTGGCCAAGGGTTTTCGCCATAGAGCTTATGCAGAAGCAAGTATCATTCAGAAGAAGAGGAAACAAAGGTTCTTTTCTTGTTTTTGTTTTACTCAATTTTGCCTAGTTATAATTACTATGTTTTCTCCTGGAAGTAGCCTCCCTGCCCCTCGTGGTAGGGGTAAGGTCTGCGTACATATTACCCTCCCCAGACCTCACTTATGGGATTATACTGGGTTGTTATTGTTGTTGTATAATTACTATGTTCTTTTCATATGTTAGGTCATCTCTGATGATCATCCTAGAGAGTTCAAGCCTATCTGTATATGCTCATCACTGATGATCATCCTGAGAGATCAAGCCTATCTGTATATGCTTATACCATTTACCTGGCATGGCTTGCTAAGTCATTACTGATGATCACCCTAGAGAGATCAAGCCTATCTGTATATGCTAACACCATGCACCTGGCACGGGCTTGTTAGTCATTACTGATGATCACCCTAGAGAGATCAATCCTGTCTATATATGGGGTTGTTGGTCAAGAGACATATATATTGATAAAGAAATGTATACACTTGACTGACAACTTTATATTGGTAAATGGTTTTAGTATACAGACTGTTTTGATCCTCAGAGATGACTTAACAAGTGAAATAGCATAATGATGATCAGATAGGCCAGCATGGTCTACTCTACATGAGTAATAGTCGAGTTAGTGCACATATTTGATCATGAATTTTAGTGGCCGCGTCGTATCTTGTTCTCCATTTCTCAGTTGTATGATATACATGTTTCGACTTCTTTTTTCTTAGCACTACAAATTCAAGGAATGAAAATAGTTAGAAATAGGAATTTAAAAATAATTTAGAAGTTAACAAGCTAAGCAGGATTTAGAACTTTCAAAGAAGTCGAGTTACACATGTAGGTAAGAAACTAAACTCGTAGCAAGAGTATAATGGACAACCTAAATCATACACTAGTGTTAAGGAAATTACTCTGCACGTACCTTAATTAGGGAAAAAGAGTCTACACTTAGAAGCTAGATACTTTAGTCTTTCAAGGGTTCTTTGGTATTGCATGTCAATCATCCAATAGTTAGAAAATATTAGAAGACATTTGGTATTTTATAGGGCCCCGAAATTGAAGTAGGCCAAAAATAAAAACAAACCCAAAATGGAAATTCCATCCTGAAACAGTTATGCTACGAGCATTGAGGGTGGACTGCAATTGCAACTTTGTCTTTTGAGTTGGCTAGGTTCCTTTAGGTTGTGATCATGTATTGCTATTGCAACTTGAGTTAATTGGCTGGTCTTTCGGATGCTATTATGCTGCTATCGTAACTCTTCTTGTGAGCCATCTTGACATCATTCTGTTTGGCCTATCCATTTGTGCTATAACACGGATCCCTCTAGTGCGATTGCAGGTATTCATGTTAGTCTCATAGTGGTCTTCAATCTGCTCCTTTGGCCTCTTCAAGCTCTGGGTTGGCTTTGTGTATGTCCAAGGCTCTCATCTTGGGCTCTGGATGTATCTCAAGTCAATGAATTGGCCTTGCTTTTTCTTGAGGAACTAATGTCGATCCTTCTCGGGCACTCTGTTTTTCCTTGAAGAACTTGTAGCCTCATAGCTTGAGATATTGTTTCATTGATGATCATACTAGATCTATTGGTAATAGCCTCTCTATCCTCACCAGGTAGGGGCAAGGTATACATACACACTACGCTCCCCAGACCCCACAGTGTGGGATATTACTGGGTATGTTGTTGTTGATGATGATCATACTAGACTAAGTTTGGTTTATTTATTAAAGGACAAAAGTGAGGTTAAGGATGTGCTTGAAACTTTCTATGTCATGGTGGAAACACAGTTAATGAAAAAATCATGATATTCCGAAGCGATAATGGTCGTGAATTTTTTAATGAACAATTACGAAATTTTTTCAGAAAAACTGGAGTAGTACACCAAAGCTCTTGTCCAGATACTCCTCAACAAAATGGCATCGCAGAAAGGAAGAATAGGCACCCTTTAGAGGTAATTAGAGCTTTAATGTTTACTAGTAGAGTTCCACAATACTTTGGGGAGAGGCTCTCTTGATAGTCTAAAAACAGTTTCCACGGGCTTGGTTCGAAAGGTTTACTCAATCCCTGAAGAAGTAAGGGTATGTACAAGGACAAGCAGATCACACAATGTTTATCCGACATTCACTAGAAGGAAAAACAACAGTTCTTATAGTGTATGTCGACGATATCATCCTCACAGGAGATCACATGGTTGAAATAAAGAATCTGAAGGAGCACCTTGCCTCAGATTTGAGATAAAGGATCTAGGCCCATTGAGTACTTTTTCAGCATGGAGGTTGCTCGATCGAGGAAAGGAATTGTAGTGTCACAACGAAAGTATGTGATTGATTTGTTACAAGAAACAAGAATGAGTGGTTGTAGACCAGCTGAAACTCCAGTTGACCCAAATCTAAATTGGAAATAAGGAAGGGAAATTGATTGATAAGGGACAATATTAGGGATTGGTAGGCAAGTTGATTTACTTGTCTCATACTAGACCTGATATTGCCTTTGCTGTGAGCCTAGTCAATCAGTTTATGCATTCTCCACAGGAAGAACATCAAGAAGCTATGTATCGAATCCTAAGGTATCTAAAGGGATCTCCTGGGAAGGGGTGTTCTTCCAGAAGAATGAGCAAAGAAGTGTTGAGGCTTATACTGATGCGCACTGGGCTGGGTCATCTAATGATTAGAAGGTTTATATCTGGATATTGTACTTTTGTTTTGGGAGATTTGGTAACATGGAGAAGTAAGAAGCAAAATATGGCGGCTCGAAGTAGCGTCGAGGTTGAGTATCGATCACGCTGAATTTGCGAAATGTTGTGGCTCAAGAGACTTTTGGAAGAACTAAGAAGACCTATGAGTTTGCCGAGAAAGTTGTACTGTGATAATAAGGCTGCCATAAGTATTGCTCATAATCCAGTTCAACATGACAGAATAAAGCATGTCGAAGTGGATAGACACTTTATTAAAGAGAAGATTGAAAATGGAAGCGTGCGCGTGCCTTTTGTTCCAACAACTGAACAAGTTGCGGATATTTTTACAAAAGGTCTTTTTAGAACTACTTTTGAGTTTTTTGTCAGTAAATTAGGCATGTTCGATATTTACATGCCAACTCGAGGAGTGTTGAATGAGCTGGCAGCTTTATCACAATTTGCTCCTTGAATGAGCTGTGAGATTTGATTATAATTTGCTTCTACAAATATGGTATAATATATATTTAGGAAATTTGTTAGAATTTATTCTAGGAAACTAGTTTACATGTAATCCCTTAATTGAAGGATCTCCTAAGAATAAGGGATTGATTAGCTGCTTTGATTGTACCTGTTGTCCTATAAATACTGTACAATTCTACAAATAAAGTATGCCTTTTCTGTGCCTAAAGTTTCAACCTCTCTGGCTGATCTTTTCCCTTCTTGAGGGAACTTCTTCGTCCAATGAATTCACACTCCTCAAGCACCCGCTTGAAAGATCATTTGCTTCTGTTATTGGTTCGTCTTGGAAGTATACTCCTTGGTTCTTCATTTCAAGGTGCGCCCTAGGTTTGTCATGTAGCCTTTTCACCACTTCGTCTTTTTCTTACCATCAACACTCAAGATCTTTTAGTAGGAATATGAAGTAAATCAAGAGGGGACACATGGGATTAAACCATAAATAAGTTCAAAAGGAGTAAAAAGAGGTAGACACATGCATTGTCCCATTAATAAAATGAGGTGTTTGGTCCTTTGCATCGGGTGAAGTTAGAATTACTGCTTCATTGGTTTGAACCATGTCTTTTAGGCTTTTTTTTTCTCTCTCAATTTTTTTTGGTTCAAGTAATTGAACAGAAGAGACGGACGCGAGAGCACCCAAGGTCTAGTGGTTAATGCAGTGGCTTTAGAACCATGAGGTCTTAGGTTGAAATCCAACCAGAAGTAAAATCACTTGGTGATTTCTTCCCATCTTTCCAAATTGTGGTGGATAGAGTTACTCGGTATACGTGTTGTGGGAGGTAGTATGGATTCTGTGGAATAGTCCAAGTGTGCGTAAGCTGGTTCACACACCACAATTATAAAAGGACAAAATTACAGAATAATGCACTTTGTAAGTTGACCTTTCAGTAAGTTTGCAAATGTGTAGCCAAATATCAATAAGCTTAGATATGAATATTTTTTTTTTCGTTTTGTGTATTCTCTATATCTTCAGGTGTGAAATATCCGTGAGTTTCCATTCTCCTTTTTCCTCAAGTTTCTACATACGTATCACAGCTAAAAAAATGCAAAAACAGATGCGAGAAATCCAAAATCCCATCTCTTTTAATGCTAATCTTGTTACATTTCAAATATGATTTTGTGAGAAATTTGGAGTGGGTATTGTTTGATCTTATTAGAAATAGTCTAAGTAGGTCGTGTACAAAGTTTAAAGTCGTTTGATGGAGATTTGGACTAATTTTAAATAAGAATTGCAAGTGAAAATCGTACAAAAAGCTCGTCAGAGATTCTTATACGGTATTATACACTTTTATACGAAGAGGTACATCATATATATAGTTGTATAAAAGCGTATAGAGATGTATAAGTACAATAGTGAAAATGTTAATGATACACTATGTATATAGGTGTAGTAGTTGAAGAAGAAGAAGAGGAGGAAGAGAAGAAGAAATGTGAGAAATCCACCAAGTACCTGTGAAATAATGTATCAACCTTGTATAAAATAATGTATAAGAGGTGTTTATACACTATTATACTTTACTTATACAATATTATACAAATGAATTCTCTTAATAGAGCTTCACGGGTTCTTCTTCTTTCTTGGGCATCTTCTGAAATTCAACTCAAATCTAGCTTAAATCTGCTCAGAATCACTTTAAATTTGAGTTTTGAACTCCCGTTGATGATCCAATCAATTGGGACAAAACCCAATCCAAACAACTAACAAAATTGAAAAATACAATTTCTGAAATTGTAGCTTCGAACGACCTTTAATGGAGGCTCCAAAAAAAAAAATCTCTTACGTAGTAATTTTTTCTTCTCATCTAAATAGTGGCTATCAACTTTGTAGCTGGAAGGAGAACTTAAGAATAAATATAACGGTGGAGAAATTTTGGGGTGCAAAGTCGTGAAAGAGGAAAAAGAACAAAGATATGAAAAAAAAACAATTAAATGGGAATTTTCAGATTATGTGCAACCTAGGCCATATTAGGTAAGGCCTTCAAACGTGGGCCATTTTTTGATTGACTGTTGGGCCAAGTGACAAGGAGCGTAAATCCCCCTCCCCCCACACACCACACACACACAAAAAAATGAAGAGAAAGAATCCCCTTCTCCGGTTTGCATATCAAGCAATATATCTTGGGCTGCCTTTGGGAGCTAAATCTAAGTCAATATGGAGTTGGAGCAATGTTATGGAGAAGTGCGAAAAGAAATTGACCAGGTGGAAGACCAAGTATCTATCTCTAGGTGGCAGAGTGACTCTTATCAACTCAATTCTTGATGCACTTCCAACATATATGAGATTGGATAGCATCAGGAGAAATTTTTTACGGAATGGGAATAAAGAAAGGAAAGGCTACCACTTGGTGAAATGAAAAGCACTCACTTTTGACAAGAACCTTGGAGGGCTAGGGATCAAGGACTTGATGATTCAGAGTGAAATGGTTCTGGAGGCTCAACAAGGAGATCAACTCCTTTGGAGAAACATTGTTAAAGCAAAATATGGACATGAGGACAAATGGACGACTAGGGAGGTCACTACACCATATGGGTTAGTTTATGGAGATCTTTTAGAACATTGTGGAGTGAGTTAAGGGATGATTCCAAGATCAAAGTGTTTGATGGGAGTAAGACTAGCTTTTGGAAGGACAATTGGCATGAAGTTGGCAAATTGGATGCTATTTTTCAGAGGTCTTCAATTTAGCTCTATATCAGCAAAGGACTATAGCAGAGATGTGGACACCTCAAGGATAGAGCATCATTTTTAGAAGACATATCAACGATTGGGAAGCACAAATAGTGGTTAAATTCTTCTATACACACTAGAGCAGTTTAGTAGATTACAAGCAGGTGAAAGATGTATTATGGTGGCAAGATAGCATTAAGGGTTTATTCAAAGTTAATGCAGCTTACAAGAGGATGAATTACTCAAACCAGCAAATAGCCAATTGGCCTTGGAAACACATCTAGAAAACAAAGATACCTCACGAAGTTGTTTGTTTTGTGTGGCTACTGGCTAAGGAATCGAGATAATTTGATGAAAAGAGGTTTCATTTTATGTTCTAGATGCTTTTTGTGTGAGAAACAACAAAGACAGTTAACCATCTCTTCCTTCACTGTAAGATAAGGCATTTCCTGGATCATGCCTAGGAGGGTTATAGATGCTCTTAAAAGCTGGGAGGAAACAGGTCTGCAAAGGACAGGAGCAGATGGGCAAAGGACAGGATCAGATGGAGAATTATACCTGCTTGCATTTGGTGGACAATTTAGAAAGAGAGAAACTCCAGATGTTTTGAGAATGTGGAGAATGGGATGCAGGAGATCAAGTTAAACTTTATTTTGCTGTTGTGTTTTAGGTGTAATCAAATCTACACAGATGATACTGTCACCATTATTGATGTTTTAGATTCAATATAGAGGTGTCAGTGATAGTTAGAGTCTTATATATATGGTTTCAGTCGTAACTAAGTACTGTCTTGCTGCGAATGAAATATAGAAAAGTTACCAGTTGCACACAAAAAATAAAAAAAGAAAAGAAAAGAGAAGGAATAAGTGATTCAAGCAAAAAAAAAAAAAGAAGGGGAAAGTCGGATTGCACTAGAATTTTGATTCAAGGTTTGGACAAAATATAGACAAGAGGGGTTGCTCTGATGGTAAGCAACCCCCACTTCCAACCGAGAGGTTGTGAGTTCAAGTCTCCCCGAGAGCAAGGTGGGAAGTTCATGGAGGGAAGGATGCCGGGGGTCTATTTGGAAACAACCTCTCTACCCAAGGGTATGGGTAAGGTCTGCGTACACACTACCCTCCCCAGACCCCACTAAGTGGGATTATACTGGGTTGTTGGTTTGGACAAAACATGTGGAGAGTGAAGAAAGAAACATGTATTTGAGTCGGAATTTTTTTTAAGTTTAGAGGATAGTATAAGGTCGGAATGGAGCTATAGGTGTGGGCTATTGTGAAGCGATGCTGGCGAAGGAGGATCCTGAAGCTGTTTCTGCTGGCTTTGTAACTCAAAGATGTCCAGATGGTAGTAGCTGGTAGTAGCTGGAGATCTTTTTCTCTGTACTTTTTAGGGATTTCTCTTTTCTTCTTTTTTCTCAAGCAGAAAAGGGAGAAAGGATATTAAAAGAAGGAAGAAAGGATTTCTTTTTGGATTGGAGATTCAAACCCTTGGCTCTAATACCATGTAAATAAAAGAGAAGAACTGTCGAAGAATGAATTGCTTGATTATTCCCTCAAACATGTTGGGGTTTAATAGTGTTTACAAGTAATCCTAAAGTGGAAAAGAAAGTAATTCCTATTCATAATTACACACAACCATGGGGATTCTAAATCTTTTCCGTCTTTACAAGGAACGTGCTCTTGTCAAATTCCTAACAGTTATAATCTACACTCTTCTAAATCAAAGGTGGTATTGTGAAAGCTAGCATGTATATAACATATGCATAAGCAGTCAATAGTAGATCATCATCCTGGTATTTGTTTCAAGATCAATGTTGGATGCTTGTATGCTCCTATTGGTGGGATGCTCATCTCTATATCTCTGGCCCTCATTTTGTTACAATGGGCAGGTGGTGGAGAACTAATTCAAACACAAAAGCTTTGGGACTTGGCCTAAGTTCTTGCTGGCAATCACAGTGATAATGATATATGCTTGCACTTGAGGAAATGAAGATGTAAATGTTTCGGGTTGTTGAACTCATGATGATCCTACAATTTGTCTGCTTTTGTTTTTTATTTTTGTTTTTGTTTATTCATCACTCAGTCTATAATCATTTAGCTGCTTGGGGTGCTGACATTTTGCACTTGTGCGTTTTGACAATATGCTGTGTGGTTAGATCGTTAGAGAAGTAGGGTGCCGGAGGGAGAGAAATTTGATGCTTATGTGTTCTGTGGGTGAATGTGTTGCATGCTTCTAGTATTCCTGATGACTGCTATGTGTCCTTATCCAAAGTTTCAAATTTGCAATTGCAGAAGCATGCGTTCTGGACTATCCGCAGCGTCCCTACATGGACGGATACTTGCTTTGGCGGCTTGCGTGCTATTAGTTCCTTATGATATTCCCAGGCATGTCCATTATCTAGTATAGTTTCATATATTCAAAGATATATTTCACTATCAGTTCCTTCTGATATTCTGAGGCACGTCCATTATATAACACATAGTTTCATATGTTTGAAGATATATTTCACTAAGTGTTATCTTAGGAAGTTCCGGTTGTATGGATTTACTCGAGGGAAATTCTACTCATTAGTGACATATTCAAATTTTATTGCAGTTGGTTGCCAGAACACGTTACATTATTGGCTCAATTTGTATCTGAACCATCATCTTTAAAATCTACCGTTACAAAAGCTGTGGCAGAGTTTCGGCGCACTCATGCGGACACATGGAATGTTCAGAAAGATTCTTTTACTGAGGAACAACTTGAGGTATGTATGCATTTATTGTCATTTTTGTACATTTAGCAGATGTATGGGTCCGAATTAGGTGATATATATATATATATATATATATATATATATATAATCCCTTTGGAAGTTTATCTACGAATGGTGGTATTAAAATTTTTCTTGTAATTAATAAACCTTGTTAGACTTAGACATGAACTTCTCTTTTTTTTTTGTTTTGGGTTTGGGGGGGGGGGGGGGGGGGGGGGTTAACGGTTGTAACTAAATATAATTTATGGATTAGCTCTTAATAAAAATTAAAGTAGAGGCTCTTCTAAAACTTGCTGTAAATTCACCTTGAAAGCCCGTAATACATACACTTGTTAACAACAACAACAACTACAACTACTACCCAGTATAGTCCCACAAAGTGGGGTCTGGGGAGGGTAATATGTAGACGGGCCTTACCCCTACCCGAAAGGGCAGAGAGGCTGTTTCCAATCGACCCTCGGCTCAGTGAAGGAAAGGAAAAACAAAAACAAAAACAAAAGATCATTAGTACCTCCAGCAGAAATAGCGTAAATAATTATCTAAACATAAGAACCATAAATAAAATAGCAGGCAATAATATCAAACAGTAACCACCATAAATAACTACCATAAGGTAGACACAATCCAATACACAAATCATCTATGGATAGCCCTGTCAAACCTCACCCAACCCCGGGTGAGGAGAACGAAGAACTCTAGGAGCCCCTATCCTACAACCGTGATACTAGACCTCCAGACTTTTAATCAGAGTAAGATAGTTTAAAAGGGGATTTGATTGTCCACGGATTGTTTTTAACTTTTTTATTCATGTGTAACTACTTTGAGAATCTTGTATTATCTAAGTTGTATGTATCTTGAGAATCTATTACAATGACATGGTTGATATCATTTTGCCAAAAGGCTCTATATTGAATTCCATCGAATAATAACTACTTGTTTAATGTGAAAATGAAGTATTCTTTTAAGTTTAAAATAGAAGACTTCCATTTTTTATATTTCAAATCCTAGTT
The DNA here is from genome assembly GCA_034376525.1 of Nicotiana benthamiana. Classification (NCBI taxonomy): domain Eukaryota; kingdom Viridiplantae; phylum Streptophyta; class Magnoliopsida; order Solanales; family Solanaceae; genus Nicotiana; species Nicotiana benthamiana. The sequence continues at coordinate 48,852,411 of CM067337.1, read as the reverse complement.
CCAGATGGGGATCAGATTTATCAGAACGGCTAGTACTTAAATAATTTTAAACAAGCCACCCTTGTAAGTGATGTAATAGCTGCTTTCTTAGCTAACAAGATCGCTTGCGACTTCTTGCAGGTTCTGGCTGATTCATCGTCCTCATCATACTTTGCCTGATATTATACATGGTTTGCCTTACATGAGAGATAGAATAAAGATAAAACAACGAGAATAATAGGCATTTTTCTTTTTAGTTTTGATCATTAATGAAATTATCTCTCTTATTATTATTATTATTTCTTTCATTGTTCTTCTGATACTGATGAGATTTTTGACTCAGCCTCTTTACATATTATAAAAATCTATTCTCCCACAGAACACAATCTGAATTGAAAATCTTTGATCCATTTCTTGCTTCTTTCTTTCCATCATCTGAATCCTTACGGTTTTCATGATCAAGTTTCTTGTGCAAGTGACCGCATGTGCTTTGGGTACACAAACGCTGGTTCCCCTCTTCATGAATCAGGGATTTGAAGTTTGTGGTGAAATCCTGCAAACTGATACAGTAAAACTACTGCGTATGCCTAACTGGGTCATTTCCCATCTCTAATAACTTGTTTTTTACCAGCATGCTTAGGAATGAGATGGCAGTTAAGTGCTCCATACAGAGCAATGTAAGAGGGAGGGTTTGTGGTATTCCACAGGTGTCCACTGCCCCCTCTTCACGATATCTTTTCCACAGCATGAGATCCTATCCACTTGTTTTAAGGTTTTTGCATGATGATGGTCTTGTCCCATTTCCTGCAATCTTTGGTTTCATGCAAGGCCAGATATGCTATTCATTTGTTTTATGATACTTTCTTCAGAGTCAGTTGGCGTTTCTTTCTCTCCAATAGGATTCCGTTTGCGCGAAACATAGTGATCAACAATGAAAGAGATGGCACTATTTTTTTTTTGAAATGGTAACATATTTCATTGATATATAATTCTCAGCGCCAAGATAGTGCTGAGGGAAAAGGTCCCTAGTTACAAGACTTACAAAAAAGAGAAGGATAGAACAAAAACAATACAAGTCATGTGTCATTTACAAGGATCCGATGAGATCAACTAGGGAATCTACATCTTGTACTAAGGCTTCTTTACACCAAGAGTGAAACAATGATATACAGTTCATTTTTAATCTTCTGTTCAGAATTTGCCGAGTCTTCAAAACATCTTGTACTCAATTACTCTGGTCACCTCCCAATCATTCAGTAGTCTTCTGAAGCTTAAATTCCAGCCTTGGTGACTCTAGGTATCAGCAATAGATGCATCTGTTTGCTGCGCTAAAGAGTATAGATCAGGGAAACTGTCTTTTAGTGGAGTATTCCTTATCCCCTCATCCTTCCAGAAGATAGTTTTTGCACCATTACCCACCTTCATGCTAGAATTGCTCATTAGGTTTTGCTAGAGAGAGATCTCCTTACACTCTCACCGTAAGGGCTAGTCTCTGAACCTGTGCTCCACTGGCCTTCAGTCCCATATTTTCCACATATAACTTTCATCCATAGGGCGTGTTCCCAAGGGGAATCTCCATAACCATTTCATAAGTATGCTCTTGTTATGCTGCCTCAAATTTCTGATTCCGCCACCTTCCTTTTTGCTAGACGTGAGAGTTTTCCATTTAACTAAACGGTAGCCTCTTTTCTCTTTATTCCCATGCCAAATAAAGTCCCTCCTCAAAGCATCAATCTTTTTCTCAACACTAACAGGTAGTGGAAAATTGACATCATGTAGGTGGGGAGGGAGTCCAGTACACTGTTGACTAGTGTAACCTTCCCTCCCGAGACCGGCACTCGATCATTAAACATTACCGAGCGAATCATCTCTGCTTATCAAATCTATTATAACTCCAAACTTTATATGCAACAAAGCAATACTTTAACCAATTACTTTTGATTAATTTATTTATTTAAATAAATAAACTCCAAAGCTTTATTCGTACTAACTACTGAATTACCGCTAAGTTATAAAAAAATAACATCTGAATCTCAACCCAATGACTATGTCTATGAAGCCTCAACTGATAAACTCACACACTGCTCAGGACATGAGATTTCCTGGCCAGTTCTCTAAATAAACAAAGAAATAGTTAAATGAAAATGACTCTAAGAATACTCCACGAACAAAAGCGGAGCCCACCAATATCACTGGAAGGGAAGGAAGTCCTAACTCGTAGCCTGCTCGCCTGCAAATTCGGTTCCTACGTTGTACCTCAGACTAACGCAGGTTCCCAAAAGAGAACGTCAGTACCATCCATTGTACTTAGTGAGTCTCAACAACAGGGGGATAAACTTTAATAACTTATACATTTCGAGCAAAGGTTCTAGATGCATGTAAAACATAAGGCTTATAAGAATAATTCTAAAATAATTGCATAATAGCAATTTATGAATATTCTAAAAGAAATTCTTTTCTTTTTTCTTTATTTAAAAAAATACTTCACTTTATACTTTGGAAGTTTCAACTACCCTGACTTAATTCTGTCTTAGTCACCATGTGATCGGCACGAGTTCGATCCCAACCTGATCGAATAGGCCCAATCCACGAGGTGCCACTCGCTTCATGGTTCTCAGCGCTCATGTATCATACCTTAGCATGTCTAAGTAAATCCTCAGCAACGAGTCCCTCGGCTCGTGTGCTCCCTACTTTGGCACAAGTAGTTTCAGGAAGTCGAACGCCGTGTTCAGGACCCTTGGCCTGGATGATGACCATTTCTCAGAATAAAGGATACTCCCCAAAAAAAATCTTTTCTTTCTAAAACCTCTTCTTGTGACTTTTCAAGTCTAAATCTTTTCTTTATAGAACATTATGTACATGCTCATAATGGTGTCCTTAAATCTAAAGGATGACATAAGAATGACATAAATATATAAGGATATTTCTAAAGATTCTTTCTTCTTCATAAAGTTTCAATATGAAATTAGCATATAAAAATAACACAAAAATCTGAAAAATTTCAGCACATATATCATATAGATCCTCTAATCTTTTGCTAGAACCGTTCTAAATTAATGGGTACTCACTCGCTCTAATTAAATAAGGATAAACTCTTTTAAGAAATTCATCAAACACCTTGTATGCGTGATTTCGTGAGTTAAACCACTTTAGTAAAGGGTTGTATCAACTCACCTCAAAACTTCTCAAGCCAATACGTAGGCCCCAGTCCATTTGACACCAGTCAAACAATCGATTCTACAACAACCAGTGTAGTTTAATCAATTTTAAAGTACTACACCTAAATATGAAATTTATTGATGATATAGGGGAAGAAGGGAATTAACTACTCAATTCTTAGCCATTACTACTTTAGGATAATTGATAATAGAGAATTTTGTATACCTGAATTCAGGAATAAGTGATTTGTAAAGTAGGTTTCCGTTGACTGCGTACTTGTTTGCTGCTTCTGTTTTTTTTTTCTCCGTGCGTCTGTGCCTTGCGTGAAGAGAACAATGTTCTGTTCTCTGTAATCCTTAAGACCCTTTTCTAATTCTTTTGCCTTAAAGGGTCAGGCTTGGTCACATGCTTGCTTTATTCTTTTCTGATTTGTTTTTGTCTCTGTTTTGTTTTACTGCAGTTTTTCACTTAACCATATGAGCCGAGGGTCGATTGGAAACAACCTCCCTGCCCTTCCGGGTAGGGGTAAAACTCGTCTACATATTACCCTCCCCAGACCCCACCTGGTGGGAATGTACTGGGTAGTAGTTGTTGTTGTTGTTGTTGTATTAACTTAACTAATATCTTCTTATACATTAATAATATTAAAATTACTAATATTTTTTTTGTATACCTAATTTTATATGTATACACACACACACACACACACACACACACACACATATATATATATATATATATATATATATATATATATATATATATATATATATATATATATATATATATATATATATATATATATATATATGTATATATATATTTTCACTATACGCAAAAATATAAATAATAGTAAAAACTAATAAATTAGTTTTATAATTAGTGTATCTTGAATCTTTTTTAAATTTGAGGAGTGTTACATCTTCCCTCCTTAAAAGCATTCGTTCTCGATTGTTGCTAGGGTCTTATTCTTAATATAGCAATCATCCTTTAGGTCCTGGAACCTCTTAAATTTTCTTACTACTTATTCTTTCAAGGGACTCAAAATTTTGGCTAAATCCTTAAATTTTCCAAAAATTTCGGCAGAATTTCCCTTATAAATTGGACTATCCAAAAATCCCTGCCACAAATACCACAACTACACCAACAACAACCAAACATACCATAACATGCCATTCATAGGCACCATACACAACTCATAAATTAATTACTCACACTCCGGCAAGGAGTCGCCACAATAACTTACAAGAATCTAATGCACAACTACTTTAGCACAAGTAAATCGCTTTAATGAATTAAATATACCCTGACATAAACGAAATCACTAAGACAACTAAATATAATCTAGGAAGGACATAAGCACTTGCTAACTTGTATTTAATAAATGGAATATAAATGTAAAACCGAACTTAGGTTCACATACCTTTTTCCTCAAATAAATATGCATATTTCTTTCTCATATCTTCCTCGACCTCCCATGTAGCCTCTTTTGAATCATGATTAATCCACAAAACTTTTACCGATGCTAAATATTTTATTCTCAACTTCCTTACTTGCCTATCGAGAATTTCTATAGGTACCTCTTCATAAGTCAAGCCTTCTTTAATTTCTATGGTATCGGTAGGTATTATATGCGACTCATCATGAATGTACTTTCTAAGCATAGACACATGAAAGACAAAGACAGGATGAACAGAGGACAACTCAACGGGTAGCGCTAGCTTATAAGCCACATTTCCTTTCTTTTCTAGAATTTCATAAGGTCCGATAAATCTAGGGCTAAGTTTCCCTTTCTTACTAAACCTCATAACTCTTTTCATTGGTGAAACTTTCAAAAACACCTTATCACCAACGATGAACTCTAACTCACGATGCCTCTTGTTAGAATAAGACTTTTGACGACTCTGAGCCGCTTTAAGTCTTTCTCTAATTAGCTGAACTTTCTCCAAGGCCTCACAAACAAACTCTGGACCAATCAACGACACCTCAGCTGGTTCAAACCAACCCACTGGAGACCTACATATCCGCCCATACAACGCTTCATAAGGAGCCATACCAATGCTGGCCTGATAGCTGTTATTGTAAGTAAACTCTATAAGTGGCAAGTGATCATCCCAATTACCTCCAAAATCTATAACACAGGCACACAACATATCTTCGAGAGTCTGAATGGTCCTTTATGCCTACCCATCGGTCTGTGGATAAAAAGCGGTGCTTAAATTGACCTTGGTACTTAATCTTTTCTGAAATGCCTGCTAAAATACGCTTTAAACTGAGGGCCTCTGTCCGATATGATTGAAAGTGGAGTACCATGCAATCGGACTATTTTTATGATGTACAACTGTGCATACTGCTATGCGGAATCTATCGTCTTTACTGGTAGGAAATGCGCGGACTTTGTCAGTCGGTCTACAATAACCCAAATTGAATCATGTTTACGGAATGTGCGAGGTAGACCTACTACGAAATCCATATTAATCATCTCCCTCTTCCACTGTGGTATCTCTATGTCTTGAGCTAGGCCACCAGGCCTCTGATGCTCGGCTTTGACATGCTGGAAATTTAAACATTTAGCCACATGATTTGCTACTTGTTTCTTCATGCCTTCCACCAATACAACTCTTTCAAATCTAAATACATTTTGGTAGCACCTGGGTGGATAGAGTACCTCGAACTGCGAGCTTCCTCCATTATGGCCTTCCTATGACCACCTACATCAGGCACACATAACCGATCATTCAACTTCAAAACTCCATCACTTCCTAGAGTGAAGGCAGTGATTTCTTTGTTCCTGACTCCTGCTTTTTAATTTCACCAAGTACGGATCTTCGTCTTGCTTAGCCTTAACATGCACAACAAGGGAGGATTGCTCTAAGGCATAAGCAGTTATATCTCCATCTTCGGTCTCAACCAATCTAATTTCATCATTTGCTGGTTTTTGAATTTATCGACCCAAAGATCGCCTTTGTTCTGCAAGATGGGCCAAAACGCCCATTGACTTCCTACTAAGTGCATCTGCTACCACATTATCTTTGCCCGGGGTGATAAAAGATATTTATGTCATAATCTTTCAATAGCTCGAGCCACCTTCTCTGTCTCAAATTTAGTTCTTTTTGCTTGAAAATGTACTGGAGGCTTTTGTGGTCTATAAACACTTCAGAATGCTTGCCATAAAGGTAATGTCGCCATATCTTTAATGCAAACACCACTGCTGCAAGCTCCAAGTCGTGTGTGGGGTAGTTCTTTTCATGATTCTGTAACTGCCTGGAAGCATAAGCAATGACTTTTCCATTTTACATAAGAACACAACCAAGACCCACTCTGGAGGCATCATAATACACTGTGAAACCACCTGAGCCTGTCGATAAGGTTAACACAGGTGCAGTGGTCAACCTCTTCTTTAACTCTCGAAAGCTTTGGTCACAAGCGTCTGACCATTGGAACTTGACTGCTTTCTGAGTCAACTTAGTTAATGGAGCTACAAGTAAGGAAAACCCCTCCACAAACCTTCTATAGTAGCCAGCTAACTCCAAGAAACTCCTTATTTCGGTTGGCGTCGTCTGCCTAGGCCAGTTCTTGACTGTTTCTGTCTTCTATGGGTCTACTTTTATTCCTTCACTAGATACTACGTGGCCTAAGAATGCCGCTGACTGCAACCAGAACTCACATTTTGAAAACTTGGCATAAAGTTTATTCTCCTTCAAGGTCTGCAAGGCTATTCTGAGGTGTTCTGCATGACATCCTTGCTCTTTGAGTACATCAAAATATCGTCTATAAACACAATAATAAAGGTATCCAGGAATGTCTTGAAAATTCTGTTCACGAGGTCCACGAATGCAGCTGGAGCATTTGTCAACCCAAAGTACATCACAAGAAATTCGAAGTGCCCGTAGCGAGTTCTAAAGGCTGTTTTAGATATATCCTCTTTTCTGATTCTCAACTGATAGTATCCCGAACTCAAGTCTATTTTTAAAAAGTACTCTGCACCCTGAAGTTGATCAAATAAATCATTAATTCTTGGCAGTGGTTACTTGTTCTTAATGGTAACTTTATTCAACTGCCAATAGTCGACACAGATTCTTAGAGACCCATCTTTCTTTTTGACAAACAGGACCGGGGCACCCCACGGTGAAACACTAGGTCTGATGAAGCCTTGTCAAGAAGGTCTTTTAACTGTTCTCTCAACTCATTAAGTTCTGCTGGAGCCATCCTATAAGGAGGTATAGATATGGGCTGAGTTCCTGGCATGAGATCAATGCCAAAGTCTATGATTCTTTCAGGAGAAGTCCGGGAAGGTCATTTGGGAAAACTTCTGGAAATTCTCTAACAAGTGGCACTGACTGAAGAGTTGGTGGTTCTGATTCTGGATTAATAATGTGGGCCAAATAGGCGAGACACCCCTTACCGATAATTCGTTGTGCCTTAAGGTAAGAAATAAACTTACCTACAAGCGATGCTGAACTACCCTTCCACTCTATGACTTGTTCATTTGGAATTTGGAACCTGACTATTTGGCATGACAATCTAACATGGAATAGTAGGAAGACAACCAATTCATACCCATAATCACATCAAAATCCATTCTAACTCTATGAGATCGGCTTTGGTGTTGCGACCTTTAACTGAAACTATACAACCTCTATAGACTCTGGTGACTTTCACTGATTCGCCAACTGGAGTAGATACTAAGAATGGCTCACTAAGTTGTTCAGGTTCTAGACCGAGGTTAATTGCAAAGTATGGAGTCACATATGAAAACGTTGAACCTGGATCCATTATGGCTTAAGCATTATGTGAGCAGACTAAAAGCATACCTGTAATAACTTCTGCAGATGCCTCTGCACTCTAACGATCAAGTGTAGCAAACAAACGGGGTTGTCCCCTGTCCTGAATAACTCGATCTACACCTCTACTTGCCCCTTGCCCGTCCTGATTATGAGAACCACGCCGAGGAACTAGAAGGACGAGTTGATCTACCACTAAAATTACGTCTCAACTTTGGGCAGTTGGTCTTTATATGACCAATGTCTCCTTAATGGTAGCAACCATGAAACCCGAGCTTGCGCTGACCTGAATGCTGTCGCTTACATATTCCACAAATACCTTGCTGGTGTGAATGTTGCTCAGCATGACTCTGGCTATGTGAGGATGACGTCCTACAATTTTGATTCTGGCGAGACTGATTTCCATAACTCTGAGCACGTACGAAGGAAGACCCACCACCTGACTGATGACTGGACCGAGATGGTACTAATGAGTTCTTATTAGAGGTATCCCTTCCACCTCCGATGTCCGAGATTTCTTGTTATGCTCTTTCTCTTCTCTCCTTTGTTGTCTGTCTTTTTCTAAGTGCTTGGCGAACCCCACAACAGATGAGAAAGCTTTCATTCCTACTACTGCAGCTGATGTCGTATCCTTAATGTGGTAAGCCAAACCGCCAACAAACTTGCGAATCTTTGCTTTTTCTGTCTTAGCCATGTGAGGATCATGCTTAGCTAACCTTATGAATTCCATGTAGTACTCTTGCACACTTTTATTCCTTGCTTGAGCTGTTCGAATTCTGTAGCCTTAGCTGCCATATCCTATTTTGGGATAAAGTTAGCTATAAAGGCCTATTCAAATTCTTCCCAAGTAGGAAGACCATCATATTCATCTCTCTCTTTTTACCACATCTCAAACCAAGCGCCAGCCACATCTCTAAGCTGGTAAGCAGCCAACTCCACAGTTTTGTCATCAAATACTTTCATCACTCGGAGGGCTTTCTTAACACCTTCCATCCATAACATTGGATCTTCATCAACTATATAACCATGGAACACTCGAGGACTCAACTTCATAAATTCATTCACTCTTGAAAACTCAAAATTGTTCTGCCTATTTGTTGAGGGGGAATCTTATCTCTTTTCTCGTTCTGGTTGGCCAGAAAGGCCTTAAACATCTCCATAGCACTGTTGACTGTTTTGAACATCTGACCACCTATGGGGATATAGTTGTTTGAATCAGAGCTGCTGTTGGGGTTGGCATTGGATCCTGAGGTAGTTTCTCATCATACTCCACCCCTTCTTCATGTTCAACCTGGGGTACTTGAACCCTCTTGTGGATTTACCATTCCTTTTTTGAGTTCGAGCCTTTTTAGTTATGCCTTGAGCCACGATAGTAGCAATAGTTTCTTGAGCAGCATCCTGAGTGCCGGTGTCAGAGTTTCGAGTACGAGCCATCTCTAAGAGTTTTGGAGAAAAGAATACATTAAATAATTTTTTAGAGGTAGGCTCTACTACACAATCTAAAGTATGAAAAAATGAGATTTTCCCTAAATGCTTGTAGCCTCCTGTTTATAAGTATGGCACGCTTCATACCCATAAAAAAGACTCTACTAACACGGCTTCATAGACCCCTAGGAATCCATAAACCTGAGGCTCTGATACTAAGTTTGTCACGACCCATTTTCTGAACAAGCCGAGACCGGCACTCGATCATTAAACATGACCGAGCAAACCATCTATGCTTATCAAACCTATTATAACTCCAAAATTTATATGCAACAAAGCAATACTCCAACCAAATACTTTTGAGTAATTTAAATATTTAAATAAATAAATTCCAAAGCTTTATTCATAATAACTACTGAATTACTGCTAAGTTATAAAAATAACATCTGAATCACAACCCTATGATTATGTCTATGAAGCTTCTACTGATAAACTGACGCACTGCTCAGGACATGAGATTCCCTGGCCAGTTATCTAAATAAACAAAGAAATATCTAAATGAAAATGACTCTAAGAATACTCCACGAACAAAAGCGGAGCTCACCAACATCAGTGGAAGGGAAGGAAGTCCTAACTCGTCGCCTGCTCGCTTGCAAATCCGGTTTCTACGTAGTACTGCAGACCAACGTAGGTTCCCAAATGAGAACGTCAGTACCATCTATTGTACTCAATGAGCCTCAACAACATGGGGAGAAACTTTAATAACATATACATTACGAGCAAAGGTTGTAGATGCATGTAAAACATAAGGCTTATAAGAATAATTCTGAAATAATTGCATAAAGCAATTTTTGAATATTCTAAAAGAAATTATTTTCTTTTTTCTTTATTTAAAAAATTACTTCACTTTATACTTTGGGAGTTCCAACTATCCTGACTTAATTCTGTCTCAGTCACCGTGTGATCGGCTTGAGTTCGATCCCAACCTGATCGAATAGGCCCAATCCACGAGGTGCCACTCGCTTAATGGTTCTCAGCGCTCATGTATCATACCTTAGCATGGATAAGTAAATTCTCAGCAACGAGACCCCCGGCTCGTGTGCTCCCTACTTTGGCACAAGTAGTTTCAGGAAGTCAACACCTTGGTCAGGACCCTCGGCCTGGATGATGACCCCTTCTCAGAATAAAGGATACTCCCCCAAAAAAATCTTTTCTTTCTAAAACCTCTTCTTGTGACTTTTCAAGTCTAAATCATTTCTTTATAGAACATTATGTACATGCTCATAATGGTGTCCTTAAACCTAAAGGATGACATAAGAATGAAATAAACATATAAGGATATTTCTAAAGATTCTTTCTTCTTCATAAAGTTTCAATATGAAATTAGCATATAAAAATAACACAAATCTAAAATATTTCAGCACATATATCATTTAGATCCTCTAAACTTTTGCTAGAGCCGTTCTAAATTAATGGGTACTCACTCGCTCTAATTAAATAAAGATAAACTCTTTTAAGAAATTCATCAAACACCTTGTATGCGTGCTTTTGTGAGTTAAACCACTTTAGTAAAGTGTTGTATCAACTCACCTCAAAACTTCACGAGCCAATACATAGGCTCCAGTCCAATTGACACCAGTCAAACAATAAATTCTACAACAACCGGTGTATTTTAAACATTTTAAAGTACTAAACCTAAATAAGAAATTTATTGATGATATAGAGGAAGAAGGGAATTAACTACTAAATTCTTTGCCATTACTATTTTAGGATAACTGACAATAGAGAATTATATATACCTGAATTCAAGAATAAGTGATTTGTAAAGAACCCTATGTTTTCTGTTGACTGCATACTTGTTCGCTGCTTTTGTTTTTTTCCCTCTGTGCGTCTGCGCCTTGCGTGAAGAGAATAATGTTCTGTTCTCTCTAATCCTTAAGACCCTTTTCTAATTCTTTTGCCTTAAAGGGCCAGGCTTGGTCACGTGCTTCCTTTATATTTTTTTGTTCCCCCTTTTTTTAGTTAACTATTAACTTAAATTAACTAATATCTTATTATACTTACTTTTAACCATTAATAATATCAAAATTAATAATATTTTTTGTATACCTAATTTTATATATATATATATATATTTCACTATACGCAAAAATAAAAATAATAGTAAAAATAGTAAATTAGTTTTATATTTAGTGTATCTTGAATCTTTTTAAATTTGAGGAGTGTTACATAGTGGTAGCCCCAAATAGGTGGTAGGAATAGATCTTACTTCACTTCCTAGGGAACCAGCTAGTCTTTGAAGATCTGTGACCTTATTAACAGTGAAAATCAAGGATTTACTCCTGTTCACATGTAAACCTGAGATGGCATCGTAAACAGTCAAAATTAATCTCAGGTGAGTAACCTGCTCCTCCTTTTCATCACAAAAAATAAGTGAGTCATCAACATAAAGAAGATGAGAGATTTCCATGACACTACTAGCATTATTGGAAACCCCGAAGCCCCTATTCCAACCCGCCATGTTCGTTTTTTTGATCATGTAGGCCAACCCTTCCATAGCAATAATAAAAAGGAAAGGGGAGAGAGTATCTCCCTACTTTAGCCTCTCTGAGATGGAAAAAAGCCTTCCGGGGAGCTATTGATAAGGATGGAAAATCTGACATTTGTGATACATAACTGAATCCACCTAATCCTTTTGTCGCCAAAACCCAAATCTCTGAGGAGCTTTAAAAGAAAACTCCAGTTAATGTGATCGAAGGCCTTTTCAATGTTCAATTTGCACAAGATGCCTGTGCTCTTCTCCTTGATTCTGGAATCCACACAATCAAATTTGTCTGCCTTTAATAAAGGCCATTTTTTGCATCCACCAATTTATGAATCGCCTTCTTCAATCTGTCTGTTAAAACCTTGGATATGATTTTGTAGACACTCCCTATTAGACTTATGGGTCTATAATCCTTCAACTCACCTGCCCCTATCTTCTTAGGAATTAATGCTAAGAAATGTGGCATTAAAGCTTTTTTCAAAATACCCATTGGTGTAAAAATTATGGAAGGTGTTCAATAGGTCCACCTTAATCATATCCTAACAATGGCGAAAGAATCCCATCAAGGCTAGCAGCCTTATCTGTTGCACATGCTCTAAGGCCCTCCAATAGTTCCTCCTCATCAAACTCTCTTTGAAGCCACTGCACCTCAGTTTCGTTGATCTTGGAGCCGTGTGGATAGTTAAACTCTGGCCTCCGTTCCTCTGGTTCTTTGTAGAGCTGTTGGTAAAATGATAGAATCTCAACCTTGATTATATTCAAATCCTCCACCTGCGTACCATTGATGTTAAGTTTGTCACTGGTGTTGAACTTCCTATTTGCATTGGCCACCTTATGGAAGAATTTTGTGTTTCTATCCCCTAGTTTCAACCATTGGACTCTGGATTTTTGTCTCCAAGAGATCTCTTCATTTTTTGCAATTTCTTCTAGTTCCATGACCAAGCTTGATTTTCGGATCAGTTCATCGTCACTGAGATCTCTTCTTTCTTGCGCAGCATCAAACTCAAAAATTATGTTCAAACATTTTATTTTCTTTGTTTCTAGATTTCCTCCTAGAGATCAGCCTTATTCTCTAAGCTTGCCTTTTAGGAGCTTTAATTTTTTAGCGAGGATGAAATCTGGTATGCCCTGAATGTCAAAAGAAGACCACTAGTCTACGACCTTTTCTCTGAAACCTTCAACACCCAACCACCAATTTTAAAATTTGAAGTATGATTTGACATTCTCCTAATACCCAGAGTCGAGGGCAATGGGGGAGTGATCTGATGATACTTTAGATAGAATTGACTGCCTGGTGTTTCTGAAATTTTTATCCCACTCTGAAGAGAACAAAATTCTATCAATTCTGGAGGCAATATGAGTGTTGTTTCCCCTGGTCCAAGTGTAAATCCATCCTAATAACGGAGGGTCAATGAGTTCCATGTCATCAATAAAGCTAGTGAAGTGAGAAATAGCTCTAGTGATGGAGTTGCCGTTTCTTCTTTCATCAGTGAATCTTGTGCTATTGAAATCTCTGCAAACGACCCAAGGCTCTACACAGAGTCCCCTTGAAGCAGCAAATTCCCACCAAACATTCTTTTTCTTTAATCTACAGTGTGGCCCATAGACTCCTGTCAGATGCCATTTAAAGTTTTGAATCAGAGACTCAAAACTACATGTAATAGTGTAGCTTCCTATACTGATTGCATCCTCTCTCCAAACCCTGCTATCCCACATAACTAGGATGCCTCCTTCTTCTACTAGCCTCTAGTCATCAAAATTTGATCCACCTGTTGTCCTAACTTTATTTCACAAACCATTGAATATCCCCATCCAATTTGGTCTCTTGGAAGCAATATATGTTTGCCTTCCATCTCTCAATTAGCATTTTAACTATAGATCTTTTGACCCTTCGGTTCAATCCCCTAACATTTCAAGAAATAGTTTTTACCTTCATTGATAACTATTGCTGATGGATTTCCCCCTGTTCCTTGAGCTTGACTCTGGGAAGTTCATATTGAGGACTAGGTTTTGAACTTCCAAAATCCCTTTATTCCTTTTTGGAGTAGAGGCTGATTTTAGTGCATCCTCCAACCTTTTCACATGCCTTCTCTCGTCAATTTTCATAAAAAGTGATAGAGCTTCTTCCTCACATCCCTGAAAATTCACCCTATAGGACTTGCTCGTCTTCAATATATATTTGCAAACCCAAAGAGAAGTTTCTGCCTCTGCCTCAAGGAAACAAGTGTCTAGAAGTTCAGGTTCATCCACTAACCAACTTTCAAGATCATCAGCATCAACTGACTGCGTGTTATTTGTGACGCATTGAGAGAAGGAAATAATATCCCCTGGCTTGAATATTACACCGTCTTCTTCTTGTGTATCTTGCGATTGAGATTCCTCAAACTTTAGAATTTCACGGGCTATTTTTTCACCATCCGAAATTAGAAGAGGAAGAGAAGAGGGCTCAGAGAAAGTAAGTGGATGGTTCGAATTGAACTCATCCACCATTGGGTCCTCGCAGGTGGATCTTTCGAGAATATCGAAAATGTTGGTAAGTTGGATATTAAAGCCCAATTCCGGGCTTCTTAAAAGACCCGATTTGGGCTTAGAAAATTGGCATTCTGAAGGCCCAAACGAAACCCCCTCTTTGTTTATAATTGGCCCCTTATTATAGACCCCCTCTGATTTTAGAAAAAAGTCACACCCACGTGCCCCCGTTAGGCTTGTGCACCAACCCTACCATCTCTTGCCTTATAGACCCAGCCGTAGGGTTGTTACCCCTACACCCTACTTTTGAAGCATCTTCTTTGCTAACTGTGGACCAGCTCGCCGGAGACTCACACCACACCGGAATTGTGAAAACAACACCATTTTTTTCAAGCTCTATGGTTTTATGGATCTGATTAAAAGGCCCCTTAACTTTGAAGCGAGCCCACTTCAAATGATTTCTCAACGAAGTTTCTTCTTTGGTGTTGATCCATCCCCCATATTTGTCTCCAATTTTTTTGAAGATGTTTTGGTACCAAAGATGAAGGGGGATCCCTAGAAGTCTCACCCATACCCAATCTGGAGAAACACCAGTCGGAAAGCAACCTATTGTCGGCGACCACCATTCAAGATTCATCAATTGATTTCGCCATTTCCATTCCCTAATTCTAATGTGTTCTGCCATTTTCCTTGAAGGAAATTCAAATAGGAATTTTGTACCATGCATCTCATACATCTGCACCCCTGGGACTTCACTCCATTTGCTTCTTGTCCATCTTCTAACGTCGGACAGAGTTGGAATTTCCTTCAAATCTCTGAAGCTCCCAACTAGACATACGTAGAGTACATGTTAAGTAGATAAGTGAAAGTACAAGAGGGGGAGGGGTGAATTGTAAATATTTAAACTAAATTGCTTATTAGTTGACTAATTTGATGGGTAGTCGACTAGATATAATTATCCAACAGATATGCAGCGGGAAGTAAATTGTATAAAGTCAATGCAAGAATTAAAGATACCTGAATTTTATACTGGTTCAGATTCAATGTGAATCCTAGTCTAGTCCCCTTGGGTTACAAGGGAGTTCTTTTTAAGTAAACGTGTTTCTCCGAGTACAGTTGTAGTGAGTTTGCACACAGTTTTTCTCGCACTCGTTTTTGATACACTGCCTCATCAGTGTTATGCTCTTTTTTATTCCTTGACTTGTCACACAGCAGATCTTAGTGAACTAGAATATTTGTTTGCACTAGAATAAAGAGAGTGATTTTTTGTTTGATCAAAGTATATCAGATTAGGGTTTAAGACGGGGTATAAATGCTTTGATGGATGGACGATACTTGACAACCCAATATATTTGATCCTGAATTGATTCTTTCCAAGAATAAGATAGTTAGACGTTACTTCTCCTTGATTTCCTTCCTTCAGCAGAAGTATGAATGAAAACTTGCTCCTTGATTCTTGGTTCTTCCAAAATTAGTTGCGTACCAATATTCTCATATCTTTCGATCTTCTGGGATGCTGCCCTTGATTTGTGCCTTAAGCTAGGCTTGCTTGATTTTCCATCGCAGCTAATCGTTTAATCTTTGCTGATGGATTGACTGATTGAATTCCTTCCAAATTCACGAGTCCTTTCCTTAGTTGTCTAGATTTGCTAATTGAATGGTGATCTTGATAATGTATTTCTTCCCTTAATTATCAGGATTGATTCCAGCAATCGCGTGATATCTTCTTCACTTATGGTAATTGAGTTCCTACACATGTATATTGTTTGCATCAGTAAAACTGGATCTAAATATCTCCCCTTTTTGGATGATGGCAAAATAATATAAAGAGGTAAATACCCGTCGACTTCCCTGTGTTTTATTCCCCCTCAATGTACGCTAGTTGACTCCATGATACTCCCCCTCAATGTATGCAGTCGACTTTCTGTGACAATTTGACTTCTCCTAGCTGTACATATATAAATATACAGTGTTCCTGTACAAATATACATATTCTTTCTTCCCTCTTTTGGCATCAGCAAAGAGGGAATAAAACGATAGCTAAACGTAATAGATTGCATTAAGGCAGAGAAGGTAAAGTGATTATCCAACGATTGGGAAGACAACCCACAAAAGCAGCACAACAGAACAAAATTATCCAAAAGCTGAAAATACAGCCCAAAAACCAACATAAAATAAAGTGTCTCTTAAACAACTACACTAGCAACGCAGAAAATACGTAAGGGTGTTGCAGATGGCCTTCTTAAGTTGTTCGAAGCTTGAATTCGCTGAGACACTCACACCGTCCAACCTATCATGAATTTCGCTGAAATCTTTGACAACATTCTCCCTAACTTTGAGACCCTGTTTCCTTGGAAATTGCATGAATGTCACCAACAGTAGACTGAGTTCTGTGAGAAGGTTCTTGATTTCAGAGAGTTGAAAGTTAATAGCACGAACCGTTTCACCAAGCTCAGAACTGTAAGGAGTAAGAGGAAGAACGGAGGCGTAATTAAAGCACGAGAAAAGGACAATTATAGTAAATAAAAAATTAACTAAGCACATAGGTTCTAAGAGTTATTGGAAGTGCAAATAATGCCAACTAAATTTCTTAAAGCACAAAATCTCTCTTCTAATAAAGGCTTAGTAAAAATGTCACCTAGTTGAGCAGAAGATAAAACAAAATATATTTCTATGTCTCCCTTAAGAACATGATCTCTAATAAAGTGATGCTTAATATCTATATGCTTTGCTCTAGAATGATGCACAAGATTTTTTGAAAGACAAATAGCACTAGAGTTATCACAAAAAAATTGCATAGGTTTAAACGGAAGTTCATAGTCACCCAATAGATGAGACATCCACAGTAGTTGTGCGCAACATTGTCCAATAGCAATATATTGAGCTTCAGTAGTGGAAAATGCAAATGATGCTTGCTTTTTACTATTCCAGGATATTAATGCCTTTCCCAGTAGTTGACATGTACCACTTGTGCTTTTTTCTATCATCTTTATCACATCCAAGGTCAGCATCTGAAAAACCTTCTAATTTAAAAGAGTTAGAGCGAGGATATCATAATCCATAAGAAACAGTTCCAATGAGATATCGAATGATTATTTTTACAGCAGTTAAATGTGACTCCTTGGGAGCTGACTGAAACCTGGTATATTTGCATACACTGAACATAATGTCTGGTCGACTTGCTGTCAGATACAACAATGATCCAATCATTCCACGATATTTAGATTCATCAACTGGAGTACCCTGTTCATCTTTGTCAAGATTTGTAAAGGGGCTCATTGGAGTGTCGATTGATTTTGCATTGCTCATTCCAAATTTTTGAATCAACTCATTTGTGTATTTAGTTTGACATATGAAGGTTCTTTCTTCATATTGTTGAAGGTGTAGCCCAAGGAAGAACGTGAGCTTACCTGTAAGACCTCGTTTAACCTCGTTTGGAAATCATTGATATATTTGATATGTGTGCTTTGGTTGTATTAGCATGATTTCCAGGTATAGGTTTTGATGAATGACAAACAATGAAGTCAATTGTCAAACAACGATATTGTATGACAAACGATGAAGATGCATTAGCAAACAATCGAGATGGTTGACGAATCAATGATGATGAATCAAACAATCAAGATTGGATGCCAAGAAGCATATTGATGAAGGGATTGCTTAGACAAGCCAAGACGAGCTCAAAAGTTCAAGACCGAAGACCCAAGGCGTAGGTCGTTAGGTAGAACCAATGTAAGAGCAAAGTTTAAGTTATCTCGTCTTTTGGCTCAACATAGGTCATCATAAATATGCATAAAATCGTTTTATCAAATTATATTTATCATAAACATATTCCATACACTTCATACAAAATGATTTTAACGTTTTAATTTTAACCAAAATGGTTTTTGAAGTAAGTTTTCACTTCTGGACAGAATGAGAGAATAATCGATTATTGCAAAGCTAATAATCGATTATTGAGGAAATTTCCAGCAAAACTGGAAATTCCAGAATGTGAGAATAATCGATTATTGTATAGTGAATAATCGATTATTCTAGGAAATTCCAGCTTTGCTGGAAATTCCCGAGAAGTAAGATAATCGATTATCCTCTTGGAAATAATTGATTATCTTGTATCCGTTGCCTTCCAACGACTAGTTTTCTGAACGTTAAAGTCACATAATCGATTATGCAAAGTCAATAATCGATTATTCTGTTGGAAAATCAGATTTAGTGTTTGAACGTTGGGCAACGGCTATATCACCTCCACACCCTATAAATAGAGGTCTTTGGAGCTGATTTTAGATGAACAACATCTCTCATTATTCTTGAACATATTGATAACATTTATGCATCATATTTAGAGCTTTTGTTGAGCCATTTGAGAGACAAATTTGTGTTGTTCATAGAGCTTATATTGTATTTCTTTATCTACTCCTCTTAGAGAGTTCTTGTTGTAAAAGAGAAAGGTTCTTAAGAAGACCATACCTTCTCATTGAGCGTTGGGTTTGCTAAGTACCTTCAATCTTAGTGTGTGAAGTCTTGTGGTGCGGTATCCAAGAGCAAGGTGAAGTCTTGAGGTGAGGTATCCTCGAGCAAGTTGAAGTCTTGTAGAGCGTACATCTACGAGCAAGTGTAAAGGTTTGTTAGGCACCCGTAAGCTTAACGGAGTTAGTGTAAACTCGAGAGAGTCTCTCGGGAGACTGGACTAACCACACGTTGTGGTGAACCAGTATAAATTCGGTGTGTCCTCTCCTTACTCTTTTAATTACTGCACTTACTTTACTCCTGCAATTTTAATTCCGCAAAAATTTACCGACATTCTCGTGCCTCACTATTCACCCCCCTCTAGTGAAGGGCATAAATCCTAACAGTTGGTATCAGAGCCTAACTCTCTGAAAGCCTTAACCGGTTGAGAGAACGATATATCATTTCTTGTTGAGAATGTTGAACGCAGGTATGATGAGCGAAGGACGCTCTACCATTAGGCCTCCACTATTTGATGGAACCAATTATACATATTGGAAAGAGAGGATGAGAATATTCATCCAATCAAATAACTTTTGATTATGGCACATCATCAAGAACGGTGAACAAATGCCGACAAAGAAAGTTGGGGAAATCATGGTTCCAAAGGAGGAAGATGAATATAATGCCGAAGATATCAAGAAGGTTGAAAATAACGCAAAGGCCATCAATATGTTGTATTGTGCCGTGAATCCGGATGACTATCGGAAGATCTCTTGCTGCACAACCGCCAAAGAGATGTGGGATAAGCTTGAAATCACTTATGAAGGTACGCCTCAAGTCCGAGAAGCTAGAGTTGATTTTCTAACACATGAATATGAACTCTTTAGAATGAAGGAGCCTGAAAGCATCGATGATATGTTTGATCGATTCTCAATGATCATCAACGATCTCCATGCTCTTGGGAAAGTATATTCGAACAAAGATCTTGTTCGAAAAATCCTGCGGAGTCTCACTCCCAAATGGCGTTCTAAAGCCAATGCCATCCAAGAGTCGATAGGAATCACGGACATCACAATTGATGGACTAAGAGGTAACCTCAAAACTTATGAAAGCAAAATTCTTAAACCGTCATTTGGAGATGAGAAAAGTCCAGGTATTGCCTTCAAAGCCTCATCTTCTAAAAGATTAGAAGTAAGTGATTCGGAAAGCGATGATGATACTATTTCCAACGATTTAATTGAAAAGTTTTATAAGTTTATGAAGAAGGAAATGAAGAAGGAAGAACCAAGTCCTTCATGCCATAATTGTGGAAAACTTGGCCACACCAAGTCACATTGTCCAAAACCCAAGGACAAGAAGAAGAAGAAACACCAAAGGCGCGTGACATGGGATTCGGACAGCTCGGGTGATGAAACTGCCGCCCTATGCCTCATGGCCAACGAGGAAGAAGAGGTAAGTACTTCTAACTCTTACTCTTTTGAAGAATTACAAGAAGCTTTTCAAGAATTATATGATGAATTGAAAAAGTCTTCAAAAATCTCCAAAGAGGCCAAGGCTAAAATTAAAGTTTTAGAAGAGAAAAATAAATTTTTGGAAAATGACAATATTGATCTTAGAAATAAAATTAAGGAGATGAATGAAGCCTCTTCAATTGATCAAAGTTCTAATTGTTCTTCTTGTGATTCTTTGAAAATAGAGAACATAGAACTTAGGAACACACTAGAAAAAAGTAGTGTAAATGATTCTAAAGCAATTGAAGAAATTAAGAAGAAAAAGCCCAGGAAAAAATAAAAGGCGTAAGAAGAATATTA
The DNA here is from genome assembly GCA_034376525.1 of Nicotiana benthamiana. Lineage (NCBI taxonomy): Eukaryota > Viridiplantae > Streptophyta > Magnoliopsida > Solanales > Solanaceae > Nicotiana > Nicotiana benthamiana. Next base: position 48,831,790 of record CM067337.1, on the reverse strand, counting down.
GAAAGGATGATAGAAATGAGGTTGGACCACCTAGAAATAATTCTAGGAACTTCATTAATGAGTTTAGAATTAATCATTTTAGACCACCTAGAAACGGCTCTAGGAATTTTGTTAATGAGTCTAGAATGAATCATTTTAGACCACCTAGAAATGACTCTAGGAATCTCAATACTTCTAGGAATAACGACGTTAGATCACCTAGAACGTTTTTGCCTCAACCAAGACATATGCACAACCCGAATGTTATATGTCATTATTGCAACCGGGTAGGACACATAACACCCGTATATTTTGCAAAACATAGGGATTTATCTTTTAGCTATGATTATTATTTGCCTAATCCCCAAGGACCCAAAAGTGTTTGGGTACCTAAAACCTATTTTTAGGTACGTTTGCAGGTGTGCTTGAAGACTACAATATCGTAGTAGATGCACCAAGCACGAAACCTTATTGCATCGAGGGGGAATTTCGGTTAGTTATCATATTTTTGATAAAAATGTAATAGTTGATATGTGTTAACAATTGATATGTCTTTGTTAACAATTGGTATCAATTATTTTTGTTGATTCACGTTTTGATAACTTTTATTTTGAATAACAATTGGTATCAATTATTTTTGTTAAAAATAATGATTGATTCATGTTTTGATGAATATTATTTTTGGTTTGAATAACAGTTGGTATTTTCTTGAAAAATAAATGATTCATGTTTTTAATACAACTATTGGTTTGTTAAAAATTAACAGTTGATATGTTTTTAAGTAATATGATTTGCTAAAAATAACCTTTAATATGGTTGTTATGTTTTTACTAACATTTGGTATCATTTTATGTTTGGTATGATTTTTAATTATTTGAAAATCGTCATTATGTATATTCCTCATTGTATTTCCTATTTTATTTTTGACACTAACAGTTGGTATACCCAAAATGGGGAAGTGTCAAAAGGGGGAAGTAGGCTTTGTATAATCTTTTTGCTAATGCCAAAAGGGGGAAGAGCTTAGGCGATATGCATCTAATAAGGGGGAATGTCTCTACCTTTTAGTATGCCTTATTTGAGGGGGAATACTCAATTAAGGGGGAATATTTTGCATGACTTATATGTTGAGATATAGCATATCTTTAGGGGGAACCCGATATGCATATCTCCTATTGTTTGTCATTATCAAAAAGGGGGAAATTGTAAGACCTCGTTTAACCTCGTTTGGAAATAATTGATATATTTTATATGTGTGCTTTGGTTGTATTAGCATGATTTCCAGGTATAGATTTTGATGAATGACAAACAATAAAGTCAATTGTCAAACAACGATATTGTATGACAAACGATGAAGATGCATTAGCAAACAATCGAGATGGTTGACGAATCAATGATGATGAATCAAACAATCAAGATTGGATGCCAAGAAGCATATTGATGAAGGGATTGCTTAGACAAGCCAAGACGAGCTCAAAAGTTCAAGACCGAAGACCCAAGGCGTAGGTCGTTAGGTAGAACCAATGTAAGAGCAACGTTTAAGTTATCTCGTCTTTTGGCTCAACATAGGTCATCATAAATATGCATAAAATCGTTTTATCAAATCATATTTATCATAAACATATTCCATACACTTCATACAAAATGATTTTAACGTTTTCATTTTAACCAAAGTGATTTTTGAAGTAAGTTTTCACTTCTGGACAGAATGAGAGAATAATCGATTATTGCAAAGCTGATAATCGATTATTGAGGAAATTTCCAGCAAAACTGAAAATTCCAGAATGTGAGAATAATCGATTATTGTATAGTGAATAATCGATTATTCTGGGAAATTCCAGCTTTGCTGGAAATTCCCGAGAAGTAAGATAATCGATTATCCTCTTGGAAATAATCGATTATCTTGTATCCGTTGCCTTCCAACGACTAGTTTTCTGAATGTTAAAGTCACATAATCGATTATGCAAAGTCAATAATCGATTATTCTGTTGGAAAATCAGATTTAGTGTTTGAACGTTGGGCAACGGCTATATCACCTCCACACCCTATAAATAGAGGTCTTTGGAGCTGATTTTAGATGAACAACATCTCTCATTATTCTTGAACATATTGATAACATTTATGCATCATATTTAGAGCTTTTGTTGAGCCATTTGAGAGACAACTTTGTGTTGTTCATAGAGCTTATATTGTATTTCTTTATCTACTCTTCTTAGAGAGTTCTTGTTGTAAAAGAGAAAGGTTCTTGAGCAGACCATACCTTCTTATTGAGCGTTGGGTTTGCTAAGTACCTTCAATCTTAGAGTGTGAAGTCTTGTGGTGTGATATCCACGAGCAAGGTGAAGTCTTGAGGTGAGGTATCCTCGAGCAAGTTGAAGTCTTGTAGAGCGTACATCTACGAGCAAGTGTAACGGTTTGTTAGGCACCCGTAAGCTTAACGGAGTTAGTGTAAGCTCGAGAGAGTCTCTCGGGAGACTGGACTAACCACACGTTGTGGTGAACCAGTATAAATTCGGTGTGTCCTCTCCTTACTCTTTTAATTACTGCACTTACTTTACTCCTGCAATTTTAATTCCGCAAAATTTACCGACATTCTCTTACCTCACTATTCACCCCCCCCCCCCCCCCTCTAGTGAATGGCATAAATCCTAACATTACCCATCATACTTATTTCAAATTTTCTTTGCATAAGATTTGAAAATTCCTTGCACATAAAAGGGTTAGCACTACTAAATATAATATCATCAACATAAATTTGAATAATGCGGTTACCTTCTGATGATCGTTTAATGAATAAGGTAGTATCTATGTTACCTCTTGTAAATCCATGATCGACAAGGAAAGTACTTAATCTATCATAGCAGGCGCGTGGAGCTTGCTTTAACCCATATAGAGCTTTAGTGAGATTTATACGTGGTATTAGTATTTTGAATCTTCAAAACCCGGAGGTTGCTTCATGAATACTTCTTATTCTATAAATCCATTCAAGAATGCGCTTTTAGTATCCAATTGAAATAGCCTAAATCCTTTAAAAGAAACGTATGTCAGAAGAATTCGTATGAATTCCAAACGAGCTACCGGGGCAAAAGTTTCATCATAGTCGACTTCTTCCTGTTGTATAGGGGTGGACATTCGGTATTTCAGTTCGGAATTTAAGAATTTCGGTTCGGTATTTCGGTATTCGATTTATCAATTGTATATTCCAAATACCATACCGAATTATTTCGATACGGTTCGGTATTTATTATTTTGGTTCGATACAATTTCGGTACAGTTTCGGTAAAGTATTTGGTTTATGAATTATTCAATTGTGTTATTTGTATACCAAACGAAAATTAAAATACTGCCAAATCCAAACGTAGTGCCACACTGCAGTGAGGGGAAACTTTCTCATATGTTGCTGAACCAGAAGAACATATTACAAATTGCTCAATCCCTTGAGTCAACTGGAGAGATAGAGACACACGTAGCTGATTTACAAATTCAGTATGGAAACAATTCGATCTGTTCTATTTCATATATGTTTATATAAAACCACTAAGTCCATACTAGACTTTCAACTTCCAGTTTATGCCATTATATACACAAAGAAAGAAAAAGGGATACTTGGAATTAGAATAAGAATATTATGTTTCAAGAATTGAGATGACAAAGAGAACAACATAAAAGGATTTGTGTATTTATATACGAAGAATTGGTTTCATCTATTTTTTGCCATACATTTGATTGTTTGGTTCTAACCCAATGTGAAATAGCATAACAATGAAGGGACTTTCTAGTATATAGGATAAACAAAGGTATACCTTTAATTTAATTACGTTGATGGTAATTCGGATTATTTCATTTTGATTGGGATTTGTGGATATGAGGGGATAAAATGGATGTAAAAATTCATTGTAGTGTAGAAAGCACAAGCATGTCGAGATGGTGTTTACTTGTTTGTGTTCTCTGGTGGTTTGGCTCCTTCGAGGAAAGGATTGCGGCGTGGGTGAAGAAAAAGAACTGAAGATGAGTACTGGGCTTGTGCAGTTGGGCCTAGGGAGCGACAGGAATGAGATAAATTAGACTGGCCGGCTGGGCACTGGGCGGATAGATATAGGTAAAGTCCAAAAAAAAAAAAAATATCCTTAAAATTTTGGTATATTCGGCATACCCAATTTTAAAATTGTAATACCGAAAATCAGACCGAAATACCGAAAATTTAATACCGAATTAAACCGAAATACAGAAAAAAAACTGAAATCGAAATAACGAATTAATTCGGTTCGGTTTGAAATTCGATTTTTTGGATTTTATGCCCACCCCTAGTGTTGTGAGTAGTCTTGAGCAACTAATCTGGCTTTATTTCTTATGGCCTTTCCATCCTCGTTCAATTTATTCCTAAATACCCACTTTGTTCCGATTATAGACACATTATCAGGTTTGGGTATTAGTCTCCACATTGATTCTTGCTGAACTGATCTAACTCTTCTTATATAGCATGCACCCAGCTTGAATCTTTCAGCACTTTCTCTATCATTTTTGGCTCGATCTAAGAAATCAAAGCAATGTTTGATTTCTTTTTGAGAGCTGTCTTGGTTTTCATGCCTTCGTCTGGATCCCCTAAAATGAATTTCTAAGGATATTCAGGCTCGCTTCTCCACTCATTTGGACGGACTACATTCGTAGTCGACTCGATTTGTATATTTGGTACATTTTTGCTATCTTCACCAGTTGACTCAACCGCATCCGGTGTATTAGTCGACTCTTGTGATTCGCCTTTGTCCTGAGTTTCTTGAGATTGATCTTCGTCACCTACAGTAATTCCTTTCTCAACCAAGGAATTATTTTCATCGAATATAACATGTACAGATTCTTTCACACATAATGTACATTTATTATAGACTCTAAAAGATCTACTATTTAATATGTAACCGAGAAAAATAACTTCATCACTCTTGGATCAAACTTTCCAAGATTATCCTTACCATTATTGTGAATAAAACATTTGCTCCCAAAAGGATGGAAGTAACTGCTATTTGGATGTTTACCTTTCCAAAGTTCATATGGGGTCTTCTTCAGTATTGGCCTTATGAGGCAACGATTAAGGATGTAACCATCCGTACTCACACCTTCTGCCTAAAAGTGGTTCGGCAATGAGTGTTCTAGTAACATGGTTCTTGCCATATCTTGGAGGGTTTTGTTCTTTCTTTCCACCATCCCATTTTGTTGTGGAGAGTGTGATGTAGAGAAATTATGAGTGTATCCCTGATCATTACAAAAATCTTCAAAAGCTGTGCTTTCAAATTCTCCTCAATGGTCACTTTGAATTATTGAAATCAGCTGTCCCCTTTCTCTTTCAACCCTTTTGCAGAAAACTTTAAAATTTCTTAATGTTTCATCCTTATGAGACAAGAAGATTACCCAAGTGAAACGTGAATAATCATCAATAATAACAAAGGTATACCTCTTCCCTCTATACTGGCAGTTTTAGTAGGACCAAATAAGTCCATATGAAGTAATTGCAAAGGTTTCGAGGTAGACACTATATCTTTATTTTTAAAAGAATTTCTGGTCTGCTTACCCATTTGACATGCATCACAAATATGAGTTCTAGAAAAATTTAATTTTGGCAGACCAACAACTAATTCATGTTTAGACAGTTTTTCTATCAAATGCATGCTAGCATGCCCAAGTTTCCTATGCCAAAGCCATGGATCATCAGATATAGAGGATAAGTGAATATGACCATCTATCCTTTCAAAACCATCAAGTATATAAACATTTGCATACCCTTTTCCAAGAAGAATTATCTTACATGATTCATCTTCAATTGCATATCCTGTTTTCTTAAATTTTACCTTATATCTTGGGTCGCATAGTTGACTTATTCTCAAGAGATTGTAGTTGAGGCCGTCGATGAGATAAACTTCAGTGGTATCACAATTGTTATTGAAGGGAATTGTTCCAGTACCAACTATTTTTCCCCTTGAATCATCCCCGAATCTAACACTTCCTCCATCAATTTTTGTAACTTCTTTGAAGAGGTTTTTATCACTTGTCATATGACTAGAACACGCACTGTCTAGATACCATTTTCCTTTGCGGCTTATTCTGTGGTATTCCTGTAAGACAAGATGATTACTTTCTTTTAGGTACCTAGGCTTTCCTGGGTCCTGGAGGTTAGTGTTACTAGGTTCAAAATTTTTCTATTTTCAAACCCATCCTGACACATTAGACTTACGAAAATGACAAAAAGAATATTTATACCCACTTTTATTATAGTAATGGCACTTAACCACTGACCCGCTTTTAGGTCTTTCATTTGTTTTGGAACTAGTCGACTTGGTACTGGTTGGTTTCTTTCCAATTGACTTGTAAATCATCTGGTTGACCTAACAGAATTGTAACTGGTGGATTTGCGCATGCTATTAAGTTGCATTTGCAAACCCTCAAACTCTTCCTGAAGCACTTCCTTTTCTATTTCACAAACTTCATGTTTGAGTTTCCAGTCTTTAGCTTTCCTAGTGAGTCTATTAAGCTCATCCATCATTTTTTGAGACTCTTTCAAGGTTGAATCAAGGATATCCTGCAATTCAGTACATCTTTCACAATCATAAGATCTTACCTCACTAGTTTCACCTCGTACCAAACAATTTTCATTTTCATCATCTAAAATGTCTTTGTCTATCCAGCATCCTGAAGTTTTGTTCCTTTCGTTTTCTAGAATTTCATGAAGCAAATATTTGCTATTTATTCGTGGTCAGAGCCATCCTCATCGCTCCCGCTTCCGAAGGATTTGTTCTTATTGAAACCTCTAGAGATCTTCCTTTCTAGTTCTGGGCATTCAGCTTGAATATGCCCAAATTTGCCACATTCGTAGCATTTTCTATCATTCTTTTCCTGTTCGTTGTATTGCCTGGATTGTCTAGGTGGAATTCTTCCTTTCTTCATGTTCATGTATCTTCTCATTAGTCCATCCATATTTCTAGACATCATAACAATCTCTTTCTACAGAGCTTCAGGATCATCAATTTCATTTTCAGCCATTTCAGTGGAGGTTTTGAATGCCACTATTTTCTTTTTCTCCTCTTGATTTGTTTTTTTGAGATGCATCCTTTCAAAAGCAATGAGTTCTCCTCATAGTTCATCATAGGATAATTTACTTAGATCTTGAGATTCCAATGGGACTACTTTGGTCTGCCAAGTGGTTGGCAAACTTTTGAGAATTTTTCTTACTTGATCACCACTAGTATAGGGTTTGCTGAATGACTTTAAATCGATAATTATTTTGCTACACCTGGCAAACATCTGTTCAATGGATTATCCTTCTTTCATTGAGAAGAGTTCGTAATCATGAACCATCATGTTGATATGTGTTTCCTTTACTTTGTTGGTTCCCTCAAAGGTGACCTCCAGTTTGTCCCACATTTCTTTGACTGTGTCACAACTTGATATTTTCTCATATTCTTCACCACTTATAGCGTTATGAAGCAGGTTTTTCGCCTTGTTGTTTACTTGTACCACTTCCAGTTGCTCCTTTGAGTATGAATCTATATCTTCATGGTCAGCAAGTGGTGGAGTTCTGGCTGGTAAAGGGTAGTTTCCCTTTTTGATGACTCTCCGGACTTTGGCGTCGTAAGCTTTAGCAAAGATTTCCATTCGTACTTTCCAGTGAGAGAAATGTTGCCCATTAAAGTATGATGGTCTAACTTGTGAAGTTCCTTCCTGAAAGAGAGCTCCTATGATAACTTGATTTTCCATGATCTTTTCTCACAAGCTGTTAAGCAAAGGTAAAATGTGAGCTAAGCTCTGATACCAATTGAAAGTACAAGAAGGGGGTGAAATAAATATTTTAACTAAATTGCTTATTAGTTGACTAATTTGATGAGTAGTCGACTAGATATAATAATTCAACAGATATGCAGTTCGAAGTAAATTGCAGAAAGTAAATGCATGAATTAAAGACACCAGAATTTTATACTGATTCGGATTCAATATGAACCCTACTCCAGTCCCCATGGGTTGTCTCTTTAAGTAAACGTATTTCTAGAGTACAATTGTAGTGAGTTTGCACATAGTTTTTCTCGCACATGTTTTTGAAACAATGCCTCGCCAGTGTTATGCTCTCTTTTCTTCTCTGACTTGTTACACAGCAGATCTTAGTGAACTATAATGTTTGTTTGCAGTAGAATAAAGAGAGTGATTTTGGTTTGATCAAAGTATATCAGACTAGGGTTTAAGACGAGGTATAAATACTTTGACGGATGGACGAGACTTTGCAACCCAAGAGATTTGATCCAAATTCTTTCCAAGAATAAGATAGCTAGCCGTTGCTTCTCCTTGATTTCCTTCCTTCAGTAGAAGTATGAATGAAAACTTGCTCCTTAATTGTTGGTTCTTCCAAAATTAGTCGCGTACCAATCTTCTCATATCTTTCAATCTTCTAGGATGTTGCCCTTGATTTGTGCCTTAAGTTAGGCTTGTTTGATTCTCCATCGAAGCTAATCGTTTAATCTTTCCTGATGGATTGGCTGATTGAATTCCTTCCAGATTTGCGAGTCCTTTTCTTAGTTGTCAAGATTTGCTAATTGAATGGTGATCTTGCTAATTGAATGATTGATTCCAGCAATCGTGTGGTATCTTCTTGACTTTTGGTAATTGAGTTCATGCACATGTATATTATTTGCATCATTAAAACTGGATCTAACAGTGAAAAAAGAGCTTCGCATTTTGGGTTTGGGGGGGGGGGGGGGGGGAGGACATGGGTCCTAAATTTGAACAACTTGTGTTCTTCCTTGAGAAAAGAAACAGTAAGCCAAAAGTTCAAGTGGAAAATTTACAATGGATGTTGAGCTTTTAAATGTACATGATATAACACAGCATCATTTTCTTGATCTAGCATGGAGTAATTGAGTTTTTATCTGATACACCATCTTAGCAAAGTGGGAGATTTAAGGAACCTCTAGCCTTAGAGAATATCGATTTAACAAGATTATTTAGTATGGGAATGAAATATGTGCTAGTAATAGACAGAAAGAATATGAAGGATTCGTATTCCAGATATCGACCAATTTGGGATTGAATAATTGCTGGACTCAGTATCTTACTAAAGCTTTGTATTAAGGGGCCTGCAGAAAATAGCAAAAGAATGCTGGACTCTCGAAAATTACATTTCATTATATATTTTGTTACTGACAGAGTAAACTATTGTTCACATAATTAACATTTCCACACCAAGAAGAATTCATGTACATTTCTTCTCTGTTGAGAAGGGATGGGAACAAATATATTTTAATTGAACCTAGCAACTATGACTCCTCTAATAGACCCTAAAAAAGCATACAATATCACAATCAGGCAAACCATTGTATACACACGGAGCAATATAGCTTTGGTTTTCCAACTTTCAGTTTTTTCCTGGGTTAAGTACATCTCTACAGGGAAATAAACGACAATAGGCCAAAAAGTTATTGCTCCAGACACCCCCACAACCTGATTGAAGTAAGGGAATAATACTGCAATTCCTGTGATTAATGCAACATATGCAGTTCGGAAGGCTAATCTCATGAAGTTCAATTTAAGTGGCAGCATTAGTAATGGTTTCAGGGTGTGATTCTTGTGGATAAACTTGCTCTCTGGGAATTTTCTGGCGAACCATCTCTCAATATCTGCAAATAGTGGCTGGCTGAAAATCTGTAAAGCATATTCAAGTGAATATAAAAGATCAACTCGGAGGAAGTCAATAATGTTTGTTTGAAGTTTTTCAAAACCTGAACTTGCATAACTGAGTTGGGAAATCCTTAAAAAGAGTTACAACTTTGTTTTTGCAAAAACAGGTTTAAAAATACTTTTTCTTCTAAAAACTCAAGTAGTGGAGTTTGCATAACTCTATTTACAAAGAACTTGAAACAGAAATAGAACTACCAGAACGATATTCACTGACAATAATAGTCTACTGCTTAAAAAAACTGCAAAAGCACAAAAGTTGTCTAAGAGAATATGGGGAAACATTGTTAGACTTGAAAGAAGATTTAGGGAAAGGGTACCTGATATCCTCCAACAAGATGAAGAACAACACATGCATTAGCAAAATCTACTATCCAATATGGTTCATAGAAACCGAATCCTGTCAAGAGGTTTCCCGGTGTGGAATTACCAAAGGCTGCATAACCAAATCCCCCACAGCAAAGGTTGAAAAACGTTGTAATACAGGCTGCCATTATTGATACCTTCTTCATAGTGATCTTTTCTGGAGGAGGCGCCTTTAACGTGTCCTTCATATTTTTAGAAGTTTTAATTAACTGCTTCAGTGTTGCATAATCCCGTTAAAGAACATACTTTATTATTTAATGTAGAAAACAAATTGCAGCACCTGTATCTCCAGAAATATAAGAGAGAATGGAAAGGCAAAGGCAATGTCACCAAGTGCTTGAGCAACCAACCATAGTTTCTCAGCAGCAGTAGAACTTGGCAGTCCTGTAATGCTACCTTTGATTTCTCTATTTTCTGCACATGAAGACTTGGTAAGTGGAAATCTAATAAATATTTATTACAGATTTTCTCTCTGCTAATGTTTCCTGAGATCCTAGTCAAACCATGCTTGTTGATCTGAAGCATTTGTAGTATTAAATGACATATGTGAAAGGTAACCTACCTATTTAGGTAACCTACCTATTACTTTGGCTAAGCCAAGTGCTGATCCGATAATTGAATATGTGAATGACATGACTGCAGCAACTATGGAGAGCCACTTCATATTCTGAAAATCAGGAATTTGAGACACTATAACTTGTATTAGTCCAAATATAACCATATATCTTGTACTTCCATATTGACAGGTAGACTCATGCCCTTGATCATGATAGCAGTTTGATTTCTGGATTGCTCTGCAGATTTAGAGGATGCATTATCAATTTCACCCATTACAGAAATCCTTCCTAATGGACTTCTAATAGGTGTCAGAGCATTGAGAATAAGCGAGAGAGTTTTCAGAATGCGTGAGAGCAATACCTCTCGGCCCTTGTATATTTGTACTATGCAGCATAGCCTTATCTATAATGATTCCTTATTTCTTTGATTACATGACTACTAATATCATTTAGGGGCAGATTTCCTAAATCCAAAAAATATTATGACTTCCTCAATCCAAATCTCCCACCAAGAAAGATAACAAGTTTAAGTTTGAGAATACAATAGCAATATCAACTCTTTTTATATTTACACTGTGTAGTGTAGCCTTCTTATAAGGATTCCTGATCCCATTTGTTACGGAATTTCTATCCCTTGATAATCAGACATAATTCCTAATTTCACTAATTATTACATATATCTTCTTTATCCCTCTAATTATCTGATTGGAATGATGATTGAGTACATATCTCTGCTTATAACAAGATCTCGAAGGTTTACACTGTATTACTTGCTAATTCTTGAACCCTTAAGATTCCCCAACTAGTTTAACTTAGAGTTGTTAAGGCTTAAGGGCATCTCAGAAGATAGTTTGAAATGAAAACCTCAGTAGTTTAGAGAAGATAAAATAGGAGGTCTAGCACTTGAATTTGGGGGGGAGATGGATATAAGAGAAAAAGAGTTTTGGATGAATTCAGTTATGATGATGAATACTCACTACTCAGCCAGAGTTGCAGAAACACTTCTTGTTCAGTAATTACTAGAACATGTAGCTATTAACACCACCATTTATCGGGATAATTAACTATCATAAACTGAGAGGTCATTACAGTTGCTATGGGTCCATAATTCATTATATATTGATGGCTAGGAGTTCATTTGTAATTATATATCTGCTGATAGGATTATTCAACAGCAACTGTCCAAGCTACTTCATAAAGGAACCATCAAAAACTTAAGCTGTATAGCATTGAAATGCAACCATTAGGAACACAAAAATTAAGCATGAAAAGCAGCAAAGCTCATAAAGGAAAGGTATGTGCAGAAATTGTTGAAAGGAAAAAGATTACTGACATACCGAATGCTGATAGAGGACGTAATTGTATAAACTATTGCAATCTTTATGAAGTTTATACGAACAAGGATTCCACAAAACCAGGCATTTCTTTCTCCTGAGATGCCAGAAGAAAAGAATTAGCCCTTTTGGTAAGAAGTGAATTGCTATTGCGAAAGGTGCAGTTGAAATTTCTTACCTAAAATATTGAGAACAGCATCAAGGTAAGATGCATTTCTATTATCAGGGCCAGCATCTGAATCAGGAGATAGATAGCAGTTGCAGAGAAGAAATGCAGAAGTAAGAGAGACACATGCAAAAGAGAGCATGGTCAATGGACCTGCAATCCAACCTAGCTGTGCCATACTCCATGCTAATGATAAAACACCAGAACCAATTACTGCTGTTACTATATGTGCCAAAGCTGTCCATTCATTTCCTGAAATCTCACACATATTAGTTTCTCTAAGTATCAACTACTTGTACATATTTCAGTTTCTCCGCAAGAAATTACTAGAAATGAATCTATTTCACAAATGGTCAACTCTTGCTCCAACAGTAAATCATTTTCCCATTTGTTTTTTTTATATAAAGATCAAGATTATACCTTTTTAGTCAAAATTTTCCTTCAATAAGACAGCACAAAATGCAGAGGACAAGTTAAAGCAAGATTCTTGACGATGTTTGACTATGAACCCAAGTTGTTACAAACAAGCAAGACTCAAATTTTTTTTAAAACTGAAGCCTAAATGGTAAAGTGGGGATAAATGGGATTGAAGAAGAGAAGGAAAAAGTGAAGTATATGACAAGAAAAGATAGCAGCTGTTAAAAGTTGACCTTGTAGTTGTGATAGAAAGACCAATAATGTAATAATTGAAGAAAAGATTGGAAGAAGTAAACATAGTACCTGTTCTTTTGAGGGCAGTTGAAGATGATGGGGAGGAGGAAGAAGAAGAAGAAGCATAATTTGCCTCCAGAAAAGGCATATGAGAGTCAGCGTCTTCATCAACTACCATAGGCATAGCCTGAACTGTGTAATATGACTATTTCTGATTATTCCAAGTTTCATGGAAAGTTATTAGTCTCTCTCTCCGCGAATTTGTTTAACGATATGTTCTTTTTTAATATTTCAAGGAAATTGAGATATGCCCATTTTTAAAAATAATTTCATATTTTGGGTTTCCCATTGCACTCGGAGTCATTAATCTGGATTCTTGAAAAAGTTCCATTATGGGATAAAAGCTTGCTGCGAATTCTTTCTTTGGGCTCGAACACAAATCTATGTAAAAATGGTAAAAATTGCAATGGAACCTGCAGCCTCGCTGTCTTTTTGTTTATATTCGTACTCATTTCTTAAAAAATGGGATTGAAGTATTTATTTTATAACTGGATAACTTAAGCTGAAAATGGCTGAAATGTTTATTTTATAACTGGACAATTTAAGGTGGAAACGGGGCTGAAGTGTATATCTTATAAATGGACAACTTAAGCTGGAAACATCTGAAGTGTTTATTTTATAACTGGACAACTTTAGCTGGAAACGGCTAAAGTGTTTATTTTATAACTGGACAAATTAAGCTGGAAACGGCTGAAATGTTTATTTTATAACTGGACAATTTAACCCGGAAACGGGGCTGAAGTGTATATTTTATAACTGGACAACTTAAGCTGGAAACGACTGAAGTGTTTATTTTATAACTGGACAACTTAAGCAGGAAACAGCTGAAGAGTTTAAGTTATAACTGGACAACTTAAGCTGGAAACAGCTTAAGTGTAACTTAAGCTGGAAACGACTCAAGTGTTTATTTTATAACTGGACAACTTAAGCTGGAAACGACTTAAGTGTTTATTTTATAACTGGACAACTTAAGCTGGAAACGGCTTAAGTAAACTTAAGCTCTAGAGCTTAAGTAAAACTTCAGCTGAATTTTTCAGTACAAAAGAAACACTTCAGCCCCGCGGGCTGAAGTTATGTGAAAAAGCGGGGACGCTTCAAACAAAAAGACAAAGCGGGCACAAGTTAATATGTGACACAATAAACGGGCACGACTGCAAATCCCCCCTAAAAATGGTACAGGCTAGCCAATTTCGGGCGGGTAATTCAAAAATTGAATTTTTACTTTCCTATATCATATATGAAACCTTATTACCCTATATATGCTTAGTTTGTGTTTATTACATTTCAGCATATCAAATTATCATTTATATACCATAATTAATTTAGAGGTATAATTAATTGACAGTTTTTTATTACTTAATTAAAGGTGTCCATATATCCCACATTTCTCTCTGTCCTTAATTCCTAAGATCTGTCCAGCGCCGTTTCCCCCTCCCATTTCTTTCTCTTCTCCATTTCTTACCGTCATGGAAGCATTGCAAGTTTTGAGTGTGCGAATGATTTCTGGATGTGATAACATTGAGGATGACAAGCAAACTACACTCGAAAATTTAATTCTTGGTGAAGACATGGAAGACAAGTCCCAGATTCTTGAGCCTTTCAAAGACTCAAAGGAATATCTCACTGTTGCCCTACTACAATTAAGATGATGTGCCATACTTGGATATCTAGTATCGTGGTCACCTAGTCAGAGGCGGACCAATGCGGTGAGGTGAGAGGTCACATGACCCCGTCAGTCTCGGCACAAACTATATATATATATATGGGATCCCTTAAATATTTGAAGTGTTCCCCCTGAAACAAAGAGGCGAATGAGAAAAGTGGTTGCTTTGGGGCATTAAATACTCAACTTTGATGTAGACGTATGTTTGAAACCCCATTTGGCCCATTAGCTTTTCTCCCCCTCCCTTTTATTTTATTCTTTGAGTATAATATAATTTATATTTAATAGCAAATTGCTTTATCTTTTACTTTTATCTCTTTTTTTAATTCAGTTATAATTTAGTAATAATATGTACTAATAGTTAATTTAATTAATATTTTAGTTCTTTGATTACAATATAATTTATATATAATAGAAAATTATTTTTTTTTTTAAAATTCTTCTTCTTTTTATTTATTTCATTTATAATTTTGAACTAATACACAATAGTCAACTCAATTAATTTTATTCATTCCCTTCCCATAGCACCCATTTTGCGAAGAAATCTCGTTATATATATATATATATATATATATATATATATATATATATATATATATATATATATATATATATATATATATATATATATATATATATATATATATATATGTGTATATTTTTTTCTTTAGAATTTTACTGCTAGTGATTAGTATATATTGGTGCTTCTGTCGCGCTCAAATTCTGGATCCGCCTCTGCACCTAGTGAAAGTCGATGGGCCAGGAGACTTTCAAGTGGCAGTTGCTTTTGTTCATTCCTTCTTGGTCGAGTTGTACCTTTGCAGATGGGAAGAATCCAAATATGGGTTGATGAACTGATCTGTTTAAACATGAACATGTCGTGGGCTCTTCATTAACTCCTTGTGGAAAACTGATTTGTAGTTTATTTGTAGAAATTTTATCTACAAGATATTTACAAACTATGTAAATTAAATTTTAATATCTCAATTCCCATTTCAACAACAACAACAACCCAGTATAATCCCACTTAGTGAGGTCTGGGGAGGGTAGTATGTACGCAGACCTTACCCCTACCCTTGGATAGAGAGGCTATTTCCAAATAGACCCCCGGCATCCTTCCCTTCAAGAACTTCCCACCTTGCTCTTGGGGAGACTCGAACTCACAACCTCTCGGTTGGAAGTGGGGGTTGCTTACCATCAGAGCAACCCATCTTGTCTTCAATTTCCATTTCAATTGTAGCATAATTGGCATTTTCGACATAATTGTAGAAGATTTATAGAAGTTTTAGTCATCCCAATATTTAATTTATCTGCAATTACAAATTGGATACATTGAATTTTAATATCCCAATTTCTATTTCAATTGTATTATAATTGGCATTTTCGACATAATTGTAGAAGATTTGTAGAAGTTTTAGTCTTCCCAATCTGTAATTTATCTACAACTTATCTACAACTTATCTACAATTTATCTATAATTCTATAATTTATCTACAATTTCTGGAAATATGTCCAAAAGGAGGTCAATTAAATGAGTACTAACTCTCTTCTATTACTTTGTTGTACAGGGTTAACAAGAGCTGACCCTCCTCCTCCTATTCTTCTTCTTCTTCTTCTTCTTCTTCTTCTTCTTCTTCTTCTTCTTCTTCTTCTTCTTCTTCTTCTTCTTCTTCTTCTTCTTCTTCTTCTCCTCCTCCTCCTCCTCCTCCTCCTACTCCTTCTTCTTCTTCTTTCAATATGAAATTCAGTCAAAACCAAGTCTAATCATCACCAAAACCCCTCAAAATTGAGATATAAACTCCTGAACATATTTCGAATTAATTACAACAACACCGAATCCAAACAAATAATAATTTTTGAAAACCCAAATTTGAATTCAAAGCTTTCAAGCTTTTTAATGGCTATCAATGGTGGAAAATATATAGAAGAATATATTTTTTCAACTTTGAGTTGTTGAAACTCGAAAATTTGAATTGTTCGTTCTTTTTTTTTTTCTCGAGAATTTGAATTGTAGTTCTGGAGAAAAATACGTAGATGAGAAATCTCTTTTCCCTTTTTAAAAATTGAGTTTAATGTAGAATCAATTAACATCAAGATTCTCTCCTTAATTTTATCGCGTTTTTAGGGAATATTCTGCCCTTTTAATGCATAATAGTCGAATGGTATATAAATTGTAGTTAAAGTATGAACTGAACACATAATTAACAAAGTATGCACATTTAGGGTAATAAAGTTTCATATATGGTATAGTTAGAAAAAAATTCCTTGAAAAATAGCCAGCGTTTACAAAGTCATTAACAATAACCACTATTTTGATGCAACACGAAAAGTTTATACTTAAGATTAGTGCACCTATATATGAACATGCTGGAACTCCAACACGCAGAAAATTCCAATATAATATACTGGAGATTGGAGAATCTGTGTCTGAACCTCCAACATATTATGCTGAACCGGTACATTATACTAGAACTCCACTGCTGGAACTCCAGCATAATATTTTTTTGGTTTCCCATCCGGTGTTCGGCACCCACATTGGAGCCCGACTATATCCGGATTCGCGCCGGGTAAAGCCCCATTCGGGGGATAGTGCTCCATACCACAGGTTTTTTCATACCCAGGGCTCGAACTCGAGAGCTCTGGTTAAGGGATGAGCAACCCCATCCACTGGACCATATCACTTGATGGTAGCTCCAACATAATATATTGGAGTTCCAACAGCTCCATCATAATATACTCAAGTTCCAACATAATATACTGGAGTTACAACAGTTCCATCATAATATATTGAAGTTCCAGCATAATATACTAAGTTTCAGTATATTATGCTGGAATATTTTCCGGATATGAACGTTATTTTCGGTTAGATTTATCTTTACATGAAAAGTGACTAAATTTTGATTACCTCTTAAACTGTAGCTACTTTTCAATGACCATTGTAAATCTAACTATTTTTAAATTTCTCCCCAAATCTATTGCTAAGGATGGAAGGTAATTAACAACCTAGCATAAGGAGTGCTAAATGGCTAAAAGAAAACAGTTAACTATTCACACCAAAAAATGGGCTGAATAATGAACTTTTTAAAAATGGGTCAAATATGGATAAGAACCATATTATCCATTTAGAAAATTGATAATCAATGAGTAACCAATGAATAACTAACGAGTTTAAGTTTACATTTATAAAGTCACAAGTTGGCGCTTTCTCAAGTTTGAAAGACTTGGAATTCTCCCAAAGTGATTATATTAAAGAAGTCACGGATAATTTAGTTACTCATGTTATCCGTCGGTTAATTCGTTTTTTATCCTTTTAAATATGAATCGGATCGAATAATTTATCAATTTTTCATTATTCATTTTCGACCCAAATTATATCCAACTTGCCCGTCCGTTTCCGGCGCCTCCTACCCCAGCACAGTCTTTGGTGGTTAACATTTCAATTTTAAGATATTTTATAAATTGAAAAGGAAAAGCTACAACTTATGAAGACAGATCTTCCATATCATTCTTTAAGATATATTTGGCGATTAGTGCCTTTCAACATCTTTGAATATTCTGACAATCAACTACTTGGTCTTGTACCCGCACTCTTTCAAGAGCACTTCAAATTTGCACGATGCTTTATTAGAGAAACAACAAAATGAGAGATTCAAGAGTATCAACTTAGTGATGCCCGCGACTCATAAATTATATAATGTATTAAAATTGGAAAACCTCCTTAATTGGGATGTTGGAGGGCTAATCATTCAAAGAATATAGGCTAAATCCATAAACGACATTTTAAGGTGTTCTGAACAATCAGACAAACTCTTTAACTAAACCCATTTTCGATTAGACACTTCAAGCCTTCAATAAATTAAGTCAACTAAATATCTGACCTTGTCAATCCACCTCACGTGAAATACACTCTCGGATTGATATCAAATGAACAAATGGAAAAATACCATATGTAATTTTTGTTGGATTTTCTTATTAATAACAAAGAAGTGTGAATGAAAAATGGTGGGAAAAGAATGGAGGGAAGTGGGATTTTTAGTGAGTTCATTTCACTAATGCACTTTGTCCCTCATTGGTAGAAGGAAAGAAAATCTTTGTGTATATATAGAGAAACTCATATTTTAGCTCTTAAAGAGTTAAGAAGAAGGTAAGCCTAGCGCCGCCGCCGTCGTCACTCGGCTTCGGATTTGGTCAAAGATTGATTGACTAATCTTTTTTTGGATAATTTTTTTTCAAATATTTAATTAAATTAATTAACGAAAATTCAATCTAGAATAAAACATGACACGCGATCCGGTCCGGACCGTTTTCTTTTCGAATTATTTTAAACCCGTTTAGTATTCCCGCAATATTTCCAACAACTATGGCTACTCAGAAACAGTGTCAAACCTCTGAAAGGTTGCAAACCATTTCAGAAACAGTACCAAATTGGCTATAAATATACCTTCAAATCCCAGAGTATTTACTTACGAAATTCTTTTGCACAAAAAATTTCAGTGTATTTTGCAGCCTTCGAGTAGTTAGCTGTTCATCGGTATTTTTGGTACCAACACTCCAGTGAGTTAAATTATTCTATTTTGGTAAGATATATTCCAGAACCTCAGGTACTTGAGGAGAATAATTTCCTTAAGGACACACTGTGTATTCAGTGGGCGGGCTCTATTTTTTCGTATACTATTTTCAAAATTTATTTTGAAGTTGAAATACTATTTTCAGAATTTATTTCTACTAACTTTCTATTTCTGTTTTCAGAACGATTATTGTTTAATTTGTTTACATCAATACAGATTAATAACAATTTTAATTAAAAAAATTCCACCTAATATTTAACCAAAAAAAATAATGATAACTAACAGCTTGTTTGGATGGTTGTTCCCTGTTGTATTGTATCGTATTGTTATCCCAAAATAATATTTATTTTGATTGTTTCATTAAAATCAAAACAAACATTGTTTGGCTCCAGTTGTGCTGGTATAGCTGATGTGCGCAAGTGCGGCGTTTCGTGGTGGTCTGCTAGCAGATCTTGTAAAACAAAAGGTAGCGGCTACCATATGATAATGGATGGAGCATTATTATCCAAGGTTGCTCCATATTTTGCTAGTTTATCAGCTACTCGATTTTGCTCCCTATATGTGTGTATCACTTGAAGCCTACCCAATTTGTGTGACAGATACCTGCATTCATGTAGTAGCAATGAGTTTTGTAGAATGTGGGATTGAAGTAAAGAAATTACCTCAGTTGAGTCAATATTGACTTCAAGAGGTGTCAGTTGATGACATAGAGCAATTTATAAACCTTCAAGGAGTTCATTTAGTTCCATATAGGTAGGGTTCCCCATTTTTCTCGTGCCTATATACCCCAGTATCCAGTGGCTTTATGATGAAGAAATCAGCTACCACGAACGTTTGCCATGAATTAGAAGCTGTAGATCTAAAGTTCAGATAGAAGAGTAAATGGTTCGATACTTCTGGAAGAAGTTCTGTTTATTGATCTGTAAAATCCAGTATATGTACATGCAGAGTATATATAATTAACTCTAACTCTTGACTAGAGTTACTAAACTAACTTGAGTTATACTTACTCTACTTAGGTAAGTTAGTTACAACTAATCTAACTAACTAATGAGGCCTAACCACCACAATCATTACTAATCTCAACACCCCACCTCAAGTTGAGGGGTATGAACAAATTTTCAACTCCCAACTTGCCAAGTAAAGAATAGTGCTGGACCTTCCCGAGACCTTTAATAAGTATATCTGCCAATTGCAATTTGGTGTTAATATGATGAGCCTGAATAAGGCCCTGCTGCAGCTTTTCTCGCACAAAATGACAATCAATGTCAATATTGTTTGTCCTCTCATGAAAGATGTGATTTGCAGCTATCTATATGGCCGTTTTGCTGTCAAAATACAAGTGAATAGGCAGCTGAATCTGGATTCCCATCTCATTAAATAGTCCTACTAACCATGATACTTCTGCCACTGTAGAGGCTATACTCCTAAACTCTGCCTCTGCTGAACTTCTGGAGAATGTGTTTTGTTTCTTAGACTTACACGATATCAAGGAATTTCCAAACTTGACCAAATGCCCTGCGACTGATTTCCTAGACTGGGGACAAGAAGCCCAGTATGCGTCACAAAATGCAACCAAGTTTTCAGATTGCTGTGAAGACATAAATAGTCCCAATCCTGGTGCATTTTTGACATATCTAATCACCCTCAATGAAGCATCCATATGTGATATCTTAGGTTTATGCATAAACTGACTAAAAACCTAAACAACATAGGCTATGTCAGGCATTGTTATAGTTAAGTATAGCAACTTGTCTACTAAACTTTGATAAGGTTCAGGGTCAGGTAATACATTGTACTTCACTCCTGCATTTGTGATATCTTCAGAACCCAAAACAACTTCATCAAATTCTGCTGTAGTCAGTCTCTAATTGCACTCTAATGGGGTGGATATTGGCTTAGCTCCCCCTAGCTCAGAATCAGCTATCAAGTCTAGTGCATACTTTCTTTGATTCATCAAGATGCCAGCTTTGCTACGAGCAAACTCTATGCCTAAAAAGAACCTGAGCTCCCCCAAATATTTCATTTTGTACTTCTTCTGCAGACTTTCTCTAGCAGACTGAATTAGGCTAGGGTTATTCCCTGTGACTAGGAGATAATCTACATAGACTAGAATGACCACCAAGGTTGACCCTCTCTATTATGTGAAGAAGGAGCAATCAAAGTGATTTTGAACAATTCCCAACTCTCTAAGGGTTTCAGTTAGCTTCAAGTTCCATTATCTTGATGCCTGCTTCAGACCATATAGTGATTTCTTTAGTTTGCATACCTTATTCCTGGACTCCCCCTTGATGTTGTATCTTTGTGGCAGCCACATGTATACTTATTCAATAGATTACCTTGCAAGAATGCATTGTGCACATCCATTTGGTAAATGTGCCAGTGCTTAGATGATGCTACTACTATAACTGATCTGACAGTGACCATCTAGGCCACAGGTGAAAATGGCTCCTTGTAATCTAGGCCTTTTGGCTGAAGCCTTTGGTTACAAGTCTAGATTTGAGCCTCTCCACCCTACAATCAGCATGATATTTCACTTTATATAACCATTTGCATCCTATAGGAGCTTTATGAGCAGGCTGATCAACAACTTCCCATGTGTTATTTTCTTCTAATGTTGTGACTTCTTGTTGCATAGCAGCCAACCATCTTGCATATTTGGAAGCTTCATGATAATGCTTGGGATCAATTATGGAGGATTTGGCTGACAAGCATCTAACATAAGAAGGGGATGATCTATCATAGCTCAGGTAGTCTGACATAGGGTATGCACAAGATGTGAACACAAAATCCTGCATCCATTTT
This sequence comes from Nicotiana benthamiana, assembly GCA_034376525.1. Classification (NCBI taxonomy): domain Eukaryota; kingdom Viridiplantae; phylum Streptophyta; class Magnoliopsida; order Solanales; family Solanaceae; genus Nicotiana; species Nicotiana benthamiana. Next base: position 48,809,936 of record CM067337.1, on the reverse strand, counting down.
GGTAGCCCTACAGTTCTGGGTTGCTTTTTGACTTCAATTGGTAGTGCATCGCCCATGTCCTACAAATGGGAGGGCTCAGGCTGCAACTGTGCTACAACATCAGAAGCAATATTGTCAACAACTGGTTATGTGGAGTATCTGACTCTTCAAGGACAACCTCATTCCCTTGTCCTGCATCACCATCATGGTCTGTAGTGTGATCAGCTGCTGAATCCTCACACCATGTATCAAAAATATTTGACACATCATCTGGCTCAAGTGGTGGAAAGAATGGAGCAGGTGACAGCTTCATTTTGTCTGAAGGGAAATATATGTTCCTTAAAGACAACATCTCTCCTAACAACAAATTGTTTAGATTGAAAATCATACCGTTTGTAGCTCTTTTTATTTGGAGTATACCCCATGAACACTGCAGGTAAAGCTCTGGCCGAGAACTTGTCCTGCCTTCTAACATTAACAGCATAGCATAGAAACCCAAACACCCTATATGGTCTAAAGAAGGTTCAGTATTGAACAACTTTTCATATGGAGGTTTACCATTAAGGACTGTAGAGGGTAACCTGTTTATGATGTGCACTGCTGTAAGAACACATTCACCCCAAAATCTTAGAGGGATAGCAGCTTGGAATCTTAGGGCTCTTGCTACCTCTATAATATATCTATGTCTCCTCTCCACAACACCATTATGTTGTGGAATATACACACATGTTGTTTGATGAATGATCCCCTGTGATTCTAAGAGGTGTCTTATATCTGAGTTAACAATTTCTGATCCATTGTCTGTTCTTATAGCTTTAACAGACCAATTAAATTGTGAATGAATCATGAAAATTAGTCCCTTTATCAACCAGTAAGTTTCATCATTAGCATTCATCAGAAATAACTAAGTGCTTCTAGAGAAGTCATCAACAACAGTAAGAAAAAAATCTTTTATTGTCATAGGAAGATACCTTGTGAGGCCCCCGTACATCTGCATGCAAAGTTTCAAATGAGCTCTTTGTTCTACTAGTACTGACAGGAAATAGGAATTTAATTTGCCTAGCTAATGGACAAACAGAACAATCAAAACATATAGTCTCTGATCCTTTCTTTATAAATTGCTGTTTGAGTTTGCTAATTTTCTTAACAGCTTCCATAGGCATGTGTGCAAGTCTTTGATGCCAGACCTTCAGATTTATTGAGCTTTGCTTATTCTGTGTTGAAATCTACATAGCTGTGGTATTTACAGTTGGTGTAGATGATTGCGTCTTATGGAGACAGCTCCGAAGAATATATAGTCCATTAGCTTCACTACCAATTCCCAATACCTTGCAAGTGTGGAGGTGCTGAAACACACATAGATCAGGAAAGAATGCAACCAAACATTGAACCTCCTTAGTAAGCTTGGAAACTGATAGTATGTTAGATTTAAGCTGTGGAACATGAAGCACATCACTAATCCTGCAATTTTTGAGAATATTAGTTGATCCTCTATGAGTGATTTTAGCTAGGTTTCCATTTGGTAAGTGAACTGAGCTACTACTGTCTAATGAAGTAGTATTACTCAATAAGTCAATCGTTGAAGTCAAGTGATTTGAGGCTCCACTTTCTACAATCCAGTCTCCTTGATTCAAAAAGGTCATTAGACAAGTGATATTACCTGACTCAAGATTTCACATCTGTAGGCTTGCTGTTCAAAAGTTGCAAAATTTGATGGTACTGTTCTGGAGTGAAGGTTTGTGCAGTAAAAGTTGGAATTCGCATGCATTCTGCAGGTGCAGTCTGTTCAACTGCTATGTTAGCTGCAACTTGTGTGTTGTACTTCTTCCTGAACTTGTTATCATTTAGATATCCCACTATTTTGTAGCAAACCTCCTTAGTATGTCCCTTCATTTTGCAAAAATATAGAAAATGTTGTAATTCTTCCTTATCTTCTACTGTTTTTCAGCCCTATTAGCCATCAATGCTGTCATTTCAACATTATCCACGTTAGCAGAATCATTTGCCATAGTTCTTTGTCTTTCATGTTCCATTAACATGGAATATGTCTTGTTCATTGATGGAACTGGCACAATCATCAGGAGTTGACTACGAGCTTTCTCATAAGACTCATTAAGTCCCATCATAAATTGCAGAAGCTTTTGATGCTCCATAAACTCAACAAATTCACGAGAATTTGCAGCATCGCGGCCAGGAATTGGTGCTAAACTGTCAAACTCTGCCCAGAGTACTCTCAATTTTGAGAAATAAGTGGAAATTGAGCTAGTACCTTGCCTAGCTGTAGCAATTTCTCTATGGATCTAAAAAGTCCTAGAACAATCGACTTTATCAAAATGTTCCTTTAAATCATCCCAAACTTTACTAGCATTCGAGGAATACACCAATCCACTTAGCAATTCCGGTGAAACATAGTTCATTAACCAGGATAAAAAAAATCGCATTGCATTGTTCCCAGAGATCAATGAGATTCGTACAGTAATTCTCCTTTTTGCATGTTCCATCGATGAAGCCTAGCTTGTTTCATCCTAAAATTGAAATCCGCATTACTCGGCTCCACACAGAGTGGTTTTCTGGCCCTCTCAATTGTAATGAGATCAAAACAGCTCCTAAATTATCGTTGGAATTCAGGTAAAGTGGATGATTGTGACCTAACTTCTCTGGTTCAGTGTTGTCGAGGTTCTCCATTATTGATCCTTCAAGTGAGCTTCGCGAAATCGGAATTTAGGAAGAAACTAAGACCACACTACTGGTAGCATGGCTCTGGTTCCATGAAGAAATCAGCTACCATGGACGCTTGCCATGGATTAGAAGCTGCAGATCTAAAGTTTAGAGAGAAGAGTAAATGGTTCGATACTTCTGAGGAAGAAGAAGTTCTTTTTATTGATCTGTAAAACCCAGTATATGTATATGCAGATTATATATAATTAACTCTAACTCTTTACTAGAGTTAAAACTAAACTAACTTGAGTTATATTTACTTTACTCTAGGTAAGTTAGTTACAACTAATCTAACTAACTAATGAGGCCTAATCACCACAATTATTACTAATCTCAACATAATTGCAAGTATTGGTGTTTGCAATTAGATATTGGTACTCATAGGCTTGTCCTATAATATGAGGAAGGGTAGGATAGTGGTATGTTCCTTCGAAAAAATATTACGATTTCTACATTTCCATATATGCCATAGAGCATATAGAATGAAGATGTCGGGATGGACTTGTCCAGGAATTGTAAGTTGCTTTAAGATAGAAGTTTGATAGCTTGAGTGAGGTATTTTCATGAAAACTTTGCAGGCATGAAGAAAACACACTTGTACAAATTTAGTACGCCTATGTTGCTATTTGGAGCCATTTGGTTTTCGGTGGATAACGAGAAAATAAAGAGAGTCATTTCGTTTGTATTTTTTCTACCTTATTTAATAAGGTTTTTGTATGGGTCAAAACTTGACCTTAAGATAATGAATGAGATCGGCGCATTTATTAAAGTCTATTTATGGCTAATGAATGGTATGACCATTCATTCACAAGATTATTAGGTAGCTATCCAATTTGACAACTAAGGCCACGGCCTGACCGTCCTCACGAGAGCGTCCCCTCTATGTGGCCCCAACCCCTTGGCGCCAGCTGGCAGATTTCCTAGCTATAAATACTAAAAGAAAGAACCCTAAAAGGGGGGCTTCTTCTTCTTCTTTTTCTTCTTCTTCATATCTACTCCTAAAAGAGGGGATAACACATCATTGTAAGGCTCTGAACCTCTCCAAGGAGAGGCAGACCAGACCAATATCATTAATAAAAGATCTCCACCCTCTTCCATTTATCTAATATCTATTGTCTCCTATATTTTATTCCTTTGGCTTTTTGGATGTATTATGACCTGCTATGATTGGCCCTCCATTTATTTCGATTGTTTTATGCTTATAAAGTGAAGGAAAACTTTGAGCAAAACAATTTGGCGTCTGTGGGGATTTCATAGCAGAATCGCGTAGTTCATCCTAAGACCGAAAACAAAAAGTGAACAGCTCAGCTCAAACGAGCCCAAGCAGCATATCGGGTCATAGGAAGTCGAAAAACTCGGGATGAGCCTGCTTCCGCACCCCCACGTCTTTGAGCGAAGGGAGGAAGAAGAAGAAGCAGATCCCACATCCCTAGGGGAGAAACGAGCTCAAGGTACATTACCCATTTTCTTTTCACACGGGATCCTGCTGAAAGGGGGAACAACATGAAGGCATGCCTCAAGCACTTCGGCAATTCAAGCAAGCCGGGAAAGAAAAACCACAAGTGAGAGCTAGGCAAGATCTGAAATCAAAAGTAAATCCCGGCCCCACCACGAAGCGGGTTATGCAGAAAAACTCACAAAAAGTTCAACTACGGTTGAACTGGGACTCAAGCAATACGCCTTCGGCATAGGCTACGCGCCTTCAAATATTATAAAAGTTCAACTACGGTTGAACGGCAATACAGGCTACGCGCCTTCACATAAAGCTTCAACTACGGTTGAACTCGGACTCAAGCTATGCGCCTTTGACACAAGCTACACGCCTTCAAATATTATAAAAGTTCAACTATGGTTGAACGGCAATACAGGTTATGCGCCTTCACATAAAGGTTCAACTATGGATGAAATGGGACTCAGGCTATGCGCGTTCGACACAGGCTACGCGCCTTAAAATATTATAAAAGTTCAACTACGGTTGAACGGCAATACAGGCTACGCGCCTTCACATAAAGGTTCAACTACGGATGAACTGGAACTCAGGCTATGCGCCTTCGACACAGGCTACGCGCCTTCAAGTATTATAAAAGTTCAACTACAGTTGAACGGCAATACAGGCTACGCGCCTTCACATAAAGGTTCAACTACGGTTGAACTGCGACTCAGGCTATGCGCCTTCAAATGTTATAAAAGTTCAACTACAGTTGAACGGCAATACAAGCTAAGCACCTCCACAGAAAGGTTCAACTACAGTTGAACTGAAACTCAGGCTAACGCCTTCAAAAACTGCAAAGGTTCAACTACAGTTGAACAACAGCCTGGACCACGGGCCTTCACATCTGCCGCAAAGCCTCAAGCTCAACCACAGATTAGTCAAAGCCAAGGACACACGTCCCTGAGGCTATAAGCCGGACCGCTATCAGACGAAACAAACATCCCCTAATGTCCAATCCACGGACAAACCCCAGGTCGGGCCAAGCGCCCCACCTTTCAAGTAAGTACGACTAACTCAAATCAAAGTATTGACCCGCGCAAAGTTCGTCCCAAATCGAATCACGAGGCCATGCTTTTCATTATCACGACCAGTAGTTTGACTAAGCCTGAACTGGGACTAAGGCCATGTGCCGCCCCTGCCCAAATATGGCCACAATCCGCTCCCAATAAGTGGAGGAAAGTGACGACCAAAAGCGTCTATTTATGGCCAAGGCCATCCACACCAACTTTCCTTGAGGCAAGGAATCAGTTCGACATTGGTCAAAATCACTTAACCGGTCGAGACCATCAACATATCCAATAGAAAAACTCTGAAGAAAAACCCTCGCAAACAAGCACAAAAAATATATAATGTATTCGACGCAAAACGAACAGAAAAGAAGAAAATCAAATATATTCACAATATTTACACAGGGTTATCCCCAATTACATCTGCCCAAGGCTGGCAGAGAAAAAAGAGAAAAAGAAAATAAGAACTAAGAAAATATTACAAATTTTCATTTCACTCGGCGCCCCCTTCAGCATTATCAGCACCCTCAGCGCCATCATCTCCCCGGGGGGTAGACGGATCAAAACCACAGTCAAGGCGAGCATCACGGGCCTTTTGGCGTGCCTCCTTATAAGTGGCTTGAGACACGACGCCAGCCTCCCATAGCCTCATGTACACATCAAGCTGGGCCTCGGCGTACAACCAAAGCTCGCGTGCAGGACCAAAAGAAGCGACCTAATCCTTCAAGAGCCGGTTCTCGGCCTCCAAGGCCGCAATCCGGTCCGCCGCAGCACAGGCGTTGCGATCGCAGACGGCAATGCACCCCTCCAACGACCGTTCTCAAAAAGCAGCGGCATTCCTCTCTAATCCGTGCTTTCTTTCCTGGGCACAGTTGGTCGCCTGCAGCGCTTCAGCCCTCGCCAGGGCATCCGCTGCATGCCTCCTTGAAGTGGCGGCCTCGGACTCCAGGACAGCCACCTACCTGGTATAAGCCTCGGCGGCCTCCACCGCTGCAGCCAGGTTTTGGCGCTCCCTCTCAGCAGCCGCCCTTCTCTCAACATCCACCCTTTCGTTCGCTTGGCGGAGCTGCTCCTCAAGAGTGGATACCCTACTGAGGGTCTGTTGCATGTGAAGCTCCCTCCGCGCGAGATCATCTACTAGCTCCCGGTTCTGCGGGCCGTTCCTTATGTGCTCACGCAAGCAAGAGAACCAGTCACAGTAGCAGTGGTACTTCCCCAACAGCCGCGCAAACATCACTGAACGAACATTAGCCCGCCTAATGCTCTCCACCTCCAGCAAAACTATCTACAACGAACAGAGTGATAGTTAACACGAGAAGACATGCTAAGAAAGAAAACAAACCAAACTTTTGCACATACCTTTATACTTAGGGCGGCCACCTCGCCCATCTGTCCGACGTCCGAAATGCCGCTCACGGACGTGCTCTCCATTTTCGAGCACAAGACCCCGACATCGTCACTAGGTTCACCTCCTCGAGCAGCAAGTTCAGGCCGTTAGGAATCTCCAAATAACGATAACCCCCCTCGGCCTGCACGGCTGAGGGGGTATAACCCTCCTGAGCAAGACAGATGTCCTCGGGATCTATATCGAACTCTGAATCATCCCCCTATCCTGAAACGCCTCTTCCTCCTGCCGCCCTAGAAGTTGAGGCTTCAGCCTCCCGAGACGTCGACACGCCCGCATTCGCCGTAACGTCGGAGCCGTCCATCTCCGCTAAAACAGCTGCCGAGGAACCGCCTTCCCTCGCAGCAACGGGAACAGAAACTTGAGTCGCCGAAGCGACTGTATCACCTTGGCCTAAGCTAACCGGGGCAACCCCCACTGAGCGCTCACCTTCTGGTGCAAGGTCCATTGTGCCTCCCTTCTCCGCCGACCACAAAGAATCTAAACTGATCAACACCGAGAGGGCCGGGGTGAACGCCACCCTGCGCCGAGCCAGCGATCTCTCATCTTCTTCTTCATCCCCATTCGGTGATCGCTCCGACCTGGAGCACACGACCCCTGGAGATTCCTCAACTCGAGGCACGGGTCATACCGGAGAATATGCAGTTGAAGACTCCACCGAAGTCGCCCTCGGAATCGGACGAGGCACCAGCATTGTAATCATTCGGGCGGTCGCCCCCGGCCTGCGGAAAGCAAGCTGAGGAGCCCTCTTGCGCCGTGGTCGTTCTGACCTACCAAAGAAGAAGAGTTAGGTAAGAAGAACTAAGGACTACGGAGAAAAAGTGATAAACAACAAATCCTATTCTTACCAGCAGCCGGCTTATGACTATGCACCTCCCAGAAAGACGCCCACGTGCGAATCCCCGGTGTAATTGGGAGCACGGCCTCAACCAACTCGCGGATGCCTGAAATTTGCCTAGTGGAGCACCTTCCGCTACGGCACAGAAAGCAGATCATTACGCTCAAACATAAAGCATGGATTTAGCCTACAAGAAATCAAAGCCAGCGTAAGAGAAACTTACGTGCATGGTTCCACTCCACCAGGAAGTCAGTGGCACACGCCACCAGGTGCTCAGTCATGATGTAAAAGAAATACTCGAAGGGATGGGAGCGACCTCATCATCGAGCTCTGCAGTCAAGCCGTCGGTCCCATGAGGAACCAACCGGATCATAGTGCCACGTACCCTCTGAGGAGCGTACAGAGTCAACACGTGCCCAAGTGTAACTTCCCTCCATGCCAGCTCTGCATATTTAATCAGCATTGTCAATAATTTGTAGCAGGAGGGGACGAGCTGACCAGGGCATACCCTGTAATAACGGCAAAGGTCCACCACCAACATGGGGAGGGGAAGCCTAAATTCCAGCCTGAAAGGGTAGGCGTAGAAGACGCAGTACCCTCGATAGTCGACGTGCACCCTGTCGCCGCTCCTGGCCAAGATGATGTCGGCAATGCGAGGAATCTCACATTGCTCTTTCAATTGAGCTAAGCCAACTTCCCCCCATCAATTGAGCCTCGTCCACTTGATCTTCTCCCTCAGGGTCGGTAAAATCAGACACCGGACCGCCGGAAAAGGAAAGAATGTCGGTCACTAACGGGAACCGATCAACGGTCGGCGAACCAGTGGCTCCCACCACCGTAGATGGACCCTCTGCCGCCGCAACCGCGTCTAAACGGGAATTGCTCGCCATTATCAATATAACGGAAAGAAAATGGTAAGATTCACCGGAAAAACAAAGAAATACAGAGATCTGATGAAAATGAAGGAGAATGAATCAACGAGGACCGAAAAACCAGACAATCTGAAAGCAAGAAAGCTTATCTCCCTCAGAATTCCACTTAGACAGATATCGGATAAGTGAGAACTGAGCAACACAACCCCTTATTTATAGGCAAAACATGAATGACCCTCACGAATCCTAAAGGTCACCATTAACTACCCGACCAACCGCAAAACGGTTCAGGCCTACGGTAATGGTCACCATTATGAAAGAAACCATTGAACGGTCATTCAACCGCCAATCGGTACGTTTCCCATGAAACAGTTGTGACAACCTTAAGGTGTCATAGGCACGCTCCGTGCGTCACCTTGCGTATAATGTTCCCCTTATACACGGTAAGCGTGATCGTACTCTCCCCATGCACATATAAAAGGCTACGGCCATCTCTAAAGTAAAAATGGCTACGGCCACCGCTGAACGATAAAAGGCTACGACCATCTCTGAAGTAAAGATGACTATAGCCACCGCTGAACGATAAAAGGCTACGACCATCTCTAAAGTAAAAATGGCTATGGCCACCGCTGATTGATAAAAGGCTACGTCCATCTCTAAAGTAAAAATGGATATGGCTACCGCTGAATGATAAATGGCTACGGCCGTCTCTGAAGTAAAAAAGGCTATGGCCATCTCTAAGATAAATGGCTACGGCCACCTCCAAAATATCTACGGCTACGGTCGTCTCCAAAGAATAAATGACCGCGATTGTCCCCAACTTATAAACGGCTACGGTTATTGGCTGAATCCACTCATCGAGCTCGATCCGACCCGACCTCAATAAGCGTAGGGACTATCTGTATGGGTCAAAACTTGACCTCAAGATAATGAATGAGATCGACGCATATATTAAAGTCTATTTTCGGCTAATGAATGGTATGACCATTCATTCACAAGATTATCGGGTAGCTATCCAATTTGACAACTAAGGTCAGGGCCTGGCCGTCCTCACGAGGGCGTCTCCTCTATGTGGCCCCAACCCATTAGCGCCAGCTGGCAGATTTCCTAGCTATAAATACTAAAAGAAAGAACCCTAAAATGGGGGCTGCTTCTTCTTCTTCTTCTTCTTCTTCATATCTATTCCTAAAAGAGGGGATAACACATCATTGTAAGGCTCTGAACCTCTCCAAGGGGAGGCAGACCAAACCAATATCATTAATAAGAGATCTCCACCCTCTTCCATTTATCTAATATCTATTGTCTCCTATATCTTATTCCTTTGGTTTCTTGGATGTGTTACGACCTGCTATGATTGGCCCTTCATTTATTTCGATTGTTTTATGCTTATAAAGTGAATGAAAACTTTGAGCAAAACAGTATTCTTACATCGAATCGAATTAATAATAATCTCAACCAACTTACTTTTTAGCAAATATGCACATATCTCTCTAATAAAATTGATTAGCACAAATCAATATTTAATAATTGCTTTGTTAAATATTTAGAATAGGATTCATAATCTAAATTCTAAACCAATCAGTATTGACCAGAAGGAGCAAATTTCTTGGTCGATTAAGTCAGAAATAATCCCTCAGTACAACTTAAATCCAACAAGTACTGAAATTGTGTAGTGTCTTTTGGCTGATTGTCATTTAAAATCTAAGTATTGCTAGCAAAAAACCTCAAAATAGGAAGATTTTCTGATTTCTACAACTTGTAGCAAGATTCTTGAGAATCAAAGAGAGGAATTTATACTTTAGCTAATTTAGCACTAATTATTCCCTCAACTGATCCAATCAAACCAACTACAGATACAATCAAACAGATCATGCTGAAACCCTCAAGAAGAAGCCATTTCTTTGTCCAAGCTCCAATTTTCCTTTGCACTATGTACATTTCCACTGGGAAATAGATGGTCATAGGCCAAAAGTTCAAGGCTCCCAATATTCCTAATACCTGATTGAAATAAGGAAATGCCATTGCTATTGCTGTTGTAGACATAACATAAAATGTCCGAAAACATAACCGAAAGAAATTCAACTGAAAATCTGGCAACACTGGGAGTTTGATGGCATAGAACTTATTCAGGAATTTGTTCTCTGGGAACTTCTGAGTTAACTTTTTCTCAACAAATGCAAACACTGGCTGGCTGTATACCTAAGGAAACAAGCATTTCGTCGTATTAAATTGAAGCTTTCATAAACCAAGGACTAAAGGAAAACACAAGAATTTTAATACTACCTGAAACCCTCCAACCAGATGCAGAACTATGCAGGCATTAGCAAAATCAACAAGCCAAAACGGCTCGTAGAAACCTGTCAAGAGGTTCCCTGGTGTGTCATTCCCAAAGGCTGCATATCCGAAACCACTACAGCATAGATAGAAGAAAGTGGTGATAAGTATTGCACTTATTGATGCCTTCTTCATGGTCTGATTTTCTGCTGGAGGCGATTTTAATGTATCCTTCACACCATTAAAAAACAATTTTACTATTAGCAGAAAGATTAGCAGTATTATGATAGCTTGGATTCAAAAACATTAGCTATGTTGATGTTTATGCTCTTGTGCAAGCTTTAAAAAAACTGCATTTTAGCTAATTAAGTCCATATTCAATATCAGGACAAATTCTATGAGTTGAATCCATTATGTATGACTTTCACACAGTAGACACATAAAACCTGTGGAATTATCATTACATAATACCTGTATCTCCAGGAGAATGATCGAATAAGGATAGGCAAAAGCAATGTCTCCGAGTGCCTGGAACACTAACCATATCTTTTGAGCAGCATTCTTTGCCGGTACTCCCACAATGCTTCCTTTGATACGCCTGTTGTCTGCATATCCAATGTCAAGAAATTGCACAAAATTATTCAGTACGAAAATATTTGGAAATTTGAACTGAAAACGAAGAAATGTAGAAAGAGAGCAGTCCAAGCCTTACCAATCACTCTAGAAAACCCAAGTGCCAACCCAATGAAAGAGTAACAAAATGACATTAATGCAGCGACAATAGACAACCATGTCATGTTATGAAAATCTGGTGTCTGCGACGTTACTATCTGAATAATACCAAAAATCAGCATAAAGATGTTTTTCCCAGTGTGGCAATCAGCGTTTGCTCCTTCTTTGTGGTAACAATTTGATCTCTGAATTTCTCTGCAAAAATGGTCACAGGGATTAGTAACTTAACTTAAACATGTCTCATTAAACTTGAATTGCACACTGTCTTTTGAAGACTAGGCATACTACGATTGGTACAATTTTATCTGATAACAGGACGACCAAATGAGCGTAGCAAAGTGACATGTTTATTGTTATTGAGACACTTGAAAATTCTGTGAGTCTAAAATCTAAACTGTATACATAGCTGACTAACCTCATACTTGTTGCACTTGTAATTATATAGGCAATACCAGTCCCATAGAAGCTCACATACTGAAGCAAACCACACACCCACGTCCATTTCTTGCCTGAACGAGTAAGTCAAATTACATAAAAGAAGTTTTTAATCCCCAAATGAGAGACTGCTGAAAGAGTTTCTAAGATATTTTATATCATAGGATGGAAGAATCTACCAAGATTAACTCTAACAGCATCAATGTAAGAGGGATTTCGCGTTCCTGTTATGGGATCAGGTGACCTGTAACAGTCACATATGAGGGATGCAGATATGTAGGTAACAATTGCAAAAAAAGACAAGGCAATTGGTGCTGCAATCCATCCTAACTGTGCTGTGCTCCAGGCTAGGGAGAGAACACCAGCTCCAATTACAGCAGAAATTATATGCGCAACTGCACTCCACACAGTTCCTGGCAAGAAAGTACATGTCTGACTGTTGTTTCTTAATCCTAGTTAATGTTAAAACTCAAGGACCTGAGAAAATTTGAGATATCTTAGAGTTTTACCAGTTCTAATTGCATCTATATCATCATTTCCTGAAGTTTTCTCTTGTTCTAGAGATCTTTCAACTTCCATCTCGGATTGATTTATTCTCAGACAGCCACTAGATATATAGGATCCCTAAAGCAAATCTTGGAAAAAACTTTGATGGCTTAATAGATACTACATAACACATGAGCTGCATAAAGCCTACATCTATTAGAAGAACTCCAAATTTATTGGAGTTGGTCACAAGTTTTATCAACAATGATGGTACTTCCACTTAAAGAAACGCTTGGCTATAGGTTTTTGTTGTAAATCTACCTTTTAACTGGAAAAGACACAAGTTTGGGAAATAGAATCTCTTCTTGTCATATAATTACAATAGCATCAGTCCAAAGGGGTCCTAACTTGAATCTAACCAACTTGACACCATGAGATTGACATTTCCACAAGAATTTTGGGATGACTACTGAACCATAGAGTCTAGTGACATTTAACAAATTTTGTTCTTGCCACTATGGCCATGTATGGAATTTTGTTCATACACTCCATGTGCATGCTTTTTCAAGGCCTGACAGGTTACAACCAAATCTAGATTCAAATCAATGTGTTCATTTTGGATGCTAATATACTAATCGGGGTCAGCCTACCCCCCCCCCCCCACCCCCCACTATAATAGACATCAATTGATTTGATTAAAACAAAAAAAGATTCAGATCAATGAAAAATCAACAATTTGGTCCATGTGACTGGACTACCAAGCTATTATGAAAATTTGTATTATCACAGTAAGATTAACAGAAAACTAAACAGTATTCTCTCCGGTCCAAAATAAGTAATTTTTTTGGATGTTTTCACATATATTAAAAAATTTACCTTTTAGCATTAATTAGCAATGTAATTGACCATATTAACCTTTATTATCTCACATAAACACTCCTAATACATATTCCAACATTATTTACTCCAAAGAACAATTTAGGAAAAAAGATAATTAATTCTTTCTTGTTATAAATACACTTCTATTTAAGGTGAATGTCTTTAATTAGAGAGATTCTAGAGTCCTATTATTGGTAGCTAGATCATCCCACTCCCTATAAATAAAGGGGTCTTCTACCATTGTAATACACTCCTAACATTCTCTAAGTATCAATAAGAAGAACTCTCTCTACTCTTCTCTCTATTGCTCTTGTTCTTGCATTATTGTTCTTTTCTTTTATATTATTTCATAACACGTTATCAGCACGAGACTCTACCGTCTCAAGAACCATTCTCGAAAAATCTAAGGTATTTCCCTCTTCCTAATTTAATTTTCGATTATGTCTGACATTACGAAAAGAAAGTTCGTTGCCCTTGAAATTTCGGGCAAGAACTATATGACATGGGTGTTGGATGCTGAAATCCACTTAGATGCTATGGGTCTCGGAGACACCATCAAAGATAGAGAAAAAGCATCCACCCAAGAATGTGCGAAGGCCTTGATTTTCTTGCGCCATCACCTTGATGAAGGTTTGAAGATTGAATATCTCAGCGTCAAGGATCCACTCATCTTGTGGAACGGCTTAAAGGAGAGATATGACAACCTGAAGTTGGTCACTCTGCCACAAGCACGATATGATTGGGCTCATCTGAGGCTCCAGGACTTTAAGTCCGTTTCTGAATATAATTCTGCAATGTTCAGAATTACTTCTAAATTGAAGCTATGGGGGGATAATATCTTCGATTATGATATGCTTGAGAAAATGTTTACAACGTTTCATGCCTCCAATATGGTACTGCAACAACAGTACAGAGAGAAAGGCTTTACAAAGTACTCTGAACTGATTTCTCTTCTACTAGTGGCTGAGCGAAATAATGACCTGCTCATGAGAAATCATGAAAATCGATCCACTGGGTCTACACCACTGCCTGAAGCAGATAAGGTGCACTCTCATTATGCCAAACATGAAAAGGACCATGGTCATGGTCGTAAACGGGGTCATAGCCAGGGACGTAGACAAGGAAGAAATTCCAATGAAGTCCGTCAACCCCCAAGGAGAGATAACCGCCGAAAGCAGAAACGGGGTCATGAAGATCCTAAGGCAAATGGTTCAGAAACTATATGTTATCGTTGCGGTGGGAAAGGGCACTGGTCAAAGACTTGCCGTATACCAAGACACTTGGTTGACCTTTATCAAGCATCTCGAAAGAGAAAAGGCCCTGAAACAAATTTTGTCTATGACGACAACTCGGACATCACCCACCTGGATGTGGCAGACTTCTTTGAGTAACCCGAGGGGAAAATAGACCACCTAATCGGCGATGGGTCCGTGATGAAAGAAGATGGAGTTATTTGATTTTGTTCTACTTATTTGTATTAGTTAGTGAATAAACTAATAGTCATTAGTATTAGCTCGTATTAGTTAGTTCATGATGCAATGTTAGCAGTAGTTCTTTAGAATATCTTCAATATGCTTAATATTTTTATTTTCCAGTAGGGGTAATCGACTAGCCTGAAAAACTAGTCGATTATCTACTATTTTCGCATTAAAGCTGAAAAACAATTGATCAACAATCGATTGTCTTTGTCTAACAATCGATTGTCGTTAAGACAGTGTAATCTGGAATTTTTCAAAAATCATCCACAATCGATTGTCTTTGTCTAACAATCGATTGTCGTTAAGACAGTGTAATCTGGAATTTTTCAAAAATCATCCACAATCGATTGTTTTTGACTAACAATCGATTGTCGTTAAGACAGTGTGCTCTAGAATTTTTCAAAATAGCCAACAATCGATTGTCTATACTTAACAATCGATTGTCTTAAAACAGTGTGCTCTGGAATTTTTCAAAATAGCCAACAATCGATTGTCTATACTTAACAATCGATTGTCTTAAGACAGTGTGATCTGAAGTTTTTCAAAATAGCAAATAATCGATTGTGTG
This sequence comes from Nicotiana benthamiana, assembly GCA_034376525.1. Classification (NCBI taxonomy): domain Eukaryota; kingdom Viridiplantae; phylum Streptophyta; class Magnoliopsida; order Solanales; family Solanaceae; genus Nicotiana; species Nicotiana benthamiana. Next base: position 48,794,773 of record CM067337.1, on the reverse strand, counting down.
TGTTTAACAATCGATTGTCAATGTTCAACAATCGATTGTTTGTGTTTAACAATCGATTGTTTGAAGTAAATGCTTAAACTGAAATTTTCAAACTGCAAAGTAATCAATTATGGATAACATATCTGATTTTGTTAGTCAACTGTTAGCAGCAGATTTTGAAAATATTATGTGACACAAACGAATTGAACTTGTTTATTCTTATGTTCGTGTATCTCTTTTGTATGTAAAACTATGGGATAGCAAATATGGATATCTCACAAAGCGAACTTGGATCAACGTCCAACTGTAAAAGTATTTGCCTAGTTGATTCATGTACTACACATACAATACTCAAAGAAAGGAAATATTTCTCTCAACTAAATATGTGTAAGGCAAACGTTACTACAATCTCTGGAAGTAACAAATTGATTGAAGGCTCCGGAAGAGCAATTGTAACTCTGCCCAAAGGCACGACGTTAATCATAGAGAATGCAATGTTCTCCTCCAAGTCAAAGAGAAACTTGTTGAGTTTTAAAGATGTACGCCGGAATGGCTATCATATTGAGACAATGGATGAAGATAATCTTGAATATCTCGTCATCACAAAGAATGTCTCCGGCCAAAAGAGGGTTATTGAGAAATTCCCGTCTTTAACTTGTGGCCTGTATTGGACAAGAATTAGTGCAGTTGAGGCACATTCAACAGTAAACCAAAGGGTTACTGATTCCAATACCTTTGTACTTTGGCATGATCGATTGGGACACCCAGGATCGATCATGATGAGACGGATTATAGAAAGCTCATATGGGCATCCGTTAAAGAATTTCAAAATTCTTTCGAATAATGAATATCCTTGCACTTCGTGTTATCAAGGCAAGTTGATTATCAGGCCATCACCAACAAAGGTTGGGACTGAGTCACCCACGTTTCTGGAACGTATACAAGGGGACATTTGTGGACCTATTCACCCACCGAGTGGGTCGTTTAGGTATTTCATGGTCTTGATAGACGCATCCTGTAGATGGTCTCATGTGTGCCTGTTGTCATCACGCAACCTTGCGTTTGCGAAATTAATGGCACAAATAATTCGACTACGAGCACAATTTCCAGATAATCCAATCAAGTCCATTAGACTGGATAATGCTGCTGAGTTTACATCCCAAGCATTTAATGATTATTGCTATCAGTCGGGATAAAAGTTGAACATTCTGTAGCTCATGTTCACACTCAAAACGGTCTTGCAGAATCGTTAATCAAACGCCTGCAGTTGATTGCAAGGCCATTACTTATGAGAACGAGGCTGCCCACTTCGATATGGGGTCACGCCATCTTACATGCAGCAATGCTAATTCGTCTCAGACCGACGAATTACCACAAGTATTCCCCGTTGCAATTGGTTTTGGGTCATGAACCCAATATATCCCATTTAAGAATTTTTGGATGCGCAGTATATGTGCCTATAGCACTGCCATCCCGCACCAAAATGGGTCCGCAAAGAAGGTTAGGAATATATGTTGGGTTTGAATCGCCCTCCATTATTCGCTACCTCGAAACATTGACAGGAGATTTGTTTACTGCACGTTTTGCAGACTGTCGATTTGATGAGACACTTTTCCCAAAATTAGGGGGAGAAGTTGGTGAAACCAAACGGGAAATTTTGTGGAAAAATGCATCATTATCTCATCTTGATCCACATACCTCTATTTGTGAAAGAGAGGTACAAAAGATTATCCATTTGCAAAGAATAGCAAATCAAATTCCTGACGCATTTACGGACTTGAAAGGATAACGAAATCCCACATTCCGCGGAAAATGTTCCAATCCGTATTGATGTCCCTGTTGGACAATCATCTAGTGTCATATCCAATGAGTCGAATGCACGCCTGAAGCGTGGCAGACCATTAGGTTCCAAAGATCGAAATCCTAGAAAGAGGAAAAAGAACGATCAAAATGACACCACGAAAGAATCGCATGATTTAACAAATTCTGAGATTCATGAAGAATCCATTGAGCCCGAGACTCTGGAAAATACGGAACCGTATCCCTAAATCCAATTAATATTGAGGCAAATATTAATCGAGTGGATATTGTGGTGGATAATGCCTTTGCTTATAATGTAGCATCTAGCATCATGCAAGAATGTGAGGATCTCGAACCTCAATCTGTTGAAGAATGTCGAAAAAGACATGATTGGCCAAAGTGGCAAGAAGCAATTCAATCAGAATTGAATTCGCTGGCAAAACGTGAAGTTTTTGGCCCTACAGTTGAAACACCTAATGGTGTTAAGCCTGTCGGCTATAAATGGGTCTTTGTATGCAAAAGAAATGAGAAAAACGAGGTACAAAGATATAAGGCACGCCTTGTTGCACAAGGTTTTTCTCAAAGGCCTGGTGTCGATTATGAAGAGACATATTCGCATGTAATGGATGCGATAACCTTTCGTTATCTCATAAGTTTTGCTGTCCATGAAAAGCTTGACATGCACTTAATGGATGTGGTTACTGCCTATCTTTATGGGTCACTTGATAATGAGATATACATGAAAATTCCCGATGGACTCAAGATGCCAAACGCGCATAATTCAAAATCTCGGGAAATATTCTCAATTAAATTGCAAAGATCCTTGTATGGTCTAAAGCAATCTGGACGAATGTGGTATAATCGTCTTAGTGAGTACTTGTTAAAAGAAGGCTATACAAATGACGCCATTTGCCCGTGTGTTTTTATAAAGAAAACAACATCGGAATTTGTTGTACTTGCCGTATATGTTGATGACATAAACCTTATTGGAACCCCTATAGAACTCCAAAAGGCAATTGATTATCTAAAGGATGAATTCGAGATGAAAGATCTCGGAAAGACTAAACTATGTCTTGGTTTGCAAATTGAATATTTGGCAAACGGAATTTTTGTTCATCAATCTACCTACACAGAAAAGGTACTGAAACGGTTTTACATGGATGAAGCACATCCTTTAAGTACACCGATGGTTGTTCGATCACTTGATGTGAACAAAGATCCATTCCGACCACAAGAAAGGAATGAAGAGCTACTTCGTCCTGAAGTACCATATCTTAGCGCAATTGGCGCACTAATGTATCTTGCAAATACTACAAGACCTGACATATCCTTTTCAGTTAATGTCTTAGCAATATTTAGCTCGGCTCCTACGAGGAGACATTGGAATGGGATCAAACACATATTGCGGTACCTAAAGGGAACTACCGATATAGGCTTATTTTATGGCAAGAATTGCAGCCCGGATCTTGTTGGTTATGCTGATGCTGGATATTTGTCCGACCCACACAAGGCTCGATCTCAAACGGGTTATGTGTTTACCTGTGGAGAAACCGCCATATCTTGGCGATCGACTAAGCAATCAATTGTGGCTACTTCATCTAATCATGCCGAGATAATTGCTATTCATGAAGCAAGTCGGGAGTGTGTGTGGTTGAGGTCTATAATACATCATATCCAAGACAAATGTGGTTTGAAGTGTGATAAACTACCCACAACTTTGTATGAAGACAATGCAGCATGTATAGCTCAATTGAAGGGAGGATTCATAAAAGGAGATAGAACGAAGCATATTTCACCAAAGTTATTCTTCACACATGATCTTCAAAAGAATGGTGATATCAATGTTCAACAGATTCGTTCAAGCGACAATATGGCTGATTTGTTCACAAAATCTCTACCAAAGTCAACCTTCAAGAAGCTAGTTCACAAGATCGGGATGCGAAGACTTAAGGACATAAATTGATGTTCTTATCAGGGGGAGTTAAGGCGCGTTGCACTCTTTTTCCCTTACAAGGTTTTGTCCCACCGGGTTTTCCTTGCGAGGTTTTTAACGAGGCAACCAATAGGCGCATATTCAAACATGTGTACTCTTTTTCCTTACTTTAATTTTTCCCATTGGGTTTTGTTTTAAGGTTTTAACGAGGCACATCATTGAATAGACATTCAAGGGGGAGTGTTATAAATACACTTCTATTTAAGGTGAATGTCTTTAATTAGAGAGATTCTAGAGTCCTATTATTGGTAGCTAGATCATCCCACTCCCTATAAATAAAGGGGTCTTCTACCATTGTAATACACTCCTAACATTCTCTAAGTATCAATAAGAAGAACTCTCTCTACTCTTCTCTCTATTGCTCTTGTTCTTGCATTATTGTTCTTGTCTTTTATATTATTTCATAACATTTCTTGAAATCTAAAAAAATTACTTATTTTGGACCACAAGAAAAAAATCAAAAAATTCCTTATTTTGAACCGGAGAAAGTACATGAAATATTCCACAATCTTTACATTCTCAATGATGATGCCACTTGAATTTCATTAATCACAAAGTGATGACCAAAACAACTGTTGTTTTGTACGATGCTATACGTTTTAGCTGCGATTCTCACTAATGTGGTATTTATTTTAGCAAATACTATATAGTATAATTTAGTAGTGATTCTCAATAATGTGATATATTTAGCACTTTTTTGTTTTTTTTTTTCTAATTTTCAAACCCTACTTATGGGAATACAGTGAGTGTTGTTGAATTCCAAGGATTGGACATGCCTGGGGGAGGTCAACAGTCTGAAAAGACTTTTGGACTGTATCCGGCCGCAGCTAATAGCAACAATAATGACAATAACAACTACCCAGTATATTTTCATAAAGTGGGGTCTGGGGAGGGTAATATGTGCACATGCCTTACCCCTACCCGAAAGGGTAGAGAGACCGTTTCCGACCGACCCTCAGCTCAGAGAAAGGGAGAGAAAATCAAACAAACAAAACAAAACAGCATTAGTAAATCCGGCATAAATCACGTTAATAATTATCTATGCATAAAACCAATAATAAAATGACATGCAATAATACCAATCATTTAGTACCATAGAAGGCACAGTACAAGACATAAATCAACTATAGAGAGCCCTATCAAACCCCACCCAGCTCCGTACAGAGTACTAAAAATTCTAGAAATCTTATCCTACAACCTTAATACTAGACCGGCCGCAGCTAACAGTAGCAGTCAATATTGCTAATATAATGCAAACCCTCAATAATTATAGCTAACAAAACTGTTCAGTCTACTCTCCCAAAATCATCTGTCATATGCAAAATAAATTATGATAATGATGATAGTAGTTAATAAAGAAATATAGTATCACAACCATATGCAAAACTGGCTACTGCCTTCTTCTCTACACGTTACAGAAGCTATTATCATTGGAAATATATATAACACTAATATTCTCTTATTTTGTGGTCCCATTTTTCTACCTAATATATTTGAAAGAATTACAAGAAAATATATGGCTCCACCTCATAATAAAAAATGGCCCATATTTTTAAGTTTTGCATGACCTAGCTCATATTATACATATTTTGAAAGCACTAGCAAATTCAAAATCTGTGTTTTTACAATTATTGCTTCTAAAAGCTATGGAGTTAAATTTGTATTATCACAACCATTGCTTTCACTATTTATTCTTCTCACATATTCTACATATGCTTCAAGGGACCGTATATTTTCTGTTTCTCCTATTGTGTCAACTGGTTATAATGTAAGAAAACTGAAGAATGGAAATCAGCCATTGAAGACCATTCAAAGCTTAGCATTCGAAAATGAGTTTTTGAGTTTGTTAGTTGTTTAGATTGGGTGTTGTTCCAATCGATTGAAAATATCAAAAGAAGTTCAAAATTTAAATTTGAAGTGATTTGGAGTAGATTTGAGCAACAGTTGAGTTAAATTTCAGAAAAGACACAAGGAAAAAGACGAATAAGTTTTTAGTATAATTATGTATAATCTTGTATAATAGTGTATATGAGTGCACAAACACATCTCATACACTGTTATACACTTTTATACACCTTTATACAAGCGCCTGTAGACGAACTTCTTTCACGATTTTCGGTTGCAATTCTTGTTCAATACCAGTCCAAATCTCCACTAAATGACTTTAAATTTTATATACAATCTCCTTATACTATTTCTAACAAGTTTAAATAACACCCACTCTAAATTTCTCAAAAAATTAAATTCAAAATTTAAACCATATATTTAAGCTTTTAAAAATCTAATATGCACCATCCAAATGGATTTGATTTATTGAACTAATATTTGAGTTACAGTTACTGATAAGAAAAGTAACTTAAAAGCTTGAGGAATCCTTTTTAGAACATAAATAGTAATTTTGAAAACCTTGAATTTTAACATATTATTTTTCAGTTAATTGATTGTAAATTAAAATATAAGCTATAAAATTAAAAAGTAAGAAGCTCAGTTGTACTTATGTGAAATTATCCCTATATATTTTGCATTCAAAACAAATGCTAAATCAAAGGAATTAGTTATAAAGAAATCTATCAGAACTCCTTAGCAAGGTTTACGTGGCAGACTAAAATTACTTTTATGCTTTTCAAAGTCCACTTCAGAAAAGTCTAGGCAACCCCCAGTCCACATCTATTTTCTTTTGGCCCCAAAGGAAGAAACTTTAGATTTTGTTTTTCAAATAGAAAATTGTATACTTAATTCTAAGCTCCTGGATAAAGTTCTTTCCAAAGCTTTTGTTTTTAAAAAAAAATGAAATAAAACAGTTTAATGTTATAGAATAAAAATAACATAAATACTATATATATATATATATATATATATATATATATATATATATATATATATATATATATATATATATATTATCAAGGCTATCATTAAGTGGCTCTACAATATAAAATGTTTTTTTAATATTATATGTGTAGCAATTGTTGGGAAAATAATATTAATCTCGTCCATATCCACAATAAATAACAATAACACAAGAGAGTAACAAAGACATCAAATTTTTTAACGGGGTAAAATACAATACCCGAGCGAAGCAATATTACCATTATAATATTACTACAACTTAGTAGTGTCAAGAGACTACTACAACTTTGAAATAAAATAATACTCTTCATTTTAAATACATCACAATAATATTATTCACACTCACCATTTATCTCACAGACCACGATATGTGAATTACTCTCTAACTTATGTTACTGCTCTCTGCTTTTTGGTGTGTTTAAAGAAGTGAGAGAGCTCCTCCATTTGTATGAGCAAAATACGTAGCCTCCAAGAATGCTACATGAGATGTATTAATCTCTTCCACTTATTTTCAAACTTTGGCTCCTAGAAAGAGTTGCCAGCAGAGTTTTTATATTATCTGCACATGCCTATTGTTGAATAGGATGGAACCCACGATATCTCCCTTAATTTTGATTTTTCTTTTTCATTCAAGTCTTAATCTAAATATTTGAAAATCTTCAAACTTGAAAGGTTTTGTAAAGATATCAGTAGCTTAATCATGAGACTTTACATATTTGAGCTCGACTTTCTCCTTGGCAATGCATTCTCTGATAAAGTGATACCTTGTATCTACATGCTTGATTCAATCATGATACACTAAATTTTTCGCGAGTGCTTGTGCGGATATGTTGTCAATACGAATCTCCGTAGTTTCAATCTATTATAAATTGAGCTCCTTCAATAATCTTCTCAGCCAAATAGTATGACATGTATAGGATATTGCTGCTACATATTCAACCTCACAAGTCGAGAGAGTAACAATTGATTATTTCTTTGAACTCCAGGAAATAACAGAATCACCCAAGTAAAATACAAAACTAGTTGTACTTTTTCTATAGTAAATATCTCCCGCATAATCACTATAACAAAAACCCAAAAGGTTAAAATCGCTAGAAGAAGGATAAAATAACCCAACGTTAATTGTACCTTTTAGGTAAGAAAGAATTCTTCTAGCGACTTTAAAATGAGTTGAGGTTGGAGCTTTCATAAAGTGACGTACTACTCCAACCACAAGGAGTATATCTGGTCTAGTACAAGTCAAGTACCTCAAACTTCCCACAAGACTTATGAAAAATGTGGGATTCATTTTTTTCTCCTTCATCAAACTTGGACAATTTTATCCTACTCTCCATTGGCGTGTTCACGGGGTTGCAATCGAGCATGTTGAACTTGTTCAATATCTCTTTTGTATAGCTTTCTTGAGAGATAAAAATTACATCCTCCATCTGCTTCACTTCTAAGCTCAAGTAGTATGACATGAGCCCTACGTCCGTCATCTCAAGCTCACGGGACATATCTTTCTTAAAAGCTTCAAACAAACTTGGGTTATTTCATGTGAAAATAAGATCATTAAAATAGAGACGAACAAGCAAGATAAATCCATTAGTATGAACTTTAAGGTAAATAGCATATTCATGGAGACGACGAGCAAATCCATTATCTTGAAAATACTTATCGATGCAATCATTCCATGCTCGTGGGGCTTGCTTCAATCCATATAAAGCTTTCTTCAATCACAACACTTTATAGTCATGATTTTTGACCACAAATCCCTATGGTTGTTCAACATAGACTTCTTCTTCAAGATAGCCATTCAAGAAGACTGAATTGACGTCTAGTTGATGGATCTTCCACTTCATTAGTGCCGCAAAAGAGATCAAAAAATGAATTATCTCTGTCACACCTCCTTTTTCACTATACACCCCCGCTAAGGGGCGTAAAGGAGTTTTTTCACTTAAAGGACAATCAGAACGGGATTTGGTTATTAATTATTTAGAGTCGCCACTTGGGAGATTAATGGTGTCCCAAGTCACCGATTTGAATCCCAAACCGAGGAAAAGATTAACTCTGTATTATAATCCGCGAACCAAAAATCCAGATAAGGAATTCTGTTAACCCGGGAGAAGGTGTTGGGCATTCCCGGGTTCCGTGGTTCTAGCACGGTCGCTTCACTTCCGTATTTAGCTTTTATCAGATTTTAGTACATGCTAACTTTTTGTGCCTTTTATTTATATATCGCTTTTACCATTATTTATTTTAAAAGACTTGCGACGTCGTGAAAATGCTTCTTCGACCACGTCGCCATTAAGGCACCCGTGTTCGCCAACACATTTCGACTTCGTCGAGATTTGGATTTGGGTCGCATCAATGCCCACCCGAGTTTAAGGAAATAATTTAATTAAATCGCGCTTAAAGGTTCTAGCGTAATATCTTTTGGTAAAGGCCGTTGAAATCCGCTAAACGGCCCCTCCGAATAGGGGTGTTCATCGGGCGGATTGGGCGGCTTTTTACTCTTAACGATTTGGCTTAACAGTTATCGGCTTTTAAATGTATTCATCCGTTAGACATTCGATAAGATATCAGGAGGATTGGTATCGGGTTAGCTCTTATCGGGCAGTTACCGGGCGGTTTATCGGTTTAATACCTAAGGGCTAAAATGAAACTTACAATGATGATCTCATCTGCTTCTATTACATTATCCGGTCCATAAAGTGCCTTATCTGTATACCCTTCTCTTTATAATTGAAAGCAGAAGTTGATTAATATCGCACAAGGAAAAGTAATAGCTTCCTTTCTAAAATGTATCCAATTTTCCTTCAGAGAATTGAATGGTGATGAAAGTAGCAAAGCTAACTGGAAGCTTGAAAATACTCTAAACTTGACATCACAAAATGTAATGTTCAGAAGCGTCTGAACAGAGGATACACTAAATTCATTCAAAAGAGTCCCAAACCAAAAATAAGGGAACATCTATGGAAATTGTGATGAATATTACCACGAAAAAATTCTAAGTGTCGTACATATTAGTATGACAAACAATTCCCATCTTGCTGCAAGATCCTATACTGTTAATTTCATCCAACGCCTCAAATATCTTCTCTATTTTTTTAAACTAAAAGGGATTCAAAGGTAAAGAGTTTGCTCATTGAAAAACCTATTACCTTTCCAAGACTAATTTAGCTTAAGAAAGGGAAGCATGCATTGCATTTAATTAAGAAGTAATGGCACATTAGGGGTATTGGCCTAATGGGTATAGACAGAACAAACGGTTTGGGGGGGGGGGGGGGGGGGGTTTGTTTTTCTAATTTATTTTTGTTATACACTTATACTTATTCATTTTTAAGGTTTTTAGTTTTTATATTTAATAAATATAATTATGTAAGTGAAAATTAATTTTATATATATATATATATATATATATATATATATATATATATATATATATATATATATATATATATTTATATTCTTAACGGGTTAACAGATTATTCGTTAAGAAAATTGAATAATCCGCCCCCAAACCGATAAGCCGTTAATAAAAAAATTCAATCCGTTCTCCGTCCGTTAAGCCGTTATGCCGCTACCATTAAGCCATTAAGCTTCGGTTCGGTTCGGTTTTCGGTTTCAGATCGGTTTTGAACACCCCTACCTCCGAATTCTAATCATTTTTAACAATCATCTATTGAGGGCCCACATTTATTCTTGTTCGGTGAGGCTAACCTCCATTTTTGAACCAATTTTCGATCATTATTTTTTATAAGAATTACGACGTCATGGAAATGCGTTCCTAACCCCGTCACCATCAAGGCACCTGCGGTTATCAACACAATTTGACTTCGTCGAGATTTGGATTGGGTCGCATCAATGCGCACCCGAGTTTAAGAAAGTATTTTAATTAAACACGTCCAAAGATTCTAAGGTATTATTATTTTGGGAAAGATCGTGAAATTCGCTAAACGACCCTCCCATATCCTAAATTAATTCTTATAAATATTAATCGAGGGTCCAACATTGTTTTTGTTTGGTGAGGCTCGTCTCGTTACTATTTAAAAAAGGTTAATCATAAAGTAACTACGATTTTCTACTTATTAAGTGTCTCTAAAAAAACAAACTGATTAGGAATTGAGTTGCATTGAACTAATCCAAAAAAAAGACCAAACATCACAAGATAAAGGGTCTGCCTCGTGGGCTTCGAGACAGCCCAATAGAACACTGAGAGCGAAAATGGGCCTAGGCGGTTGAGGCGCCCCAGCCTGGGAACGAGTCCCAACACATACAACTTATCCAGCAGCAACACTATACCACAACGGCAATGCGTGCATTCATTTTAACTACTAGGCGTGAATTACCAAAATTTCTAAATCAATTTACACCCAATTATCTATCATGACCTACTGGTTTTAAATTCAATGTAAAAAGCTTTTAATTCTCGCCTTTAATTTTTTTTTTTTAGATAAACTGTCGATTTCATTGATTCAAAAAAGATATGTACAATGTATTCCTATGGTAGTAGTATGGACTCCTACTACTCATTACATATCAGTTCTAACTACACAACTCATATAGACAACTCTAACTAGCAATTAAGGATCAAAATTAAGGATAGCAGTTGAGCATTTGTAACCCTTCCTGCCACCTTTTACGCTTCCTATTTCTTGCATGTATTAACAATGCCACTTCTTTGCAACACTGGTCTTCATCAAATGGCTTGTTCTCAAATCTGATCAAGTTTCTACTCCTCCATAGCAATGCAACAGTAGTAACAAATGCAGTGGCAGTGATTGCCTGCTGCCAGTTTTTACTCTTAACTTTGCTGCAAATCCAGTTCACTTCATTCTCCCAGCATTCAATGATCCTAGCATGTCCCAGCCACACACAAATTCTTCTCCATATTCTGCTGGTAATGTCACATTCAAAATAAAGATGCTTGAACTCTTCATCATGCATTTTACAGAATGCACACAATGTTGGCATTTGTATACCTATAATCTGCAACCTCTCAACTGTGCGAAGTTTTTGTTGAGCAGCTAACCAAACAGTAAACCTGTGTTTAGGAAGTGCAGATGAAATAAGCATTAAGTTCCTCCATGCAATCTTAGGAAACTTAGGCAGCAAAGCAATATACATTTTGTGAATCTGATATTTTCCCAATTTACGTACACTATGCAGCCTGCTAGTGATATCACCTTGCAACTGAGTATTTCCCAACACCAATGCCCTACTGTCCAGTATCTTCTTTACCACCCAAGAAGAGTTGGATGGCACAGCAACTGACTCAATGCTCCTATTCTTGATATAGTAGGAATGTACCCACCTGACCCATAGACAGTCCTTTTTATTAGCCAAATCCCAAAGTAACTTGGCTATGGCTGCTTTATTCCATATATCCATCCTCATTATATTAAGACCCCCAGAGGAAATAGGTTGGCAAACCTTATCCCAGGCCACAAGTGCTCTCCTGGATAGTGTAGATTTGCCTGTCCAGAGGTATGTTCTACAGATTGCCTCTATAGCCTTCAATACTTTTTTAGGTATTATAAACACCTGAGCCCAATAAGTCTGCATTCCAAAGATCGCTGCCTTAATCAATTGAGTTCTGCCAGCATAGGATAACAATTTTGCTGACCAGCAAGTGATTCTTGCTGTGATCTTTTCAATGAGAGGCAAATAGTGCTGTATAGCTAGCTTCTTAGAATCCAGAGGGACTCCAAGATATCTGAAGGGAAGCTGACCTTCAGTGAATCCCAGAGCTGCAATAATCTCCTCTCTGGTTTCCTGTGGAACTCTAGCCAAATATATTGCACTCTTACTTACATTAGCCTGAAGGCCAGATGCAACTGAGAATATAAGAAAGGTGCTGTGCAATATCTGTATAGATACTATGTCAGCCCTACAGAACATTAGCAAGTCATCAGCAAAACATACATGGGATATGTTAAGTTTCCTGCACCTAGGATGGAAGTTGAAGTTTCCATCCTTATGTAGTTGCTGTAGTAATCTGTTCAAATATTCCATGGCCAATACAAATAGATAAGGAGACATAGGGTCCCCCTGTCTTATAACTCTCTTAGCATTGAATGGTTTAGTAAGGCCACCATTCATTACTAAGGAGTATGAGGCAGATGAGACACAAGCCATGACCCAAGCAGTAAACTTAGCAGGGAACCCCAGTGCTATTAGAACCTGCTTCAGAAAACTCCATTCAAGTGTATCATATGCCTTTCTAAGATCCACTTTAAGAACACATCTAGGAGAAACAGCTTTCCTAGAGTATCCTTTGAATATTTCATGGCTGAGAAGAATGTTATCCATGATACTCCTTCCTTCAATAAATGCAGATTGGGCAGGACCAATCAGGTCTCCAATTACACCCTTCATCCTTCTGGTAATAACTTTGGATATGATTTTGTACAGTGTAGTACAGCATGCAATAGGTCTAAAATCCTTCACAGTGGTAGGGGTTTTGATCTTTGGCACAAGGGCTATTGCAGTGGTATTAATCATATGTGGCATTTGGCAGGTTTCAAAGAATTCCTTAGTAGCAGAGAATATATCTTCTTGAACTATCTTCCAGCTCTTTGTAAAGAACTCAATAGGAAAATCATCTACTCCTGGGGCCTTATCCCTAGGCATATCAATTACAGCTACATTGATTTCCTCCATAGTAACTGGTCTGATAAGAGCTCTTTGCTGTTCAAGTGTAAGGCATCTACCTTCCTTCATTATACTAGTATCCACACAGGGAAGTTCAGAAGCAGACTCCCCCATTAATGATTGGAAGACCTTTAGGAATTCCTGTTCCACAGCAAAAGGATCAGTTAGCTTTATACTTGTGTCAGTATAGATAGAAGTGATATTGTTCTGTCCTGTCCTGATCCTCCATTGTGCATGAAAATACTTGGTATTTGCATCACCACATTCAATCCATGTTGCTTTGGATTTCTGCCTCATTACTTGCTCCTCCACACTGTTCCATTTTTCAAGTTCTTCTAGGAGGCCTCTTTCATCATTTATCAGCTTCTGTGAAAGAAGGTTATTCTGCATCTGCACCTGTAAACTGTCAAGCCTTTCCCTTGCCTGAATAATATGTTGTTTGTATTTGGTCAAATGGTCATTTATACCCTTTAGTTGCTGCTTCACTGCCTTCAATTTACTCCAAATCTGTTGCATTGGTGATCCATGGTACTCCTTCTTCCAAACTTGCTTAACTATGCCATGAAACTGCTCATGTTCCATGACATTGTTATATAGCCTGAAAGGTTTAGGATGCAATGGTTTATAAACACCAAATTTAACCAGAATAGGGGAGTGGTCAGATACCAATGGATTCATGTAGTCAGCTTCCAAATGCCCAAACTGCTGCAGCCATTGATAATTGCCCAGTGCCCAGTCTATCTTGCTATATACTCTAGAATCTGCATCTTGTTTGTTTGTCCATGTATAATGCCAACCAGCAGCTCTTAAAGCAGTAAGTTGTAAGTCATCTACTGTATCTTTGAAATCCTTTACTTCAGCCTCAGTAACAAGGGATCCAATTCTGTCTTCAGAATTAAGCACACAGTTGAAGTCTCCACTAATAAGCCAGGCATCTTGATTTGGTATGTGTAATGCTCTCAGATCATGCCACAGTTTCCCTCTAAGTTGTGACCATATATAACACTAAATTGAAATTTTATTTGTGATCTTGTATCAGCAATAGAACAGTGTATTAGTTGGTCTGTAATAGAAGAAATATGAACTTGAATATAAGATTTCCATAATAACCAGATTCTACCATTGATAGCCTTGGAATAATTGCACCGTGCCTTCCAATCCTTGGCCACCTTATTCAGTATTTTATTAGCTTTATGCTCCTTTACTCTAGTTTCTACTACTCCCATAACATCCACTTTATTAACAGCAAGGAAATTTTTTAATTTCTTCTGTTTATGAGGTTGGTTAAGCCCCTAATGTTCCATGTGGCTACAATCATGGATCAGTAGGATTTAAGCTGTAAGAGGGTCCCAGATCAAACTGTTGCACCCTGCTCTCCATATCATTCATGATTGCTTTTCCTCTATTACCTGTGTCAACCACCTGTTCACTATTACTTGTGATAGCAATAGTTACTTCACTGGATTGCTCTTCTGGATTCTTTTGTTCATTTTGCTGCAAGGGACTAGTTATTTGACCCTCATTAAACATGTTTGAATCCTGAACTGCCTGCCCTTCAAGCCCTGGTGGATCTACAGAAACCTCTTGTTGATTTTGACCTTCATCATTGGTCACATTCTTCTTTACAATCCATTCCTTCTTCATTTGTTTCCCCTGATGCTTAGCTCTAGCTTTCAGATTTCTTATGTCTACCTGTTCCTCCTTTTCCTTTTCTGAATTGTCAGCAGAATACCAACAATCAAGTGCATCATGACCAAACTTGAGGTAATGGTTACAAAAGGTAGGTTTCCAGTCATACTCAACAGTCTGGATCTTAGGGCCATAAGGAGTGTCAATCTCCAACTCATCAGGAAGATTGTAAGCAGCATCAACTTCAACAAGCACTCTAGCAAATGAAATTTTATCATAATGAGCAGTAAATTTATCAGTATACAATGGTTTTCCAATAGCACTTGCCAACTTGCTCAATACCTCTGCAGACCAATATCCTACAGGAAGTCCTGGGAAACGAAAACTGAAATCAATTTCCCATGGCCTCAGCACCATAGGCCTATTCCTAAAAGTATAGGGACCTGATTGCATGACTGAATCCCTGTCCTCAGCACTATTAAATCTAAAAATACAGTACCCTTCAGCATGAATCAGTACCTGAGGTTTGGTAACAAAATTCACACATGCATAACAAAATTCTCCATATTCTGCTCACTAGGTCGATCTTCAATTATGAACCCAATCAATGCATTTTGCCAATAATCCAGCTGTGGTTTTAAATCCTCTTCACTGATCTTAACAATTTTTTTACCATCTCGCATAGTAGGGGGAACAAAGGAGAGAGTCTTACCCATCTGCACATCTCTATTGCCTCTGACAACTTCCGCAGCTGTTGGTACTGGTTTTGCTGGTTCAACAACTTCAACAGCTATTGGTAATGATTTTGCTGGTTCAATTACTTCAGAAAATTGTAATCTCCTCGCAGTTGATTCAATCTTCTCATCATTTCCCTTCGATCGAGCCTTAACTGCTTTTTCAATCTCTGCATGTGAAATTTCCTTCGATTGGTACTTCTGTGGAAGGAAGTTACCAAATGTTAGAGGTTCGAGGGTAGTTGTAATGCCATGCGCAGGTGTAACTAGCTTAGGAGGAACAACGGTAGCCGTCGGAGCAACATTTCTCCGTTTTCTGGCCATTTCCGGCGTCAATCTCGCCGTGCTATTGTGCGCCGGAATGGTAACTGTTCTATTGGCGTGCTTACTTGCGCCGAGAGCATCCATGGTACTCTGTTATTCTCGCCTTTAATTGATTTCAAATCCAATTCATCAACAACAAATTAAGCTTCCATGCCAACTAATTCAAAGCCCTTTATTCCCAATGCAGATTTCTAATACACTAGCATCACTAATGACAAAAATTAATCGTAACTAGGACGCATGTCACTAGATCAGCTCATAAAATGGAATTCTACTACCCAGTTATAACATTTCTCCAAATCCACTTACCACTGGTGACATAAAGGAATTCACGTGATCCTCCAAATTAATTCAACGATCCAGCTAAACAAACCTACTGAATTAACTAATTTCAAACCATTTCACAGGTCCAATTCAACGGTTCAACGTTGTATAACATTTATCAGATAATCAACCTTAAGTAACAATCTTAATATATACAATAACTGCCATCTATACCAGGAAAACCTATAACCAATATCAATTAAAATGCAAACAGTTCTCAGTTGAAAAATAGCCCTTCGAACATGTCATTTATACTTCAACGAGCATACATCAGTGAGATTCAAAACAGTTTACCTGGAATTAGGAGATAAGAAGGATAGATCAGCAACAACCCAAATATAATCACAGCCAGAAGACTTCCAGAAGTCTAAAGAAAGTTTGAAATCAACAGAGACAACAAATCACCCACACAACTCAAAATTATCCCATATTCAACCCAACAAACGACCCAGATACAATTGAAAACCCAGCAGCATCAACAAAACAACCAACACAGACTTGAATGAACCCAAAATTTGCTTGAAATCCAATGTGAATCAACCAGAAACTTCAACAGACCAACGAGAGAACCCAAAAGTGAAAATTATGAACTAGAGTATCAACTTAAACCTATAGTTCTAATGAAATAGTATATTATGGTGTAACTGAAGAGTTTTTGTTGTTTTTGATTTTGGTATGTATTTTTTTTTATATTTTTCTGTATATCTGAATGCTGAAGCTAATTTAGGACTAGAATGAAAGAAGAAAACATATTTTTTATGAGATTTTTAGCATAAAAGTTCCAGCCCTTTTTCACAAGGGATTGAATGCATTTATATAGACAAGAATGAGGGCAAAGGGTCAGATTTTCTATTTGCACCATTAGTCCCTAGTTATTTACAACTTTTAAGCTTAATTTCTAGCTTGTTCCTCAAGTTATTCCCTAAGTTTTCAGAAATGTGCACTAAGGCCCTATTCTAGGAGCTTCTAGGATGCTCTTTTTGGCTACATAATTCCTAGACTAACCTCACCTTTGTATTAAAATTATTGTTCTTCAAAATCCTACCCTTTTCTCATGCCCAAACTGCCTCTGAAACCCCCTGAAATGACTAACCTTACTGATTCACTGACTCACCCTTTTAACCCATGTTAAAAATTAACTAAGGTTATCTACAATGATCTAATCTATTCAGCTATAACCAAATTCATCAAACCAATAACTAATTGAACTGAGCCTTATATTATTTGTTAACGACAAACACTGATTATTCCTTACTGAACTAAGGCTATACTGACTACAACCAATCCCCAATAACCAAAAGCAGTAATTGAAATATATTAAACTGAATCAAACAGTTCATACGAGATTAAAAACAGATCGAAAGAAAATAAGCTAATAATCAAACGATTGGATCAACAAACAACTATCAAATATGCTAAATGAAGGCAAAAATACTAATCACTATGTTAAACTATACTAATCCGACTAACTAACTAATCCTCTTAAAAAAATCGTACTGCTAATTAAACAATTAAACTGCTAACACTTCAGAACACATGAAATTTAAGCTAAAACTAATGAAAACCAGATTAGGCTAGCTATCAATCAACACAACATGGAAGAAGAAGAATACGAAGATAAAACTATTAAACTATGCAAATTAAAGTTATAACACTAAAAGAAAAACATACCGTAAAAGAAAAATCCTCAAATCAAAACCCAAACTGACGAACCCTAGATGGACTTGATGGCGTCCCGTTGATATTTGAAGAGAAATAGCCTTAGAAAGAGGGTGAAGAAGGTGAGTAGACACTCTAGTAGCAATTTGAGCTCGATTGGACGACTTTGAAACTTGGCCGATGTTTCGATTTGATTTTCGAGAAGATTGGTTGATGTTTGATGACCAACGTTTGTATATTTGGACTGGGGGGGGGGGGGGGGGGTCAAAGTGATTTTGGGAGGTTTTGAAGGTAGCGCCGCCATCCATAGAGGTGAGGAATTTCAGGGCGGCGTTAGGGTTCTTGGAGGAGGGGTGCTGTGAAGGAGACGATAGAGAAGGGGGGTGGAGTTCGGACACTCATATATTAAAGCAAGGGAGGTTCCCATCCGTTAGATTGCAAAACATCGACGGCTCAGATTGTGTGCTACCTAAACGGCATCGTTTGGTGAAACATTTAATTGGACCAGATCGGGGGAACGTGATTATTGAGACTGGGCGGGTTAGGGGTCTATTTGGGCTACACAAAAATAATGGCCCAGAATTCTTTTCCTTTATATTGTAAATCGAAAATCTTTTTCTTCTTTTTTCTTTTTCTCTAATTTCTTTTAATTCTCATTTTTGTTTTTTTTATTTTGTATTTTAATCATTTTTTCTAATTTTATAAATGTACAAAAAATTAACATAAAGTCCTAATATTCCAAAGATAAATTAATTAAATTCTAAAATTATTTAAACCTTTTTCACGATAAATTCACAATCAAAACAAATAAAATACCAAAATGAACTATTTTGTGATTTTTCATGTTTTTTTCTAAAACAAACTAATCCCTAATTAATCTTAAAAATATAAAACTATATCCTACATGCAAATGCATATTTTTATATTTTCATATGAATTATCATGTACAAATAAAATGCAACAATTATCAGAAGACGACACAAAATGCAACAAAAATTGTAAGAAAATAAAGAAAATCATTTTGTTTGAATTTTATGAGAATGATTCATATGTAGGGCAAAACTCACGTGCTCACAATCTCCATGCGAGCAACAGGTGCATAGACTTCTTCATAGTCAATCCCTTGCCTTTGCTTGTAGCCTTTGGCCACAAGTCGTGCTTTGTATTTTTCCACTTCTCCATCAACATTCTTTTTTGTCTTGTATGCCCATTTTACTCCAATTGTTCGATGACCCTTGGGAAGAGTTGTTAACTCCCAAGTGTTGTTCTTCTCCATTGACTCGATCTCCTCCTCCATGGCTTGTCTCCACCTTTTGTCTGTGACAGATTCATCAATGTTTATTGATTCATTGTCGGTAAAGAGATACCCTTCCGGAGTGAAGGATTGTCATCCTATAGCCGAGTGTTTTTAATAACTTCTTGTGTACCCTCATAGAGCTCTTGAATACTCCTTATCCTTTGCGGCTGTTCATTTGAACTTTCTTGAGAAGAAGGAAATGCAACATTGGTAGGAGAAAGAGGTGGAGTTGTATCTTGCACAGGCTCTACAGTCTCTGGTTCTTCTTCATACCAAAGTATGGAAGAATATCACATAAAGTTTCTTCCTGAGCTTCCCAATTCCATGCTAATTCTTCATCAAATTCAACGTCGCGACTTACCACCACTTTGTTGCTATTTGGTAGTATAACTTGTAGCCTTTTGAAGTATCATGGCCAACAAACACATGCTTAATACTTCGATCGTCAAGTTTTTCTCTCCTTGATTTGGTACATGAGCATAGGCTATGCTCCCAAATATTCTCAAATGCTTAACACTTGGCTTTCTTCCACTCCATGCTTCTTGAAGGGTTTGATCTCTATTATTTTTTTTATTAGAGATCTGTTATTCAATAAACTGCACAAAAAAAAGCTCCAGCCCAAAATTCCTTGGGCATACTTTTGGCTTTAACATACATCTAGTCATATTAATAATCATTTGATTCTTTCGTTCTGCAACTCTATTTTGCTGGGGTGAATAAGGTACCGTTAGAGGGCAAAAAGTTCCAAGAGACTGACAAAAGTCATTAAAGTCTTTTGAAGTGAAATTGCCTCTTCTATCAGATGTTGAAGCTTTTATTTCATAGCCACTTTCTTTCTCCACAAGTACTTTAAAATTTTCAAAAGCAGCAAAAACTTCAGATTTTTGGTTATAGAAATAAATCCAAGTCTTTCTACTAAAGTCATCAATGAAGAGATGAAAGTATTTACTTTTACCAAAGGAATGTGGATTAATTAGCACACACACATCAGTGTGAACAAGTTGGAGTCGTTTGGTTGATCTTGACATGGCCTCCTTTGAAAACCTTCTCCTTGCGTGTTTTTCCAAGAAGACAAGCTTCACACAATTGATTGGGATGGTTGATTGATGGTATCCCATGTACCATATTCTTTTCTCACATTGATTTGAGCACTTCAAAATTTAAATGCCTAAATCCCATGTGCAAACATCATGATGCATCTTGCACATTAGCCTTCAAGCACTTTGCGTTAATTATTTTAAGATTCATCTATTCTTTGCCATATGCACTTTAGCAATTAGAATTCCACTTGTATCTCTAAGATAAAGATGCATATTTTGCATGTGGATGTCATATTTCTTTTCAAGAAGTTGGCCCAAACTCAAAATATTACTTTTAAATTTTGACACATAATAAACATCTTGAATTAGCTTGTGACTACCATCTTTACAGGAGATCAGAATCATACATATCCATTCGATTTAAATCATTGAAGTATCTCCAAAGGACACATTACCTCTCACCGTCTTATTGATCTCCAAAAAATTCTCTTTTCATCCACTTATATGATTGCTTGCTCCATTGTCCAAATACCATGAGCTACAATCATCCCTGCTTCTTCCTTGAGTGCCAGCAACAACGTTGACTCATCTTCTTCTTTCTTGTCATCGATAAGATTAGCATTTTCTTCAATATTGCTACGACATTTTCAAGAGTAATGACCAAATTTATGAAAATTATAACACTTAATGTTTGATTTGTCATACCTTTATCCATTATTTTCTTGGAAGTAGCCACGTCCTCTTCCTCATCTTTGTTCACGGCCTCAACCTCTGAATATTTGGCGTATTTTAACTTTATTATTAAAGTTGTTAATATTACTTCTTCCTCTTCCATTACCGTCACGGCTTCATCCCCCTCCATTCCCTTGATAACACTTTTCACATCCATAATCCTTGAAGGATGCATAAGCTTTAAGAAGTTTCTCCAATGGCACTTCTTGTATCCTTTTGATCTTTTCTTCGTGGGCTTGTAAAGAACCCTCCAATTGCTCTACCATAATAGAGTCTAAATCTTTAGACTCTTCAATAGCACACACCACAAAATTGAAATTAGGTGTTAAAGTGTGAAGGATCTTTTCTACTACACGGAAATCTTCTATGCCCTCCCAGTATCTTCTTAATTAATTCACAATAGCCTTCACTTTTGAACAATAATCCAAAATGCATTCGGATTCTTTTATTTTTTAAATTTCAAGATCGGCCCTTAGAGTTTGAAATTTTACCTTCCTCACCTTGTCAACTCCTTGAAGAGAATTTTGTAAAATCTCCCAAGATTCCTTTGAGGTGGTAGCATCTGCCATCTTCTCAAACATGACATCATCCATGCATTGGTGGATGAGTGTGCGAGCTTATTGATCTTTGTTCCTTGTCTTTGTCAAGGTTTCTTTTTCATTTTGAGGCAGAGCTTCCTCATTATCGGATTTTCATACCCTCTAGCTACGATTTTCCATATATCCTGGGAACCAAGGATGACTTTCATATATAGACACTATTTCTCATAATTATCTTTTGTGAGATGAGGTACTGAAAAGATAGTGGACCATTATTCGCCATGGCTCTGATACCACGTTGTTGGAGAACTAATATTAATCCTGCCCAGGAATAATATTCACGATAAATAACAATAACATAAGAGAGTAACAATGACACTAAATCTTTTAACGGTGTAAAATACAATACTTGAGTGGAATAATATTACCACTATATTATTACAACTTAGTAGTCTTAAGAGACTACACAACTTCGAAATAAATAATACTCTTTATTTTAAATACCTCACAATAATATTACTCACACTCACTATTTATCTGCAGACCACGATATGTGAATTACTCTCTTTAACTTATGTTACTTTTCTCTGCTTGGTGTATTTGAAGAAGTGGAGAGCTCCTCCATTTATAAGAGCAAAATATGTAGCCTCCAAGATGCTACAACATATGTATTAGTCTCCTCTACTTATTTTCAAATTTTGGCTCCAAAAAAGAGTTGCCACCAAAGTTTTTATATTATAGGCACACGCCTATTGTTGAATAGGATAGACCCCACAATAATTATTACTAAAAAGGAACTGTAACATACTCTCTCCGGTTCAAAATAAGTGATCACTTTGCTTTTACCATGCCCATTAAAAAAATACTAAATTTTATATAAAAATACCTACTATGACTAAACTCTCACTAATTAAATATTTAATGTGCGGAGTACGAAAACTTTTTAGGGATATGTACATAGGGGTTATTTTGTAAAAATAAACTAAATTTTTTCTTGATTATATAATTGGACACTTATTTTAAACCAAAATAAAAAAATAAATTGATCACTTATTGTGAATCAGATGAGATATATGAAGGTACTTATTTCTAATAAATGAACATTAGTCAGGAAAAAAATAATTTTTCAGATTCCACTGAGAATCACTATTAAAGAGGTCGACTTATGCTAATTGCTAACAGGCGAAAAAATTGATTCCACTTCGATTGGAGTACTCATGAAAATCTTTGCTACTTCTATATAATTTTATTTATACACTTATGTCACTATCTTATCACTATTAACAGCTCCCAAGTCAATGACCTAAAATCAACTTCCACTTCTTCAAGAAAGATTCCAAGTGAAAATGAAATATAGATGAATAAACATACGTATCGTACTAATGCACTTCTCGAGAGAGATTTATAAGTTAAAGAATTGTTAACTTCAAGCCTATTTTTTTAACTAACTTATTTTATTAATTACTAAGTAGTAATTACAAAACAATAACATAGCTAACACAGTCTGCTATCTATCCATATACATTTCATACTCTACTATCTAGAAATATAAGTTATACACAAACGATTTATTTCTAGAAGTAACTCGAACACTAACACCATAAGCTATTTTTTTTGTAATTTGCTCCCATACTTTACTTTTTTGTTCAAATATACATATGTTTCTCTCCATCCAAATGTGGTAAAAAACTTCTGTATAAACCATTTTAAAAACCTGAGCATGCTGGGTTTTCCATTTGGCACATATGACTGACCATCGGATGAATTGCTGCCAATTGACAAACCCCAGGAATTGCTTTTTCATCCAGCTACACATTTTAGTCTAAACTTGCTGATAAATTCATATTGCCTAAATAGATGATCTATTGTTTTCACTTCTTTTCTACACATTACATATTGTGTATCAACATTAATATTCCAATTAGCTATTTTATCACAAGTCATCAATCTCCCATGTATCATCAGCCACATTATGAATTTTGCCTTTGGTCTTGCCGCATTATTAAATATTAATATTTTCTATTCTACCCTGTTGTAGTCACCAAGCAAATGTAAGTATATCTGTCTGATCGGGCTTCTGTTGTGAGTTTGCATAAACTATCTAGCTTCTGGTATTCCATTTGCCTCTATTACTTTCCTTACCATCCAACAAGCTTGTTGCGGTATTGGCATTGTACTCATCTATTGGTTCTTGATGTATTATGTATAAAGCCAGCGGATCTATAGCTTATCTTGCTTGTGAGCTAAATCTCAGTAGTTTTTGGCAATGGCTGAATTATTCCACAACTTGAGGTTAAAAAAGTTCAATCCACCTCCTACCTTAGGCAGGCAAACTCTATCCTAGGCCAGCAAAGTCTTCTTAGTTATCTCATTTGTACCAGACCAAATATAGGACCTTCATAGCCCCTCTACAATCTTGATCATTTTTGTTGGAATAATGAACAAGTGTGCCTTGAAAGCCTGAATTTCAAACATAACACTTTGGACTAATTGGACTCTTTCTGCATATGATAGAGTCATAACAGTCCAAGAAGTAATCCTTGTAGTCATTTTATCAAAGTGGTTGCCACTGCATTATACTTAGTTTACTTGTAGATAGAGGTCTCCCTAAGTATTTGAAATGAAGTTCACCATTAGAGAGCCCCAACATCTACAAAATTTGTTGTTATCTACCAAAGAAACCCCTCCAAAATAAACTTCATTTTTGCTAAGGTTTGCTTGTAGTCATGAAACCTGGGTGACTTGATAAAATTTTTGTTACATTACTTGTATTGTCTTTAGATCACCTCTGGAGAATAATGATAAATCATCTGCAAAGCTTAAGTGAATGATCCCTACCTTTGGTCATTTGGGGTGATACTTAAAGTCCTTCTCTTGCTTCCGGCTAGCGAGATTCCTACTCAAATATTTCATTGCTATGGCAAATAAAAATGGGTACATATATAGGATCTCCCCATCTCAATCCTTTAGCAGCATAAAAGGGTTAAGTTGGCTCACCATTAACTATAATAGAGTAGTTAACTGTCTGCATATATTTCATAACCCAAGATATGAATAGCTGAGGGAATCCTAGCTCTTCCATAACTTGCTTCATATATGGCCACTCGATAAAGACATAGGCTTTCTGGAGATCTATCTTTATCATGCATCTAGAAGATATATTCTTCCTAGTATAAGCCTTTACCAGCTCATATGTCAGAAGGATACTATCTGCTAGTTTTCTCCCAAGTATAAATCCTGCTTGGGCTTCAATAATAATTGTACTAATGATGCCTGTATTCTTGTTGCTAGAACTTCAACCCTTATTATTTACCTTTCAAATGAGGATATGTTTCGTAACGTATTCTTAAAATTACATTTTTTCTATTTTCTTGATTTTCAGAATCACCTGCCCGTACAGGGAAGTACTGTATAAAATATCTGTTGGAACGAGATTATTATTTACCTTTCGCATTTTTGGAGAATGGCTAACTTATAAACATTCCTGGCTTACTTTACCTTGCAGCTTTTGCATTGTAATTGTATACTGTCAAAACTGGTTTATTCATTGTTTGACCAATCGACACTGAAACATGACAGGTCAAAGCTCGACCTCAGGTTATATCGAACCAAGGGGCAAAATTAGATCGTCGATTTCATGGACCATAGACCCAGCAAGATTGAGACCGAGTAAGATCGAGGAAAACTTACCGAGTCAAATAACAGAAAGCTGAAATATTCACAATCGGGCGAGGATCACGGCGGAAATCTCGGCATGTATCAGGAAGATGCCTTAATTAGTACATTATGAGATTTTAACCTTGTATAGAAGTATACCAAAAGTAGAATCTCTTCTGTTGTTTCACTTTATAGGGTATGGTCACCGTGCCTATGTGGGTCATAGAAAAGAAAATACATAAAGCCTAACAAGCGAGCCATGGACAAGATCGAAAAGAATGCATTGGATGGATGCCCGGGCATTGAGAAGGAAGGACGCTTTCAGAGGCGCCTAAGGAAAGCGATTGATCAAAGAAGGTTCACAATGCAATTGAGCTAAAGTGGGAAAAAAGATCTTCCTACTATATAAAGGGAGTTTCTAATCATTTGTAGGACACACTGTAATAGGCACAAAGAAAGCAATACTGATCGTTTCTAGTTCTTATTGTTGGGTTGGTTTAGATATAGTATTTATTATGAAACAATTATTTATTCAGTTTTAATAAAGTTTTAAATAGATTATATATTAGTCTGTGTCCTTTGCTTATATAATAGATAATTTAGTGTATAGAGTTTAGCTTATACAGGGAATATTAAATCATCGGTTCTTATAAGTATAAAGTTTGAGTTCACAATCTAATGATAGAATTGGACAAACCATCAGGAATGATTGTAGCACAAGACTAAATATAATTTATCTTGATTATGGGAATGGTTTAATTACAACTTCTTGTGCTAGTACATTTTATATGTATTGAACGGACCAGGTAGAGATAAATATTTTATACTGACTTAATAAAATAAACTCTCTAGTCATTAAATGTACTTATACTCTTAATTTTGATATAATTATTATTAGCTATGTATATTATTATTGTTTTGATTTATTAATAGGCGAGATTCTTTCGTGGGTCACTATGCCTGGTAAATTGGATAATAATAATGTACATTGCGAAGTAATAATTAGTTGATGGAATCCTTGTCTCGGTTTAGAGATTGATGATACACCTTTATGAAAGCTTATAAGTTTTCATATGTAAACCCGACCGGTAGATTTTGTATCTGACAAATGAAATAAGTTAAGCGAAAGTCTAAAGGAAATAATCAATAAATTAAATCGTCAGTAATTTAATTTATTTGTTAGTATCCGAGTCTTAACATGGGAGTCAAATAAGATTTAATGGATGAATTTAGAAATTGGATAAGGAGTGCAATTACGAATTTTTAGTGGAATAATTCGTAATTAATTATGGTAGATATTAATTTCAAAAATTAAAAATTAATTCCATAATTGGAGCTTTGTTAATTAAATTTTGTGGTCCCTATTGTGCCTAAATAATAGGAAATAAAGGAATCCTTTTTCTGGTGGAAAAGAAAACCCAATAGGTTTTGGAAAAGGGTCTTAACCCTTAAAACTTGTGCCATAAATACATAAGGTTTTCCATCTAGAGGGAGGTGTACATGGTGGCTGAAATTTTCAGCCAAGTTTTCCTTGAAATTTCGCCCACATGAAATTGCTATTTTCACTATTATTTGGGTGACACAGTAGAAGACCGTGGAACGTTTAAGGATCATGATTGTGCGGATGATGGAGATTCCATTGAGAAGTTATGGAACTGAAAGCTCACGTGGTAGAAGAGATATTTTCACGCTTTAAGAGGTAACCTGTAAAATCTCGTTTATGCTAGCTGTCTAGATTACATGTGATTTTGATACTGGGATTGCTTCCGCTGCTTGTTATAATCCATCAATTGGCATCAGATCCCACTCTCATCTAATTAGATAACTAATTTTTTCATGAAACAAGAACATGGTGTTTATGTGCATTTTTTGAATTACATATATATGTGATTTTCTGAAAACTGCACTGCTGTTTTGTGAATGTGCAAAATTTTTGGATGATTCTTGTAATCATGAGATATCTGTTTTCTTATTGATATTTTATTGAGATTATCTAATTTTTTTGGGGTAAACCCTAGAAAAAATGCAAAATCTATTTTTGACCGAATAGCCGGTATTTTCGGAGGTCAGCGAACTTGACGGACTCCGATTGAGCTGAAATTTTGTGGGTCCATCGGAAACGACGTGCTGAGAAAAACTCACCGCTTTGGCAGTGAACCATGGTATTTTTCGGCGTTTTGGACTGTGTTTAGGATGTTTTTCTATTTTTTGAAAAATTATTTCTTAATAGTTTTAATTTCTTTTTAATTAGATGGTGGTGGGGTGACTCCCTGTGGTCCCCATGATTAAATACTAGTCATATAATAGGTTTACACATTGGCTATTAGCAAATAGACGTGTTGATGTTTTAAATTCAATAATAAATGTATAGGATTTTAATTGACTAGGTCTTACAAGGTATAATTGATATTGTGTGATGATATAATTATTTTGTAAGAAACTAAAATTCTCTATTTGATATCGTGGATGACTAATGATTGGAGCGTTTGGCATATTTGTGCATAAAAAAAATTCTCAAATTTAAGTTTATGTTTTTATGCCCTACTTGATTACTAGTTTTGATTTTCGATGAAGAATTTTGTTCTCTGATTGGAGGTTCTAATTAAGTGAAATATGACGGTATTCTGTATAAGTTTTATATTGTTGGTATGGCTTTTTAAGCTATGGTCTACCATAAAATAATTTTATGAGCTAAATATATATACACTTGTAAATTAAAAATTTTATGAGCAATAAATAATTACCGCTGAAGTGGTTTGTTTATTTGAACTCATGAAAAATTCTTAGTAAATTTGTACATGTGAAATTATATCTATTCATGGATTGAACATTATGATTAATAAGTAGGATCCACAAAATGGTCGATTTATTTGAGTCATTGAAATATGTTTAATATACCATATGAAAATTATCCTTGAGAAATCTATATTAATGATGGAGGTTCTTAACTAGAAAAAGAGTTTTATCTTTGGGTACTAGTGAAACTAACTCCACCCATGAGAAGATATATTGGGGTTTTCACCGAACGAAAAAAAATATTATATCTCATGTTCTTATGTGTTTAATAAAAGAATAATTTATTGCAGGAGGAGATATTATATATCCTAGAAATAGGAAGAACATAATATATGCCTTGAACTCATAGTGTAATTATAAGGAGAATGAAAATTAATATCAAATTTATTTTAATTCATGAGACTACATACAATGGTTATTTTTCGAGTTTGGTTACAGGCTGGTGGTCATGAATGTGACGGACTCTGATTGACCTAAAACTTAGTGGGTTCATCGAAAACGATCTAGTGAGAAAAACTCACTGCTATGCAGTGAATCATGTTATGTTTTGGCATTTTGAGGTCGTTTAGATGGGGTTTCAAGCAGTTTATTAAATTGAATTTGTTATAAATATGAAAAATTATTCTTTATATATAGGCTATATTTGTGTTAAATGTGAAACATGTGATTTAACTTGAAATATATATATATATATATGTATATATATATATATATATATATATATATATATATATATATATATATATATATATATATATATATATATATATATATATATATATATATATATATATATGTATGTATATATATATATATATATATATATATATGTATATATACATATATATATACATATATATATATATATGTATATATATATATATGTATGTATGTATATATGTATATATGTATATATGTATATATGAAGAATGAAAATCACATGGATTTAATCCTAACTACGCCAAAAATAATTTATTCGAATTTGGTCCAGTTTTGGCGATCTTGAATTTCACAATCTCCAAATGACCTGAAATTTGGTAGGACCATCGGAAACGGTCATTTAAAAAGAACTTATTGCTATGCAATGAATCACATCGTATTTTGACGATTCGGAATCGTTTAGATGAGTTTTTTGGAGGTTTGACGGATTAAAATATGATTTACATATGAAAAGACATTCTTTCTATCATTTATTTATGTCTAATCTGAAACATGATAACACATGTTGATTTGACATTAATTGATATATGATAAAAAAAATATAGTTCATATTTTAAATTCTTAAAAAATGCTTAAAATGATAATTTTTCAAATTTGGTCGCAATTTTTTGAGATTGTAACTTTAACGATCTCCAATTGATATGAAATTTGATAGATTTATCAGAAACAGTTTAATGAACAATAATCACTACTATGCAGTGTAAAATATTAATTTTACTATTTTAAGACTGTTTAAATGGGGTATTGAGCATTTTTTTAAAAATTGTGAAACTTAATACTCAGAGAAAAGTTTGTGGTTGTGATAAAGTGGTAATAGGAATTAACCCCTATGGTCTCCATTTTTTTATTTATAATGAGATAGTAAATTTATGCGTTGACATTAGGTCTTCCCCCATATCGGATAATTTATTATGAACTCATTGGATATAGTTACTAGTTATTGATAACCTATGTTAGCTCTCAATCTGAGTTTAAGAGTTAAATCAATTTTGTAACTAAAATACAATCATGATTAAATGGTGATAGAATTATATTTTTATGGTCTTTCACTATTAATTTCAAGTGAGTAATAAATTTACGCTTTGATTTTAGGTCTTCCTCCATATCGGATAAATTTATTATAAGCACACTAGGTAAAATACTAGTAATTGATATCGTGTACTTACTCTCCATCTGAGTATACATGTTGGATCAATGAAACTAGAGCTATTAAAAATGATGTTCACTTGACTTAAATTAACAGTATGCTCTCCATCTGAGTTGGGTCTGTTTTAATTATTAGAGTGAATAATCTGGCATTGCATATGTATGTTGCATGAGTAGTTCTTTTCCCATCAAAATTGCTATTCAAGATGCATGACATATATGTGTAGTGTGTTTAAAATTTTGTATTAAAAAGTTATATACAATTGAATGAAAATAATAGTATGCTCTCCATCTGAGTTGGTTCTATTTATTTTTGGATTGTATAATTCTTGCATTATATAATATACTTTGCATGAATGATTCTTTTCTCATCGAAATTTATTATTCCAGATGCATGTATGTATGTAAATATTGAATGCAGTCTGAATTTTACTATTCAGTGTTTTGACTTATTATGATCTAGTTAATATTTTTATCTCAACTCCACAATGATTTTATGCAACTGATCGTATTACTTATTAAAATTTCTTTTAGTGATGAGGCAATAATTTTAAGGATGCAATATATTTACTTTTGTTAGAAGGATATTAATTCCGATTTCTGGGAAAAATAAGAGATGGATATTTATTTTATTTTTTAAATAACTCTTGAGTTATTGAGCTTAATAAACATTTTATCTCTTGTGGTACATGAATGCATGACCTTGTTATTGTATATTAATGTCTCTCCTGAATAGAACAATATTAGTCCACCTCATAAGAGAATATGTTCTTCAAAATTGAGTAAAACTTATCTGTGCACTTTTGTCTAAGTCATATTAATCTGGATAGGATTTCAAGTTGGTCAAGGATGGACCTTAAGGTTCATCGAAAGTAGAGGCACTACCAACTTTTGGATCCTATTTGGAAGGAAATTTGACTAAAAGATGTTTCCTTTTAAAAGGAAATAAAACTAGAGATAAGTTAGAATGAATCCTTTCTGATTTGTATGGTTAAACGAACATATTAAGAGATAGATTTTGAGTATTTTGGACGTTCATAAATGATTACTCAAAATATTAATATATTTATTTGATGCACTGTAAGTCTTAATGAATTAAGTAATTCAAGATTTTTAAGACTTGAAATGGAGAAGCATCAAAGAAATATATTAAGTTACTACAATTTGATTGTAGTGGCGAGCACATCTCCAAAAAGTTCTTTTGTTACATATCAGAATAAAGGATTACATCTCGATTGACTACACTGTAAACTCCATAATAGAGTGGTGTAGTAGAAAGAAGAAACAAGTCTCTTTTGGATATAGATAGACTAATGACGTGTTATTCATATTTGCCTTATTTGATTTTGGAATATTTTCTGGAAACTGCTAATTACATTCTGAATTTAGTTTCTTCTAAGTTAGTACCTGGGACATCTATAGAACTGTGGACTAAATGTAAGCTCGGTCTGTGGCATGTTCAGATATAGGATTGTCCCACATATGTGCTTAAAGGAAAGCATATATGTAAGTTGGAACTAAAAATGGATTAGGTGCATGTTTATCGAATATCCAAGAAAACGAATGAAGCTTTATTTTATTGTCCTAAAGAAAATAAGGCAATTGTTAAAACAACTGTATTTTTCTAGACAAGGACTGTTTAATAAAATATATTCGTAGAAGTAAACTATTTTTACAGGAATTGGGCAAAGAAATAACTAGATGTTCAAGAACATCAAAACTCACACGTCAGAATTGACGTTCCATTACATTTAAATAGTGGGAGAGAGTTAATAGACATGATATGCCTTTATCGAGTGGAAGTGATGTGAACACTACAGTAAGAAGTTACTAATATTTCAATGTCGTGAGGTAATGAAGGTAATACTAGTAGTACTTCTTCGTAGTAGGAGAAAGCTAAATAAAATCATAGTTCAGTGTACATTCTTGGGATAGTTTCGGTAACAGGATCCCTGAAGAGTTTAATACCAAACTAGATAGTTACGACAAAGCACTACTGAACAAATATTGCATCAGTATAACTTGGCAAGATTCTTTAACAAAACTTTATTTGGTGAAGACTTTTAATAGTCATGTAAAAGAATGCCTGAGAAAGTTGTAGATGCATGGTTATGAGTCTAAGTGGGAGATTGTTGGGGCATATACTATTAACCATACATTTGGATATAGTATATTCTAATAATTATCATGGTTAAAAGTCTAAGTGGGAGATTGTTGGAATATATACTATTAACCATGAGTTTGGTTTAGATATAGTATTTATTATGAAACAATTATTTATTCAGTTTTAATAAAGTTATAAATAGATCATATATTAGTGTGTGTCCTTTGCTTATATACTAGATGATTTAGTATATAGAGTTTGGCTTATACGCGGAAGATTAAATCATCGGTTCTTATAAGTATAAAGTTTGAGTTCACAATCTAGTGATGGAAATCGACAAACCATCAGGAATGATTGTAGCACAAGACTAAATATAATTTATTTTGATTATGGGAATGGTTTAATTCCAACTTCTTGTGCTAGTACATTTTATATGTATTGAACGGATCAGGTAGAGATAAATATTTTATACTGACTTAATAAAATAAACTCTCTAGCCATTAAATATACTTATACTCTTAATCTTGATATAATTATTATTAGCTGTGTATATTATTATTGTTTTAATTTATTAATAGGAGAGATTCTTTCATGGGTCAATATGCCTGGTAAATTGGATAATAATAATGTACATTGGCGAAGTAATAATTAGTTGATGGAATCCATGTCTCGCTTTAGATTGATGATACACCTTTATGAAAGCATATAAGTTTTTATGTGTAAACCCGGCCGGTGAATTTTATATCCGACACATGAAATAAGTTAAGCGAAAGTCTAAAGGATATAATCAATAAATTAAACCGTCAGTAATCTAATTTATTTGATTAGTATCTGTGTCTTAACATGGGGAGTTAAATAAGATTTAATCGATGAATTTCGAAATTGGATAAGGAGTGCAATTATGAAGTTTTAGTGGAATAATTCGTAATTAATTATGGTAGATATTAATTTCAAAAATTAGAAATTAATTCCATAATTTGAGCTTTGTTAATTAAATTCTGTGGTCCCTATTGTGCCTAAATAATATGAAATAAAGGAATCATTTTTCTGGTGGAAAAGAAAACCCAACAGGTTTTGGAAAAGGGTCTTAACCCGTACATAAGGTTTTCCATCTAGAGGGAGGTGTACATGGTGGCTGAAATTTTCAGCCAAGTTTTCCTAGAAATTTTGCCCACACGAAATTGCTATTTCCGATATTATTTGGGTAACACAGTAGAAGACCGTAGAACATTCGAGGATCACGATTGTGCGGGTGATGGAGATTCCATTGAGAAGTTATGGAACTGAAGGCTCACGTGGTAGAAGAGATATGTTCACGCTTCAAGAGGTAACCCGTGAAATCTCATTTATGCTAGTTGTCTAGATTACATGTGATTTTGATACTGGGATTGCTTCCGCTGCTTATTATAATCCATCACTTATCATCTTATTGTTCAGTTCTGATACTAGTTGAGACATTTCTTGGCTCGAGGGTGCTCAAGCTCATCATAGTTCTTATCATCTTATTGTTTAGTTCTAACACTAACTGAGACATCTCTTGGCTCGAGGATGATCAAACTCAGAAGCTAGGGCTGTTCAGTTTTGTGATTTGCATTTACTTTCTTATTGTTATTTTCAATATTATTCTGTCTTCTTAATTTGTATTTGATTAATTCTACATATCCTTAAAACTGCGTATTAATTTAATTGTTATTCAATTTCAGGGTAAACTTTGAAATAAACAGTAATTATGGGATATTTGTTCCCAACATGAATGTTGAGTTCGTTGCTACCAAAGCAGTGCTAAAATACTCCAATGTTGATGACCAGACTGTCACATTATAATAAGTGAGTCGTTATCTTGATACGTTGTCACACTGTAAACTTCATGTCGATGACACAAAAATTCATTGGGTAAAAATTTTTATTTTAAACAAAATATATTTGGAAACAGTTAAATGAAATAATAAAACATTGCGATATAGGAGTTGTTCTGTTCTGAAAATCGCTAAGCGGAAAAAACGCAAATTACGGAACTTTTTTTATCAATTGACGTGAAATCTATAAGAATGGCAAGTCCGAACGTGTGAATTAACTGCATGGCCAACCGCAAAACGGTTCGGTTCTACAGAAACGTGCGTCATTATGATGAGCACCATGAAATGGCTGTCCACTCGCAAACTAACGCTTTACCTTCGAAACAGTTACAACGACTTGAGGTTTCCAAAAAGACATTCCATACGCCTGCGGACTTCGAACGCCGTTAAGCTACGTGCCAGGCGCATCCGTACTCTTTTTAGACACACGGCATACTAATCGACCATCTGAGATAAGGTAAACATCTTACAAGGCCGGAGGTCGTCGGTATGAATATGCCATCCCGGCCTAAAACGGTAATAACCCCTCCACATATATGCATATAAATAAATGGCTGAGGCCGCCCAAAGTGTTAAGGCTACGGCCATCTCCAGTAAACAAACGGCTAAGGTCATCCTCAACATGCAGGTGAACAATTCGATTGCGGTCGAAATCACTCGGATGGTCAAATTATCAATACAAAAAGGCTAAGGCCATTATTGACCTCAACCAGAACTACGCCCAGATTGGTCCGCTCATCGAGCCCGATCAAGGCTCGATCTCGATAAGCGGAGGGACTAACTGTATAGGTCAAAATATGACCTCGATATAATTAACGAAATAAATTATATTCTAAGCCTATTCAGAGTTAATAAAGGATATAATCACTTATTAATCGTTGTGCCCTGTCATCGGCTGACACATTTTTTAACACAACGGCCCATTCACTATCATAGGGACGGAAGCTCAGCGCAGTCATGGCTATCACTGCCAGCTCACACGTCTTGTATCTATTAATACAAATAGAAGGAACCACAGAAAGGGGGCTATTTTTCTCCTTGATTACTATTTTCAAGAAAAGAGAAAATATTGTTGTAACGCTTTGAACCTCTTCATGGAGAGGCATACCAAAGCAATATTATCAATAAAAGATCTCTGCCTTCCTCTCCTTAAAAAAGAACATCTGTCTCGTGCATTTTTATTTTGGCCTTTTGATTATTACGATCTGCTATGATTGGCCCTTGATTTATTTCGATTGTTTTTAGGCTTGCAAAGTGTATGATAACTATGAGCTAAACAATCTTAAAACCTTGTCACTTTGTAAACTTCATGTCGATGACAGAAAAATTCATTGGGTAAGAAATTTGAATTTAAAACAAAATATATTTGAAAACAATTAAATGAAATAATAAAACATAGCGATAGAGGAGTTGTTCCGTTCTGAAAATCGCTTAGCGGAAAAACAAAAATTAGGGAACTTTTTTATCATTTGACGTGAAATCCATAAGAATGGCAAGTTCGAACGTGTGAATTAACTGCATGGCCAACTACAAAAGGGTTCGGTTCTACAGAAACGTGTGTCATTATGATGAGCACCACGAAACGCATGTCCACTCGCAAACTAACGCTTTGCCTTCGAAACGGTTACAACGACCTGAGGTTACATAAAAGACGTTCCATATGCCTGCGAACTTTGGACGCCGCTAAGCTACGTGCCAAGCGCATCCGTACTCTTTTTATCCACACGTCATACGTACCATCTGAGATAAGGTTAACATCTTACAAGGCCGGAGGTCATCGGTATGGATATGCCATCCCGGCGTAAAACGGTAACAACCACTCCACATATATGCATATAAATAAATGGCTAAGGCCGCCCATAGTGTTAAGGCTACGGTCATCTCCACTAAACAAACGGCTAAGGTCGTCCTAAACATGCAGGTGAACAATTCGATTGTGGTCGAAATTACTCGGATGGTAAAAGTTATCAATTCAAAAAGGCTAAGGCCATTATTGACCTCAACCAGAACTACGCCCAGATTGGTCCGCTCATCGAGCCCGATCAAGGCTCGATCTCGATAAGCGGAGGAACTAACTGTATAGGTCAAAATATGAGCTCGAGATAATTAACGAAATTAATTATATTCTAAGCCAATTCAGAGTTAATAAAGGAT
Organism: Nicotiana benthamiana; assembly: GCA_034376525.1. Taxonomy (NCBI): domain Eukaryota; kingdom Viridiplantae; phylum Streptophyta; class Magnoliopsida; order Solanales; family Solanaceae; genus Nicotiana; species Nicotiana benthamiana. The sequence goes on along the minus strand of CM067337.1, from coordinate 48,758,804 downwards.
ATAATCACTTATTAATCGCGGTGCCCGTTCATCGGATGACTTATTTATTAAGACTACGGCCAATTCACTATCAAAGGGACGGAAGCTCATAGCAGTCATGGCTATCACTACCAGCTCACACGTCTTGTATCTAAAAATACTTAGAGAAGGAACCATATAAAGGGGGCTGTTTTTCTCCTTGATTATTATTTTCAAGAAAAGAGAAAATATCGTTGTAAGGCTTTGAACCTCTTCATGGAGAGGCATACCAAAGCAATATTATCAATAAAAGATCTCTTCCTTCCTCTCCTTAAAAAATAACATTTGTCTCGTGCATTTTTTATTTTGTTCTTTTGATTATTACGATCTTCTATGATTGCCCTTGATTTATTTCGATTGTTTTTAGGCTTGCAAAGTGTATGATTACTTCGAGCTAAACAATCTTGATACATTGTCACTCTGTAAACTTTATGTTGATGACAGAAAAATTCATTGGGTAAGAAAGTTGATTTAAAACAAAATATATTTGAAAACAATTAAATGAAATAATAAAACATTGCTTCCGAAAATCGCTGAGCGGAAAAACGCAAATTAGGGAACTTTTTTATCATTTGACGTGAAATCCATAAGAACGGAATGTCTGAACGTGTAAATTAACTGCATGGCCAACCGCAAAACGGTTCGGTTCTACAGAAACGTGCGTCATTATGATGAGCAGCCCGAAACGGCTGTCCACTCGCAAACAAACGCTTTACCTTCAAAACAGTTACAACAACCTGAGGTTACCAAAAAGACGTTCCAGACGCACGCGAACTTCGGACGCCGCTAAGCTATGTTCTAGGCGCATCCGTACTCTTTTTAGCCACACGACATACGAATCGACCATCTGAGATAAGGTTAAAATCATACAAGGCCGGAGGTCGTCGTTATGAATATGCCATCCCGGCCTAAAACGGCAATAACCACTCGACATATATGCATATAAATAAATGTCTAAGGCCTCCCAAAGTGTTAATGCTACGGCCATCTCCATTAAACAAGCGGCTAAGTTCGTCCTTAACATGCCGGTGAACAATTCGATTGCGGTCGAAATCACTCGGATGGTCAAAGTTATCAATTCAAAAAGGCTAATGCCATTATTGACCCCAACCAGAACTACGCCCAGATTGGTCCGCTCATCGAGCCCGATCAAGGCTCGATCTCGATAAGCGGAGGGACTAACTGTATAGGTCAAAATATGACCTCGAGATAATTAACGAAATTAATTATATTCTAAGCCTATGCAGAGTTAATAAAGGATATAATCACTTATCAATCGTCGTGCCCGATCATCGGCTGACTAATTTTTTAAGACTACGGCCCATTCACTATCATAGGGACGGAAGCTCGGCGCAGTCATGGCTATCACTGCCAGCTCACACGTCTTGAATCTATAAATACAAATAGAAGGAACCATAGAATTGGGGATGTTTTTCTCCTTGATTACTAGTTTCAAGAAAAGAGAAAACATTGTTGTAAGGCTCTGAACCTCTTCATTGAGAGGCATACCAAAGCAATATTATCAATAAAAAATCTATTCCTTCCTCTCCTTAAAAAAGAACATCTGTCTCGTGCATTTTTTATTTTGGTCTTTTGATTATTACGATCTACTATGAATTGCCCCTGATTTATTTCGATTGTTTCTAGGCTTGCAAATTGTATGATAACCTTGAGCGAAACAATCTTGATACCTTGTCACTATGTTACTTCATGTCGATGACAGAAAAATTCATTGGGTAAGAAATTTGATTTAAATCAAAATATATTTGAAAATAGTTAAATGAAATAATAAAACATTGCGATAAAGGAGTTGTTCCGTTCTGAAAATTGTTGAGCGGAAAAATGCAAATTAGGGAAATTTTTTATCATTTGACGTGAAATCCATAAGAATGGCAAGTCCGAATGTGTGAATTAACTGCATGGCCAACCGCACGGTTCGGTTCTACAGAAACGTGCGTCATTATGATGAGCACCACGAAACGGACGTCCACTCGCAAACTAACGCTTTACCTTCAAAACAGTTACAACGACCTGAGGTTACCAAAAAATACGATCCATACGCATGCGAACTTCGGGCGCCACTAAGCTACGTGCCAGGCGCATCCGAACTCTTTTTAGCCACACGGCATATGAATCGACCATCTGAGATTAGGTTAACATCTTACAAGGCCGGAGGTCGTCATTATGAATATGCCATCCCAGCCTAAAACGGTAATAACCACTCCACATTTATGCATATAAATAAATGGCTAAGGCCGCCCAAAGTGTTAAAGCTACGGTCATCTCCAGTAAACAAACGGCTAAGGTCGTCCTCAATATGCAGGTGAACAATTCGATTGCGGTCGAAATCACTCGGATTGTCAAAGTTATGAATACAAAAAGGCTAAGGCCATTATTGACCTCAACCAGAACTACACCCAAATTGGTCCGCTCATCGAGCCCAATCAAGGCTCGATCTCGACAAACGAAGGGACTAACTGTATAGGTCAATATATGACCTAGAGATAATTAACAAAATTAATTATATTCTAAGACTGTTCAGAGTTAATAAAGGATATATTCACTTATTAATCGTCGTGCCCGGTCATTGGCTGACTCATTTGTTAAGACTACGGCCCATTCACTATCATAGGGATGGAAGCTCACCGCAGTCATGGATATCACTGCCAGCTCACACGTCCTGTATCTATAAATACAAAGAGAATGAACCATAGAAAGGGGGCTGTTTTTCTCCTTGATTACTATTTTCAAGAAAAGAGAACATATCGTTATAAGGCTCTGATTCTCTTCATGGAGAGGCAGACCAAAGCAATATTATCAATAAAAGATCTCTTCCTTCCTCTCCTTATAAAAGAACATCTGTCTCGTGCTTTTTTTATTTTGGTCTTTAAATTATTACGATATGCTATGATTGGACCTTGATTTATTTCGATTGTTTTTAGGCTTGCAAAGTGTATGATAACTTGGAGCTAAACAATCTTGATACCTTGTCACTCTGTAAACTTCATGTCGATGACAGAAAAATTCATTGGGTAAGAAATTTGATTTAAAACAAAATATATTTGAAAATAATAAAACATTGAGATAGAGGAGTTGTTCCGTTCTAAAAATCGCTGAGCGGAAAAACGCAAATTAGGGAACTTTGTTATCATTTGACGTGAAATCCATAAGAATGGAAAGTGAACGTGTGAATTAACTGCATGGCCAACCGCAAAACGATTCGGTTCTACAGAAACGTGCGTCATTATGATGAGCACCACGAAACGGTTGTCCACTCGCAAACTAACGCTTTACCTTCGAAACGGTTACAACGACCTGAGGTTACCGAAAAGACGTTCCATGCGCCTGCGAACTTCGGACGCCGCTAAGCTACATGCCAGGCGCATCCGTACTCTTCTTAGCCACACGGCATACGAATCGACCATATAAGATAAGGTTAGCATCATACAAGGCTGGAGGTCGTCGGTATGAATATGACATCCCGGCCTAAAACGGTAATAACCACTCCACATATATGCATATATAAATAAATGGCTAAGGCCGCCCAAAGTTTTAAGGCTACGGCCATCTCCAGTAAACAAACGGCTAAGGTCGTCCTCAACATGCAGGTGAACAATTCGATTGCGGTCGAAATCACTTAGATGGTCAAAGTTATCAATACAAAAAGGCTAAGGCCATTATTGACCTCATCCAGAACTATGCCTATATTGGTTCGCTCATCGAGCCCGATCAAGGCTCGATCTCGATAAGCGGAGGGACTAACTGTATAGGTCAAAATATGACCTTGAGATAATCAACGAAATTAATTATATTCTAAGCCTATTCAGAGTTAATAAAGGATATAATCACTTATTAATCGTCGTGCCCGATCATCGGCTGACTCATTTGTTATGTCTACGGCCCATTCACTATCATAGGGACGGAAGCTCAGCGCAGTCATGGCTATCACTGCCAGCTCACACGTCTTGTATCTATAAATACAAAGAGAAGGAACCATAGAAAGGGGCTGTTTTTCTCCTTGATTACTATTTTCACGAAAAGAGAAAATATCGTTGTAAAGCTCTGAACCTCTTCATGGAGAGGCAGACCAAAGCAATATTATCAACAAAAGATCTCTTCCTTCATCTCCTTAAAAAAGAACATCTGTCTCGTGCATTTTTTATTTTGGTCTTTTGATTATTCGATCTGCTATGATTGGCCCTTGATTTATTTGGATTGTTTTTAGGCTTGCAAAGTGTATGATAATTTTGAGCTAAACAATCTTGATACCTTGTCACTTTGTAAACTTCAATTCGATGACATAAAAATTCATTGGGTAAGAAATTTGATTTAAAACAGAATATACTTGAAAACAGTTAAATGAAATAATAAAACATTGCGATAGAGGAGTTGTTCCGTTCTGAAAATCGTTGAGTGGAAAAACGCAAATTAGAACTTTATTATCATTTGACGTGAAATCCATAAGAATGGCAAGTCCGAACGTGTGAATCAACTGCATGGCCAACCGCAAAACAGTTCGATTCTACAGAAATGTGTGTCATTATGATGAGCACCATGAAACGGCTGTCCACTGGCAAACTAACGCTTTACCTTCGAAACGGTTACAACGACCTGAGGTTACCAAAAAGACGTTCCATACGCCTGCGAACTTCGGACGCTGCTAAGCTTCGTGTCAGGTGCATCCGTACTCTTTTCAGCCATACGGCATACGAATCGACCATCCGAGATAAGGTTAACATCTTACAAGGCCGGAGGTCGTCGGTATGAATATGCCATCCCGACCTAAAATGGTAATAAGCACTTCACATATATGCATATAAATAAATGGCTAAGGCCGCCCAAAGTGTTAAGGCTACGACCATCTCCAGTAAACAAACGGCTAAGGTCGTCCTCAAAATGCAGGTGAACAATTCCATTGCGGTCGAAATCACTCGGATGGTCAAAGTTATCAATACAAAAATGCTAAGGCCACTATTGACCTCAACCTGAACTACGCCCAGATTGGTCCGCTCATCGAGCCCGATCAAGGCTCGATCTCGATAAGTGGAGGGACTAACTGTATAGGTCAAAATATGTCCTCGAGATAATTAACGAAATTAATTATATTCTAAGCCAATTCAGAGTTAATAAAGGATATAATCACTTATTAATCGCGGCGCCCGTTCATCGGATGACTTATTTATTAAGACTACGGCCCATTCACTATCAAAGGGACGGAAGCTCATAGCAGTCATGGCTATCACTACCAGCTCACACGTCTTGTATCTAAAATACATAGAGAAGGAACCATATAAAGGGGGCTGTTTTTTTCCTTGATTATTATTTTCAAGAAAAGAGAAAATATCGTTGTAAGGCTTTGAACCTCTTCATGAAGAGGCAGACCAAAGCAATATTATCAATAAAAGATCTCTTCCTTCCTCTCCTTAAAAAAGAACATCTGTCTCGTGCATTTTCTATTTTGATCTTTTGATTATTACGATCTACTATGATTGGCCCTTAATTTATTTCGATTATTTTTAGACTTGCAAAGAGTATGATAACTTTGAGCTAAACAATCTTGATACCTTGTCACTCTGTAAACTTCATGTCGATGACAGAAAAATTCATTGGGTAAGAAATTTGATTTAAAACAAAATATATTTGAAAACAGTTAAATGAAATAATAAAACACTGCAATAAAACTTCAGTATTGCCGTAGTCTCTGCCCGGTTTAATTAGTGAACGATAAACCAGAACAAACGAAGACAATCCTGCAAAAGTGTTGAGCTACAAGACTATTTGGCTTCAAATCCCATACACATACATTGAGTTTTTACTGTATATCTAGTGTATATTAATTGTATATCAGATATACTTTGTAGTTGGGCCAATCTGTATAGTTCATCCCATTTTGGCTTTATTTTCCGGGTTTGTTTTCTGGCCCATTTTTGTGTAATTATATACCTGACCCTCTGTAAACAGAAGGGTCAGTCGGATATTTTTCATCTGTGAATCAATAATATTTCTCTCTCTAAAAGCTCTCTGGAAGCTTCTACCTAAGCGACTCTCTCATCTTGTTCTTCGATTTCGTCTAGATTTCTTGATGTTTTCATGGTCAGAGCCTAGACGATAATCCGACTATACTTTTCTGCATCTTGTTATCTTGGTTGAAGTCTCGTTTGAAATTTTTGGGGGTGTTTCTGACGTATTTGGTCGATGACGATTCCGATCTAAATCGGATGTTGATCTGAGACTTTCATCGTGATATCTGGGTATATCTTCTTCACTCGAACGTTTTGGGTGATTTTCCGGTGACTTTTGCGTGATTTCCTGGTGACTCTCCAGATTCTAGGGTTTCTGGAGGTACCTAGGGTTTTACTGCTATCCGGTGGCTCGATCCTCACTCAGTGGATGTTTTGGGTGACTTTCCGACATCCCTGACCCTATTTCCAGTAAGGTTTCCGGTGGTTGGACCTAGGGTTTTGAACCTAGGGTTTTTATCTAACGATTGAAGGTCGTTCTTCTCCGGTTGCGAAGAAGAAGGGTAACTCTATCCCTGTTCTAAGTGTTGTATGTTTTGCATGTGGGTTCTGAGACTGTTTTTTTTATTTCAAACTAATTGTTGTTCATGGCTTCTAATATGAATGCTAGTACCTCCTCAGTAGACCCTACCAGTCCCCTTTTTATCTACTCATCTGATGTTCCTGGAGTCTCTCTTGTGTCCACTCCCTTCTCGGGCAGTGGCTATGGGCTTGGAAGAGGAAGATGATTGTCGCGTTATCTGCTAAAAACAAAATCAGTTTTGTTGATGGCACCTGTCCCCGGCCAGTCACTAATGTGACTCAGCAAAGACTATGGGACAGATGCAATAATATGGTGATTTTCTGGTTGACTGCCTCCCTCTCCCCTCAAATTGCTGAAAGTGTGCAGTATTCTGATACTGCACAAAGTATATGGTCCCAGCTTCAGGCCAGATATGGCACTGCCAACAGGACCAAAATCTTTGAATTAAAAAGAGAGCTTTCTCACACCTCTCAAGGGTCCCTAGATGTAGCTTCATATTTCAATAAACTTAAAGGTCTATGGGATGAATTAGAATCAATGTGTACAAATCATGAGCAGAGATGTGTTTGTGCTGCCAAAGATGGCATAATACAGGAAAATGATGAAAATAAGGTGTTTCAGTTTCTAATGAGCCTTAATGAAGCATACATGGGGAAAAGAAGTAACCTATTGATGATGCAGTCACCTCCAATCCTTGACAGTGTCTATAATATGGTCCTCAATGATGAGAAGCAGAGACAAGTCCAGTCCCCTTCTCAGTTTAATCCAGACTCTATGTCTTTCCATGTCCACACAAATAGACATTCAGTTGGATTCAATAAGGCCACAGTGCCAAATAGTGTACAAATAGACTATTTGGCTTCAAATTTCATACACATACATTGAGTTTTTACTGTATATTAATTGTATATTAGGTATACTTTGTAGTTGGGCCAATCTGTATAGTTCAACCCATTTTGACTTTATTTTTCTGGTTTGTTTTCTGGCCCATTTTAGTGTAATTATATACCTGACCCTCTGGTCGGATATTTTTCATCTGTGAATCAATATTATTTCTCTCTCTAAAAGCTCTCTGAAAGCTTCTACCTAACCGACTCTCTCTCATCTTGTTCTTCGATTTTATCTAGATTTCTTGATGTTTTCAAAAAGCCATAGTCCCAGCCACCCCAAAGCCTGCGATGGCGAATGCGAAAACACAAGCAGCACCAAACAACAGAGGACTAAATATGAAGAGCAGGGGAGAAGTTACGACCAGAATTATCAAAGAAGTCAGAAAGCTGAAACCCATCATCCCCAAAAGTGGGCCTTCTACTGCTATTCCTGCCAGTGTTGCCAGAATCAACGTCCTTCTGCTCACTTGCTGGGGATTTACAATATCCATCATTTGCCCGTTTTCAGCCATACTCTTTTTTGTTTTATTATACTTCTCGATTCTTGTTGATTGCAGTGGCGACGGAAGGTAATTAATATATGATGCTCTCAATAGCAAAAGGATTTGAAACAGGGCACGTGTCTGCTTCTTCCTATAGCAAGTAACTTCCTCCCTTTTGAACTTATCGCCCTAACTTGGACTTTATGGGTGCAAAGGTACCATTTTTGGGATAGGATTCTAAATCCACCAAACTTTGGTTGCTTATCCAATCCCAATGTAAGAATAACCAAATAGGAGGTAACAAACAAAATTACAGTGGGTCTACGGCTCGTCCGAAAATGATCCATATTTCAAGACCTAACCCGATTTGGCTCAGGTTATATCTTTGCACCTGTGAATTAGTCCATAGTAAAATCGTACTGGTAGTTCTTTTTCTTTTTTTCTTTCTCTCTTTTCTTGTCATATTTTCCATATATGCTTTAATGGGACATATGTAATTACTTCTTTTTCTTCGGTATCACAAAATTGTAATGTAAGAAAATTAAAGAGTAAAAGTTCACCATTTAAGGCAATTCAAAGTTTTGCTTTCGGAAATAAGATTTTTTAAGTTTGTTAGTTGTTTGGATCGTGTGTTGTTCCAATTGATTAAAAAATCAAAGGAGTTCAAAATTTAAATTTGAAGTGATTTGGAGTAGATTTGAGTTAAATTTTAGAAAAGACGCAAGAAAAAAGACGAAGTTAGTTTTTTATATAATTATATATAATCTTGTATAATAGTGTATATGAGTATATAAACACATCTTATATATTTTTATACATATTTATACAAGCGTCTGTAACAAACTTCTTCCACGATTTTCAGTTGATATTCTTGTTCAAAACTAATCCAAAACTCCATTGAATAACTTCAAATTTTATATATAATCTCCTTATACTATTTCTAACAAATTTAAATAACAACAACTCCAAATTTCTCACAAAATCAAATTCTCAATTTAAACTCACATATTTAAACTTGTTGAAAATCTAATTTTCATCACCCAAATAGATTTTGTTTGTTGAACTGATATTTGAGTCACGGTTTCTAATTCGAAAATTAACTTAAAAGTTTGAGCGATCTTTTTTAAAAAATTGAATAGTAATTTCGAAAAATCAATTGGAGTTGAATATTAAATCTTAACCTATTATTTTCAGACTAGTTGGTTGTAAATTAAAATATGAGCTATTAAATTAAAAAATAGGGAGTCAAATTATTATTTTTATGTGAAATTTTTCCTATAAACCAATACTCTTCAATTGTAAGTTATGTAACACTTGTGTCTTAATCTATTTATAAAATAAACAAATAAAAGTTAATAACTTTTTTATATTTAAAATAAATAAATTTTAAAAAATTTATTTTACTTTTGATGAATGAAATTATTTATAGTACTACAAATGTTCATGACTTATTTTAAGTTATAACTTTCAAATATCTTTCTTTCTTGGCTGAACATCATCTCTTCTTTCCATCAAACAAAGCCACAAGAAGTAGGACAGAGAGAATAACAAAACGAAAAATAATCAAAAAGCCATTTACTATTCGGAGGCACTAAAATTTGTGTACTTTAATGTATCATTAATCATACATAAAATTAATCGTGGCCGTCAAAGTTTATTGGCCTTTTTGACAAAAAGGAATTTATAGAGAAGAAAGTTCTTATGCGCAGGGTTGTGAATATCAGTACATACATACACACATATTACGACCGACGATGAAAATGGATGGTTCTCGGTCAGAGTAGAAGCCACCAAAATTTGAAATTTATAAGTTGATGATCAGAGCCTTCGAATTATTGAATTTTAAATTAATAATATATACGTATTAAATGTAGAGTTTTTTGAGATCAAAGTAGTTAGGCAAAAAATATATATTAATAGAGAAAAACATTCTGGCGACGACATGATTTTCTCTCGCCGTAGGTTACTCTAACGTGCACCAGCCATGGGAAGAAAAGCTCGTGTATATATTGGGAAAAAAACTGAATTTATATCGAAGACGACGTGGCATGACACGTGGACTGGTCAAATGGTCAAAACGCAATAATTGGTTAAAAGGCACGAGTGGCGACATACACGGAAAGAGAAAGTTAAACAGGCACGAGATGCAGTTCAAATACGAGTCTCGTACCAATTCAAGTCATTTAAAGTCAACGGATCAGAAGGCATTGAAGACATGGATATGATGACGAAAAGAAGTCTAAATTCAATATTAAATACCCAATACGTTAGAAAATTGGTATTAAATAGGAATGATTGTGTAACGTCATATTAATGTCATTTATTGCTCATAATTATCTCGTTAAGACTAAGGCATCACTCATTTACCTACAATCAAATATAAAAGGAGGTTCATCATTGGAGGGACACGAAATAGCATTGATATTATATTGAATTACAAACTTATTTACTGCCTTATTTTCTTTTTCAAAAAGCTTGTTATTCTTTTGTCTCCTGATTATCAGTAACCCAACTTTTTATCTTAAATTCTACTATTGACCGAAATACTATTTTTTGGTTAAACAAATTGGTTCTGTTACCCGGATTCTGATAATCTATTCTTTTTAAATTACACTCTACCCGTTGTTATCATCATGTCAAACAACAACGACACCAACAATCAAGAAAATCAAATCCATCAAGTGGTGGGAGATCAACACGATGATCCTCCTCATCAAGCTTCTCCACGTGGATCTCGAGAAGGAACTCCTAATGATCTGTCTGAACATGCTGATGGATTAGTTGAAACAAGAGATGAGCTTCTACAAAATATAATTGATGCACGAATTGATAGAGCTTTGGAAGCTTTAGTTAGCCGATTGCCTGCTGCACCGACAACGCCGAATAATAACACGTTAGAAAATCCCCGCTCTGGGCTAGTTAATTCTGGAAATGGGGTAACCCCCAGTGATTCGCAAGAACCAGGTAACTCAGGTAATTCTCATTTTCAAAATTTAGTGCTAACCTTGCAGAAATAGCTCAAGGAACAAAATGAGCCCATCGAGCAAATTCCTGGAGTTCCTCTTATAATCAAAGGAGTGGATATAGATAAGTACTCGCAACAACCATGGAAGTCAATTGCTCCTCCTCTCCCAATTCCTAAAAAGTTCAAAATGCCCGACATCCCAAAATATGATGGTACAACAGATCCACGTGACTGCGTTAACAACCGCCGTAAAAGGCAACGACTTGACCAAACAAGAAATTGAATCAGTTTTGGTTAAGATATTTGGAGAAACGCTCACCAAAGGGTGCATTAACCTGGTATTCTCTTTTACCTGAAAATTCTATGAACTCTTTTGCTGAGCTTGCAGATTCTTTTATTAAAGCACACTCGGGAGGTCAAAAGGTTGAAAAAAGATTGGAGGATATTTTAAAAATCAAATAAGGGGACTCTGAACTGCTCAGAGATTTTGTTGATAGATTCAAGCGTGAAAGAATGACTTTACCCCGTGTACCAGACAATTGGGCAACAATAGCTTTTGCAAGCAATTTGAATGACAGAAGTTCAGAAGCCATGAGAAGGCTTAAAGAAAGTCTTCGTGAATTTCCTGCAACCACTTGGAATGATGTTTAAAACGGGTACAGTACGAAGCTCAGAATTGAAGAACATACCTTACCTCAGTACCATCGTGAAGAAAGGAGCGGATCCAGGAGATCAGATGCTGAAAAAAGATCATGTAAGAATAGATATGATCCATATATGGGACCTGCAGGAAGAGATTCACGATCAAAACAAGATAACCAACAATATGATCAAAGACCAAGAAACAGGGAGACCAGGTCTTCATCCAGGTTCACAGGTAATCGAAGCAATCAAGAGCCACGAGATGACGAGAGTAATTTAAAGGCACGATTCGGTGGCTATAATTTCAATGTAACTAATTCTAAGCTCGTAGCTGTTCTAAGGAGTATGGGAGATAAGGTACGGTGGCCGAAGGAGAAGCGGTCAAATCCAAATAGGCATAATCTGGACTATTGGTGTGAATTCCACAACGACCATGGGCATAAAACATCAGAATGCAGATTCCTACAAAGTGAAATGGACCATCTATTGAAGCAAGGATATCTCACTGAGTTATTTAGTGAGGAGGGAAAACAGGCCTATATGAAAAATAGGCAAGAGCCACCGAAACCACCATAACCTAAGAGAACCGTGAACGTCATCAGTAGGGGAGAAGATATCTATTATAGTAACTGATACAGCTTCAAATAAGGTTTTCAAAGTGACAATCACACACGAGAAACGAGTGCGGCAGATCTTAGAGCACGAAAGCATAAACTTTGATGACGCAGATACAGAAGGAGTGGTTACTCCTCACAATGGTGCACTGGTAGTATCTTTACTTGTGCATGATACTAATGTAAAACGAGTTTTGATTGACCCAGAGAGTTCTGCAAATATCATCCTACTAAGGATATTACGGGAAATGCAAGCTGAAGACAAAATGATACCCAAGGCACATACCTTGTCAGGCTTCGACAATTCAAGCGTGGTAACAAAATGAGAGGTAATTCTAACAACTTTTGTTGCATGTTTTGTTAAAGAAACTAAATTCCAGGTAGTTGATATGGAAATGGCCTACAATATGATCATGGGGAGACCTTGGATCCATGATATGGATGTTGTTCCATCAACTCTGCACCAAGTTATTAAGTTTCCGTCACCATGGGGAATTTGTCAAATTCGAGGGGATTAGCAAACATCAAGGAGTATCAATGCTGTAACAGATACGAGCGTCGTAAGTAAAGAAAAATAGCTATTACAGGAAACAGTTGAGGGTGTCAACAATCAAACTTCAACTAAACAAGAAGAAACAGACTTAGACTCGAGACCTGATGTGATTCAAGAACCCAAAGAAAATGAGAACATTAAAACAACAATAGAGGAGCTCGAGGCTGCGGTTCTATTTGAGCATTGGCCTGAACGAAAGGTTTACGCAGGATCCAATCTAAATTCAGACATGCGAGGTATGTTAATTGAGTTTTTAAAAGCTGACGTGGACTGTTTTGCTTGGTCCCACACTATATGACAGGGATACCACCGGATGTGATGACTCACAAACTCAACGAGGACCCATCTTTCACACTAATAAAGCAAAAGAAAAGAAAGCAAAGGGATTTTAAGAACTAGGTGATTCAAGATAAGGTCCAAAAATTATTAAAGATTGGGTCGATCCGCGAGGAAAAGTATCCTAATTGGTTAGCTAACACGGTGGTCGTACCTAAGAAAAATGGTAAGTGGCGCGTTTATGTGGATTATAATGATCTAAACAAAGCTTTCCCAAAAGACTCCTTTCCTTTACCGCATATAGATCAGTTAATTGATGCAACTGCGAGTCATGAACTTTTAAGCTTTTTAGATGCATATTCGGGGTACAACCAAATTAAAATGGATCCGAGTGATGAGGAAAAGACTTATTTCATCACATATAAGGGGACTTACTGTTGTAAAGTAATGCCCTTTGATCTCAAAAATGCTGGAGCAACCTATCAAAGGTTGGTCACCAAAATGTTTCAAGAACATTTAGGAAAAACAATGGAGGTATATATAGACGATATGCTCGTCAAAATCCAGCATTTTCATGATCATATTTCTCATTTATCTATTACATTTGAAATTTTACGAAAATCTAACATGAAACTCAACCTAGAAAAAGTGTGCATTCAGAGTTGCCTCAGGTAAGTTTTTGGGTTTTCTTGTTTCTAACCGTGGCTTTGAGGTAAATCCTTCTCAGATCAAAGCGATAGAAGAAATCCCTGATATCCTTACCAATAAGGAGTTTCAAAGATTAACGGGAAGAATCACAACCCTGGGAAGATTTATTTCTAAATCTTCGAAAAAGTGTTTTAAGTTCTTCTCTTCTCTCAAAAAGCAAGACCATTCTGAATGGAACGAAGATTTTCAGCAAGCCCTTAGGAATTTGAAAGCTTATTTGTCGAATTCCCCGCTGTTGGCAAAATCAAAGGAAGGTGAAAAACTACTCATCTACTTGGCAGTATCAAAAGTTGCGGTAAATGCTATTTTGGTACGAGAGGACCAATGTAAGCAATCTCCTATTTATTATGTAAGCAAATCTTTATTGGATTCTGAAACACGGTATCCATAACTAGAAAGGTTGGCATTAGCTTTGATCATGGCATCTAGAAAATTAAGACCTTATTTTCAATGTCATCCCATTGTCGTAGTTACTGCTTTTCCATTACGAAACATTTTGCATAAACATGAATTGTCAGGAAGATTAGCAAAATTGGCTATAGAACTAAGTGAATATGAAATCATTTATCAGCCTAGGACTACTATAAAATCCCAAGTTCTCATTGATTTCATAGCAGATTTTAGTCAAGGGATGCATTTAGAAGTAGAAAAGAAATTACAAGTTTTTAATGGTGCAAACCCGGGGGCTTGGATTTTATTTACTGATGGTTCATCTAATGTAAAGGGAGTGGGTCTAGGAATTGTTCTTATTGTCACCCTGTAATTAACAATGAAGCAGAGTATGAGGCTGTAATTGCAGGTTTAGAATTGGCACGAGAACTTGGCTTAACACATATCATAATCAAGAGTGATTCTCAACTCGTGGTCAATCAAATGTTGGGGACTTATACAGCCAGGGAAACGCGAATGCAAGAATATCTCGAAAAGGTATGGGAACTGATAAAGTAGTTTCAAACTTGGAATGTAATGCAAATCCCAAGAGATAAGTACGCGGAGGCAGATGCTTTAGCTAATCTTGAATATGCGACAGACATAGCAAATTATGCTAATGCTTCAGTCATACATTTATTTCATTCCGTTCTCGAACCTGACAAGAATGAGGTAAATTTTAATCATTTAACATGGGATTGGAGAAACGAAATAGTTGCTTTTTTGCAGCATGGAACTGTCCCTAATGACAAAACAAAGGCCCATGCACTTCGCAAGAAACCTGCTCGTTATTGTTTGCATCAAGGAAATATTTACCGAAAGCTGTTTGGTGGACTATTAGCAAGGTGTCTCGAACCTTCCCAAACAAAGTAGGTAATGAGAGAAATAAATGAGGGACATTGTGGAAATCATGCATGAGGCAGGTCACTAGTAAAAACGTTGATTCGAGCAGGATATTATTGGCCTAAGATGGAAGAGGAAGCAAATGATTTCGTGTCTAAGTGTGATAAATGTCAAAGATACGGCAACAATATGCATAGACCAGCAGAATTGTTACACCATGTTATAACTCAGTGGCCCTTCATGAAATGCTGAATGGACATCGTATGTCCATTACCACAAGCAAAAGGTCATATGAAGTTTCTACTTGTACTCACTAATTACTTCACTAAATGGGTAGAAGCAGAGGCAGTTAAACAAGTGCGAGAGAAAGAAGTTAAAGACTTCATTTGGAGAAATATAATATGTCGCTTAAGGGTACCAAAGGAAATCGTGTGTGATAATGGTCCGCAATTCATAGGAACACAAATCACAAAATTCTTTCAAAGTTGGCAGATTAAAAGGATAACATCAACCCCATACCATCCAGTGGGCAATGGACAAGCTGAATCTACGAACAAGGTCATAATCAACAATTTAAAGAAAAGGTTACATGATTCAAAATGTAACTGGCCTCAGGTATTACCTAAGGTATAGTGCGCGTATCGAACAACGGCGAAAACAAGCACAGGAGAAACGCCATTTTCAATGGTTTATGGAGCGGAGGCCTTAATACCGGTTGAAATAGAGGAACCAAACACACGGTACGTTCAAGCAATGGAGGATTCAAACAATGAAGAGTTGCGGTGAACCTTGATTTGCTTAAAGGAAGAAGAGAAGCTGCATTAATAAGGATGGCAGCTCAAAAGCAAGTAATTGAATGATACTACAACAGGAAAGCACTTCTCAGATTCTTCAAAATTGGGGAATTTGTGCTCAAAAAGGTGTTCCAATCAACGAAGGCTGCTAATTCTGAAAATCTAAGGTGTTCCAATCTACGAAGGCTGCTAATTCTGAAAAGCTAAGTCCAACACGGGAAGGACCTTACAAAGTCTGTGACATTGCAGGGAAAGGAGCATACGAGTTGGAGACAATGGATGGCAAAGTTTTACCTTCACATTGGAAGGCTATCCACGTAAAGAGATATTACTTCTAAGGAAGTATCCACGGTCAGGTATCACCATGTTAAGACTTTTCTTTTGAATTTTTAAAATTTTACTAACGATTTTAGATACTAGGCAAAAACACTAACTCGTGCCTAATAATGAGTCTTGACCTGCACGGCGAAATGGAATACTCTTATATTCCAAGCCTAGGGTTACATTAATCTGATGAAAATACACACGAGTTAGGCAGTCTTCATCTTTAATCGCACCTCCAAGTCCCGTATATTTTTCTGTTTCAGGAAAAGGACCAAATTGAGAGAAACAAACAAGTGCTCGAGGCTTCATACTTCACCGCTCAAACACTTGGGGGACTATAACATATACATATCATATATGGATACATGTATGTACAATATAACAGATACGTTGAGCAAGATTTAAAAAGAAAAATCAAGTTACAAAGAGACAAGTGTCGAAGCAAAAGTTACGGAGTTTTCAACATTCATCATAGTGTTCTTTTCCACGAGAACAACAGAGTCACCTCTCAAACCCTTCCTAATACATAAAGATAGGATCATGACTATGTACTAAAATAGGTTATAAAGAAAAACCATGTTTATTTTACACTATGTAAAAATCTATTGCAAGAAAACAGTTACGAGAAAGTTATAGATGTATTTTAACACATGTAATAGTCAGAAAACTTATTAAAGTTCATGAATGAAAACTTATCAGAGTTATTTCATATAAATATGTGTATTCCTATTTCTTTCATCATATTTAACACCATTATGAAGTTGATACGTCTTCTTCATTAGGTGTCGATAAATAAAAGGGCCCTCTTATATAACCCTCTTGTTGATAATCCATGATAAGAATCATAAAGCATTTTTGAAGGATCAAAATGCTAATCTATTCTATAAGTCTGACATAAGTAAATCGGAAAGAATAGAATATATAGAAGTACCCATAAAACTTCTTAATATAAAAGACTAAGGAAAACCTTAGTCATCAAAATATTTGTTTTTGCAAGTGCCCCATTATGGTAACTGGGGACTTCACCAAAAGATCCCTTAAAATTGTCAAGGGATGATACCATCAATCAACTAAAAACAATAAAAACTTATTCGAAACACATTCAACTTGTCACTGAAGGGGTTGGAGCATCAGAAGTTGTAATCTCACTTTCAGAGGCAATAACAGGCGCGGTAACAACTTCTGAGGGAGCAGCAATAGGAGCAGTATCAACTAGGCTTGAAGTGTTAACATCATCGATGGAAGCAAGAGTCACGGGAACTTCAATTCCCATAGACTGTGTCACAGAAGTTTCACCCTCGGAAGCTGGAATGGCAACTTCAACTGCCTCAGTAGCTGCTTCGAAATTCAAAAACTCTTCTGTTCCAGGAGTTCCAAGTGTTGGAGAAGGAGTATCAACAGTTCCAAGTGCTAGAGAAGGAGTATGAACAGGTTGTTGGCTTTTTTCGATAGTTCCTAAGACTTTGGCTAAATCAGACTGCAAATCGAAATTTTCTTGTGTAGCCTCCATCAAAGCATCACGGTGAGAATTTAGAAAAGTCCAACTTACCTCTATGTTGAAATTCTCCTCAAGAACACTATATTTCTTTTCCAGAGCTTTATATTCCCTTTCCCACATAGCAAGATCATTTTTCGTTACTTGATGTTCAGCTAAGTGAGAATCCAGGAAAGCTTCGAGGGAGGCATAAGAACTTTCCAAGGCACGAATTTTATCAGAGGAGATCCTTAAGTCATTTTGAGCTTGAGTCAAGCTTTAGACTAACTCCCCTGCTTATTCTTCTTTTTTCTCCATAAGTGCCTTAAGCTCTCTGATTTCTTCATTGGCCTTTGATAGTGAGCACTCCAAAAGCTCCTTATCCTTTTTAAGTTGGCCTAAGGAAGCATTGGCAATTGCTAGCTCAGAAGATAAGCCACATTTTTGTTGCTCTGGGCGAGCTTTACTTTCTTGCAACTCGTCTAAGGTCCCCTGAGTATTCTCAAATTGCTCCTTCCAATTTGCTGCCTCAAGCAGGGCATCCTCGGCTATTCTTCTAGCCTCAGAAATAACCTTTGTGGACTCTCGCTCTTTCTTCTCTGAAGTAGAGACTCTTCCCATCAACTCAGTTCCAATAAGATTAGCCTGCGATTATAAGGCATAGAAATAAGGACTTAGAAGGAAAAAGAGGGAAAACATTCATGTTAAAGAAAATTACCTTCAAGGTTGAATGAACTATGTCGTTCATCACACTATAACAGCTTTGGCTTTGCATATTATTCCTCTCAATATCTCCAATTAGATGTTCGAGCCAAATATCAGCTCCACCGAATTTTCTCAAGAGGCTATGATTGGCAGGAACTTCAAGTGTTACACTTCTCAAAGCTATGCCTCTATTACTGGAACTTACCTCTGTAGGCTGAACAGAGGAACAGGGAACAGTGGAAGGAGGAGTGATAGAAGAGGTAAAAACAATGGGAGCCGTAGAAGTCAAAACAGAGGCGGTAGGAGCAGACATGGGAACCAAAGCAGGAATGGAAGTAGGAGCAGTAGAAAAAGGTATGGGAACATAAGTAAACAACTCAGGCAAAGAAACACTCACGGTTGGCAAAGGAATAAAATGAATATAGGAATTAGGTACGGATGAAGAGAGAAGGATTTCATTCAGAATAGGGCCGAGTTCGCCCCTCTCAAAATCACCAGCAAAGAGACGTTGAATAGGTTCATTGGTGTCTCTTGGTACGGTGTCCTCATCAAAAGGGATCAAAATAGGCTCGCAGATAGAGGTTCGAGCAGGAGAATCTTCAACTTCATCGTCAGTAATAACTCATCTCCTGGCTCTTCGCCTGGCTATCAAAGAGGTACCTTCTTCTTCCTCATTCTCAGAACCTTCTCTTACATCTTTTCTTTTTGGTAGCAAGGCTCGAGCCTTATCCAAATCGAGCGAAGCATTAGCAGGCATGCGAAGAGCCATAGCTACCTCAACTGTCATTCCTTTAATACAAAATCCTTAAAAAAAGGATACACAATCAACATTAAGGAAAAAGGGCTTAACATGTGCAAAAACGTGCAAAAAGTGCATACCGTGGGTTTTCACTTTCCAGCCATGTAAAAGGGAAATTGATTTCCAAGTTCTATTTTCCTTAGGAGCAATCTTTAAAATTGAGTCTACCCAACCACGGAAGTTGGGAATAGGTTCCACATCTCCCATGGTTGCTACGAGAAAACCAAAAAGAGACGAAACTAGAAAAGGAATCGAAATTCTCAAAATAGGTAGAATAAACAAAAGAAAACTTACCTCCAAAGTTCCACTTCTCAAGGAAGGGAATATTTGTTTCACCCGGAAAATCCACCGTACGTATCGCATTGTAACGAGTATACCACCCATGATCCTTGTCATCTTCAGGGCTTACCAAAACCTTCTTACTTCTTGCAGTTAAGGTAAAAACCCCATGACGCATCAAATTGGGATGGTATAAGTGAATAAGGTGGGAAAAAGTAAAGTGGACATTGGCTTTAGTAGATAAGTATCTCAAATAAGCCACAGCTCTCCACACTAGGAGACCAACTTGAGCTAAACAGATTTTGAAGAAACGGCAAAAATCAAGGATGACTGGGTCAATCGCAGGATTAAAACCCAGAGTAAAGGGGTAAGTAAATGGTTTGATCAATGAATATTCAATGGTTTGATCAATGAATATTCGATTCTTTCTTCAATGTATTCTAAAAGAAGAAATTCTTTGATTTGGAGTAGGAATCGACATACGAAGAATATTTTTCCAATTACAATCTCTTCTGATAACAGGGATCAAAAGCACGGTTACTAAAGAAGGATAGGTGTCAGCCTTCTCTATATTCATAACCTGCTTTTGAAAAGATCTTCTATCACTCCCAAAAGATAAATCATTGGGTACAATTTCATCGACTAAAGATTGGGAAGGATCAGAAATTTCTTTACCCTTAGAAGAAGGAGTTTTTGGGATAGAACGTTTTATGCCAGAACTGGAAGAAAAAGAAGCAGAACCAGAAAAATCACCACGAGCAGATCCTAGCCCCGTCCGAAGCCTACCTCCTCTGCCTCTCCTATGTCTTATAGGGGCATTGGGGAATTGAACTAGAATTGGAACTTTTCTAGGGTTTAGAGAGGACATTGTTGAGCAAGGATGAACTAAAAGAGGGCAAAAGGAAGAAAGGGTTAAGTATGTATATAATGGCAACCGTCAAACTTAGAAGCGTAATAATGGAAAGCCTATAATAAAGGCAACTATCACTTCGTGAATAGTGGGAATGAAGAAGCCTTGAAAAAGAGTGCAAAATGGCAGAACCAATCAGAAGATGACACATGGACAGAAGATTAAATAGAAAAGACAACTGAGACGTCAATATATTCATAAGCATTGATAATGGCAAAAATTTCCTTTTTATGAAGATCTACTTCCCAATTATTTAATTGATAAATAAATGGAAAGTGGGGGGACCATCTGTATTGGTAAAAAACTGAATTTATATCGAAGACGACATAGCATGACACGTGGACTGGTCAAATGGTCAAAACACAATAATTGGTTAAGAGGCACGAGTGACGACAGATACTGGAAGAGAAAGCTAAACATGCACGAGATGCAGTTCAAATACGAGTCTCATACCAATTCAAGTCATTTAAAGCCAACGGATCAGAAGGCATTGAAGATGTGGATCTGATGACGAAAAGGAGTCCAAATTCAGTATTAAATACCCAATATGTTAGAAAATTGGTATTAAATAGGAATGATAGTGTAACGTCTTATTTAATGTCATTTATTGCTCATAATTGTCTTAATAAAGACTAAGGCATCACTCATTTACCTGGAATCAACTATAAAAGGAGGAAGTTTCATCATTTGTAGGGACACGAAATATAATTGATATTATATTGAATTACAAACTTATTTACTAACTTATTTTATTTTACAAAAAACTTATTATTCTTTTATCTCCTGATTATCAGTAACCCGAATTTTTATCTTAAATTCTAGTTTTGACCGAAATACTATTTTTGGTTAAACAGTGACCATCTCAGAAGGAATTAATGCCAATGTCAGGACTGCACATGCCAAATTCCAAGCATGAACAAGTGCTAACACTGGATTGAAGCAGGGAAGATCAAATTCTCCAAACAATTCCAATGAAACGGTTACCAATGTAACAGTAGAAGACATTGCAAATTAAGAGAAATTGAAGCACAAGCAAGCGATGAATCTGTGGAATGAAGCTATCCACAACCCAAGGAATGAAGGACAGAAGAATTCTCCTGGTAATGGAAGGAAATCATGTGCGGATAAAGTAGAGGAAGAATTAAGACTACCAGAATAGACGAATTCAATTCGGAATGAATTGCACATTGTGAAGCTTTCCAATGTTGGATTCAGATTGTATACTCAACCTAAGCTAATGGTGAGTCTCGTGTAGGTGCAATTGAACTAGAAGACATTTCTAGTGAAATTGAGTATTGGAAGAATGCGATAATTTGCTATGTACTAGGTGTAGATTCTCCTTTTGTAGTGATTCGGGGATATGTTTAGAAGTTATGGGCTAAGCTTGGTATTACCAAAATCTAAATGCTTAAAGATGGAGTTATACTTGTTAGGTTTGATTCTGATGTAGCAAAACAAGAGGTATTTAATGCAGGGATCTACCACTTTGACAATGTTGAGAAGAAAGGCGTAACTTGAGTGTAAGCAGTAGTTAGTGTATTTATGTACAGTCAGTTGGTTAGGGAGTTAGTGGTATAGTTAGTGGTTGATTAGTCAAGTTATTTACACACGTGTATATATATTTCTGTGTACAGTGTATTTGAAGATAGAATGAAAATTACACAGTGGAGTTTCACTATTCCATTCATCTCCTTCTCTCACAAATCATTTCTTTCTCTTCCTTCTTCTTCTTCTCTTCTCTCATCAATATAGGGTTCATACAGTTGCTCGAGCCTCAACTTTCAGCATGGTATCAGAGCCACGAGCTCAAAGTTGAAGCTCAGAGATCGATCCATAATTCTGTCAACCTTCAATTTCTTTCATTTCTTCGAAAATTTGAAATTCTGTTCAGATGTCAACTCGAAGCTAGACAACAATGGCGGTTGATGATCTATTGAATGAAAGTCTTAACACTACTATTGAAAATGCTTCACATGCATCATCAGAGGATGAATTCGAGGAAGGAGTAACTGTAGCAGTCACTCACCTTCTGTACCTAGCTCCCGGCGACACAAGTGGAATATCCTTGATCTCATTTTAGTTGACTGGCACTGACAATTACTCTCTATGACACATATCTATGAGAATTGCATTACTTGGTCGAAATAAGCTAGGAATTGTTGATGGCAGGTGGCCTAAGGAGATATTTCGTGAAAAATATTGGTATCAATGGGAGAGGTGCAACGCAATTGTCTTGTCATGGCTGATGAATGCAGTTGCTCCTACATTGATCAGTGGAATTGCATACACGACTAGTGCACAGGTAGTTTGGACGGATCTGCAAGAACGAATTGACAAGGTAAATAATACACGTTGCTATAATTTGCACAAGGAGATTGCTACTGTAAATCAAGGTACTGCATCTATTTCTGTTTATTACTCAAAACTCAAAGATCTTTGGGATGAGACTGAATCTGTAGTACCTACTCATGGTTGTGATTGTGTCAAAACAAAGGAATTTATTATGAATTTACGAATGCAGAAGGTGTATCAATTCCTTATGGGCCTAAATGACTTATTCTCAAGCACGTAGTCAAATTCTTATAATGAAACCACTACCAACGGTGAATCAAGCTTATGTTATGCTTATGAGTGATGAAAGTCAGAGATTTGTTGTTGCCAATGCTGGCATATTAGGATCTGCTCCTAATACAAACATAAGTGCTTATGACTCTACTGCTCTATATAGTGCTAAGCCTAACTTTAATCCAAAGTTCAGGAAAAATTATAATATTCAGTGTGATTTCTGTAAAATGAAAGGTCATAGCAAAGAAAATTGCTATAAAATTATAGGTTATCCACAAGATTATAAATCTAAGAAGAAAGGGGGAGTTGTTGCTTATAATGCCACGGTAGATTCCAATTATGGTGTGCCTGTGCATAACCATCAAGCTTCTCAGGACAGGACAATGCAGCATATGCACATGTATCATGGGAATCAATATGTGAATCAAACTTCTGAGGTTTGCAGGGACAAAGAATCATAGGCACTCAAAACAGGAAAGTCCTTCTTCTTCACAGCCTCATGGATCAACAAATTCTGCTCCACAAGGTGGTGATTTTCCATTTACCAAGGAGCAATATGAGCAGATAATGTAGATTCTGAAAATTAGTCTTTCTCCTCCTACTCAAGCAAATGTTGCAGGTACTGATATTGCTCTCTTAGCATCCTCTAGTCAAGAACAATAGTGGATCATTGACACTGGTGCAATAAATCATATGGTGTCAAATGTAGTCCTATTGACTAAATCCTCTCTGATTACACCTTCTAAGTCTAGAAGATTTTTGCTACCTAATGGAGATGTTACTCAGGTTACTCAAATTGGAGAAAGCCACATTTCAAATAGAAGCACTCTTAAGGATGTGCTTTATGTCCCTCAATTCAAATTCAACTTATTGTCAGTTTCCAAGGTGACAAGGGCTCTAAAATGCTTTGCCTCCTTTTATCCTAACTTCCGTGTATTTCAAGATCTCTTCAGTGGCAGGGTGAGGGAGATTGGTAGAGAAAGAGAAGGCTTATACTTTCTACAGAGGCATGGGGCCAAGAAGCTTCCTGTTGTTGCACTAGTTGATGCTGGAATAAAGTCAAGAACTACAAACATTGCCTTGTGGCATAAAAGGCTAGGTCATATGTCTAGTGTTGTCCTAAGAAAGTAGTTTCCTGGTAAACTAGCTATTATTACTGATACGATCAATAAGTGTACAGTTTGTCTTTGTGCTAAACAAACTAGGTTGTCATTTCCTGCTAGTTACATTAAAAGCAATGATGCTTTTGATCTAATACATGTGGATGTTTCGGACCCCTACAAGTATGCAATCTTTGATGTCAATAAATACTTCTTGACTGTTGTGGATGATTTTACCAGAATGACTTGGTTGTTTCTTATGATGTAAAAGTCTGATGTGTGCGTTGCTATCACTTAGTTTATTGCATTTGTTCAAACCCTGTTTAACAAGACATTGAAGGTTATCAGATCTGACAATGGTTCTGGGTTTGTTAACTCTGTATGCATCACTTTGTTTCAAAAACATGGCATTGTTCATCAGAGGACAAGTGCCTACACCCCTCAGCATAATGGTATTGCTGAAAGGAAACACAGGCATATCTTGGAGGTGACTAGAGCCTTAAGATTTCAGGAAAATATTCCCATTAAGTACTGGGGTCATTGCGTTCTTGCAGCAGCCTATATTATCAACAGGATGCCATCTTCTGTACTTAATGGTTTGTACCCATTTGAGTTGCTCTATGGGAGGGCACCCATCTTAGAACACTTGAGAGTACTTAGATGTCTATGCTTTGTAAAAAAAGTATAGGAGACACACAAACTTCTTCCTAGAGCTAGGCCTACAGTTCTTATGGGATTCTCTGATTCTCAAAGGGCCTACATTCTGTTTGATCTCACCAGTCATTGCTTTCTTATTAACAGAGATGTGTCCTTCAGGGAAGACATCTTTCCTTTCAAGGATTATCCTACTTCTTTACCTCCAATATTCTTGCCCCCTGAGTCTCCTCCTGTTGATACTCACTCCAAGAGTACTAGTTCACCTCCATCTTCTTCTTTCTCCACTAATTCTAATCATGATACTAGTGTTCCTGAACATGACTCATATTCTCGGCATCCATCACCAGCAGAAGTGGGCTCACCTACCTTGCCATCTCAGGAACTTCACTGCCCTGATCTAAGGAGGTCATCAAGACCAAGACAACCTCCTTTGTGGTTGAAAGATTATATGTCCTTACCTAGTTATAAGGTTGTACCTTATGCTATTTCCAATTATGTGTTGTACAATGGCCTATATCCTACTTATCAGTCATACCTAGTTGCTTTTTCCACCATAGCGGAACCCTTTTCCTTTGAAGAAGCTTCAAAGATCCTAGGTGGGTGAATGCCATGCAGGCAGAGATTGCTTCTTTGGAGTCTAATCACACTTGGGATGTAGTTCCATTGCTGCCTGGTAAAACTCCTATTGGATGCAAATGTATTTACAAGGTCAAGTACAAGGCCTCAGGTGAGGTAGAGAGGTTCAAAGCCAGACTGGTTGCTAAGGGGTACAGCTAGCAAGAGGGCATTGATTATCAGAAGACTTTCAGTCCTGTTGTGAAGATGGTTATTGTCAGGGCTGTTCTTGCAGTGGCTGCCTCTGAGCATTGGCACATTCATCAAATGGATGTGTACAATGCCTTCTTACAAGGCGACTTGCATGATGAGATCTATATGGCTCTGCCCCAAGGATTTCAGAGTCAGGGGGAGAGTAGACCAACATGCACTCTTGAAATCCTTATATGGTCTCAAACAGGCACCTAGACAGTGGAATGCTAAGTTGTATAAGGCCCTTGTGTACCTAGGATTTATGCATAGTCAACATGATCACTCTCTATTTGTGAAAGGATCAGGCAACCACACTGTCATCATTCTTGTGTATGTGGATGATATGCTTCTAACTGGACCAGATTAGCCCTTATAAATGCAGTCAAAACTCAGCTACAACAGACCTTCAAAATGAAGGACCTTGGGGAGTTGAAATATTTTCTAAGCATTGAATTTGACAGGTCTAAGCAAGGTATTATGATGCATCAAAGGAAATACACACTAGAGCTTATTTCTGAGCTAGGATTGGGTGCTTCTAAACCTGTACCTACACCTATGGAAGCTAACATTAAGCTTACCACTAAGGAGTATGATGAACATGTTGGTGTGCTTCAAGACACAGTAGATGATCTTCTAACTAATCCTAAGCAGTAGCAGAGACTACAAGGGAAACTCCTCTACTTGACTGTCACACGACCAGATATAGCATATAGTGCAAACTTTGAGTCATTTTATGCAGAAGCCAAAGAAGTCACATAAGGAAGTTGCACAAAGAGTGGTCAAGTATGTAAAAGGACAGCCTGGAAAAGGCATTCTGATGTCCAACAGGAAGATGAACATTATTACAGCTTATTGTAATGTTGACTGGGCAGATTGTCCTCTCACAAGGAAGTCAGTAACTGGTTTTGTTGTTAAATATGGTGATTCATTAGTGTCTTGGAAATCAAAGAAGCAAAGTACTATATCCAGAAGCTTAGCAGAATCAGAATATGGAAGCGTGGCTACAACAGTGACAGAGATAGTTTGGATACTTGTGTTGTTCAAGGATATTGGAATAGGTATTGAGCTTCCTATGAACATATTCACATATAGTAAAGAAGCAATTCAAATAGCTGCTAATCCAATATTCCATGAACGTACTAAGCACATTGAAATTGATTGCCACTTTATAAAAGAGAAAATTCAGAATGGACTGGTGAAGACAGAGTATGTGACTACTAAGGAGCTTGCAAATATACTAACCAAGGGCCTACCCAGAGTTCAACATGAGTACTTGTTGTCCAAGCTAGGGGTACTTGACATCTTCATACCACCTAGCTTGAGGGGGAGTGTTGAGAAGAAAGGTGTAACTTGAGTGTAAGCAGTAGTTAGTATATTTATGTACAGTCAGTTGGTTAGGAAGTTAGTGGAATAGTTAGTGGTTGATTAGTCAAGTTAGTTCCACACGTGTATATATATATCTGTGTACAGTGTATTTCAAGATACAATGAAAATTACATAGTGGAGTTTCACTGTTCCATTCATCTCCCTCTCTCACAGATCCTTTCTTTCTCTTCCTTCTTCTTCTTCTCTTCTCTCATCAATCTAGGGTTTGCTCGAGCCTCAACTTTCAGCACACAATAAACCTTTTATTGTAAAAGCATGGAGCCCAGATTTAGAATTCACAAGAGAAGAATTTCTTACTGCGCCAATTTGGGTGAAATTCTCAGGCCTTTACTTCAAGTATTGGAGTCCTAAAGGATTGAGTAAGATAGGAAGCTTGGTTGGAAGACCTTTAATGGTGGATCTAAACACTGAGAAAAAGGTAGGACTAAAGTTTGCAAGGATACTAGTAGAGGTGGTGTTGGATACTTAACTACCAGATACCGTGTTATTTAGAGATGAGAAGGGTCAACTCATTGAACAAAGAGTGAGCTATGATTGTATAACCAACTATGTGTACCTATTGCCATGCTATAGGCACACAGAGGAGGTATGCAGGAAGAAGAATAGGCCAATTGTTCAATAGGATAAATCAGTATCAACAACAGAGTTAGTGCAAAAGAAGTAGTAGGATAATGAAGCAGGGAGATAGAAAAGGGTAAGAAACAGACATAAGTACTTCAAAAACAAGCATCAACTAGTTCTGAATGGATCACTCCTCGAAGAACTAGAAGATGCCCACCTAAACAAAATCTACAAATTGAAAAGTCCAACTCCTATCAAATTTTGGATAAGCCTGCAAAAAGCCCTATACAAAATGCTATCAAAAGTGCCAGTGGAGAGACGGGGGGAACCATGCCCTCTACTAGGAATGGTTAACCTATTGTGTTGGAATGTTAGGGGCTTGAATGTCCCAAATAAGAAGAAGAAAGTTAAAATCCTATGAAATGAAGTTAAGGCTGGTATAGTAGGTCTCTTCGAAACAAAAATAAAGAAGAATAAGATTGAACAAATTGCTGGTAGTTTATTTTGAGGTTGGCATCATATTACCAATCTTGAAGCACGCTATAATGGTAGAATTTGGTTGACGTGGAGACACAATTACTATGATGTAGTTCTTAAAAATTTTACTGCCCAAAATGTGACTTGTGAGGTGACTTACATTCCACTACAACTGACTTTTCTACTCATAGTGGTATATGCCTTCAATACAAGAAAAGAAAGAAGAGAGTTATGGGATAGTACTATGCAACATGGAGTTTGTTCTTGACCTTAGCTTATATTAGGAGAGTTTAATGCAATATTAATAGAAGAGGATAGAATAGGAGGTAATCAAGTCACTTGGGCATAAGTGATGGAGTTCAGGAATTGTGTGGATTATTGTGGTTTGATTGAGCTTCCTAAATAGGGCAACAAATACATTTGGTATGATAAAAACTCTGAACATAGAATATTTTCCAAGATTGATTGGGCTTTCATCAATGACAAATGCTTGATATAATGCCAGCATGTCAAGCCAAGTTCCTATCTGAAGGAATAAGTGATCATTGCCCCGTGCAGTTAACTTTAGAAGGGATTAAGCCAAGAAGGAAGAAATTTTTGCAGTACTGCAATATATTATGGGATTAGCATACTTTGTTTGATATCAGTGTCAAGGCTGGGTGGGAGGTGCATATTGAAGGGTGCAAAATGTTGAGAGTTGTAAGAAGATTGAAGCTGCTAAAGAAAGGACTAAATTAGCTAAATTCAAAGTATTTGAAGGACTTAGTAAACGAAGCAGAAGAAAACAGTCAGAAACTCGGGAGGATACTGGAGAAGCTGCAAGCAAATCCACTAGATAAGCGCATGCAGCAGAAGGAAAGAGAGGTGTATCTACAGTTTAGAAAGATTTCATATATGCCAGAAATCTACTTACAACAGAAAAACAAAGCTACTTGGCTAAGATTGGGAGATCACAATACAAGGTAGTTCCATGCTGTGTTTAAACACAGGAGAATAAGTAAGCTTAATCAGACCTTATTTGGGGAAAAAAGTCAAAGAAACAATATTCCAAATTGACAAAACAAGAGTCCTGGACCAGATGGCTTTGGTAATGGGTTCAATAGATCAGCATGAGGAATTACAGGAGCAGACATCACTATGTTGTCCTAGAGTTCTTTGAGAATGGTTAACTATTGAAACAATTGAACACAACCAACATTACACTGATTCCTAAGGTGGATAGGCCCGAGTATGCTAGCTAGTATAGACCTATTTCCTGTTGCTATATCTTGTACAAGTGTATATCTAAGATGATATGCAACAGATTGAAGCAAGACATAAGCAACATTGTGGCTGACAATCAAGCATCATTTGTTTAGGGTAGATCCATGATGAATAATGTGCTAGTATGCCATGATCTATTAAGGCCTTGCAGTAGAAGGACTCCAGCAAGGTGTCTTTAGAAAATTGATTTAAGGAAGGCTTATGATATGGTGGATTGGGATTTTTTTAGGAAGTCTGATTTGTTTGAGTTCACAAAGAGATTCATTCACTTGATTATGGTACGTGTAACAACTACCAAATTCTCTATCAATGTAAATGGTGAAGGGCATGGATATTTGGAGGGAGGGGGGACAGATCCTATGTCTCCTCTACTATTTGTGATAGTAATGGAATACCTGTACGGAGTTCTATGAACTATGAGCGAACTTCCAGATTTATAGTTTCATCATCCCATGTGCAAACAATTGAAGCTAACACATTTGATCTTTGCATATGGTCCCATGATCTTCTACAAAGGTAATCTGGTATCAGTTACCATGGTGGTTGAAGCTTTACATCATTTTAGTGAGGCATAAGGACTTATTGCTAATCAGAATAAATCTAATAACTTCATTGCTTGGGTAGATACACTGACAAAGGAGCAGTTGATAGCAAAAACAGGATTCACCCAAGGTTCTTTCCCTATTAGATATCATGGTCTTCCCCTTTCATCAAAGAAATGGAACAAATTGGACTGCATTCAGCTAGTAGACAGACAAGAGGATAAAAACTGGCTAGTCAAAGCATATGCAGGCAGACTGCAAGTGGTTAACTCTGTGCTGTTTTCCATTTACAACTTCTGGAGTGCAGTATTTATTTTGCCTCAAACAGTAGTTAAGGAGGTGGATAGAATATGTAGGGATTACCTATGGATGAGTGCTAAAGACAGGAAAAAACTTGCACTAGTGGCATGGGAAAGAATATGTTTTCCTAAAAAGTTTGGAGGGATGAATGTTAAAGATAGTAAAAACTATGGAATGTGGCCTATGTTGCAAAATTATTATGGCAACTTCTTAATAACAAGGAAGCTTTATGGGTGAAGTGGGTGAAAGGGTTGTATATGAAAACTGATAGCAATATCTGGACTCATAAAATTTCAGCCAACTGTAGTTAGTATTTGAAGAAAATTAACTCTCTGAAGGAGGACATGCATGGTGGTTTATACATGGTGCTTACACTCTGAGTAGGGATGGTGGCTATTCAATAACTAGGAGCTACATTGCCTTATTAGGGGGAATGCAAAGACTGCATATAGCAGATTTGATATGGAGCAGAGTAGCACAAACAAAACACATGTTTTTTCTATGGCTTGGAGCTCAAAGGCGACTCCTTACAAAGGAAAGTCTGGTAAAGTTGCAGATACATATAGAAAACCTGCATTGTTGTTTATGTGAAGAACAAACAACTGAAATATATCAACATCTATTTGTTGATGGCAACAACAACAACCCAGTATAACCCAATTGTTGATTGCAATTGGATTAAAAAAATATTCAAGCAGAGGTTCTGTGATGGCTCGATGTAAAACTACAACAAGGGGACATAGCGAGCACACTGGACAACATTAAAAAGAAACGATGGAAACAGTTAAAGAAAGAAGTGGTTGCAGCAATTATGGGAGCTGCTTTCTATTATACGTGGAAGTCAAGAAATTGGAAGATATTCAAAGGCGCGTGTGTAAATATTGTAGAGGCTGCGGAGCATATAAAGAAGGAAATATTAGTTAAATGATATACAAATGTCAAAGAAGACAAGTAGATGTACAGATTTCTTGAGGAGTATCATTGATGTATAGAATTTGTGTTGAGGCTGAACATTCATAGTACCTTTCTGAGAAGGAGATTATGAGGTAAAGTGTTCTTTAGGCATAATCATTTGGTTGATCAATGGTGATATTCACAATGTTAACAAAAAGAATACATTGTTTGAATTAAAGTTACTATATTCGGTCAAGCCCGTACTTTGCTCTAGCTCTGAAGAATGTTAAAGTGGAACAAAAGAAATGAAGTTGGAGGGCCAAAATAGAACAAGACTGAGTTAAAGTGCCAAAATGAAAAATTGGGCCAAGTTTAATGGCCTATCTATGTATTTGGCCTTTATTTTTCCAAGGTTCTTTTTTGGGCATGCCTCATTTTTTTTTTTCCTTGTAGAAGTGGATGTCAGCATGAACACACACTTGAAGACTGTCAACTGTAAGTGATAATGAAAGCGTTCAGAGGCAAAGATATTTTTGAACCTTGAAAGTTGGCTTGTGGACTAATCTACTCAAGTCAAGCCCAAAAAGCAAACACCAGTTATTGCACCATTTGAAATTGCATCCCTGGCATCACTTCCTCATGGTGAAAATTTATATATGTCTTTCCATTTATTCACTAGAGATCACTAAATATTTATGTTGTACATTAAAGCCAGCTGAAGAATTTTGCATTGTCACCGCTTAAATTCAAATGGACATGTTTGAACATGCAAGATGAGCAGCGCACTTAGATGCTTCTGATCAATAGAACAAGAAAAGAAGGAAATAAATATTATGAAGAGCATCTATTTGAGTCGATCATATCCAAGGCTCGGATAACTAAGACACAGGACCAATAGATCATCATTATGTTATGGGAATTTCCAATCTAGATCCAGTTGACATTACCTTGATTGGAACCACGGTAAAGACTTCATATTCTCTCGCCTTAAGAGTAATTGGAAAAGATGCAGTTTTAGGAAGATGGACCAAGTCTCCTGCAGTGGGTAATACAATAAATCAGGTCAACAAAATGCACTTTTCCTCTTGATGAAGGCAGTAATCATAATAAAAGATAATAAATTTAGAAAAAAGGTTCATACTGTGAAGATGAGAATAGAGAATGGCATCCCCAGTCCATCCATCATGAGCAATTCTAGGTAAGTAGTTGACATCATTAGCACGGACAATCCCAGTTATCGTCTCTGGTTGATAATCGTGGATTAGATTCTTCTTGCCGATGACAGTTAAACACACCAATTACTCCATTGAAATCATTCAGATTCCAAATCTTCAATAGACTGCACGCATAAGGAAAAAAAATACAGTACAAACTATATCACTGTTGAAAAGGATTTTTTTTTTTTTTTTTGGAAGAAGATTGTGATCAAGCAAATACCTTATCCCCTCTCTTGCTGGATCAGTAAACAAGCAATCTCTAGTTGGCCTTCCTGGAAGTTTGGCACGTAATATGGAACTATCTGGAAGTACAAGCTTCTTTAAAAGATTAAAATCGTGCTGTCCAGGCTTGTCACTGCATGCTAATTGGCAGCCATGAGAAATACTAACCAAAATTTAACTGTTTACCAAATAACTAAACAGTCTATATAAGCAGCACCTGACATAAATACCGCAGCCTCCAACAGCCCATGCTGCTCCATGGTATTCGGCCATTGGGTGCACACTCTTAACGTATTAAGAAAAAGTCAATAAGCATTTTAGCCAGTTGAGCTTTTTTAGGGGAAGTTGGGAAGTATATACACAAAGGAACCAAAAATCATGTCATCAACTCACATGAAACATGTCCCAATCAGGCTGCATGAACTCCCCAAGGAAAAAAGTATTATAAGCCACTGATGCTATGTGCATTGTGTGTGATGCAGGATCTCTCGGCCAGAAATCATCTGAAGCTCTAATAACAGCTGAGCGTTTTGCACTACACGATATAAGAGAAACAAAACCAAATCAGAATTTTGCAAAAGAGTGTCTATTCACAATAAGTACCCGTTTCTTAGAACAACTAGTCTAGCTTCAATTTTATAAGCAATATATATATACCTGAACAAATTATCAGTACTATGGCTCATGCATGAAATAATTCCATTATCAGGAAAGTTTTGAGAAATAGATGCCTCTAATGCTTGATGATACTTTCTTGCAAGTTTTACTCTTCCACCATGACCTGCTCCAAGTGTTTCAAGGATGTTCTGAACATCTACTTTAACCCCGTTTATACCCGCAAAAGCAAGGTATGAGTGCAGTTCATTATAGAAATTATAGACTTTCTCAGGGTTCACAAGACCAAGACCATTCTTTGTCAAGCTATCCAAAGCATCATCAGGTTCTTGTGACTCGACCCCAGGGGATGAAACTGGGAAAGATAACTTGGATTCATAGTGATCCATCTCAGGGACCCCAGGTTTCACACCCCCCAGTAACCGGCGAGTGCATGCCACACGTACACATACCTAAAGTGCAAAGGGTGAGATAAGGAAACAGAAAAGCAGATAACTAAAAGGCCAGGACATAAAAGTTGACGATATTGAAGAGCATACTTTAAATTGTGGTGGTCCTTGATATTGGTAACGACATGTCGTAGTCCCATTGCAGGATCAATAACCCTATGCCCTTCCTTTCCATCTTTTTGAAATTTGTGGTTCTCTTTGATATGAGTTAACCTGTTAGCAAAGCTGAAAATGAGCCAAAGAACAATCAGAACGTTTAGCCAGTAGAAAGGGATTGCTAAACAAAAAGGAATTAGGACGCAAACTTTCAAAGAGAACACCAGAAGGAGCAACAGCTCCTCAACCAAAAACTGAGAAAGAATACGATGACAATGATACTAAATTTGTTTGATCTACTCACTTTGCATGGTTATCAGCAATGGATTCGATACTGTTGGGATCCATACCCACGGATTGCCATCCATCATCAATGAGTACAAACTTTGGGGGAATACCTCCTTTCTCCAAACTGTA
Source organism: Nicotiana benthamiana (assembly GCA_034376525.1). Lineage (NCBI taxonomy): Eukaryota > Viridiplantae > Streptophyta > Magnoliopsida > Solanales > Solanaceae > Nicotiana > Nicotiana benthamiana. The sequence goes on along the minus strand of CM067337.1, from coordinate 48,724,988 downwards.
AAAGTCATAAAAGTGTAAGCACGATAAGCAATACAAGAATTTAGAATGATAGGCAGTATCTAAAGATTAAAGTTGTGACCTCTCTAATCCTTGCTTCGCTCCCTCGGCAGTAACAGTAGTATAGAAAGCATCCCATGTACACCATCCAAACCAGTTCAACATGTCTGGCATCTGAACCATGACAAAAACATGCCTTCATATATATATATATATATATATATATATATATATATATATATATATATATATATATATATATATATATATATATATATATATATCCAGAAGAGTTATGATGCCAATAATACTTGCAGCAGTCCAAAGACATTCAAACTGTACCTTCTTTCTATCACGGTGGCAAAATGTCTGCAAATGCCTCTCCACCGTCCTGTGTTGACAAAGTATTTCAACCACCAACTCCGATAGATAATTTCTATAACAGACTCATACAGATAAAATCTCAAGTCGAAAGCCCAAGCTTTCATAAGTTGCGCCGTTATTATTGCAAACTTCAATTTGTGCATTCCACATATATAAATTTTGATGAATACTTGGTATTGATAATAGGTCTAAAAAGCATAAAAATATCAAATATTGATATTCATACTGTATCGATATCCCTGAGCCGAGGGTCGATTGGAAACAGCCTCTCTGCCCTTTCGGGCAGGGGTAAGGCCTGTCTACATATTACCCTCCCCAGACCCCACTTTGTGGGACTATATTGGGTAGTTGTTGTTGTTGTTGTTGTTGTTGTTATATACTGTGTCGAATAAAGGGACCGTGGCAAATAGATTTGTACTAGGTTCCGTTTGGGTAGAGTTGAAATTAGCATTATCACGTCCGAAAGTTCTATGCATCTATTTTCTCAAGGCATTTCTTTTCCAAAGCCCCCTTTTATCAGTTACGACCATGTTCTGGCCATAAGCCGACCACATGGATTTTGTGAATGCAAAGACATGTTGACAGATATAAGTTAAAACCAAACATTACTACTGCAAATATATGCAAATCTACATGAGCACAATGGATTGGATATTTGATTAAGGAAACTTCAAGAATAGTAACAATCAAAGAAAGGACGAAAACATACTTGACTGCATTAGTGATGACATCAAAAGGGTCTGGCCCAGCTGCTACGAAAACCAAATGGCTTCCTTCAAAATCTTGCACAGCAGGATCTCCCGCAATCGACCATTACCATTAGCATCATTGAGAATTGCTAAAGACCATTCCACAAAACCCAAAAAAGCGTTAATAGAGATCATCCCAAAAAAGAAAAGATCAAAATACTCATACCACTTTCCAGTTATATTTCTAACTCGTCGTTTGAGTTCCCTTGAAGAACAGCCCTAAAATCTCCCTCCAGAATAGGCAAGTATACAACATACAATGCTGAATTTTCATGGTTATCTTGATCAAAATTTGAACCATCATTTCCTTCCACAATCAAAAATTGAGTCTCAAATGGTATGTCTTGTCCGGATGTACCCATCCTCTGTGTCATCCAACCGGGAAACACACATAAATCTCAATCCTCTGCAAACCGTAATCAAGCATTCAACACATAAATAATTTCCTAGTTAAAACCAAAATTTGCGTAACTCAAAATTCCAAGGATTAAATTGCGCAATCTCTACAGCCAAAACTCGCAAATCTTACATTATAACTCCAAAGATTATCAAAATTTAGATTCAAAATAGGGGAAACCTCAATGAAATAAAAATATAAAAATCCACTGCATACCATAAACAAGCACTCAATATGTAAAACAATTCCTTGTCAAACCCCACATGAAACTCAAAACACTAAAAATCAAAATGAGGTGCAATCTTTAAATCAACAAAAAGATGCAATCTTTACGGCTAAAATATGCAAGCTTTACATTAGAACTCCAAACAACCTCAATGCTTTGATTAAAAAAGGGTGAGATGCCTTAAATAAAGTTAAAAACTACTACAATCCCCTGCAAACCATAAGCAAGCATCCAACACCTAACTATTTCCTCGTAAAAACTCACAAATTAAAAAATCTCAAAATCCAAAATCAAAATGCAACCTTTAAAAGAAGTTGCAATCTTTACAACCAGGAAAAAAAGAAGAAGATATGCAATCTTTACATAAAAACTCCCAAACAATCTCAACACATAGATATAAACAGGTGAATTAAGTTAACACATAAAAGCCATCATCATAAAAATAATAAAAAGCCACTTTGATTTATCAATGAAAATTCAAAATTTTCAATCTGCGACCCCAACCAACAGAAAAAGAAGAGAAAGCTTAAACACAGGCAGAGAAAAAAGCTAAGAAGAAGAAGAAGAAGAAGAAGAACATACTGGAGTTTGCCAACGGGAAAAACTCTGCGACTACCAATTTTGTCGGAATGAACACCAAGGAATGCACCATTAGTGAAAGCTTCACCTGTTGGCTGTGTTACAATTATGTTTTCGTTAACATCTGTTAGAATGCTCTGTCTCAACACAGTCAGCTTCCTTTCAGCTACACAAATTCCTGCTCCCATTGTCATCTTTCTTTATCTTCCTATAACCCCAAAAAAAACAATGAAATCCACAAACACCACCCAACAAAAATATGTCTACCTAAACCAAGAAAATCTACAAAAAGAATGATCTTTAGCTATATCAGACCGACAAAAAAGAAAATATCAAAACCCCAAATGAATGACAGGATTAAAACCTGTTAAGATTGAGAAATATGTAAGATTTTTGAGAGTTGAGAGGTGTGTGTGGAGAAAGAGAAGGTTGAGAGGTTGAGAATTAGCCGGGATTTGTGCTTTTTGTACAGATTTTTTAGGCTACGGGAAAACCAAACCAATGTTGGTTCATTACAGAATTACCGATCCAATCTGGCTCTTTAAGTATATTTGCGCCTTTTCATTTGTTTTCTTGATCTTGTCAAAAAGAGTTGGGTTTTTTTTTTTTTAATTTTTCTACTTTTTTTTTAATACTTTCCTCTTTTTCATGGCGGGAAGAACACAATGACCGGAAATATCTTCTAGATAATTTAATTCATATTATGAAATATTAGATTATGATGCATGTACATAACTCCTATAACACTTACTACTTTTATCCATTATCTCCATAACTCTTCTCACACCTCTATGATCTCCCCCATGATCTTCCTCCATGATCTCAAAAGCTTAATGACATATTTATGGAATTCTTTTAGTATACCTCTATGTAGTACTATAAATAGATGATGAAAAATCATTTTGTAATACACTTGAATACATAGAAGAAATATATTCTCTTCTCTATTTCTCTCTACTTTGTTGTCTATCTTTTTGTTTATTACTTTGAGCTAAGTTTTGTAACACGTTATCAGCACGAAGCTCTACTATCTCAAGAATCTCTTTGAGAAAATTAAGGTATTTTTCTCCTCCTAATTTTGTTTTAATTATGTCAGACATTATGAAAAGAAAGTTTGTTGCCCTTGAAATTTCGGGCAAGAACTACATGACATGGGTGTTGGATGCTGAAATCCATTTGGATGCAATGGGTCTTGGAGATGCCATTAAAGACAGAAATAATGCATCCACCCAAGACTGTGCTAAGGCCTTGATTTTCTTGCGCCATCACCTTGATGAAGGTTTGAAAATTGAATATCTCACAGTCAAAGATCCGCTTATCTTGTGGAATGGCTTAAAGAAGAGATATGACAACTTAAAGTTGGTCACTCTGCCACAAGCACGATATGATTGGGCTCGTCTGAGGCTCCAAGACTTTAAGTCTGTTTCTGAATATAATTCTGCAATGTTTAGAATTACTTCTAAATTGAAACTCTGTGGAGATACTATAACTGATTATGATATGCTTGAAAAAATGTTTACAACGTTTCATGCCTCCAATATGGTTCTGCAACAACAGTACAGAGAGAAAGGTTTCAAAAAGTACTCTGAGCTGATTTCTCTTCTCCTTGTGGCTGAGAGAAACAATGACCTGCTCATGAGAAATCACGAAAATCGACCCACTGGGTCTACACCATTGCCTGAAGTAGATAAGGTGTATTCCCATTATGCTAAGCGTAGAAAAGGCTATGGCTTTAATCATAGTCGTGGTCGTGGTCGGGGTCATGGCCGTGGACGTGGACAAGGAAGAAATTTTCCTGGTGTTAGTCGCCCCCCAAAGAGATATAACCACCAAAAGCGGAAATGGAATTATGAGAATCCAAAAGCAAATAGTTCAGAAACTATATGTTATCGTTGTGGTGGAAAAGGGCACTGGGCAAAAATTTACCGTGTACCAAGACATTTGGTTGAGCTTTATCAAGCATCTCTAAAGAGTAAACGCCCTAAAACCAATTTTGTCTCTGACAATAATTTTGACATCACCCACTTGGATGTGGCAGACTTCTTTGAGCACCCTGAGGGGAAAATAGATCACTTGATCGGTGATGGATCCATGGTTAAAGAAGATTGAGCAGTTTGATATTTTTATTTTTACTTATTCGTAGTAGTTAATGAATAAGCAATTATCATAGTTTACATAAGTTATCTATTATTGTGATATGGTTCAAATTTTATATTTTCTGCTTTAAGCTAGTAAAGCTAAGTATCAAGCAAGTATTCGTTAAAATTATAATATGCTTGAAATAAAATAAATATATATATATATATATATATATATATTAAACAGAATGATCAGTTTCATTTTTGTAATCCTTTCTAATCTGCTCGGTGTTAATGTGTTAGCACATTAAAGGTGCTATTATGCTAGTAGTATTATGAACCTGAAACAGATTCACTGCCAACAGCAATTAACTCAATTAGTTGAATCATTCTAGGTGAAACATTCATTTCAAAACAATTCAATCAATGATCAAATATCGATATTTACATAAGAGTTTTATCAACTTGACAAATAATCCGTATTATGGTTTTAAAATATATAACTTTAGATTACACATTCATCTTATGCTTTATTTGTAGCACATTAAATATAGTAATAAAAGAAATATTGTGAAGACTCTTTATGCTACTACTAATTGTTAATACTTTGATATTAAAAGGAGAATAACTATGATAAAAGATATATTTTTTTTCATAATGACCGCGCTGAAACTATTATGTTGAATCATAGACTTAAATTTATTTATTCTCATATCTATAAAATAAAATAAAAAAATACTAATATTTTTCGTATATTTCTTTTGTATGTCAAACCATGGGAAGCAAATATGGATATCTCACAAAGCAAACTTGGATCAACGTCCAATTGTAAAAATATTTGTTTAATTGATTCATGTACCACACATACGATATTCAAAGAGAAGAAATATTTCTCTCATTTAAGTATGTGTAAGGCAGACGTTACTACAATTTCTGGTAGTAGTAAATTGATTGAAGGCTCCAGAAGAGCAACTATAACTCTGCCTAAAGGAACAATATTTATCATAGAGAATGCAATGTTCTCTTCCAAGTCCAAGAGGAACTTGTTGAGTTTTAAAGATATCCGTCAAAATGGATATCATATTGAGACAATAGATGAGAATAATCTTGAATACCTCATCATTACAAAGAATGTCTCTGGCCAAAAGAGGGTTATTGAGAAGTTCCCATCTTTATCTTGTGGCCTGTATTGGACAAAAATTAGTGCAATTGAGGCACATTCCACAGTAAACCAAAAGGTTACTGATTCCAATACTTTTGTACTTTGGCATGATCGATTGGGACATCCTGGATCAATTATGATTAGACGGATTATAGAAACTCATATGGGCATCCATTAAAGAATTTAAAGATTCTTTTAAATAATGAATTTTCTTGCACTTCTTGTTATCAAGGCAAGTTAATTATTATACCATCACCAACAAAGGTTTGGAACTGAGTCACCTACGTTTTTTGAACGTATACAAGGGGATATTTGTGGACCTATTCACCCACCTAGTGGGTCCTTTAGATATTTTATGGTCTTAATAGACGCATCCTCTAGATGGTCTCATGTGTGCCTATTGTCATCACGCAACATTGCGTTTGCAAAATTAATGGCACAAATAATTCGATTACGAGCACAATTTCCTGATAATCCAATTAAGTCTATTAGACTAGATAATGCTGCTGAGTTTTCATCCCAAGCATTTAATGATTATTGCTTATCAATTGGGATAAAAGTGGAACATCCTGTAGCTCATGTTCACACTCAAAATGGTCTTGCAGAATCTTTAATTAAACGTCTGCAGTTGATTGCAAGACTATTACTCATGAAAACGAGGCTGCCCACTTCGGTCTGGGGCCAAACCATTTTGCATGCAGCAATGCTAGTTCGTCTCAGACCGACGAATTATCACAAATATTCCCCGTTGCAATTAGTTTTGGGTCATGAACCTAATATATCTCATTTAAGAATTTTTGGATGCGCAGTATATGTGCCTGTAGCACCGCCATACCGCACAAAAATGGGTCCGCAAAGAAGGTTAGGAATATATGTTGGGTTTGAATCGCCCTCCATTATTCGCTACCTCGAAATATTGACAGGGGATTTGTTCACTGCACGATTTGCAGACTGTCGATTCGATGAGACACTTTTCCCAAAATTAGGGGGAGAAGTTGGTGAAACCAAACGGGAAATTTTGTGGAAAAATCCATCATTATCTCATCGTGATCCACATACCTCTATTTGTGAAAAAGAGGTGCAAAATATTATCCATTTGCAAAGAATAGCAAATCAAATGCCTGACGCATTCACGGACTTGAAAAGGATAACAAAATCTCACATCCCCGCAGAGAATGTTCCAATCCGTATTGATGTCCCTATTGGTCAATCTTCTAGTGTCATATCTAATGAGTCGAAAGCACGCCTAAAACCTGGCAGGCCATTAGGTTCCAAAGATCGAAATCCTAGAAAAGGGAAAGCAAATGATCAAATTGACACTACGAAAGAATCTCATGAGGAAATTCACGATTTAATAAATTATGAGATTCATGAAGAATCCATTGAGCCCGAGACTCAGGAAAATAAGGAACTATCAATAAATCCAATCGATATTGAGACAAATTTTAATCGAGTGGATATAGTGGTGGATTATGTCTTTGCATATAATGTTGCATCTAGCATTATGCAAGAAAGTGAAGATCTTGAACCTCAATGTGTTGGAGAATGTCGACAAAGACTTGATTGGCCAAAATGGCAAGAAGCAATCCAATCAGAATTGAATTCTCTTGCAAAACGTGAAGTTTTTGGGCCTATAGTTGAAACACCTAATGGTGTTAAGCCTGTTGGCTATAGATGGGTCTTTGTACGCAAGAGAAATGAGAAAAACAAGGTACAAAGATATAAGGCACGCCTTGTTGCACAAGGATTTTCTCAAAGGCCTGGTGTCGATTATGAAGAGACATATTCACCCGTAATGGATGCTATAACTTTCTGTTATCTCATTAGTTTTGCTGTCCTTGAAAAGCTTGACATGCATTTAATGGATGTGGTTACTGCCTATCTTTATGGCTCACTTGATAATGAGATATACATGAAAATTCCCGATGGATTCAAAATGCCAAACACTCATAATTCAAAGTCCCGGAAAATGTTTTCAATCAAATTGCAAAGATCTTTGTATGGTCTAAAGCAATCAGGACGAATGTGGTATAATCGTCTTAGTGAGTATTTATTAAAGGAAGGCTATATAAATATGCCATTTGCCCATGTGTTTTTATAAAGAAAACAACATCTGAATTTGTTGTACTTGCCGTATATGTCGATGACATAAACCTTATTGGAACTCCCATAGAACTCCAAAAGGCAATTGATTATTTAAAGAAGGAATTCGAGATGAAAGATCTCGGAAAGACAAAATTATTTCTTGGTTTGAAAATTGAATATTTGGCAAACGGAATTTTTGTTCATCAATCTGCCTATATAGAAAATGTATTGAAACGGTTTTACATGGATGGAGCATATCCTTTAAGTACTCCGATGGTTGTTCGATCACTTGATGTGAATAAGGATCCATTCCGACCGCAAGAAAAGAATGAAGAGTTACTTGGTCCTGAAGTACCATATCTTAGTGCAATTGGCGCACTAATGTATCTTGCAAATACTACAAGGCCTGACATAACTTTTTCAGTTAATGTCTTAGCAAGATATAGCTCTGCTCCCACAAGGAGACATTGGAATGAAATCAAACATATATTGCGGTATCTAAAAGGGACTACCGATATGGGCTTATTTTATAGCAATAATTGCAGTCCTGATCTTGTTGGTTATGCTGATGCTGGATATTTATCTGACCCATACAAGGCTCGATCTCAAACAGGTTATGTGTTTATCTGTGGAGGCACTGTCATATCTTGACGATCGACTAAGCAATCAATTGTGGCTACTTCATCTAATCATGCTGAGATAATCGCTATTCATGAAGCAAGTCGAGAGTGTGTGTGGTTGAGATCTATAATACATCATATTCGAGACAAATGTGGTTTGAAATGTGACAAACTACCCACTATTTTGTATGAAGACAATGCAACATGCATAGCCCAATTGAAGGGAGGATTCATAAAAGGAGATAAAACAAAGCATATTTCACCAAAGTTATTTTTTACACATGATCTTCAAGAATGGTGATATCAATGTGCAACAGATTCGTTCAAGTGATAATATGGCTGATTTGTTCACAAAATCTCTGCCAACGTCAACCTTTAAGAAGCTGGTACACAAGATTGGAATGCGAAGGCTCAAGGATGTGAATTGATGCTCTTTTCAGGGGGAGTTAATGCGCGTTGCACTCTTTTTCCCTTAAAAGGTTTTGTCCCACTGGGTTTTCCTTGAAAGGTTTTTAACGCGGCAACAAAAATGCACTTTGTTAGATATGTGTACTCTTTTTCCTTTTCTAGAATTTTTTTTTCCCATTGGGTTTTATTTTAGTTAAGGTTTTAACGAGGCACATTATCTTTGGACATCCAAGGGGGAGTATTATGAAATATTAGATTATGGTGGATGTCCATAACTCCTATGACACCCACTACTTTTATCCATTATCTCCATAACTCCCACTACTCCAATACTTATGGTTGTAACTCCCACACCTCCATGATCTCCCCCATGATCTTCCTCCATGATCTCAAAAGCTTAATGACATATTTATGGAATTCTTTTAGTATACCTCTATGTAGTACTATAAATAGAGGATGAGAAATCATTTTGTAATACACTTGGATACATAGAAGAAATATATTCTCTTCTCTATTTCTCTCTACTTTGTTGTCTATCTTTTTGTTTATTACTTTGAGCTAAGTTTTGTAACAATTCATTTATTTTAGGTGATAATCCGATTATGTCATAAAGCATGTTTGATTTTCATGTAAAATTATTTCTTTTTAGTCTATCCCAAAAAGAAAAATAAGAGATTTTTTTTTTATTAAAAAATAATTTAACTTTAGTTTTTTTTATTTTATTCTTATTCATAGGAATTTATAGCCATAAAGATGTTATAGCATATCTTTAGAACAATATTTATTTATTTTCTTAAACTTCATTTCTAGTCTAATAAGGAATGACAATGAAGGGATTAAAGTTTAATAAAGGTTATCCGCTGATAGTAAAGTTTTTCTAATTAAAAAAAACGATGAATTACAAAAGGTTTAAGGGAACTTTATAACCTTGTTAGCAATTTAACGAAAAAAAAAATGCATCTTTTAGGAAAGCAAAAGCATAGGTGTCCATTAGTTCTTACTATAAAAGCTTGAATTTTAAATTGCTTTTTATGTTTGAAATTTAGAACATTCCTAGGGTGTGTTTGGTATAACAGAAAATGTCTTTCGTGAAAAATTTTCCAAGAAAATATTTTCTTGAAAAATAAGTAGTAATCTTGTTCATTTTTCAATTTTTGGTACGCAAATTAAGGAAAATGACTTCTCAAAAGTATTCATAAATAATTTAGATATAATAAATATGAAGCCATAAACTTTCAAACCTACAACCTTCCGGAACTTCAAATTTCATAAACTTTCGAACTGCGAAATTTCGAACCCGTAAAATTTATAATTTCTAAATCCGTAAATTTCCAAACACATAAACTTCTGAAACTCATAATTTTGGAACTTGTAAAATTTTAACCTTTAAATCAATAAATAATAAAATTAAAACTGAAAAATATATTTAATTTTTTTTCCAGAGGGGGGATGGGGGTGGGGGCGGGGCTGGGGCTATGGGGCATTAAAACAAAAAAACATAAATTTAAATGACAAAAAAAGTATAAAAAAAAATTCGGGGGTGGGGGTGCGGGTGTGGGGGGCGTTGGCGTGGGTGGTACAGAAAAATAAAAAAAATAGAAATTTAAATTGTAAAAAAAATAAGGTAAAAAAATATTTTTTTTGCCCCCCCCCGGGGCGATGGTGGAGGGGTAAGTAAGGTGGGTGGTAACGGGAAAACTGAAATTTAAAAAATAAAAAAATAAAAAAAATGTTTTTAGAGAAGGAGTGGGGTGAGTTGGTGATGGCGGGGAAGGTTGAGAAGGAAGTTTGGAAAATATTTTCACTTCTCTTAATAAGGAAAATATTTTTCTCTAATTGAAGAAAAATAAATTGATAAGAAAAATATTTTCTAAAATATTTAATCCAACGAAACATAAAAAATTAAAAAATATTTTTCGAAAAAGTATTTTCCTCCTTGCCAAACACACCCCTAGTGCTATTACGCAATCTGCACTTATCATTATTGAACCGGAGGAGGATCAATTCTCTTCAGGTTAGATACTGTTAACTTTCTTATATTTGAGTAAGAAAACAACTTGATGTTGAATCATAGGCGACTTACTCCGAGCGTATTGAGACAATTGCTTTAGGCCTCATAAAATTAGAGATCCCAAAAGCTATTCATTCTTATATATAATTAAATATTTATTGTACTTATTATTAAATAGTAATAAGAAATCTTTTCAAGCATCTATTTCTATCTTGACCGATTTTTTTTTTTGGTAATTAAAGTTTTTTCATTAATCACCAATGAAATTGCATTACAAAACCACAGTCAAGCTTCAACTCGGCCGACTGTCTGAAAGCTAACATAATAACTATATTTACTGTCCTGACTGTCTAGCTTCTACTATATACTAAGGTGTTGCAATTGTTGCCTAATTCTAGGGGTATGTTGCAATTGTTGCCTAATTCTAGGGGTGCCTCTAACATTACAGTTGTACACTATGTCTCTCAGTAGAGTAGTATTACATCGAAAAGTCTTGTTGAATACTCTTGAATTCCTTTCCAGCCAGATCGCATATGCAACTTCAGCTGTGACCATTTTAAAAATGGCTGCACGACATGTTCGTCCCTTGGCTTTAGTAATTATCCATTGCACTTTCTGGTTCCAACTGATACTATGTAGGTATTGTTCCTGTAGCCAATTCATTACCCTTCTCCATAGATCCACAGTGACAGGGCATTCCATGAGTAGATGGTCTCTTGTTTCACGTTGGATTTGGCATAGAGTGCATTAATACCCAATCCCCAGCTATGTAATCTATCCTTGGTTGGTAGCCTGTCCTGTAGGAATAGCCACAGGTTGAACACTGCTTTTTGTCTGGCTTGGTTTTATAAGAATAAGTTCTTCCATGGGTCTGATGGCACTTCTTGCAACTGCAACTGGTACAACTGTTTAGTAGTGCATTTCTGATGTTTCCAGTTCTGGATCCTTTGTAGGGTGTCCCTGGATTGGATGATCTTCTTAACCATCCAGCTAGCTTGAGCAGGGATTGGCATGGATTCTAATGGCCTGTCTTTGATATAGTACATTGTAATCCACCTTATCCACATCTTATCCTTCTTATGTGCTATGTCCCAGCAGGTCTTTGCAATGGCAGCCTTGTTCCATAGTTTGAGGTTGGTTAGGTTCATTCCACCTACTGATTTTGGAGTGCACATTTTGTCCCAGGAGATGTATGCTTTCTTAGTTACAGTATTCATCCCGGAGCAAATGAAACTCCTGCAGATACTTTCAATCATTTTAAGAACTTTCACTGGGAAGATAAACAGCTGAGCCCAGTAAGCTTGGATTCCAAAGATGACAGATTGCACCAGTTGAAGTCTCCCAGAGTATGACAGTGTTCTAGCAGTCCAAACATTAAAGAATTTGAAGTTCCTCTTCCCTTGCCAGGAGGGTGCATTCAGTGTTAGTATCATTGGGTTATGGTCTGAAATTAATGGTACATCATACTCAGTGACCACCTGGTTCCAGTTGATCCTCCATTCATAATTTCCAAACACTCTGTCAAGCCTGCTGCATACTCTGTCCACACCAGTTTGCTTATTAGTCCATGTGTAGTAGTCACCTCTCCAGGGTAATTCTGTCAGTCCAGTAAGTTGTAGGCAATTGTTGAAATCCACTGTTTCTGGTAATCTGACTGACTTACATGATTGTCTATCTCTGTGACACAAGACTGCATTGAAATCCCCTGCAACTACCCATGGTTCTTTGATTCCTTTTGCCAATTTTTGTAAACTGCTCCATAAAGTTCTTCTCTGCTCCAGTCCATTAAATCCATAGACCACAGTGAGGAAACATTTCAGGTCCCATGTTCTGCTGGAAACCCTGTTGTGGATCAACTGGCTTTCCTCCAGAACACTAGTGACTGTGTAAATTTTTGGATTCCATAGGATCCATACTCTGCCTTTTTCCCCTGAGACATAATTAGTTAAGACACCAACCTGGTACTAATAGGTTAGCAATTCTATTAGCATGTGCTTGCTTAACTTTTGTTTCTACTAGTCCTACTAGGTTAATGTTGTGTTTCCTAATGTATTCCCTAAATTCTTTCTGCTTGTACCTCTTATTTACACCCCTTATGTTCCACACTAGCCACTTCATTGATAAGATGTTGATGTAATGTTCCCAACCTCCCCTGGAGGTTCATCTTTACTACTAAATACTGCTGCAAATCTGTTACTCACAGTTATGAGCGATAGAGAGGGGAAGTTGATACTGTTGAGTGCTGGGCTCTGAGGTTGCTTTCCTTTGTCATTGCTCTTATCACCCCTCTGGTTCTGGTTTGATCTGGATTCCTGCTGAGGTCCACTAGGCTCCCTTGTTGGGGACTGTCTATGTAATGTCATAACAGATCCCTTGGTTCTCCACTCCTGGACTGGTTTGGGCTTCCACACTTGTGTAGGCTGTTTAGGTAACTGTTTTTGTATGCTTGCACAGTTGTGTCCTATTGTTTGACATTTCTCACAGAATGAAGGCTTCCATTCATACTCCACATCGTGAATAAAGCTCTTCCCATTTGGATCTATAACCGTTATTTCTGTTGGTAGTGCTTTGGTCACGGTCACCTCAATGAGCATTCTGGCATATGATATCCTTGTCTGTTTTGTATTACATTCATCAGCAAAGATTGGCTTGCCGAGTACACTAGCTATTCTACTGAGAGATTTCATACCCCAGCATGACATTGGTAGTTTTGGAAATTTAACCCACAGTGGTATTTCAGTCGGAAACTCTTCTGAAAAATCAAACTCTGGTGTCCATTGTTTAAGAATCATTGGCTTATTGGCTATAGAGTAAGGGCCAGCACAGAGTACCTCTTTGGCATCAGCCACTGTCTTGAATTTTACAATGTAATATCCCTCTTCATGGTAGAACAAATCTAGTTCAGGAACATGGGACCGGTGATGGTTTATGAATCTTCTCATTGCATTGAATCCGGGACCATCTCCTAGAATGTATACCACTAAGGCACACATCCACTTGGCTTCTTCCTCTTCCACCTCTGCTCTTTCCAGTTGTACAATGGGCTTTCCTTCAACTAAGGTTGGGGCTATGTAGTCGAGTGTCATACCATGAGTCGCATAGCGATTCTTTTGAAATAGTATTGACCAGGCCTTCTTAGGTTCTTCTGCTTTGTTTTTGGCAATATCTGGTTGTTCTTTAGTTGGTATTTCGGGTTGCATGGTCGTCTCTGTCACGGGACCTGCTTCGACTGTAGTCGGAGAGGTTGGAGTACCCTCACCCTCCGGTGTCCTTGTTGTTTATGTACTCATTATTTCTGGAACATCTGATTGTTCAGTGACTATTTTCGCCGGTGGCGACGCCACTTCCATGGCGTTTAGGGTTTCCTCCGAGGTCAGTTTCTGCGTCACCTTCACGGTGTTCTTCTCCATAATCAGTTGATTGAGCTTGTCAAAGGTGTAAATTGAGATTTTACGTGGTCTTACCCTTCCTCTGCTCCCGCCTTTCGCCATCGATACACGCTCGGCGTACGTTCTGCTAACGTGTGCCGAGAGAGATGAGAGAGACTTTAACCGATTATTAATCGCACAGTTTATATTTTAAATTATTTTTTTTGGAGATAGTTGAAAAAATTCAAATGAAAGTGAAAAATAAATAAACTTTTATTTACTTTCTAGTTCTTTTTACTTCAACTTGAACAAAAATATTTTACAACTTTAATTTTATAAGATATTTTCTTTCAGGGTCCGTATGCGCCAACAAGCTAATTAAACAAATCGTAAAAGCTATAGTTAACTTGTTTCTTATCTTTGTAAATATAAATTTTCACATGATTATATTTTCGGTGATAATGCTATACAATGAGTTATGTTGACGGTCATATAAAAAAATTCAAAATTAAATTTAACAAAATCTTAAGGCTAGTAATATTTCAACAAAGATTAAAGGGGTTAATTATATCGACAATATTAAATTGCATCTCACAAAATAAAAATAAAAAAATATCTAAAATTATTAAACAAGTTTAAGACCTTTTATTACAATTTGAATTTAGGTCTCCAATACTATTGAGTCACTTTTGGGCTGAATCTGTAGGCTTGTCGGATCAAATATTTTAATAGGTTTATGTCTTTTTACTTAAATTTCCAAATATTATTACGATTTCCAAATAGTCATAATTCTGGTAGTAGAACCATATAATTTTCTTTTGATAAAAATAAATTTTTACCCCAAAATTTCAATCTAGTAGGTATTGATGAAAGTCTTGTTAGGTCCTTGCCATAATTTTCTTACCATATTTGGTTTTCTTATTTGTTGAAGGAAAAGGGCAATATAATTATCTTAATTGGGTTTTTCTTTTGGTAGAAGGAAATTATAATTCTCCTATACTTGGCTAGTCTTTTTTCTTGTAAGAAAATGTTTGGACTTTTATAAATAGAGGATCTGTCCTTCTCATTTTGTAGCATCCACAATGTAGCCATGGAGTTTGAGAGTCGTGTTTAGAGGGAGAACTTTACGGGACAAGTGTTAGTGTGTCACTTGTGTTTGCCTCTTCGTGAGGTTGTTCTCTCGATATTTTGTACTCTCTTTTTATATAGCGGATTTCTTATCTCCGCGGTGGACGTAGGTCAATTGACCGAACCACGTTATATATTTGTGTCTATTTTGGTAGATTTCTCTTTTGTTGTCTAATTTATCGTCGTTGAGGGTTTGCTTTATTAGCTTCCGCATGACACTTGATTTTTTCCCGTCCTAACAAGTTGTATCAGAGCGAGGTTCAAGACAGGTTCATCTTGGCGTGTTCAGTTCTAGCTACAACATATTTGACGATAATCGTGATTTTTTGTCTGAGAAATTTGACCAAAGTGCTACGCACGTTGAGACAAACTTTGTGGGGGAGATCTGGAGATGCGACCTGTTGAAGGCTATGTGAAGAAGGTGGATCAAGTTTATTTTATCAGAAAATTCCGGCCTAGGGGGAGAATTGTTAGTGTTTGCCATAACTTTCTTACCATATTTGGTTTTCCTATTTCTTGAAGGAAAAGGGAAATATAATAACCTTAATTGGGTTTTCTTTATTGTAGAAAGAAATTATAATTCTCATATACTTGGATAGTCCCTTTTCTTGTAGCAAAAAGTTTGGACTTCTATAAATAGCGAATCCGTCCTTCTCATTCTGTAGCATCCACAATGTAACCATAGTGTTTGAGAGTCGTGCTTAGGGGGAGAACTTTACGGGACAAGTGTTAGTATGTTTGCCTCTTCGTGAGGTTGTTCTCTCGATATTTTGTACTCTCTTTTTATATTGTGGATTGTTCATATTTGCGGTGGACGTAGGTCAGTTGACCGAATCACATTATATGTTTATGTCTCTTTTGGTAGATTTCTCTTTCGTTGTCTAATTTATCGCCGTTGAGGGTTTGCTTTACTAGCTTCTGTATGACACCTGATTTTTTCTCGTCCTAACAAGTCGTATTAGAGCGAGGTTCAAGACAGGTTCATCTTGGCGTGTTCAGTTCTAGCTACAACATATTTGACAATAATCGTGATTTTTGTCTGGGAAATTTGACCAGAGTGCTACGCACGTTGAGACAAACTTTGTGGGGGAAAATCTGGAGATGCGACCTGTTGAAAGGTATGTGAATAAGGTGGATCAAGTTTATTTTATTAGAAAATTCCGGCCAAGAGGGAGAATTGTTAGGTGTTTGCCATAATTTTCTTGTCATATTTGGTTTTCCTATTTGTTGAAGGAAAAGAACAATATAATTACCTTAATTGGGTTTTTTTATAGAAGGAAATTATAATTCTCCTATACTTGGCTAGTCCATTTTCTTATAGGAAAAGGTTTGGACTTCTATAAATAGCAGAGCCGTCATTCTCATTCTGTAGCATCCACAATGTAGCCATGGGGTTTGAGAGTCGCGCTTAGTGGGAGAACTTTACGGGACAAGTGTTAGTATGTTTGCCTCTTCGTGAGGTTGTTCTCTTGATATTTTGTACTCTCTTTTTACATAGTGGATTGCTCATCTCTGCGGTGGACGTAGGTTAGTTGACCGAACCACGTTATATGTTTGTGTCTCTTTTGGTAGATTTCTCTTTCGTTATCTAATTTATTGCCGTTGAGGGTTTGCTTTACTAGCTTCCGCATGAAATCTAATTTTTTTGGGTCCTAACAAGCCTCTCACACAGTAATTATAGATACAATTCTCGGATATAATATATTAAGAAAATATTAGGCGGAAAAAAAAAGAAGCAAAATAATCACATTTATTTGTTAGAGACGACACAAAAACTAAAATTAAAACCAATTTTTCCAAAGAACAAACCTCTCTTTTATTTCAACAAAGGCAAGGGAACTCATTAATTTAAACAAAAAAGGCAAGGGAACTCCGGGCATCAATTACAAAGTGGAAATAACCTCTCACGAAAGCAGATTAGATTTACAACTTAATTTAAAGACATAAATTGATGGTTTTACAGCTTAATCATTTAAAGAGAGAAAATGTTGGCTTAAAAAAAATCATAAACTATGGATGGATAGAAGTTAAACTTTTCATTTAGCTAATTTATGATCAAACATTATGTTTTAAATTGAACACAATGTATCAATTACTTTCAAATTAATTTGAGGACCTTTTTTTATGGTTGCATCAATTACTGCTCAGAAAGGGCAGCTTAAAATATCAGGAGGAAGACAACAAATTAAATTAGCAATCACGAATCAGTTGAAAATATGTGCTGTCTTTTAGTTTTGGTAATTAAACAAAACGTGAAAAATAGGAAAAAATATCATGGGGAATGCAACAAATTACAAAATGTACGATATATCCTAATTGTCATGCACTAAATTGGATTTTGTGATTCTGTAAACGATATTCTAAATTGGAAACGTAAATCGTAAAGACTTTCATTTGTAGAAAATGTTTTTTTATTTTTCATTTGTTTTGTTGGGTTGAATTTTTAGGAAAATATCTTTTCACTAAAAAGTATTTATGTCAACTAGATGCACGTCGTTTTCACTAGTCCCAAATTTACACTTAAATCAGTTAGGATTCTGATAAAACCAAATCTTGAAATATTAGAATTATTGTTATGATAAATAGCAATTTATGGTGGATGTCTTTTCCATGATCTTTATTTCAAATGGTTTATGACATATTTTGTATGTTGAATGACATATTCCATGACATATTTTCTTCACTTTTTATGCCTATATAAAGGCCTTTTAATAGATAGGAAAATACACAATTGAAGAAGAAAATCTCTTCCTTCTCTCTATCTACATTTCTTGTTCATGTTTTACTAAACTGTTTTTATTTTATAACACGTTATCAGCACGAGTCTCTAACCATCACGGTAAGTTATCTTCTTTTAAAATTCTCGACTCTGATTTAAAGTTATCAGATACAACACGTTTCTATTTTTTGTAAGAATAATGATATGTTTTGTTGGATACTTAGTTTTTCTCAATTATGTTTCTAAACAAAAATAGAAAGAGAAAGATACTCATACTTCACCATGATCTCTTTATTTATGAATAAAGATGTAACGATTTCAATAAACTGCTTCTTAATTGATTTGCATTATTAAAACATAAATATAAGTAATCAACAATAGACTTAGATAACAAGAATATTTTCTTGATAGTAGTACGTATCCAAAATATGAATGTAAATAGTGTTTGCATCATTAAAATATTACATCCTACTTTGACTAAATCCAAGAAGTTTTTATTGATTATTCATCTTCTTCTGTGTAGAAATAAAACATGTTTGTAATAATCAGGTTACTTGAAATTGTTTTTGTTTTCAAGTCTATTTTCTTATTGAATTCAAGTATATCTAGTTACATGCTTAAGTACTGGGGTACACCTAACATAATGCGTGATTATACATTATTGTGTAGTATAACATGATATACTACACTAGCTATATTTAACTATTTAAATTGACAAGCATAAATACAAAATATTAGTACACATGGAGATACTATGTAGGTATAGATTTTACGATATTAAAATTTTATACTATTTAGGTGCACATATAATTTGTTTATATGGTCAATCTAGAAAAGTAACAATACTAGTTATGTAGCATGTCAAATAACTTAGCCAAATTATTTCTAAAATTGCTTGATAAAGACCTTAGTGCAATAAGGGTATTCATATTAGCAAGTATTGTCCTACATGTATTTAGTACACTATAGTCATGCTAATTAACTTGAATAATTTAATGATGCATGCACTAACTAGACATACAAACGGTTGTTTTTTTATAGATGCTACAAATAATTGATAAAGCTTTACAATGATTTGAGATTTTACTTATTTAAGAAAGCAAATTTGATTTGCTAAGTTGCAAATTACTTGTGTACAACCTTCTTAGAATGTGATTGAAATTAAGGCTTGAAAACGAATCTCAATATCATTTAACATATTATACCATTGATTGAGGGTAAGACATCGGGATTAAATCATGATGCACCAGAATAATAAGAGTTGGGTATGAGTCACAATTCATTATGGCCTAATATGCTTTTATATTGGTAAGACATTGGGTTTGAGTCCCACTGTACCATATTGATGATAAAGCGATGACTAAAGAAAAATAATATATTTTTCATTAAAGGCATGAAGATTGTCCCACTTTATTTGCTCCATTCTTGAAGTGAATGTGACAACGATGCATAATAAGTCTGAATAAAGATAAGTGATTGAACGATAAATGTGAGCGTTCCAAAGATCAAAACAATAATAATCATCACTATGATTATAAAAGGAGAACAATAAAGATTCTCAAAATAGTCCTTCAAAATGTGAAGGCAATATTTACCATCAAATTGGTATGAAAATAATAAAGCACGTCACTGATTATGATCTATTCCATAAAGAAAATGTAACTTGTGATAAACATTGAAAATGTAGACCCATTCTTATATGTTAATGTGGTAATATGTGATAAAAGTAATGAACAAAGACATGCAAGGCATGCTTGAATGAATACCACACAACTTGCCCTTGAAAGAGGTTTGAGTGAAATAAAGAGAATAAATATTATTGTGTGGTTACATGAATATGTCATTGGTCTCGTACAAGTGATATGCCAAAATATTTTGGCATGCCTTATAAAAGTTATTAAAGGAAAAATTAAAGCAAGAAATGATTTTGCTTATGATGATTTTGACCATGACAATTTATTATGATATAAGTTTCTCCCTGAATGAGACATTTACCATATGAATGATATGATAAAAGATCTTGTAGTACAAAATTTATTAAAAGATCGAAAAGACCTAATTTGTTACTATCCTGATGAATAAAATTATTCATGATATTAATATTAAAAAGTCTCAAAAGAAATATTCATATTTCTATAATCATACATGGTAAATATGAAATGTTACCCGACTTTCTTTCTATTTATACTACACAAATATAAGCATGATGCTTGAAACATATGCCACAAGTAAACTAGAGGTTTACTAGAATAAATATTAGTCGGCATAACCGGTTGACCATCCCGGTTCAATTATGATGCGAAAAAATTAATTGATAATTCCATTGACGTATATTGAAGAATGGAAGATTCTCCAAGAATTCTCTTGTGCTGCTAATTCTCATGATATACCAGTTAAGGTTGGGATTGAATCCCTTGAATTTTGAAACGAATAAAGGGTGATAAATATATGGGCCCAGTCACCTGCCATGTGGACCGTCTACTATTATATGATTTTAATAGATGCATCTATTCTATGGTCACATTTGCATTTGTATCAACTTGCAGTTTGGTTTTTGCAAGATTGCTTGCTCAAATTATTAGAGCACAGTTCCAGAATATAAATTATGATGATTTATCTTAATAATACTGGTTTAAATCTAAGTTGGTTTAGCAAAAACTGTATGCCTCCAATTATAGCTAAATCATTGGTTATGAGAACAAAACTCTCAAAAAAATAAATTTTTGTATGAGATGTATTATTTAATATACACCAGCACTTGCTCGCATCTAGCCAAGTTATGAAAACTTCCCCTATCACAATCGGTTTAGGGTCAGGAACCAAATAATTTCTATATAGAAATATGTATGTGCTATATGATTTAATTATGCCACCACAATGCACAAAGATGAATTATCACGGAAGGTTGTGAAATGTGTTGGTGATCCCAACATTAGGGGGAGAAAATGGCAGCTGAGAAAATAATATGTGAAATGAATTATTATGAATACATATAGATCCTCGTACAAAAAAAATACCAACTTGAACTTCAAGTGATAATTCATTTACAAATTATTGCCAGACGCATTTGCTGACCCAAAGCTAAATATTATATTTCAGTTGCTAATGCTCCAAATAGAATAAAGTCCATAGGAGAAAGAGTCTATGTCATGCATAAAGCATAACAGATCAATCGGTTCCAAAGAAAAACTCCTCGAAGAAGGAGAGGGGCAAATATTCAAAATGGTCATAATAAGGAGGAAAATGCTCTAGAAGAGCACCACGACATAAAACTTCATAAGAACTCATGGGAGAGGCTCAAGTACCTGAAATAATGAGATAAAAAGATCTCAATAAGTTATGTCTTTATTAGGTTATAATGGAACCGACATAAAGTGATCATCGACGATATTGTTAATATAATATAGCACTCAATATTATTAATATTGACGAGGATTTTGAGCTCAAATCTGTCATGAAATTTGGACAGATAAATAATTGGCCAAAATAAAATAAAATACGCAATCAAGATTGATTTCACCTGAAAATGTGAAGTTGGACGGATAGTCCCAACACATGAAAGTATAAAGTCAGTGGAGGTATAAATGTATTCTTGTGTGAAAAAGGTCAAGTCGATAAACATAAAACGACTTGTCTTACAAGAAGATTGATTATATAGAGACATATTCTCTAGTGGTGGATGTTGTCATTTCAGGTTTTAATCTGGCAATACATAAAAAAAACTTGATACGCGTATAATGGAAATCATTAAAGGGTTTAAATTGTTCTGAAGCATATTATGATTTTCAAGAAATTTATTAAATAACGCTTCAATAATCCTTATGCGGATTTACACAATATGGCGGCATATGGTATTATTGCCCTAGAAAACACTTGTTGAAAGAAGGGTACAAGAATAATTCAATTTGTCCTTGTGCCTTTATAAAAGGACCTAAAAATTTGAATTTGTTATAATCGCCGTATATGTTGATGATTCAAATATCATTAGAACTCTCGGGGAGCATCATATAGCAGTAGAGTGTTTTATGAAAGAATTCGAAATGAAAGATCTTAGAAAGATAAAATTTTATCTTGGTCTACAAATATGAAAGATGAAATTTTTGTCCATCAATCAACATACACTGAAAATATTTTAAAGCGATTCTATATGGATAAAGTATATCCATTGAGTACCCTGATGGTTTGGTCACTTGATATAAATAAAGATACATTCCGATCTCATGAAAATAATAAAGAACTTCTTGATCATGAAGTACTATATCTTAGTGCAATTGATGCACTAATGTATCTTGCTAACACTACAAAGTGTTACATAACTTTTTCAGTTAATGTCTTAGCAAAATATAGATCTGCCCCTACAAGGAGGCATTGGAATGGGATCAAACACATATTGAGGTATCTAAAAGGGACTACCGATATGAGATTATTTTATAGCAATGAGTACAATCCAGATCTTGTTGGTTATGCTGATGCGTGGTATTTATATAACACATACAAGGCTTGATCTCAAACATGCTATGTGTTACATATAGGGGCATTGTCATATCTTGGAAATCGACTAAGCAATCAATCATGGATACTTCATCTAATCATGCTGAGATAATTGCTATTCATGAAGCAAGTCGAGAGTGTGTGTGGATGAGATCTATAATACATATTATTCGAGACAAATGTGGTTTGAAATGTGACAAACTACCCACAATTTGTATGAAGATAATGCAGCATGCATAACTCAATTGAAGGGGGGATTCATAAAAGGAGATAGGACAAAGCACATTTCATCAAAGTTATTTTTCACACATGATCTTCAAAAGAATGGTGATATCAATGTGCAAAAAAATTCGTTCAAGTGATAATATAGCTTATTTGTTCACAAAATCTCTACCAACGTCAACCTTCAAGAAGCTAGTGTACAAGATCGGGATGAGAAGGCCCAAGGATGTGAATTGATGCTCTTATCAAGGGGAGTTAATGCGCGTTGCACTCTTTTTGCCTTACAAGCTTTTGTCCCACTGGGTTTTCCTTGCAAGGTTTTTAACGAGGCAACAAAAAAAAGCATATTTCTATACATGTGTACTCTTTTTCCTTCACTAGAATTTTTTTCCCATAGGGTTTTTTCCTAGTAAGGTTTTAACGAGGCACATTATCTATGGACATCCAAGGGGGAGTGTTATGATAAATAGCAATTTATGGTGGATGTCTATTATTCTTCCATGATCTTCATCTCAAATGGTTTATGACATATCAATGACATATTTTGTATGTTGAATGACATATTCCATGACATATTTTTTTCACTTTTTATGTCTATATAAAGGCCTTGTAATAGATAGGAAAATACACAATTGAAGAAGAAAATCTCTTCCTTCTCTCTATCTACATTTCTTGTTTATTTTTCACTAAATTTCTTATATTTCTTGTTCATATTTTACTAAATTACTTTTATTTTATAACAATTATCAAGTTCTTGGGTAGTGTGCATAACAATCATTCTCCAATTATTGCTCTGATCTCTATCTCTCCTTTCTTGTTTTTCCTTCGCTTTTCATCAATCAGAAAATGAGATCGATAATATATCTCTCTCCATTTCAAATTAGACAAACGTATACTAATAATATTGATGAACCAATCTCCACCATTATTTGTGTTTTCGCATGCATATAGCTAAGGGCCCATAATTTTGTTAAAAAGACATATGCAATAGTGTTACGTGAACGTCTAGTAATTACAAAACTTTCGTACTAGTTCATGACCAGTACAATAGTCAACTCTCGACCATTTCGTTTTTTGCATTTTGCAACATACGCAATTTAATTATGTT
Source organism: Nicotiana benthamiana (assembly GCA_034376525.1). Classification (NCBI taxonomy): domain Eukaryota; kingdom Viridiplantae; phylum Streptophyta; class Magnoliopsida; order Solanales; family Solanaceae; genus Nicotiana; species Nicotiana benthamiana. Next base: position 48,701,256 of record CM067337.1, on the reverse strand, counting down.
ATGTTTTACCAAGACACGTTTGAATTTTATTTCCAACAATAGTTCGCAATGTTTCTGCTTTGCATAATTGCGTTGCTCAGAGATAAAGGTTTATTGATCGGTACGTCATTGTTTAATATCTTAGCAAGTCCAATTAATAGGAGCAAACGTAACCCATAAATCAATCTTCACAGAAACAAAACTGTGAATCCCTTGAAAATTCACCACACCCCCAATATTCTGTATACGGTCATATGTTCCTGATTTTGTTTGCTCGTGGGGTCGCATTGAGGACAAGTTCAATATGGACCGAGCTCGAACTCGAAGGCAGAATACGATACTCGAAGATCTAGGTGCCAGAGGAACATCAGAGCGAAATATGGTCAACCTCGAGAAAATGTCGTTATAGTTTTATAACAGAAAGAGCGAGATTTTCGCGATGGCACCAAGATCATGACGTGAATTTCAGAATATATTTGTACGAGTTAGTACTGTACTAAGCGGTTAAACATTTGTTCCAATAAAATTCCTTACTGTAAAAAGAAGTGTACCTTATTTAGGGTTCCTCTATTATATAAAGGGGATACCAATCATTTGTAACAATCATCAATTATTGGCAAAAAGAATATACTCTCTTACTTTCTTGCCCATTACTCATTAAAATTATCTCTTAACTTCATTATCTTTACTTTACTGTTCTTGTGGACCTACCTCGAGGCCATCACAAATCGAGGTCAAGATTGGCTTAAGCACTTGTTTGATTCTACTTATTTTCTTAATTTATACGTTTGATTTCTTGGTTATTAATTAATATTGAATTAAATCACGTATCTTTAAAATCATAAACAAGTTTAATTGTTACTCATATTTTCTGAGGTAAACAGTTTAACGCCCACCCTGGGGCTAAAGATAATAGATGTTATTTCAGTACTTATTTTGAGAACACACATTATTTTCACACTTGTTCTTATCATGAATTTTTGTTCTCAGGTTAAAACATATCAAACTCACAAAACGCACTCGCACAGCGATGATGGTCTTGGATTTCATGGGAAAAAATACATTGTAAGAGTTAGTGTACCTGGAGGAAGTGTACACAGGGAAATCCGATCTGGTGGCCAAGGAACACAGGGTATAGGAGATGGGGAGTTAGCCTCCAAGTAATATTCAAGATGCTACAATCTCAACAAGTTGTTATCGCTCATCTTCAAAGTCAGCACAAAACTCCAAGTGTGGACGAACTAGAAATCACTCGCCGTACTAAGACAGCGCTTGAAAGATCAAACGGTAATGGCTCGGGGACTGACCCCACGATTATGAGGATGCTCAAGGAACTCACCAAAAGAATCGAGTTAGGGGAGAAAAAAATTGAGGATAATCACAAAAAAGTAGGGACGTATAACTCTCGTGTTGATCAACTACTGGGGGCACCCCTGGTCTTAAAAGATTTGGATGCTAAAAAGTTTGTACAGAAGTCGTTTCCTCAGAGTGTGGCCCCGAAACCCATTCTAAAAAGTTCTGTATGCCCGATATACCTAAATACAATGGGCGAGAGATCCTAATGAACACCTTACTTTGTACATTTGTGGGATTAAAAGAAACGACTTAAATGATGATGAGATCGAGTCGGTATTGTTGAAAATTTTTGGGAAAGCTTTGTCAAAAGGAGCAATGATTTGGTATCACAACTTGCCGCCGAATTCAATCGATTCATTTGCTATGTTAGTAGACACCTTCATGAAAGCACATGTCGGGGCCATAAAGGTTGCGATAAGGAAATCGAACGTTTTAAGATAAGACAGAGGAATGATGAGATGCTAAGGGAGTTTGTATCCCAATTTCAAATGGAGCGAATGGAATTACCACCGGTCTTGGATGATTGGGCTGTACAAGCTTTTACACATGATTTGAACGAGCGGAGTTCGATTGCATCACGATAGTTGAAGCAAAATTTGATCGAGTATCCAGCTGTGACTTGGGCATATGTACACAATTGTTATCAGTGAAAGATCAGGGTCGAGGACGATCAGCTGGGAGCCCCCTCATGTTCAGTTCATCCAAATAGATTGGCAGTTAAGGCCCCGAGGGATACAAATAGGGAACAAAGATCAAAAAAGAAACGGTATCAGCCATATGTCGCGGATCGAAGAAATAATGGTTCAGGGCGTAATCCTCCTTAGAATATCGAAGAAACAATCGATGATATAATCCTCGGGGACCTATGAGTAATACTGGTTTGGATAAATGTACCAATCCCGCAAAAGCACCTCGGTTGTCGGAGTATAGTTTCAGTGTTGATGCATTGGGGATCGTATCGGCTATGGAAGGATCAAAGACACCGGGTGGCCCAAGCCTATACAAATCGGTCATGTTCAAAGAAATCCAAACTTGATATATAAATATCATGGCCATAGGATTGAAGACTACATGTAGTTGAGGGAGGAGGAAGCTCGATTGTTCAACGAGGGTCATCTTCGAGAGTTTCTCAATGATCGAGCCAAGAATCACTTCAGAGAAAGAGATGCAAATAGAAAATATGAACAAGAAGAACCACAACATGTAATTCATATGATCGTTGACGGTGTCGATATTCTACAAGAGACCATATTCAAACGCACTAAGGTGTCGATCACCAGAGAAAAACAGACTCGGAGTTATGTGCCCGATGGCATCCTATCATTCAATGATGAGGAAGCGGAAGGCATATCTCAGCTGCACAATGACACCCTGGTAATTTCTATTTTGTCAAACAAATTTCATATTAAACGTATTATAGTGGATCCAGGTAGCTTAGCAAACATAATCAGATTAAGGGTCGTAGAGTAGCTCGGCCTATAGGTCCAAATTGTACCTACATCTCGAGTCCTAAATAGCTTCAACATGGCGAGCGAAACAATGAAGGGGGAGATAACCCTACCAATGAACGTGGTTGGGACCATCCAAGATACAAAATTTCATGTCATCAAAGGCGGCATGAGATAACTCGTGAGGCTGTGGATCTACAACTTGAGGGAAGTACCATAAACCCTTCATCAGATGATGAAATTCCCAATAGTGGATGGTGTGAATATAGTTTACAGGGAACAACATGCTACAAAGGAAATATTTGCAGTTGATGAGGTGACACCGATACCAGTTCCTTCGACCTCAAACAAATCGAGCACCAAAGGTAAGTAGACGGCCAAATAGCAATCACTGTCACCAGCCTCGATCGAATTGGAGAAACAGGTAATCAAAGGACGAAGAAGAAGATGATGATGATGAGTTCTCGAAGAGTCGGAGGTAACCAAGACAATGGTCGAGGAGCTGAACAGGTCATACTGATCGAGTATATGCCCGAGAGAAAGGCATACCTGGGAACGGGTTTAACCCCCCAACTCAGGAAAAAACTCATTTAATTTCTTATCGATAACATGGATTGTTTAGCTTGGTCCCATCTGGACATGATAAGGATCCCATCAAAAATAACAACACACCGGCTAAGCCTCGACCCTGGTTCTAATCAGTAAAGCAAAAAAGGAGGCCCCAATCCATTGTGAGGCTTGCATTCATAAAGGATGTGTTAACTAAACTTCTTATATAGGGTCTATTCGGGAGGTGAAATACCCCGAATGGTTAGCCAACGTATTTGTTATCCCTAAAAAGGGGAGCAAACTTAGAATGTGCGTAGATTATAAGGACTTAAACAAGGCATGCCCTAAAGACTCCTTTCCACTACCTAACATCTATCGCATGATTGATGTCATGGACGACCACAAGATCCTTACCTTTCTCGATCCCTACTCCGGATATAATCAAATTCAGATGAACCTGGAGGACCAAGAGAAGGCCTCATTTATCTCTATGTTTGGGACATATTGTTACAATATAATGCCCTTCGGGCTAAAAAATGTTGGAGCTACATACCAACACCTAGTTAAAAAAAATGTTTGAAGAACATATAGGTAAATCAATCGAAGTTTACATTGACGATATGTTGGTTATGTACCTGATCGTAGAGGACCATTTAACTAATTTGTAGGAAACATTCAAAATCCTGAGGAAGTACAACATGAAACTTAACCTAGAAAATTTTTTATTTGGGGTCGGTTCCTGCAAGTTCCTCAGCTTCATGGTATCATATCGGGGAATCGAAATCAACCCCGACAAGATCAAGTCCATCGAAGATATCACCATCGTAGATTGTGTGAAGGCCGTACAAATTTTAACAGGACGGATAGGCGTCTTGGGCCAATTCATTTCTAGGTCATCAGATCAAAGACACATGTTCTTTCCCTTACTCAAAAAGAAAAAGTATTTCGCATGGACCCATGGAATGCCAACAAGCGTTGGAGGAATTGAAGCGATACTTATTGAGCCCACCTCTGATTCAAATAGATGAAAAGCTTTACATATATTTCGCAATGTACGAGACAGCGGTAAGTAGGGTACTAGTCCGAGGAGAGCAAAGTACGTAGTTCCCTGTCTATTACGTCAGTAGGACTTTAGGAGATGCTTAAACTAGATACCCATACTTAGAAAAATTAGCACTTGCATTAATAAGCGCATCTATAAAGCTAAAGCCATATAAACCACTTATCCTCTCCGAAATGTTTTGAATAAGCCAGAGTTATCAAGCCGATTAGCCAAATGGGAAGTCAAACTTGGAGGGTGAGATATCAAATATCAACCCCGAATAGCCATCAAGTCTCAAATCTTAGCTGACTTCATGGCCGATTTTACACCGACCCTCGTACCCGAAGTGGAAAAAGAACTTCTACTAAATTGGGTAAATCATTAGAGGTATGGACCTTTTTCACAGACGGTGCCTCGAACATGAAAGGGTTCGGGCTTGGCATCATTTTGAAGCCACCTACAGGTAACATTATTAGACAATGTATTAAAACTTCTAGGTTGACTAATAATGAGGTCGAGTATGAGGCCATGATTGCAGGTTTTGAGCTTAGCTAATAGCTAGGGGCCAGTATTCATTGAAGCAGAGTGTGATTCTATGTTGGTGGTGAACCAAATAAACAAAAGCTTCGAAGCTCGAGAGGATAGGATGCAAAGATATTTAGACAAGCTACATGTAACTTTGCGCCGCTTCAAGGAATGGACTCTAGATCATGTGCCTCGAGAGCAAAACAGTGAGGCAGATGCACTTGCTAACTTGGGGTCATCAGTTGAAGAAGATGATATTATCCCGGGGACTGTCTTCCAATTATCGAGATCTTTGGCCGAGGAGGGTCATGCCGAGATAAATTCTACAAGTTTGACTTTGAATTGGAGGAATAAGTAAATCGAATTTTTGAAAATTGGAAAGCTCCCATCGGATCATAAAGAGTCAAGTGCTCTATAAACAAAGGGTTCTAGGTTCACATTAGATTTAGATGGAACACTGTACAGAAGGACGTTCGAAGAACCATTGGCAGTATGTTTAGGGTCGGGGGACACCGATTATACTCTACGATAAATCCACTAAGGAATTTTTGGGAATCACTCTGGTACCAAGTCTTTGATCCGTAAAATTACTAGAGCAGGGTATTACCCGGATAATATGGAAAAAGACGCTAAGGAGTTTGTTAAAAAGTGTGATAAATGTTAAAGGTTTGCACCGGTGATTCATCAGCCAGGAGAGCAGCTTCACTTAGTCCTGTCTCTATGGCCTTTCTTGAAATGGGGAATGGACATCGCCGGCCCTCTATCGATGGTCCCAGGTAAAGCTAACTTCATTTTTTTATGACTGACTACTTTTCTAAATGGGTGGAAGCACGGGCCTTCGAGAAGGTCGGAGAAAAAAAAGTTATTAACTTCATCTGGGACCACATCATGTGTCGATTCGGGATACCTGCCGAAATTGTATGCGACAACGGGAAGCAATTTGTCAGCAACAAGATAACGAAGTTCCTCAAAGCACACAAAATAAAGAGGATCTTCTCAACACCGTACCACCAGAGCGGGAACAGACAGACTAAATCGGCAAATAGAACTATTATTCAAAATTTAAAGAAAATGTTGAGTGATGCAAAAGGAAAATGGAAAGAAGTTCTACTTGAGGTTCTTTGCGCATATCGAACAACATTGAAGTCCAACACGAACGCAACCCCGTTCGCTTTAGTATACGGCTCCGAGGCCTTAATTCCAGTTGAGATCAGGGAACCCAGCAACGGATTTCAACATGCATCAGAGGAGTCAAATCACGAGGGTATGAAAACTAGCCTCAAGCTATAATGGAAAATGAGAAACTACACTTGTTCGGATGGCCGCGCAGAAACAAAGAATCGAGAGATATTATAATAGAAGCACCAACCTTTGAAACTTCTAAATCGGAGACTTAGTTCTACACTACCAAGAACCGAACGAAGAGAAACTAGGCCCGAAATGGGAAGGACCGTACCAAGTCATCGGAGTTATCATTAAAGGATCTTACAAACTTGGCACGATGAAAGGCGAATAATTTCTAAATAATTGGAACGTATCACTACTCAAATGATATTACTGATAAGGTATGACCTTCTCCTTTTCTCCATTTGTATTTAAGACTAGCTCATTGCAAGTGTTCGATCGAAGATGTCGAGGTCACTTTTCTACATGAAAACCATAGGTTATAAAGTACGTGTTACTCTATTTTTTCCTTAGATCGGTTTTATCCCAAATGGGTTTTTTCCGACGAGTTTTGTAACGAGGCAACAACTATGTACTACCTAGGGAAAGTTCAACAGTATCCAAGGCTTCTTTTCAATTAGCCTCGAATACTGGGGGCATCACCCTCGGAGGTTATATTTTTCTGAAAATATACTTATCGCCAAAGAGAGCGTCAATAGGAAAACTTTATAATGGTACAAACTGTGAGATGAACCGTGTCTATGTAGAATAGTCGAGCCCTAATGAAAAACATGTATGCATGTATGAATTACTCAAAGAAGCATTCTTTCTATATCAAACACTTTGTTTCCCAAAGATATTTTCTACTATACGAACTCCATACTTGTGATTCGGCAAAAAAATGGCTCAAAGGACAAAACGCAAGTATACCTCGAATACTCAAATTTATAAGACCTCAAAGAGGAATCCTCGATGCAAAGGCTAAGACCATCATACTCGGGGACTAATCTTTAGGACAAGTTTGAAAGGTTATCGAGAAACAAGTCCAAGAGATACATCTGAAGGCTACATCCATATTAAAGGCTACATGCAAAATAGCACGGCTCGGAGACGTCCGAATTCCGCAATAAAAACAAGCCTTATTATGAAAACCGGTTAATAAAGGCTACTCTCATCAAAATAAGAGCTTCGATAAAATCAGCTCTTTAAAAACCTTAAGAGGTATCGAATTATTCAAATACGAACTTGTGCGAAAGGCACTAAAAACAAAGGGTTTCGATCGACATCAAACCCTCAAACAACCCAATGATTAAAAAAATGCATGCCAAGGCATAAATAATTTTTTACTAAGTCTACTAAGCCGAAAAGTGAAATAATAGCCATCTCTTAGAGACCATATTGGCCCGACCTAAATGAGACTAAGGGCCGATATACTTAGGGTTCAAGACCTTGTTCTCACTCGATCCGAACCCAAGGGTTGATTATCCCAAGTGTAAATGAATAATGGCTTGATCATCGCTCGGGGACTCACCATCATCTGGCACGAGCCCGTAAAGGTCATAGACCAAATGTTTGAACTTATTCGAACTCTATCATGGAAATTTCAAAGAAAACATCTGAGACAAAATCTCAAACACATAGTTAAAAAGAATAAAGTCATTACAAGAATTTTATAAGGCAGGAAATATCAAGCAAACATTCAAGGAAATTCTTCTTTTATGTACTAGTAAAAAGATATATACAAGATACTGAGGTAAGGTCTAACAAAAAAGAACAATACAAAAAGAGGAAGGAAAATCCTATCTATGCGCAGGGTTGGTCTCTCCCTCAAGCTTCCTCTTCGGGCCCAGCTTCATTATCGAACCCGCTTTACTTTTGGCATCATAGTCGGAGGAGGAGACGAGGAACTTGACATCGACTTCGAGCACTTTTACTTGGGCTATCTCCTCGGTGAGGTCGAAACCTCAAGCACGGATCTCTTCGAGGGTCTCCCTCTGGGATTGAAACTTGGCCAAATCACTGACCCATTTCTCCTAGTTGCAGGCTTCCCTTAATTTCATTTGAGTAGCCCCGACATCCTTTAGGTACACAGCAATTGTCTTATCAGTCGTGGCCTTCGTCTTCTCGACCTTGGCCTTGGATTCAGCAACCTCAATCACGGTTGTGGCATGTTTGGCCTCGAGCTCATTGATCTTCTTATCCTATGCCAGATTTTTCACGTTGACGGCCCAGAGCTGGGTCTAAGTCGAGACCAGTTTGGCTAGAGCAACCTCTATCTCAGCAGCAAGCCGTTACATGTTTTCCTGCCACTTGTTGCAGTTGGCCTTAACTTTACCGACCTCCCCTAGAAGCTGCTCGATCATCTCCAATTTTTGTTGCAGCTGGGGCACTGGAGTGTTAGCCTACATAGTTGGATCAACTCGACCATACTCTTGCAAAACGGTGGTTACCTGCTTGTCTAGTTCGGCATCATTTTGACGAGCTTTGAACAAATCCTACCCAAAGGTCCTTGAGCTCCTCCTTTTGGCTGCAAAGGGGCCTCAAATCCTTCCCTTCATCCGAGGATCTATTGAGCTCGGCCTCACATTGGCTCAACTCTACCCTAAACCTGGCAATGGCCTACACAGAAAAAATAGATATCAATTAGTGTAAACAGACAAGAAAAAAAATGCAACAATAAGATATAATGATTACTCTAGAGAAGAGATAATGAGGCTCTTCAAAGAGGGTAGATGCATCATTGAGATCGGCGGCATCATCGACCCTAGTAAAGCAATCCCAAAAAGGATCTTCTTTATCGGGGACACTGCTCGGGTCGAGCATTCGCAGAGCTTGATCTTCCTTTATTGCCTCCTCAGAATAAGTTGGTAGAGGAGGGGAGTGACCTCTTGTCATGGCCCCGAGAAAGTCACTCGGGGCGCTCTGTTAAGCCTCGGGAGTCACTTTACGTGCCCCTTTTGGTGTACTTGTTGAAGGCGGGGGAATGATCTTGATCTTAGGAGATTCAGGGGCTTTGTGGACGCCCCTTTTTTCCGAATGGGTCAAAATCGGGTATACGACATTGGGAGGACAACTCTATTCCCTTTCGAGAATTGGGTTTAGAAGTTGAAGCGTCGTCGCCTAATGATTATAGTGCATTATGACACTTTTTAGGAGAGTTAGAGATGAAGAGACCAGAGATTAAGGTAGGTTCTAGAAATTATCCCGAGGGAAAGGTGTTAGGCACCCCTCAGGATCCACAAGTTTGGTTTCCGGCCATGCTACAATTGTGTCTTTAAGAAGACAGGTAGAAAAATAAAGCAAAGGTTTTCACATAGTTTTGCAAACAAGTTTAAGAGTTGAAGAGGTAGAGAATTTAGAAAATCAGTTATAAAAGAAAAACTTAAAAATATAACAAGCAAAAACTTAAAAATATAACAAGTAAAGGGAGAGGGGTCCTAGGCTTACAAATAATATGGATCACAACAATGCAATATCCAATAATCACTCATCAGAAGAGGGGTTGCACGTGATATTAGAGCACCGGTTATCATATCCACATTCTACCCTTCCCACCCCGTTAAGGTATTAAAGCGCGGAAAGTTTTGTTATTTATTGCATGCTAGCACCCGTCCCCTATCCTATCAGTTTCAGAAGCATTTAAGACTACTAATCCTAAAGGGAAAGGGATTTAGGGCCTTTTGAGAGTTTCAAAGGATAAAATACTAAGGCATCAATCAAAAAACACATAATGCAACAAAGGGGAAAATAGATAAGCAAGAAAGGCTCACATAAACCTCCTTAAACCAGATAAATCATATAGTTTAACATGTCTTGCAAGTACTGGTTTGGTTAAATTAAAGCGAAAAACGGACTGATTCAACACATATTTTTAGACAAGAAGTCCGCATTAGTCTCGCTCGAATGCAGTTGTTAAGGACTCAGCCATTTGATTAACACACCTTTATTTAAACATATTGACTACTGACTTTTTGAAAGCAGACTGGTATAGAAGAGTTGTAGGATAAACTAAGTTCCAAGGAATGAGTGGCAGACTTAGTACAGAAAAAATGATTAAAAACGAATTTCAAAAAGGCATATTGTTTAAGAAAAGAACCGAGTCAAAGATTATAAGTATAAAGAAGTGATGTTAGTTTGATTTAGAAAATATTTATCAAATTATCAAAAAACAGTAAGTTTTCTAGAAGCATGCACTGATTTGAAAGTGTGTATCAAAGCGGAATAGGCTTTTGAAAGAAATGCACGGATCTGAGTGTAGGAAAAGTATTAAGAGTTCATAAAGCATGCAAAAAGTCATTTGTTCTGGTAAAATTATTACTGTTTTTATTAAAAAAGTGAGACAAATCTGATTTAAAAGTTCCTAATGGCATGATTTCTACGAGTTACTGATTTTAGTACCATTAACAACCTTATAAACATGATATCTATATGATGATATACTATTAAACCTAACGATTTGCCGAGTGTCATTATAAATGCAGAAATGCCAATCCATATAGGCGTGGTATCTATATGCATAGTTGCAGAAATAAGAAAGTTAGATCCTATAGGAATGATTTCTATTCATGAAATTGCATAGAGTAACAGTAAAAATCCCATAGGCATGGTTTATACCCTTTTATTCATAAAAGTAAACCCCCTCCCTTTTCACTAGATCCCTGAGTTTGTACAAATTATTACAGACAAAAAAATGAGACAGAAATTAAAAATACATCAGAAATTATAGTTGCATCGAAGGAACCTAATTCAAACTTAGTATCCAACAATATGGGATTGATCCACTCGCGAGATCCAGATTTCCAAAGCCTTCTCTTATCTAGGGTGTTTCAAAGATCTATGGAGTTTCAAGAACTCTGGGAAGTGCTTACACCCAAGATATTAATTAGAAAAAGTTAAAGTGCAGCATGGAAGATCCAACCCTCAGTTGTCCAAGTTCAGAGGGAGCTCAAGGATCTCAAAGCAAGGTTCACAAGAGAGGGGCAGAAATTAGTTTCTACGAATGAGTGCAAGTGCAATAGAAGGGTTAAGGAGTGCCCAAGGCAGATTGTGGTCATACCTAGCCACAAAGTAGGATGGCACACCCCTGACCAAGCCTGTTTAGCCAACAAAGAGAAGCATAGACCTATTGAAGGTCATACTAGGGTCTATACAGTGATTAGGACACTGCCAGACCAAAGTCTCAGGCTCAGAATACACATTAAAGGAAAGGGAAATGGTAATTGAAAGAGTTTAAGACTCAAAGAGTTCAGTCCATATACATGAACAATAATATCGAGTATTGTCATGTTTTCTGAACCATAGCTCGACATATACAGGGTTTAGGGATAGGGAATCACATAGGAGCAAGAATAACCAACTTGCAGAAAGCAATAAAACAGGTAAATAAAAGACTGAAGCATGAACATATAGGAGAGAGGCAGTATTTAAATAAGAAGAGGCATACCAGTTGCAAATGAGTAAGCAGGAAGAAGAGCAGAATACTTGCAGCCGAAGTACAATTAGAAAAGGAATCTAGCTTATGAGTTCAAAGAAAACTCGAATGCCATTAAAGAAAAACCTAAGAGATGAGATGGAGACTTATGATGTATGTGTGTTCGTGTTTTGAAAGAGAAAGGTAGAGGTATTTATAGTTTTGAAAATGAGTAGAGAGTAAAGTAACAAGTACAATTTTAACACAAATATGTTCATGATCGCAGTCAGAATCAATTAACAGAAGACTTCCCTTTAATCAAGGGGTTCTTATTCAAATGGACACTAACAAGATCCAAATAAGGAAAGAAAATCAATCTATAAGCAGCATGGCTATTACCATAAAAGAAACAGTAAAGTCATATAATAGGCAATTAAGTCTAAGAACGGGATCGTAATTATTTTTGTAAAGATTTAGTAAGTCCAAACAAAGAAAGAGAATCAGTTAACTCTTGACAGTCTAGTAAAATCAAAATCTTATGGAAGGAAAAGTTTTGAAATCAATTACGAGTTTGAAAATCAATCACAAAAGGGCTCAGAATATAATAAATGCACAGGTAGCAAACATGTGAGGCCAAGCTATAGCAAAAGAAACATCATACAGAAATAGCATAGAGCAAACATTCGAAGCATGCGAATTAGGTCTCAGTGGTTTAGTAATAGAGAAAGGGGTCAAAAGCATGCAAAGAGTCGAGTTAAAACCATAGTCGAGTTCGACAGGTAGCAAGGACTCAGAACACATAGAGAAGAGAGACGTTGAAACAAGGAATCAAGTTAAATAACTTTAAATAGACAATTTTCACAAATAAACTCAAAGGACTGGAATAGGCCCCAAAGAACTAGGGTTTTTGAAATCAGTCGAGTTTAGAGGAGATAAGCAGATAAACACACAAACAGTCTCAAAGTCTCAAATAAGCTCTCTAAAAATTAGGGTTTTCACCACTTAAGCAGTAAATCAAACGAATACTAACAAATCAAAAATTAGGGTTTTCAATACCAACTAAACCTAGAGATGCTAAGCAGATAAATCGAACAAAGCATTAACAGACAGACTCAAAAATCCTAATTTACAATCAAAGGGTTTTGAAAAGGAAATTTGGGAAAAATGCTTTAAACGTCACATATAGCATAGATCTAGCACAGATGAAACAAATAATGAAAAAGAAACATGAATAGGCTAGGATTTCTGAGAACCCTAAAGGATGAGAAAGGCTTGGAAAATACAAGATCAGATCTAAGTCGATAGGGTCGAACCAGGCTAAGGAGGCTAAGATATACCGGAGCGCGACCGGAGATAGCTGAAAACCTTGAACTGACAAAAATCTGGGTAAAGTCCCTCAAAGAATGGCCTCGAATATTAAGTCATCAGGCATGTGAGAGCGGTAGGAGGTGTGTATAGGTCGTCCATGGCTAGAACAGCCATGTATTCTGATGGATTTGAGGTTGAAGAGGGGTAGGCGGTGATTAAGGTTTTGAGATCGTTTGAGAGCATTTGAGAGAACAGAGGAATTAGAGGCAGTGAATCTGAGAGAATGGGGTAGGATTTGGGGATTGTTTGCAATTAAACAGAAAAGGAGAGATCTGGGCCGTTGATCAAGATCAACGCTTCATATTTTAAAAGAACCGTGCTGGTTTGGGTTGGCATGGTAGTTGGGTTGGGCAATTGGGCTTGCACTTTGGGTGAATTAGGATGCAAAAATTGGCTGAAATTGAAACACAATTGAGGCTAAATCGTAAATAACTACTTTTTTCCATTTTTATTTTATAAAATAGAAATAATGATTTTAAAAGAAAATTAAAAATACTGGGTAAGCAAATAATATATAAACATTAGTTTAAAAATTCTAGGATTGATTTTACAATTATAAAATACTATCAGTTACAAAATAGGCTATAATTGCAATTATCGTCAATTTAGCTTAAGAAATGCCAAATGAATTTGTAAAAATGTGCGAAAATCAACTTAATTATATTTTGGTTCAGATATGAGGATAAAATGTGTTATTCATAAAAATTATAATTTTAGGAATAATTATCAGATTTTATGGTAGAAAATAGGCAATAACTTGGTTTAAAAATCATTAAAAAAATGCCAAACTCTTGGGTGTGCTTATATTTGCATATTTATGATATTTAGGAAGTATTTTGGGTACAAAAATACCTAGGAAAAAATTGGGTATCAACAGGCTTTACCCGCACTTTTCTTCACGAGGCAGGGTTTCCGGTTCGAATGACTTGATGTCGACTCTTCACCGTCGTCCTTTTCTTCATCATTCAGTTGATGGATTGGGTCTATGTCCACTTAAATGAGCTTCCTCCTCTTCCTTCGAGCAGGGGCTCTCTTATCTTTGGGGGTCTTCGGATTTCGAAGCCCTTTTTCTCTTGTTATCTTTCCCCGTTTTTAGAATCGGGGACTCGATCTCTTCCTCAGGATGGCCTTATTTTGGAGGCATTTCCAATAACTACATGAATGAATAATAGGCATGAATAAGATGACATGTACAGTAAATGCATCAAAAACTTGGGGAAATGACTTATCGTGGTGTTTGGCCTCTCATTTGCCTTTCAACAAGTCACTTCATTTGTGCTCATCATACGTGGAGGTCGTGGCTAATTTCTGAACACAATATTCGAGGTCGTGGATCGCATGGGGCATCCAAGCAACCGCTACAAAAAATTTAAATACATCACACAATGCAAAAATGGAATATAAGAAGACACTGGAAAAGGACTTCACTTACGATCGGGTTTCCATTTTTTTAGGAATGATATTTTACCCTTAGGGATGACGTCGGAAGTCCTCACCCGCACGAACCGGCTCATACAACCCCGATCCTTATCATTGTCATTATTAGTGAAGAAAGCCTTGCTCGATCGGTGTTAGAGTTTGATCAGCCCTCGGAAAATCTGAGGCTGATACTGTTTGATGAGGTGGTTGAGGGTGAACTCTAGCCCCTTACCCTTGTAGGAGAAGTATCGAAGCATATTAACTATACTCCAGAAAGAAGGATGGATCTGGCCGAGGGTGACTTGATATATTTTGCAAAAGTCAATCACGACTGGATCTAGGAGACCCACTGTGAAGGGGTTAAACTCTTATAAACCCCTCCACATGAGTGGTAATGCTCTCCTCGGGGTCAGGGATCTGTACCATGACTTCGTCCCCCCAGCCAGATTCTTTCTTCATGGCCTTGATGTGCTTCTCCATTATCAAGCAAACGTACTTTGAAACAGGCTCGCGTCAACCAGGAATCGTGGGTGGATTTTCAACTCTAAAGTCTTCGTTTATGATGTAGGGCCCGGGAAAGATCTCGTGAAGAGTCGGCGCTTTATCACCGGCTCGCCAGGAAGAGGAGGAGGAAGCTTTCTCTTTTTGTGGAACTGTTTTGGAAATTTTGTCCATTGATTCGAGTTAGAAGAGGTGGAGATAGGCGGAGTTTGGTAATTTTTGACACTGAAAAGAACATGAGTAACGGGTAATGAGAGAGAAAAAAAGTGGGAGAGATATATGAGAAGTTTGGAGGAGGTTTGAGGATTGAAGTAAAGTTTTTCCGAAAATAAACCTTTTATTTATAGGAAAGCGGCGTTGTTTCAACGGCGCTAGTGGCCGACCACCGTTGGAGAGACATTTAATGTTTTGGGAAAGTGAAACATTCCTATCACTTCGAGCGCTTATGTCAAGGGAATGACGTTATCATCAAGGACTACGGAGAATTGATGCTCAAGTCGTTTCTTATCATTTTATTCTAAGATACGTGGGAATTATCTTTATACAGTTAAAATCATGTGTTTCCAATCTTATAGGCTCGAGGGGTCGCATTGAGGACAAGTTTAATATGGACCAAGCTCGAACTCGAAGGAAGAATACGAGACTCGAATATCTAGGTGCCCGAGGAATATCAGAGCCAAATATGAATTCAGAGAAAACTCGAATGCTTTTTAAGAAAAACCTAAGAGGGGAGATGGTAACTTATGTTGTGTGTGTGTTCATGTTTTGAAAGAGAAGAGTATAGGTATTTATAGTTTTGAAAACGAGTAGAATGAAGTAACAAGTACAATTTTAACACAAATATGGCATGATCGCAGTCAGAATCAATTAACACAAGAATTCCCTTTAATCAAGGGATTTTTATTCAAACGGACACTAACGGGATCCAAATAAGGAAAGAAAATTAGTTTGTAAGCAGCATGGCTATTACCATAAAAGAAACAGTAAAGTCATATACTAGGCAATTATGTCTAAGTACGATATTGTAATTATTTTTGGAAAAATTTAGTAAGGCCAAACTAAGAAAGAGAATCAGTTAACCCTTGACAGGCTAGTAAATTCGGAATCTCACAGAAGGAAAAGTTTTGCAATCAATTACGAATTAGAAAATCAACCATAGAAGGGCTCAGTATATAAGGAATGCACAGGTAGCAAACACGTGAGGCCAAGCTATGGAAAAAGAAACAGCATACGGCAATAGCATAGAGCAACATTCAAAGGATGCTAGTTAGAACTCAGTGGTTTAGTAATAGAGAAAAAGGGTCAAAAGCGTGCAAAGAGTCGAGTGAAAACCATAGTCGAGTTCGACAGGTAGCAAGGACTCAAAACACGTAGAGAAGAGAGACGTTGAAACAAGGGATCAAGTTGAATAATTTTAAATAGACGATTTGTACAAATAAACTCAAAGGAATTGAATAGGCCCCAAAGACCTAGGGTTTTGGAAATCGGTCGAGTTTAGAGGAGATAAGCATATAAACACACAAACAGTCTCAGAGTCTCAAATAAGCTCCCTAAAAATTAGTGGTTTCACTACTTAAGCAGTAAATCAACCGAACACTAACAAATCAAAAATTAGGGTTTTCAATACCAACTAGACCTAGAGATGCTAAGCAGATGAATCGAACAACGCATTAATAGAAAGACTCATAAACCCTAATTTAAAATCAAAGGATTTTGGAAAGGAAATTTGGGAAAAATGCTTTAAACATAACATATAGCACAGATTTAGCAGAGATCTAAACGAATAAATGAAAAAGAACCTTGAATATGCTAGGTTTTCTAAGAACCCTAGAGGACGAGAAAGGCTTGGAAAATGCAAGATCAGATCTGAGTTGATAGGGCCGGAACCAGGCTCAGGAAGCTAAGATATGCCGGTGCACGCCAGAGATGGATGAAAACCTTAAATCGATGAAGGTCTGGGTGAAGACCCTCGAAGAATAGCCTTGAATCTTCAATCATCAGGCATGTGAGAGCAGTAGGAGGTGTGTATTGGTCGTCCATGGCTATAGCAGCCATGAATTCTGGTGGATTTGAGGTTGAAGAGGGGTAGCCGGCGATTAGGATTTTGAGAGCGTTAGAGAGAAGAGAGGAATTAGAGGCGGCGTATCTGAGAGAATGGGGTAGGGTTTGGGGGTTGTTTGCAATTAAAAAGGAAAGGAGAGATCTGGATCGTTGATCAAAATGATCAATGGCTTGGATTTCAAAAGAACCGTGCGGGTTCGTGTTGGCATGGTTGTTGGGCTGGGCAATTTGGGCTTGCATTTGGGGTCAATTGGGGTGCAAAAATTGGCTGAAATTGAAACACAATTGAGGCTAAATTGTAAATAATCACTTTTTCCTATTTTTATTTTTTAAAATAGCAATAATAATTTAAAAATAAATTAAAAGTACTGGGTAAGCAAATATTATATAAATTAGTTTTTAAATGCTGGGATTGATTTTATAATTATAAAATATTATCAATTAAAAAAATGCTATAATTGCAATTATAGGCAATTTAGCTTTAGAAATGTCAAATGAATTTGTAAAAATGTGTGAAAATCACCTTAATTATATATTGGCATAAATATAAGGATAAAATGAGTTATTCACTAAAATGATAATTTTAGGAATAATTATCGGATTTTATGGTGTAAAATAGGCAATAACTTGGTTTAAAAAATCAGTAAAAAATGCCAAACTCTTGGATGTGTTTATATTTGCACATGTATGCTATTTTGGAAGTATTCTGGGTAAAAAAATACCTAAGAAAAAATTGGATATCAACAGGTTGTACCCGCATTTTTCTTCACGAGGCAGGGTTTTTGGTTCGGAGGACTTGACGTCGACTCTTCACCGTCGTCCTTTTCTTCATCATTCAGTTGATGGATTGGTTCTATATCCATTTGAATGAGTTTCCTCCTCTTCCTTCGAGCAGGGGCTCTCTTATCTTTGGGGTCTTCGCATTTCGAAGCCCTTATTCTCTTATTATATTTCCCCGATTTTAGAATCGGGGACTCGATCTCTTCCCCGGGTTGGCCTCATTACGGAGGCATTTCCAATACCTACATGAATGAAGAACATGCAACAATAAGGTGACATATCCAATAAAGCATCAAAAACTTTGGGGAAGGACTTACCGTGGTGTTTGGCCTCTCAATTGCCTTTCAACAAGTCACTCCATTTGTGCTCATCATACGTAGAGGTGTGGCTAATTTCCGAACCCAATATTCGAGGTCATGGATCACATGGGGCATCCAAGCAACCGCTGCAAAAAAGGTAAAGACATCACACAATACAAAACTGGAATATAAGAAGACACTCGAAAAGGACTTCACTTATGATCGGGGTTCCATTTCTCTAGGAACGATATTTTACCCTTAGGGATGACGTCCAAAGTCCTCACCCACACGAACCGGCTCATCCAACCCCGTTCCTTATCATCGTCATTACTAGTGAAAAAAGCCTTGTTCGATCGGCGTTGGATCTTGATCAGCCCTCGAAATATCTGAGGCCGATACGGTTTGATGAGGTGGTTGAGGATGAACTCTAGCCCCTCGGCCTTGTAGGAGAAGTATCGAAGCATATTAACTATACTCCAGAAAGAAGGATGGATCTGGCCGAGGGTGACTTTATATCTTTTGCAAAACTCAATCACGACTAGATCTAGGGGACCCAGTGTGAAGGGGTAAGTTAAACACTTAGAAACCCCTCCACATGAATGGTAATGCTCTCCTCGGGGTCAGGGATCTGTACCACGACCTTGTCCTCCAGCCACAGTCTTTCTTTATGGCCTTGATATGCTTTTCCATTATCAAGCAAACGTACTTCGAAACGTGCTCACATTGACCAGGAATCGCTGGGGCGAGGGGGGTTTATCTCTGAAGTCCTTCTTTATGATGTAGGGCCCGGGAATGATCTCCTGAAGAGCCGGTGCTTTATCACCGGCCGGTCGAAAAGAGGAGGAGGAAGCTTTCTCTTTCTGAGGAACTGTTTTGGAATTTTTTGCCATTGATTAGAGTTAGAAGAGGTGGAGATAGGCGGAATTTGGTAATTTTTGATACTAAAGAGAACATGAGTAACGGGTAATGAGAGAGAAAAGATGAAGAGGGAGATATGTATTAGAAGTTTGGAGGAGGTTTGAGGATTCAAGTAAAAATATTCCAAGAATAAACCTTGTATTTTATTGGAAAGCGGGAACGTTTCAACGGCTATAGTGGCCCCACCACCATTGGAGAGACATTTAATGTTTTGGGAAAGTGAACCAACGAAACATTCCTATCACTTCGAGCGCTTACGTCACAGGAATGAAGTTATCATCAAGGACTCCGGAGAATTGATGCTCAAGTCGTTTCTTATCATTTTATTCTAAGAAACGCGGGGATTATCTTTATACAGTTAAAATCATGTGTTTCCAATTTTGTTGGCTCGAGGGGTCGCATTGAGGACAAGTTTAATATGGACCGAGCTCGAGATCGAAGGCAGAATATGCCCGAGGAACATCATAGCCGAATATGGCTAACCTCGAGTCAATGCCGTTATGGTTTTATAACAGAATAAGCGAGATTCTCGAGAGGACCTCAAGATCATGGCGTAAATTTCAAAATAGATTTGTATGAGTTTGTACGAATTTGTACTAGGCGGTTAGACAATTATTCCAATAACTAGGAGCTGCTTATGGTAAAATGAGATATACAATGTGAGGGAATTCACAATCACATCGTCAATTATTCTGTCCAATTAAATGATTATCAGCACCATGTTGCTGCTCCTTGACAATTAAATACACCAAGTAACTCCATTGTTTCGAATTTCAACAAGACTGTCACAGCATAATTAATAGTTGATTAATCGAACTACCTTTTGGATCTCTAGTCTCAACCATTTGTCTTGTGGATAAACCCCCGAGCTAATGTGGGCTCAAGTTGTCATCCAGTCCTTGAAGTGTTAATCCACAAAATTGGATGGCCCAATAAAAAGTATGAATGAGAAAATTTATGCAATTTTAGAGTCTGCTAAGTTCTACGGATAGGCATAATAACCGAGAAATTGAAAAACTAGATCGAACCGAATTAATTCAATTCTTCTGTCGCCAATACGGTCTGCTACTACCTTAATTGAATGCTATATTTTGTTTGTCGCATCAACTTTTACTGATCTTTATAAATAGAAAACATTTTTGGTCTATCATTAACTAAGAATGTTGACCTTCAATAGCTACTAAAAGATGTATTTACTGCATCTAATAAATTAGCAAGAACGATATGTACTCGTCCCATAATTTAACAGAACATTTTAACTTTAAGTAATCTAGACTCAAAACATATAGAATGACTTCTGCTTCGAACCTCCTAAACAATGAGTAGAATTCTAGAATTTCGCAAGGTCAATACCACATTTGATATGCATAATTCATATTTCGAATACTAAAGTACAAAATTGAAGTTTTTAAATACTGAATCGAAGTACTAAATTGTCACTATTTATTTTCTAAACAAGCCAAGATCGGTATTCAATCACTAAATATGACCGAGCGAATCATCTCTGCTTATTAAATCTATTATAACTCCAAACTTTATATGCAACAAGGTAATACTCTAACCAAATACTGTTGTTTAATTTAAATAATTAAATAAATCAACTCCAAAACTTATTCATAGTACCAATGAAATAATGCTAAGTTATTATCAAAAATATCTGAATCTTAACCCAACGACTATGTCTATGAAGTCTCTACTGATAAACTGACACACTGCTCAAGACATGAGATTTCCTTGACAATTCTCTAAGTAAATAAAAAAAATAACTAAATAAAGATGACTCTAAAAAGTACTCCACGAACAAAAGCGAAGCTCACTAATAGCACTGGAAGAGAAGGAAGTCCTCACTCGTAGCATGCTCACTTGCAAATCCGGTTCCTACGTTGTACCGCAAACCAACGTAGGTTCTCAAAAGAGAACTTCAGTACCATCCATTCAGTGAGTCTCAACACAGGGAGAGAAATTTTAATAATACATTATGAGAAAAAGTTCTAAATGTATGTAAAATATAAAGCTTATAAGAATAATTATAAATAATTGCATAATAGCAGTTTATGAATATTCTAAAAGAAATTCTTTTCTTTTTCTTTCTTGTAAAAAAATAATTCACTTTATATTTTGGGAGTTTCAACAATCTTGACTTAATTCTGTCTCAGTCACCGTGTGATCGGCACGGGTTCAATCCGAACCTAATCGAATAGGCCCAATCTACGAGGTGCCACTCGCTTCATGGTTCTCAGCGTTCATGTATCATGCCTTAGCATGGCTAAGTAAATTTTCAACAACGAGACCCTCAACTTGTGTGCTCCCTACATTGGCACAAGTTGTTTCAGGAAGTCAACGACTCGGCCAGGACCCTCGGCCTGGATGATGACCCCTTCTCAGAATAAAGGATACTCCCAAAAATCTTTTCTTTCTAAAACTTCTTCTTGTGACTTTGCAAGTCTAAATCTTTTCTTTATAGAACATCATGTACATGCTCATATCGGTGTCCTTAAATGTAAAGCATGCATAAGAATGAAATAAACATATAAAAATATTTTTTAAGATTCTTTCTTATTCATAAATTTTCAACATGAAAATAGCATATAAGAATAACACAAAAAAAATTGAAAATTTAAGCACATATATTATAATAGATCAACTTAAATTTTTGCTAGAACAATTCTAAATTAATGGGTACTCACTCGCTCTAATTAAATAAAGATACACTCTTTAAGAAATTCATCAAACACCTTGTAGGCGTGCTTTTGTGAGTTAAATCACTTTAGTAAAGGTTTATATCAATTCACCTTAAAACTTCTCGAGCCAATAAGTAGGCCCCAGTCCAATCGACACCAGTCAAACAATCAATTTTACAACAAACCATTTTAATCAATTTTAAAGTACTATACCTAAATATGAAATTTAGTGTTGGTATAGAGAAAGAAGCGAATTAATTATTCAGTTCTTACCTACTACTACTGTAGGATAATTGACAATAAAGAATTTATATACTTTAATTCAAGAATCAATAATTTGTAAAAAACCCTAGGATTTTTTATTGTTACTTGTGTGCCTTGCGTTTGCTGCGTGAATGGAGCAACTTTTTATTTTCCCTTATAAGAATTGTGTGAATGAATAGAAGGTTAAGTCTCCTGTTTAGTTTCTAAGTCTTCTGACTTGATTAAGGCAATTTAAGCCTTTTGTCTTTTGCCTTTTAAAAGGCAAATAAGATTTTTTCTTCTTCTTTCTTTTTGATTGTATAAGGCTTTAACCCTTTGTTTACTAAAATCACTTTATGGGTTAATGTTAATTTCTTTTTTTACTTAACTAATATTTAATGATACTTACTTTTTAATAATTAATAATATTAAAAATTATTAATATTTTCCCTAACTGTATATCCAATTATTTATAAATAAAAAAGTAATTCAAAATCAATCACAAGGAGAAGTCTATCATCCCTACTGCTGCAGCTAATGCCGTATCCTTATTGTGCTAAGCCAAACCGCAAACAAACTTGCGAATCTTTGCTTTTTCGGTCTTAACCATGTGAGGAGCATGCTTAGCTAACCTTATGAATTCATGTAGTACTCTTGCACACTTTTATTTCCTTGTTTGAGTTGTTCGAACTCTGTAGCCTTAGCTTTCCTATCCTCTTCCGGGATAAAGTTAGCCATGAAGGTCTCTTCAAATTCTTCCCAAGTAGGTGGACCATCATCTTCATCTCTTTCCTTTTCCCACATCACAAACCAAGCTCCAGCCACATCTCTACGCTGGTAAGAAGCCAGCTCCACAACTTCATCATCAAATGCTTTCATCACTCGGAGGGCTTTCTTGACACCCTCCAGCCACAACATTGAATCTTCATCAACTAAGGAACCATGGAACACTAGAGGACTCAACTTCAAAATTCATTCACTCTTGAGGACTTCAAATTGTTCTGTCTATTTGATTGAGGTTGAATCTCATCTCTTCCCTCGTTCTGGTTGTCTATAAAGGCTTTAAACATCTCCATAGCATTGTTGACATCATTAAACATTTGACCCACCGCGGGAGATATAGTTTCCTGAGCTGGAGCTGCTACAGAGGGAAGCACTGGATCCTGAGGTGCCGGATCATCATGTTTCACCCCTTCTTCATGTTCAACCCGGGGTATTTGAACACCCTTTGTGGATTTACCTTTCATTTTCTGAGTTGGAGCCTTTTTAGTTCCCCCTTGAGCCACAATGGTAGCAACAGTTTATTGAGCAGCATCCTGAGTGTCGGTGTCATCGTTATGAGTACGAGCCATTTCTGTGAGTTTTGGAGAAAAGAATACATTAGACAATTTCTTAGAGGTAGGCTCTACTGCACGATCTAATGTATGAAAAACATGAGACTTTTCTTAAATTCTTGTAGCCTCCTGTTTATAAGTATGACGCGCTTCATACACATAATCAAGACTCTACATCCACGGCTTCATAGACCCGTAGGACTCCATAAACTTGAGGCTCTGATACCAAGTTTGTCACGACCCATTTTTTAAACAAGCCGAGACGGGCACTCGATCAGTAAACATGACCGAGCGAACTATCTATGCTTATCAAATCTATTATAACTTCAAACTTTATATGTAACAAGGCAATACTCTAATCAAATATTGTTGTTTAATTTAAACATTTAAATAAATCAACTCCAAAACTTTATTCATATAACCAATGAAATAATGCAAAGTTATTATCAAAATTATCTGAATCTTAACCCAATGACTATGTCTATGAAGCCTCTACTGATAAACTGACGCACTACCCAGGACATGAAATTTTCTGGACAGTTCTCAAAGTAAATAAAGAAATAACTAAATAAAGATGAGTCTAAGGAATACTCCACGAATAAAATCAGATATCACCAATAGTACTGGAAGAGAAGGAAGTCCTAACTCGTAGCCTGCTCGCTTGCAAATTCGGTTCCTACGTTGTACCGCAGACCAACGTAGGTTCCCAAAAGAGAACGCCAGTACCATCCATTGTACTCAGTGAGTCTCAATAATAGGGGGAGAAAATTTAATAATATATACATTACGAGCAAAGGTTTTAAGTTCATGTAAAACATAAAGCTTATAGAATAATTCTAAATAATTGCATAATAGCAGTTTATGAATATTCTAAAAGAAATTCTTTTCTTTTTCTCTCTTGTAAAAAAAATACTTCACTTATACTTTGGGAGTTCCAATAATTTTGACTTAATTCTGTCTCAGTCATTGTGTGATCGGTACGGGTTCGATCCCAACCTAATCGAATAGGCCCAATCCACGAGGTGCCACTCGCTTCATGGTTCTCAGCGATCATGTACCATACCTTAGCATGTCTAAGTAAATTCTCAGCAACAAGACCCTCGGCTCGTGTGCTCCCCTACTTTGGCACAAGTAGTTTCAGGAAGTCAACGCCTTGGTCAGGACCCTCGGCCTGGACGATGACCCTTTCTCAGAATAAAGGATACTCTCAAAAATCTTTTCTCTAAAACTTGTTCTTGTGACTTTTTAAGTCTAAATCTTTTCTTTATAGAACATCATGTACATGCTCATATTAGTGTCCTTAAATGTAAAGCATGCATAAGAATGAAATAAACATATAAAAATATTTCTAAAGATTCTTTCTTATTCATAAATTTTCAACATGAAAATAGCATTTAAGAATAATACAAAAAAAATCTGGAAATTTAAGCACATATACTACAATAGATTATCTAAACTTTTGTTTGAACAGTTCTAAATTAATGGGTACTCACTCGCTCTAATTAAATAAAGATAAACTCTTTTAAGCAATTTATCAAACACCTTGTAGGTGTGCTTTTGTGAGTAAAACCACTTTAGTAAAGGGTTATATCAACTCACCTTAAAACTTCTCGAGCCAATATGTAGGCCTAGTCCAGTCGACACCAGTCAGACAATCAATTCTACAACAACCAGTGCATTTTAATCAATTTAAAGTACTACACCTAAATATAAAATTTAGTGTTGATATAGAGAAAGAAGTGAATTAACTATTTAATTCTTACCTACTACTATTGTAGGATAATTAATAATAGGGAATTTATATACATAAGTTCAAGAATTAGTCATTTGTAAAGAATCCTAGAATTATTTTTGTTACCTGCGTGCCTTGTGTTTGCTGCGTGAATGGAGCAACTTTTTGTTTCTTCTTCCCGTATAAGAATTGCGTGAATGAATAGAAGGTTAAGTCTCTTGTTTTGTTTTTAAGTCTTCTGACTTGATTAAAGCAATTTAAGCCTTTTGTCTTTTGCCTTTTAAAAAGGCAAATACGTTTTTTTTCCTTCTTTCTTTTTGATTGTATAAGGCTTTAAGCTTTGTTTACTACAGCCACTTTATGGGCTTAAGGTTAATTTACGTTTTTTAACTTAACTAATATTTAATGATACCTATTTTTTAATAATTAATAATATTAAAAATTATTAATATTTTTCCTAATTGTATGTTCAATTATTTATAAATAGGAAAGTAATTCAAAATTAATCGCAATAATTTAAATTCGTAATAAAAATATAATTTAAAATTATAAAAATTAAATTATATATTTAGCGTATCTTGAAACTTTTATAAATTTAAGGTGTGTACCCTGTTGCTAACAATTGAATGACTAACCCAAAACCCGTAAGTCAAACTGATTGTGGGTTGAGAAATGGACAATCAATAGTGCTTATCATCCCATAGTCTAAACATCATTTCTTTTAATTATTGATATATCGATTATATATATAAGATGACTCACAAATGCCACTTATTTAATGATTTTCATTATATAAAAAAAGAAGAAATAAGAGATCAATTTCAGCAAGCATGACAAGTATAAGAATCAAAGACCAGAATGTACTACTTAGGGTGTAGAAATGCTGCATTATGTTAATTAATTCAAGAATTGCCTCATCACTCAAAAGAAACTATTGGATCAGTTTCAAATAAATTGACAAAAAGAGAACAGAAATATTGAAGTAGTGGTAGACCTCAACTATTACAGACTCATTAGATTACTCCAATTTTCGTTGGTTTTAATATGAATTCTTTTTTAAAAGAAAATATTTAGAAAAGGTTTCTAGACGCGTTATCCCTTTTGCTTGAATGCAATTATCATTCATTCTACTATATGTTAGTGCATGTGTATATATCGATGGGCCCACTAAAATTGAGGTCCAACCGTACAACCCAACAGAGATTTTGCAATTTTTGTTTTGCAATTTTTAGCATAAAAATAGAAAAGGACGGCAACAGTCGATAAACAATAGTGACATTTCTCCAAATTATATATAGGGGATGTGGGTATTTTGTAGAGTGAAAGAGAAGGGCTTCTAGATGCATTGCCACGTCAGAAAGGACCGTCCTTTTTTTTTTTGGTATATAGAAAGACAATAAACATTTATTACCCCAAATATACCAATTTATCATGGCCTACTGATTTTATTAGGTGAAAATATATTAAATCATAATATATTATAACACTATTATAAATTCGCTATTTTTCGATTACCAAAATAGTCGGAAAATAGTAAAGTACCTATTCCGATTACTTTCCGACTGATTTAAAGTAGTCGGAAAATATTTTCCGTCAAAAATTAAAAAAAGGCAACTATTTTTCATCTGAAGTAGTCGGAAAATAAAACAACTATTATTTATTTTGAAAAATATTTTCGATTGTTATAGTGGGAATATTATATAAATAATAATTATTTATTAGTTATTTTATTGTATTTTTCAATTACACTAGTCGAAATCTGCATTATTCTTGCCTTATTTTTCGACTACTGTAGTCAAAAAATCATTATGTTGGGCACATTTTTCGACTACAGTAGTCAGAAAATTGGGACTGACAATTTGTAATCGGGAAAAAAGTATTTTTTGGTAGTAATATAAACACGTGTTATGTATCTATTAATTTGATGTAAACATACGGTATAGATAAATATTTACCAAGAAAGACTATCCTTAACAATGAGCTTGTGACCACGGTTTTGTACTATTCTGTCCTCCAATAACGTAGGGTTAGCGATGATAGAAACCAATGTAACACTTAAAGGTTGTAGTTAGAACTAAAAATTCCCAATTAGTGGGAGGATTTGAAAACCTAAACGACTCAATTGATAACTTCATAACTGTCCAAGAGAAGATCAACCAGCTTATTTATGTTAATGCAGTGAGATTTGTAAGGATAAAACTTGTAAGATTACACGTGTGGACGTGACAATATTTTTATAAATCTATTAATAGGGGATTTCATTGATACCATTTGTATACATTATTCATTGAAGTAGAGAGTCTAAATAAATTGTTGAGTTTATAAATTTTTTACAGGAATAAAATATACGTACAGATTATCCTTCCCAAACCCCATATGTTGGTCTAGATTTGTTGTTGTCGTTGTATAAATTTAATTTTCTGCATCTTTCATGTCTGAGACGACATTTTAAAAATAATTTTTTTTAATTTTACCTTTAATGATAAATTTTATAGCTACAAAAATGTCATAGCCCCACAAAGTTGTTGCCCCTTAAGCTTTTAGGATCATACATTATAAAATTTTAAAATTTTGTGCCAAGTCAAACTGTATTATCTAAACTAAAACGGAAGAAGTATAAAAAGGGTACTATGCTAACCAAATAATTACTAGTAGTACAAAATAAATAACTGAAAAATTATAGTGAAGTGATAAGTACTCCTTACATTCAATTAAAATTTTCATATTCAAGCTTTGAATATAAAGACGTCTTTGGTAAAAAGTACTTTACAAATTTGGATTAATAGAACCCAGTACAAATAAGACCAGTAATGATTACCAAAGGATGTGGTGCAGTGGATGGGACTACTTCTTCCTTAATTAGAGGTTTCAAAATCGAGCCCTAAGTATGGAAAAATATTTGGTAAGAAGCGCTTTACTCGAATAGAACACTACGCGGCGTGAATTCGCATAAAATCAGACTCCGATACGAATACCGGACACCGGAGAAGAAACCAAAAATAAGACCAACAACAACAACAACAACAACAACACAACTACCCAATAATGTCCCACAAAGTGGGGTCTGGGGAGGGTAATATATCGACGAGCCTTACCCCCACCCGAAAGGGTAGAGAGGCTGTTTCCAATCGACCCTCGGCTCAGTGGAGGAGAGGAAAAATAAAATAAAAAATAAAAACAAAAACAAAAGAGCATTAGTAAGTCCAGCAGAAATAACATAAATAATTATCTAAACATAAGAACCATAAACAGCATGCAATAATATCAAACAGTAACTACCATAAATAACTACCATAAGAGAGACACAATCCAATACACAAATCATCTAAGGATAGCCCTGCCAAGCCTCACCCAACCCCGGGTGAGGGGTATGAAAATTTCTAGGGGCCCCTATCCTACAACCCGCATTCTAGCCATGTCATACCTAATCACCTCTCCTCAATACCTCTTAGGCCTCCCTCTACCTCGCCGTGTGCCAACCACCAGTCGCTCACGAATCCTCACCGGGGCATCAGAACTTCTCCTCCGTACATGCCCGAACCACCTCAGCCTCGCTTCTCGCATCCCTCATCAACCGGGGCCACCCCCACCTTCTTTCGAATAACTTCATTCTTAATCTTATCTAACCTGGTGAGCCCGCGCATCCACTTGAGCATCCTCATCTCCGCAACCTTCATCCTCTAAACATGAGAGTTCTTCACTGGCCAGCACTCCACCCCATACAACATGGCCGGTCTAACCACAGCTCTATAAAATTTCCCCTTGAGTTTCTGTGGAACTTTCTTGTCACACAGGACTCCTGATGCAAGCCTCTATTTTGACCACCCCGCTCCTATACGATGAGTGACGTGCCGTCAATATCTCCGTCCCCCTGAATCACCGATCCAAGATATCTGACACTGTCCCTCTTGGCGATGACCTGAGATCCAATCATTACGTCCCTGCCTACTTCGCTCGGCTCGGCGCTAAACTTGCACTCCAGGTATTCTGTCTTAGATCTGCTTATTTTGAAACCCTTAGACTCGAGAGCCTGTCTCCATACCTCTAACCTCTCATTAACACCGACCCTCGTCTCGTCTATCAACTCTGTCATCAGCAAATAGCATACACCAAGGCACATCCCCTTGAATATGTCGGGTAAGAGCATCCATCACCAAGGCAAACAAGAGAGGGCTAAGCGTTGATCCTTGATGGAGCCCCATAACCACTGGAAAATGGTCTGAGTCGCCACCCACCGTCCTAACCCTAGTCTTAGCTCCATCGTACATGTTCCTAATGACTCTTATGTAGGCTTCTGGGACGCTCTTCGCCTCCAAGCACCTCCATAGCACCTCCATTGGGACCTTTTCATACGCCTTCTCCAAGTCGATAAGCACCATGTGCAAGTCCTTCTTCTTATCCCTGAACTGCTTCACCAGCCTCCTGACAGGGTGGATAGCTTCTGTAGTGGAGCGACCCGGCATGAAACCGAATTGGTTCACAGATATAGATGTCATCTCCCTTACCCTCACCTCGATCACCCGCTCCCAGACCTTCGTGGTATGGCTTATTACTTTGATACCCCTATAGTTGTTGCAGCACTAGATGTCACCTTTGTTCTTGTACAAGGGCACTACTATACTCCACCTCCACTCCTCCGGCATCTTTTTGGTCCTGAAGATCGCATGGAACAACCTGGAGAGCCACTCCACTCCTGAGCTACCCATGCTTTTTTAGAACTCTACCGGGATCTCGTCAGGCTCGGTCGCTCGACCCCTACTCTTCCTACGCAAAGCCCCCATGACCTCCTCCGCCCTAATGCGCCTGCAGTACCCAAGGTCTCTATGTTGCTCTGAATGCCCCAACTCCCCTAGCTCTATGTTACGATCCCCCACATTGTTAAGTAAGTCTCGAAAGTATGTCTGCCACCTGTGTTTGACTTGAGACTCCCCCATCAGAACTCTACCATCCTCGCCCTTGATGCACCTAACTTGGTCAAGATCACGCGCCTTCCTTTCCCTTTCTTTAGCTAACCGGAATACCTTCCTGTCCCCGCCTTTCTCCCCTAGTTCCTTGTACATGCGACCAAACGCCGCGTTTTTGGCTTCCGTAACCGCCATCTTTGCTTCTTTCCTCGCCGCCTTGTAGATCTCCATGTTCGCTCTCCGTTCTTCCTCGCTTGTGCTCCCTGCCATCTTAGCAAACGCCGCCTTCTTCACCTCCACTTTTCCTTGGACTACATCGTTCCACCACCAGTCACCCTGATGTCTTCCTGAATAGCCCTTTGCTATCCAGAGCACATCTCGTGCTACCTCCCTAACCAAGTTCGCCGTCTCTGACCACATAGCATCCGCTTCCCCATAACTTCTCCAAGCTCCGCCCTCGGCTAACCTCCTCTCCAACTCCTGTGCTTTCTCCTTATTCAAAATACCACATCTAATCCCCGGTTGTCCCCAAGCACCCCTCCTCTTTCTCTTCACCTAGAGACCGACATCCATCACTAGGAGTCTATGAAGAGTCGAAAGGGACTCTCCCGGAATAACCTTGCAGTCCTTGCACATACCCCTATCGCTCCTTCTGATGAGGAGGTAATCAATCTGAGTCTTTGCTACCGAACTCTTGAAGGTGACCAAATGCTCCTCCCTCTTCTGAAATGTCGAGTTCGCAATCAAAAGCTCGGAAGCCCTGGCGAAATCAAGCAGTGACGTGCCTCCTCCGTTCCTAACCCCAAAGCCGAAGCCACCGTGGACCTTACCATAACCACCAGCATCAGCCCCAATATGACCATTAAAGTCCCCTCCAATAACTAACTTCTCAGATTGGGGAATACTACTCACTATATCATCCAAGTACTCCCAAAAGCGCCTCTTAACCTCCTCGTCTAAGCCCGATTACGGCGCGTAAGCGCTGATGACGTTGAGGACGCAACCCTCAATAACCAACTTAATAGACATTAACCTATCATTCACTCGCCTAACCTCGACCACGGACTCTCTTAGATCCCTATCAACCAAGATGCCAACTCCATTCTTACCTCTCACGACCCCAGAATACCACAACTTAAACCCGTCTGCATTCCTCGCCTTCGACCCTTTCCACCTAGTCTCCTGGACACATGCTATTTTAACCCTCCTCTTCTGAAGAACCTTCGCCAACTCAATGGACTTACCCGTCAGAGTGCCTACGTTCCACGATCCAATCCTTAATCTATGAGCATCCGCTATCCTCTTCCCACCCTTGCCTTCGGCCCTACCCGCAAAACCACTCCCATCCCCCCTGCTCGCCCCTGCCCCACCCCTGCCCCACCCCTGCCCCCGATGACATGACCTTACTCTACTATCTCCTACTGCGGCCACTATCCCAACCGATTACGGAAAACAGTGATGCACCTACGTACTACAGTAGTGTACTCGAAAGGATGCAAGCTAGGAATCGACAAAGTAAACTACACACAGGGTGCTTAGATAGAAAACGTAAAAGGGTGTACAGAGTAAAAAGGGGGTCGGGAGATACCAACTCCCGATGAAAAAAAGCTGGAAGTATGCTTTGATTCGCCTGAGATCAAATACCGCTACCTCTTGCACACTTCGTCCGGTGTTACTTTGCTCTTCGCGTCCAAATGCCGTAAGCTCTTCTTGTCAGCCGCGGCTTGTACCTGAAAATCACGCACAAAAAAAAACGAGGGGGGCTGCCTAGCTCGGGAAAGGGGGAGGGGTTGCCTTACTGGGGATCGCCGGAGTTAGGGTCGGCAGGGGGTAGGGGTGTGGGGTAGGTGGGTAAGGGTTGGGTAGTGGAGGTAGACGAGAGAGAGAGAGGAGAGAGACAAAAGAGAAAGAACTTACTTAGGGGATCGCCGGAGAAGGGTCGCCGGAAGGGGAGGGGGTCGCCGGAGGGAGGGGTCGCCGGAGGGGGTAAGGGGAGAGGGAGAGAGAGGGGCTGGGAGCTGGGGAGGGGTTAGTTGCTGGAGAGAGAGAGCAGGACATTTGTGAAAATTTGATCTTGAATTTGTGAAGGACGATGAAAAAAGGAGAAAAGTAATAAAATCCAAATATTGACAAAGAAAAGATGCCTCGTCAGCACACAGTCTTCTTTGCTCCAACCGTAAACCGATAGAAACGGTGGGTGCTCAAGATTCCCCTCCCTAACTTTCATTTTACATATAAAATCCTCTCCCTCACCTTCTCTTTAAATTATACACAGTTTTCTGTATCTTTCTTCGTTACGTTTTCCATATATTCGTTTGAAGAATCGTATTAATAATTCTCCGATGGTTCAATCCCTAGCCCTACCTGCCGGAATCTCCTTCTCTTTTTCCCTTCAGAATACTTCTACTTCTGCCGCCGGCTTCTCCGGCCGCCGTGTCTTATTTCGCCGAAGGAATATACGCAGAGCATCGATATATGCTGCCGCCGTTGCGGAGGCTCCACCGGCATTGAAGAGGAGAACACCGGCGAGTCTTTACGAGGTGCTAAGGGTAAAAGAAAATGCATCAGCGAAAGAGATTAAGGCAGCTTACCGGAATTTGGCTAAGCTATACCATCCCGACGCTGCCTCTCGGTCGGAGGAATCTTCCGACGACAGGCATTTCATTGAGATACACGACGCTTACGTGACGCTATCTGATCCTGTGTCTAGGGCTCTATACGACGTGAAATTAACCGCGTTCTCCCCTCGACGAGGTTTTGGGAGCTCCGACGATGGAGTTCGGATCTATGGGTCTGAGTTTTACCCGGCCCGAAGATGGGAAACGGATCAGTGTTGGTGATTAATAGGGACCCACATTTTGACGCGTGAACATAATTTATCAAGTGGCAATTTACTATTTATAGGAGTATCCGTTTTTTGTTTCCTTTTCTGCTCCCTTCCGAGGAGCCAATTGGAATTTTCTTAAAATGTCTCTTTTAAGGATATCAGTAAATACATATTTCACAATTTTATCTCATAAGCATCTCAAAGCGAAAAGATTTTAAAAATTGAGTTGAGTCATGAATTAATGTCACATATTTACTTAATTTTATTTCAAATGGGAAGAAATAAGAGATTAATTTCAGTAGGACATGACAAATCCAACAATCAAAGACAAACAACGAATTTATATATATTTCTTAGAGTATAATTGCAACTACCAGGGCGAATTTAAGATTTAAAATTCTTGAATTTACTATTTAAGAGAATTAGCATTGAGCTTCTTGTCTTTTTAAGTTTGTGTTCAAACGTAATATTTCACAAAATTTAAATAGGTTTTTAGTTTTTACCTACATATATTGGTGTTTTGTATAAAAAAGATTAGGTTAAATTGAACCCCCTGCCCAGATTTTTTCTATAATATTAATCAAGGTGATTCATGAAATGTCACATATTTACCAAATTATTTCGTAAAGGGAAGATATAAGAGATTGATATCAGCAAACACGACAAGACCAACCATTCAAGACTAGCAAAAAAAAGAGTTTAAATGTATATCTTCTTAGAGTAGAAATGCGACCCATGATGGTAGTTTATTCAAGTAAGGCGTCATCAATCAAATTTAAATAATGGATCACTTTCATCTTAATTAAGGAAAAGTAAAGATGATTTGAGGTAGTGGTAAAGCATGACTATCAGAGACACATTACTGCTATTTTTGTTGGTTATAATATTAATTCTGGTTTAAAGGGAAAAGTTTCTAGAAGTCTTATCCTTGCTATAATACAAAGCTAAATATAGAAGAATTCGCTAAAATTAGGGTCCGAACTTCAAAAATCAAACCCAAACGGAGACTTTTGTTTGCATAAAAATCGAAGGGGACGTCAAGAGTCAATGAAGCACGGCCCGAGGGGGGGGGGGGGGGGGGGTGTTTTTGTGGATCTGTTCTTCGTGAAGTGGAAGAGAAGGCTTCTAGAAGCATAGCCACGTGAGAAATGACGGTGAGCTTGTGATTTATGACCATAGTTTTCTATAAAAATTTTATTTTGTGTCTTATACAAATTAGTTATATGTAATTTTTTATCTCAAAGTTTTGTGGACCCCAATTTTTATGGACCCAGAAATATAAGATTGGGATACATAATTTTATTAAATAAAAAAATCCTCATACAACTAGTATCAGTAGCATGAGACACAAAATAAAACTTCTCGTTTTCCACTTACAATCTGTTAGTTACAGTTTTGAACCATTTCCTCTGCTTTTAACAGACCTACAAAAAGGGAGGAAAAATCTATCCACATTTAATGTTTACACTAACTTATCAAATTCATAATTTATGTTAACATATAAACATCTATTACTTAATTATGAGTATATATTTATTAATTAATATTCTATTCTGTTTTATTTTATGTGATGATGTGTGATTGGATAAAAAGTTTAGGAGAAAAGAAATATTTGAAACTTATAGTGTTAAATCTGATATAATATTTGTATGATTATAAAACTTTGAAATTTAGAGTTTTAAACATGCCATTATTTGTGACTTTGTATGGCTACAAAAACTTTTCGAACAAGTTTAATTTTGATTTTTTTTTATTTTACATAAAATTAAACTGGATTGAGGGGACTGTGGAGTATGAATTTTAATGGAGTACTACATTATTTTATTGAAAATGGGAGATAGAAGTAGGGATGTTCATAAAACCCCGAAAAACTGAACTAAACCGACTAAAAAAATCGATACTTTTTGTTTGGTTTGGTTTCGGTTTTGAATTTTAAAAATCGATCAAATTTGGTTTGGTTTTGGCTTTAATCAGAAAAAAATTGAACCAAACCAACTATATGCGTAGCTATTTCAAATTTATTATTACACTTATATTTATATATATATATATATATATATATATATATATATATATATATATATATATAAAGTTTCAAAAAATTTATGATAAATATTAATAATTTGCACTTTTAATTCTTTACTTTTACATTCTAGCTTGATTGGTAGTTTTCTTTTGTTTAGTGTAAGAATACATTTCGTGTTTAAAACTAACATATTTTTAATTGAGTCCTTAAATTATTCATCACTATTTGATTCAATTATCATCAATATATTTTGGTAAATAATAGATTTCTCAAAGAGCAATTGATTTGATAGTGTTACATTGGAAATATGGTCGCCGGAATATGTGTTTGGTAATGTATGTTTTATATTTAAGAAAAAACCGACAAAAAACCAAAAAACCGACATAAACCGAATCGAGAAAAACGGACTGGTTTAATTTGGTTCTAATATTTGAAAAACCGACTTACTTGGTTTGGTTTGCTTTTAGGGAAAAACCGATCCAAATCGAGCTATGAACACCCCTAGACAGAAGTATGTTGTTCTTTTCCTTGCCCTCATCCTTGAACAGATTCACTTCCCACCCCTTTAGTTATGAATGATGTCAAAGTTTGACGATTGAATGAGAGATATAGCAAAAGATAGTTCAAAACAGGCTAATTCCAAATTAATCAGTCAAATTATTAGCTTAACATGGTCCAAATATAACCAGTCAACTAGTTATTTGCAAGTATAGTTAAAAGACGAATAGTTTGTAGTGTATCCTAATAAAAAATAAAACAAAGTATCAACCAATTGAGAGAAATTTGTAACCCAAGAAATGGTTTGAGCTCATCACATTTGATTATACGCTTTCAGTTGGTATACTTTGATCCGTTTAATCCTAACTCTTTTCTTATTTAGACAGTCGGAGTCTGAAATAACTAATTTGATCAATTAAAGGAACAAATATTCCCCATCCAATCATAGCTCACTTTCGTTTACCACTGTATGCAGACTTACCTTTAAAGTAGAGGTCCTAGATATTTAAAAATTGTTGTCAAGCGAATAGATTGTAGCTTAATGGGTCGTTTGGTTTGGATATGATTTATGTTTGAATTAGTTATGCTAGTATTGATTTATATTTATTGTGTAGTTTATTGTATTAAAATGATAATTACATAATTTGTAAGAAGACGTTATAAGTTATTCCTTCACTAATTACCTCATTCTGTACAAAGTATAAGTTATTCTGGTACTAATTTAATCCTGGGTTAACTTATACCAATTTTCTAAGCAAACAAAGTATTATTACGAAATACATTATACTTCATACCAAATGACCCCTAAGAGTAAGGAATGTATTATACTTTCTCTCTTTCAATTTATGTTATATTTTTTTTATTCATTCAAAAAAAAATAATACTTTTTATATTTAGTAAAAATTCAATTTTAAATTTTATTTTCTACTTTTAATAAAATAATTTATAACCACATAAATTTTTATTATTTATTTTAGACCATAGTTTCAAAAATCAAACCTTCCTTTATTTCTTAAATTTTGTCAAATACCTTCGTATTAATTGGAAAGGGTAGAATAAAATAGAGAAATTTTCATAAAGCACTATCTTTAAAAGTAATTAGCCATTTATAGATACCATTCGCTATATTACGGATTACAGATACATTTTCTGTGGTTATATGATGTATTTGATGTATTTAAGCTATTGTATTTATAAATATGTAGTAAAAATAGGCGTGAATCAGGGAAGTCCAGCTAATCAGTTGTTCTATTCGAGTTTATTCGACTGTATTCATGGCATGAAACATGTGATTACAGCTGGACAGATTATTGTATTTGATTGTATTCACGGCGTGAAACAGGAGATTACACTATTTAAAACGGAAAGCATATCAATTAATATAATAGACTACTAATATAACTCAACAAGTTCAATTATAACACAAAATTATATTTTCGGTTATAGAAAAGATTTTCAACTGGAAAACCCCTAAAAAAAACATAGCAATCTTCAGAGAAAATTATATAATACATCTGAATACATAAATTATATTAATTGAAAAATATATGAATACATAGAATACAACGGGATACATTGAAATACATTGAAACAAAAGGCAGTAAATATAAAGAAATACAATGAAATACATGGAATACAACGAGATACATTGAAATACACTTAAAAGGTAACCGAATTTTCAAGTTGTTCAGCCCTAAACTTCATCATCTTTATTCAAGAACAACCCTAATGTCGTCTCGTCGAGTTGCAACCCTAACCAAACATTTTTGCAGCACAAATATTGTTTCATCGTCTTCAAATAACCAAAGCTCAAACTAAATAAAACTTGATTCCAATATTTGATAGTAACTTGGTTCCGGTGTTTAGCCACATCATGAGAAAATAAATCAATAAGAAAGGCCCGTTTCAGGTGCTGCATCCAGTCAACCTATGAATACAGATTGATATGGAAAGAGGAAATAATAAACAGGAAGAGCAAGAGTAAAGAATTTGGGAAGGCAAAGCAAAATTGATACAAAAGTTTTGCCATTTGTATCTACGAGGCATAATTTCGTCATTCAGATAAAAAAAGGGAGAAAGTTAAGATAAAAACAGTCTGTTTGTTGGATCTTCTTTTTGTTTACCTTTTCTCCTTGGATTGAAGATTTTGGTTAGTGATAATAGAAGTATGAGTAGTTATACATGTCCTTTTTTGTGGCTGTATTTAGATACATGCGAATTTGGGTGGGAGAAAAGGTATGAATCGTAAATTTGTAGGAGAAGAGAGTAACGTGTATGCAAAAAAAGAGAGAGAACGTGGTTAGTAAGATTTAATGTGATTATGTGAGAGAAAAAACTAAAAAGGAAAGAGAAAAATATTATTTAGCATATATGGTGTCTTAAATGTAGGATGTAACTATAATTAGATATTTTACTATAAAGAATAAAAGGTATCGACAAGATATAATATTTTAAAATTATATTTATTTAAAATAAATAGGGTACTAAGGCAATGGCGGACCCAGAATTTTTATCAAGCGGGTTCAAAAGTTTTTTTAAGGTCATATGTGACTAGCTGGTTTCGAACTCAAAACCATATGAAAAATTTGAATTCTCTTTACCATCAAGCTAGACATTTTATTTATTTAAAGTGGATTCAAAATTATATTTATACGTTTAGTTGTTTAAAAACCATAAAAATATACCTCTATGTACAATATTATTTTTCGATTCATATGAATCCACTTGACTTTACATGGATCCGCTCCTATACTAAGATTTTCTTATAGGGTGTAAAATTTCATAAGACACCATGATTCGGCATTGTACGCTAAGCATTAGGAGGCCATAATCTTTAATACCTCAACAGCTCCAAACAGCATCTGATGTAGTAGTAGTTTCAAATCTACTATTCCAATCTTCTAGAAGGCATAAGAAATATACGAAAAAAATGCCTCGTCAGCAGAGTCTTCCATTTTGCAACTGTAACCTAAAAAAAACGGTGGGTACGCCGCCCTCGGGTATAAAGATTCCCTCCTTAGACTTTTTCATTTTTTTAAAATAAAATAAAAACCTCTTTTTCTTTAAATTATACCCCACAAAAAACTTTCTATATCTCACTCCGCTTTCCGCATTTTCGTTTGACAAATTGAAAAAATCATAATTCTCCAATGGTCCAATCCCTAACCCTAATTTCCCCAACTTCCTTTCCCTTTTCCGTTCATAACTCCTCCTCTTCCGCGGCCGCATTTGGAACTCGCTGCTGTGTTTCGTACATTAGGAAGAATACTAAGAGATTATCGATATGTGCTTCCGCCGTTGCCGTGTCTCCGCCGGTGTTGGAGAGGACAAGACCGGCGAGTCTCTATGAGGTGTTAAGGGTTAAAAGAGATGCTTCAGCGAAAGAGATTAAGGCTGCTTACCGGAATTTGGCTAAACTGTACCATCCCGATGCTGCTTCTCTGCCGGAGGAATATTCCGACGGCCTGAATTTCATTGAGATTCACGACGCTTATGCCACGCTCTCTGATCCTTCTTCCAGGGCGCTGTACGATCTCAAGTTAAGCGTAGGCTCTCGCCGGCGAGGTTTTGGGCACTCTTCCAATGGATTTCGTATCAGTAGGTCGGAGTTTTATCGGACCCGGAGATGGGAAACGGATCAATGCTGGTGATGACAGATTGTTAGGACCCCACATTTCTCCGCCTTCACACTGTATTTTGTCAAGTGACTTTAGATGGAGATTTAGTTAATGTACATCCTGCGTCTTGTTCATGTTTTTTTTTTGGTTCTCAATTATGCTCCTTCTACTTGAGCCAATTGGCCAGAAATGAAAGGAAAAAAAGAGTCTTTCTTTGAGGAAATACATATTTCACAATTTCATGGCTTCCTTTAGAAAAGTCTCGCAGATATTAAGTGGGCGTTTGGACACGAGAATTATAAATTCCAGAAAAGGGGAAAAAAGTTGAAATAAAAATGTTATTTGAAAATTAGAGTTTGGTTTGGAATTTGGACACGAATATAACTTTTGATTATTTTTTACTATATGAAAGATCTGAAATCAAAATTTTTAAAAATAATTTTTAAAAATTTTTCAAGTTTTCAAAAATTTATAAAATTAATCTTCAAAGTAAAAATTAAAATTTCATAGACATTTGAAAAAAGAAGTGAAACTTTTTGAAAGTTCAGAGAAAAAAAAATACGGCCAGAGGGGTCTAATGGATTAAGTAAGAGAATTCTCGTAATTTTTTGTTCTCGAAGTGTGGGGAAGATATTGTGTTATTTCACTATTTATTGTTACTACGTATTGTTATGAAATAATATAAGAACAAGAACAATAATACAAGAACAATAGAGAGAAAAGTAGAGAGAGGAGTATTCTTATTGATGCTTTGGGATGGTTTACAATAGAATAAACCCCTATATTTATAGGGAGGTGGTGACTTAGCCACCAAATAGTAAACCCTAGAATCTCTCTAAATATAGACGTTCACCTTAAATAGAGTTTTATTTATAACACTCCCCCTTGAATGTCAATTCAATAATGTGCCTCGTTAAAACCTTAACTAAAACAAAACCCAATGGGAAAAAATTATAGAAAAGGAAACAGAGTACACATGTTTGAATATGCGCCTATTGGTTGCCTCGTTAAAAACCTTGCAAGGAAAACCCATTGGGACAAAACCTTATAAGGGAAAAAGAGTGCAACGCGCATTAACTCCCCCTGAAAAGAGCATCCATTCACATCCTTGAGCATTTGCATTCCAATCTTGTGCACCATCTTCAAAACGATCTTTTGTAGAGATTTGATAAATAAATCAGCCATATTGATTTGAATAAATATTCCGCACCTTGAAATTATCATTCTTGATAGATATGAACATCTTCATATAATGTCGTGGAATAACTCTTCAATATCTCCATAGAGGTATTCTCGATGCCATCATGCTTATAGTTATGGCAAGATACATATGTACACAAGTTGCACTTAGGATGTGGTACTTCAGGACCAAGAATTGTATATGCTTCAAGCAACTTCAATCTTTCATATATATAAGTTAAGTCATATAAGCCATATAATAGACTTTAGATGCATATCAAGTTTTCATGTCATGCTAAACAAATAAGATATCGAAAACTGATTACACATACCATTGACTTTATACTTTCAAGTATTTGAACTACATGTCCAAAACTACATGTCTTTCATATGGAATCAATTCTGCTTGAATTGTATCTCTTCCATTTAGCCAATATTTTTGTTTGTATTCGACAAACATAAGATCCTCATCGATATTTAACGCTATCATAGACGTCGTCGACGAACATTTTATATCGGTTTCAATAAATTTTCATAAGGACATAACATGGAGATCTCTTCATTCACACATTCAGGTACCTGAATCTCTCATGAGATTTTATGAAGTGTTATGTCATGTGATCTTCTGGATTACTTGCCTCCTTATTATGATCACTTTGATCATTTTCTCATCTTCTTTATTAAGAAGTTATTTTGAAACCGATTTGTCTATACGCTTTAAGCGTATCAAAGACTTTGTCCTTCTGGGACTTAATATGAGCATTTGCAGTGAGAATATAGTTACTTTCTTTGGGTCAGCAAATGCGTATAGCATGCTTTGCAATATGTTGCAATTGAATTATCCTTTTATGAACTTCAGGTTCATATTCGAGGATCTATATATACAAATGATAATTCATCCCATGTAACCTTTTCTCAATTCTTAGAAAAGCTAACTTGTTTCCTCAACTTTGAGAGTCCATCTTTGTGCATTATGGTGTTAATGAAAATATACACCGCACATCAATAATAAGATGGAGTTATTTGGTTCCTGACCCTGAACCACTTGTGAGGGGAGAATATAATATACTCTCGTATACAACGTATATCAAACTGATATATATAACTTTGTTCTCATAAGAAACAGTTTAGCTATTAAGTGGAGGCACTCAATAATTATCTTGCTAAACCAACTATGATGTAAACCAACTTATCAAGATGAACTATCTTGAATAGAAAATCTGGAAATTATGCTCGAAGTTGGATTACTGAGCAATTTACCTCGCAAGCACCGGCCAGGCTGCAGGTTAATAACAATCGCGCATGTAACCATATCATAGATGCATCATATGTGGTATACATGGCAGGTGAATGGGCCCATATTCACCTTTGATATTTCCAGAATTTATAGGATTCAACCCGAACTCTTTAGTTGGTCAATCAGTTAATGAGAACAAGTAATATAAGGGAATTCGTAAAGAACTTTCTAGTTCTTTAATATTTACCCATGTGAATTCTCTATTACTGCACATCATACTTAAAATGAGATGGCTAACCCGAATGCCAACTGAATAAATTATCAATATTGATAAACTTCAAATTTACACCATGACATGTGCAATTATCAATAAACTTCAAGTTTATTATGATATGGGTTTTTATATCAATAAACGTCCACTTTATTGTGGTATTCTTGTGTAGTACAAACTGGAGAATAAAGCGGGTAATTTTTCACATACAGATTATCCCGCTACAAGTTGTAGTAATAGAAGATATCAAATCTTTCCTTTATTTATAGTCTCAATATAATCAATCGCTTTCGCATATACTTTGGAAACTGAATAAGTTTCTTTGAGACTTTCTACAACACAATACCTTATTGGTAATCAATTGCGTTTCTCCAACATAGTAATAATTGGCTCTTCTAGAGCTCTCAATTAATTTTGTACTACCACAGATCCATCAACATCCATGTGATGAATATCTCTTTTAAAGAGAAAGTTATACCATTATGGTCATGGTCAAAATTATATGCAAGATATGTTTCTTGCATTATCGTTGTCCTTTAATAGTCATATTTCCAAAATATTTTGGCGTACAATAGGTACGTGACCAACGATCATTTATGCCATAATAATGACATTATTTTCATATATCATCTCAAACCTCCTTCTAGGGGTGAGTGTGGTATATTCAATACCAATGCGTCTGGCATTCGATTTGCTATTCTTTGCAAATGGATAATATTTTGCACCTCTTTTTCACAAATAGAGGTATGTGGATCAAGATGAGATAATGATGCATTTTTTCACAAAATTTCCCGTTTGGTTTCACCAACTTCTCCCCCTAATTTTGGGAAAAGTGTCTCATCGAATTGACAGTCTGCAAATCGTGCAGTGTACAAATCCCCTATCAATGTTTCGAGGTAGCGAATAATGGAGGGCGATTCAAAACCCAACATATATTCCTAACCTTCTTTGCAGACCCATTTTGGTGCAATATGGCGGTGCTACAGGCACATCTACTGCACATCCAAAAATTCTTAAATGGGATATATTAGGTTCATGACCCAAAACTAATTGCAACGGGGAATATTTGTGATAATTCGTCAGTCAGAGACGAACTAGCATTGCTGCATGCAAAATGGCGTGACCCCAAACCGAAGTGGGCAGCCTCGTTTTCATGAGTAAATGAGGTATTCAAGATTATACTCATGTATTGTCTCATTCTGATATCCATTTTGAATGATATCTTTAAAACTCAACAAGTTCCTTTTAGACTTGGAGGAGGACATTGCATTCTCTAAAATGTTGTTCCTTTAGGCAGGGTTATAGTTGCTCTTCCGGAGCCTTTAATCAATTTACTACTACCAGAAATTGTAGTAACATCTGCCTTACACATACTTAAATGAGAGTAATATTTCTTTTCTTTGAATATCGTATGTGTGGTACATGAGTCAATTAATCAAAAGAGATATACAACATGAGAATAAACAAATTTAATCCGTTGCTTCATAATTAAACAATATTTTCAAAATCTGCTGAGGTTATTCGAATAACTGAGTTGATAGTCGACTATCTTGGGAAGCAGTCATTAGGTTATTTGAATAACTAAACCTGATATTCGACTAACTAGCCTTGCGGAAAAATCCAGTTTTAATGCGAAATATTGGTTAGTCGAATAACTAATTAGTTATTCGACTAACTTAGTAAACAGTCATCAGGTTAGTCGACTAACTAAACTGGTTAGTCGACTAACTTAGCTTGCAAAAAATCCAGTTTTTAATACGAAATATTAGATAGTCGACTAACTTATTAGTTAATCGACTAACTTTACTGGGAAGTAAAAATGTCTTCGAAATTTAAGCATATTGAAACATTCTTAAAGAACTAATACTAACATTATATCATAAGCTAACTAATACGGGCTGATACTAATGACTATTAGTTTATTCACTAACTAATACAAATAAGTAAAATAAAATCAAACAATTCCATCTTCCTTCATCACAGATCCATCACCGATTAAGTGGTCTATTTTCCCCTTAGGGTGCTCAAAGAAGTCTGCCACATCCAAATGGGTGATGTCAAAATTGTCGTAAGAGACAAAATTGGTTTCAGGGCCTTTACTCTTTAGAGATGCTTGATAAAGCTCAACCAAATGTTTTGGTACACGGCAAATTTTCGCCCAGTGCCCTTTTCCACCGCAACGATAACATATAGTTTCTGAACTATTTATTTTTGGATTCTTATCATATCGTGCTTGTGGCAGAGTGACCAACTTCAAGTTGTCATATCTCTCCTTTAAGTCATTCCACAAGATAGGTGAATCTTTGACTGTGATATATTTAATTTTCAAACCTTCATCAAGGTGATGGCGCAAGAAAATCAAGGCCTTAGCACAGTTTTGGGTGGACGCATTATTTCTGTCTTTAATGGCGTCTCCAGGACCCATTGCATCCAAATGGATTTCAGCATCCAACACCCATATAGTTCTTGCCCGAAATTTCAAGGGCAACGAACTTTCTTTTCATAATGTCAGGCATGAAACAAAATTACATCAAGAGCGTGTTCATACTTACGGGCTTTATTACAATTATCACATTCACTTCAGAGAATGGATTATAATCATCTGTATGTGTTATATACAATCTCATGTCAAATATTACTTTCATAAAGTGAAAGATTATTTTGAGAATCTTTATTATTCTCATTATCACAATGATGACGATTATAATTCCGTCTATTGCCACGTCCACATTCATTGATACCTTCATGGTAATAATTTTATCTTCTTTCAGACTTATCACATACTGCTACCACATTCTCTAAAGGGAATGGAGCAAATTCAATTGGACGAATTTTGTCTTCTTTCAGACTTATCACATATTGCTACCACATTCTCTAAAGGGAATGGAGCAAATTCAATTGGACGGATTTTGTCTTCTTTCTGACTTCTCACATACTGCTACCATATTCTCTAAAGGGAATGGAGCAAATTCAATTGGACGGATTTTTTAATTCTTTGCCCACAATCATACATGAATTTGATCATGGCAAGGCATAGAAATTTTACCACTTCATGTGAGTGTAATTTCTTACAAACTCCATTAGAGTTATAATCAAACTTTGTTGTCTTTGTTTGTACATGAAATCAAATTGTAGAATTTCAAGAATTTGAAAGGGAAAAGTAAATTACTTACCTTTAAGGTATACCAATAAATGTTGTGATATCAAATATACCTCTTGAGTTTCCATCCCGTTGCATTATTTTATGATGATACCATCTCTTCTATTTTTCCGTATAGAAATTCTTGTATGGAGCAGTAGCAATCGTTATTACACTCTTTTGCTTGGAAATTCACCTTCAAAAAGAAAACAAAAGTAAACAATGAGAAAGAGAAAAATTGAAGAATTTCAGAAACCAAAATATCACAAATCTCGTTTCACTCGAACAGAAAACCCAAACGACGGAACACGAATTAGAGTGGGTGAATCTGATTGCAACTCGAGATTCTGAGAGCGATAATTGCTGAATATTAAATTCAATTGGTTAGAGACTCGTGCTGATAACGTGTTATGAAATAATATAAGAAC
Organism: Nicotiana benthamiana; assembly: GCA_034376525.1. Taxonomy (NCBI): domain Eukaryota; kingdom Viridiplantae; phylum Streptophyta; class Magnoliopsida; order Solanales; family Solanaceae; genus Nicotiana; species Nicotiana benthamiana. The sequence continues at coordinate 48,656,321 of CM067337.1, read as the reverse complement.
AAGAACAATAATACAAGAACAATAGAGAGAAAAGTAGAGAGAGGAGTATTCTTATTAATACTTTGGGATGATTTACAATAAAATAGAACCCCTATTTATAGGGAGGTGGTGACTTAGCCACCAAGTAGTAAACCCTAAAATCTCTCTAAATATAGACATTCACCTTAAATAGAGTTCTATTTATAACACGTATAGTATTTTTGGATAATGCGGGTTGAAGTAGGATGTCTCCATTAGATTCTCGAGTTAGCTAAACAAAATGTGCTACTGTTTTTTTTTTATAATTTTTTTTATAACGAACAAAGAGGTAATTAGGATTTGTTCATCTTAATTTCTATTTTATTTTAGGATTTGCGAGATGTATCATCTAAAATGATGTAAATCGGCGAAAGATCTAATTCCTACTTATTAGAAGAGGGAATAGCAGGCACGTCTCTGTCAACACGAGTACTTCCATAGAAATAAAAATTGATCTGAGGATATTTCTGTCATTTCAAAGCTTTTCACTCGATCTCTCAGATTACATGTGTAGTTCCAGTTTTAACATGTGGCAGCACCTCTGGTTTTTCAGCTAAAAATCTCGACCGAACGCAGAGAACTAAGGACATTTCTAACATTTGTTCTCTCTCTCCTCTTGCTCTCAAGTTTGTACTGCAATGTGTTTTCTTCCTTTAATCGTATTTTCTTGTGGGTATCCATTCTACCATCTCTTGATTCGTCTTTATCTGTATATCTTGATTCATGTTTGTCTATATTTGTCTTGAGGAATATTTAAGAAAATTCTTGAACGAATACCATTTCTATTGAAGTTCTCCAGGTGTTTGAGAAAATTCTTCAATGAATTACCATAATTTCTTATGCATATTTCTGTCTTCTCTATTGTTTATGTGTTTGAAAAATACTTGAACAATCAAACTTATCATTGAGTTAGCAAGGACGAGGTGACCGCTTCAATTATTAATTGTTTGCTATGTTTTTCTTCTCGCTTCTACTATGTTTTTTGCTGGTCATATATATCATCAAATACCTTTGTTTCTTTATTCGATCTCTGACCTCTTCATTTGCTATCTTTGTTCTCTGTCAATTAATTTTTCAATTATTAGCTTATGCACTTTTTCTTTTCTCAGATGTGCACTGAGGTTGTTTTAGTTATTTTCTATCGGTTTATTTGACGATAACTGGGGTATTTGGGGTTTTGACATATTTCTCAGATGCTGAGGGCCTGTGTGTATTTGAGGCGGATTCTTTTGCTATTTTCATAATGCATAGACTGTTTTAGCATATTTTTTAATAATTAATTTTTGACTCTATAAACTATCATCTTGGTGGAAAGTTTTTGGAGGGAAGTATGCTGGGGTCATTTGGAGACAGTCTTTCAACCCCAGGGTAGGGGTAAGGTCTGCGTACAAACTACCCTTCCCAGACCCCACTAAGTGGGATTATACTGCTGGGTGGTTGTTGTTGTTTTTGGTAGGATGCTAACCTAGAAGCGTGTTAAAAGATTGCATTTCCTCTGTGCTTGAGATAATTAGATTCAAAGAGCTATTTATATGAACTCACTATTAGATTGAAATAATTACTGATCCAATAAGTTCAGAATTGAGTAGTTGATTTCTTGATTTGTATTGAAAGTATGCCAAAGAGATGCTATAAAATCTGATGAGTTTTACTACTCAAAACTATCCAATTGGCCGGACAACTTCCAGATCTTCTTTAACCTTTTCGTCATTTTCTTGCAACTATTATGAATGTACTAATAATTGACATCATATATATTTGATAGATAGTAAGTGAACCAGTTTATAAGAAATTAGATCTTTCACTGTTGTTTTTGTTTGTTGATTCGATCTACTTTTTAATTCATTTTTCCCTGTTAAAATAAAACTCCTTTTTATCGACCACTCCTTTCTTGTTTCATAGTTTTACTTTTACCACAAATTTCCACGGCTACTTGTATTGTTTTCTATTGTGTCTTGCAGTTGATAAGTCCTTCCATGTTGCCTCGAAAAGTATAGCAGTGGTAGCATATATGACACTCCAAAAGGGTGCTTTTACTAGCAAATCAAGCAAAGGAATTGGACTAAGCACATGTTTTCTGTTACAGTCATTTTCACTCTTCACCGTGCTTTCATGTGCCATTTCTTTTCTGAAATCATGTGTGGAAGAGTCTCCTAAATATGACACTTCCACTTTTGCAAATGAGCTAAGGGACATATTGAGCAACTTGTGCTTTTTATTTTTTTGTGTTTGCTCTTTTTCTACTTAGTTTAACATCTATTGCTATCCTTTCTGTTCGCACAACTTTAATGTTCACAGATTGAAATGCTTGGTCAATATTAGAAGAATTTGTAGACAACACTTTTTACTTTCTCCTATGTGGCTACGTTATTTTAGCAATTGTGAAATTTGAAGAGTTGAAGCTATTAAGGTAGACAAGGAGTGTCGGTTTAGATTATTGGAAGAATGCAACGTTCAAGTTGAGCTTGTAGCTTGAGACAGGTTAAGGCTTCTATATGTTCTATAAAATGCTTGAAAAAATTCTGCTAATTTAACATTCAGTTATATTTGATATAGTCTTAAATGAGAATGTGATAGTAGTACTAACTACTAAATGTAATTTTTTTTTCTAGCATTAGTTGTGTAATATTCTTTCCAGTCATAAGCAATTACATTTTTTTATGCTCATATTCAGTTCAAACTCATTTACCAGCGGGATCAATTCAGTTTTACTCAGTATCTACCTTTTACTGCTTTCTTCATCCTTAGTTTTTCTATTTTTACATCTGCTCTACTTACGTTATTCTCAAAATATAGTGTACACCTGGTTAGTCAATTTCTTCTTAGGCATAATATTCTAACTATACATTAAAGTGATACTCTTCTAGATCTTAAACATGCAAATTCAGTGTTCCAGAGAGCTACTTTTATGAGTTTTGTGCTTTAAATTCTGTTGATCATGTGTAAAAGTCTTATGTACTTGGGCTATGTGAATCAGATGAGAGGATAAAGGCAACTTAGAGTGGTTCATTTGACTGTTGATTTCTATTTTATCTTTCTTAGTTTTTTTCCATAACTGATATATAACATCTCTGATCTTTCACCTAAATGCAGCTGTTACAACTCTTACCAAAGAGGATATAACGAGGGATAAGGTATGTATCTTTATCAGCAAGGCATAATGGTGTCATCAACTTTTCCATGTTGGTCTGGTAGATCTTTCTAACCGACTATATTTTCGATTCGTCATGGACTAATTGGCATGTATATTGCTTGAAAAAAATATTTCACTTGTTGGATTTATACTATTTTACATTATATCTAAGATCATGCAAAAAAACTTTCTGACAAATTTTTATCCTTGCAAGGCAATTGGATTACAGTATAGTCTCTTTGGAATTCATGGAATTATTTGATGCTTGACACAGGTTATTTTGCTAAAACTATTTGGAGGTATTATACAAGCCCTGCAGAACTCTTCTATATAACCTTTTGTCAATATGATTATTTTAGTGTTCAGCTATGCCTAGAGTGCAAAATACGGTTGAGCTGATTATGAGACTTGCAGCTAATGTGCTTCATGGTCTACAAGTGTTTTAATCACAAATCGATTCCTAAATTATAGTTTATTTTATTATTTAGTGACGTCGTGTTGTTATATGGTTTCCGCATATTATGACATCTTGATCCTTAGCAACCTTTCCTATGTGTTGGATTCACTTGCACTTAATGTTAAGTGACTGTTTTTTTGGTCTGCAAAATAGTTGTCTCTGATGTTCTTATCATTCTATAGTTGGATTACCTAATGTCTGATAATAATTGTAGGGTTCAATTACGCACAGTAGACAGTTGGACTACCTAATGTCAGCAAAGCCCGGGAAGATCAACAAACCATTCTGCTCCTCATGCTAACATAAGAAGGAGAAACAATAGTTCAGTCCTTTTGACAAGTAGATATCTCTATATATCTTTTTCCAGTTTTGCCTGAAGGCATTACCAGGAAATTATATTTGAGCAACTTCACTTGATATGCAATTCATATTCCTTGGTATAAAATGTGTTTGTGCAAGTATTTTTCTCTTTTGAGAAGAGACGAAAAACCAGTAGTTGGAACAAGCTTTGGTTGGGCCCGGGCTAACCTTACTAGTAACCTTTACAAATCTGGAGAATAAACTATGTAATGAAAATCAAAATGTGGGTCAAGGCTAGACTTATGTTGGAAGATGATACTCCCATCCTCGACTATTAAAGTAAAGGATGACGGTTTGTATCTGTAAATGCAATGAGCAAAACTCAAACTCAAATTCCTGTAGAGTTAATTTTACAATATGATTTACTTAAATAAAAAAGAACCCTCTAGGCTCTAGCTCTGGTATAGATATTGCACTTGGTAAGTAAGAAGAAACTTTGTTTTATAGATAAGGTAGGGCATTCTTACTTTGCTCGTGTAAAATTGGTACAGTATATTGCTCAAGAATAGCACCACTTTAGAAATTTTGTTTCATAAATGGGAGCTTTCTAAATTAGCTCATACAGAAGGATATATTAACTAAGAATACAACATACCAGTGTGTGATCCACAAGTGCAATAACACATCATATTTAGCTAAGAATGGCACATCATATTAAAACTTAAAAGATGTAGATAAAAGTTGATAGTACAGGCAAGCATAAAGTACTAATGGGAGTCCAAATTCTAAAATATAAAACGGAATATACCATAAACGACCACACTTCAACTACAAAAGTAAATAAAAATAAATAATGAGTGTTCCTCGCACAAATAGGATCATTAGAAGAGTAAGAAAAACAGCACTTTTGAGTTCCCGCTTAAAATTGGAGTATAATAACAATGTACAAGTCAAAATTCGGTATATACGGAAAACTCCCCAAAAATACTCTACAACTTCAAAAAATCTGTTCTGTTCTTTTTTTTTTTGGTGCCAAGTCTATACAACAGGAAAATTCACCCAACTGATTACAGTTTTACCTAGAAAAAGTGAAACAAAAAGAGATAATAGGAGGTTGGTGCAGACTTCAATTTTACAGTACGACTTGCCTTTCCATGGACATTCCTAGGATTTGTACAGGCTTGTATATTCACCACACATGATCATATTTTTGATCATTTACTCATCAACATCGAATTGATTACATGCAAAATCAGCCGAATGTTTGAAAGTTCAGCAGCGGGGGTTGTAGCAATACTTCTGCGGTGGTGTAATATTTGATATACTTGCTCAAAAATGGGCTGCACATGCACTGCGATCATTGGGTCAGTTGGATTTATGGCAGTTAACACATCCCTCATCCAGGATAGTTTTTGGACCGTCTCTTTGCTAATATCACACCCCAACTGCTGAAGAAGTGAAAGGAGCACTCCTTGACTCAGAGGGAGAGGATTCAAGGACAAAATCCCTGGCAAATCAACCTGGTACAAGACACCAAGAAATGATCAAGACTCCACTACAGAATGTCGTCCTCAATTTGTGTGTGCATATCTCTAACAATTGAATGCAAGCACATACGAATTTATTACCATAACAGAAATTTTAAATGCTTCATTTCGAGCTACGAACTTTTTCTTTGGATAGATTCGAGATAAGAACTCTCTTCTCAGTATCGTCCCAATTTTATTGGATGTCAATGTACAACAGCCAGGTTCGAGGAAAGAACTTTTAATAAACAAGCCAATAATATGCTCCAAAAGTAATGGCAGAACTGAGTTGTTTGTTTTTGTACAAAAAACACCGTCAACTTTATTATGCCCCCTGACTTCCTCCTCCCTTCCCTACTGTTTCTCTTCCCCTGGACCCTATTAATCTCCCTTTTTCCCATTAAAAGATATTCCTCAGCAACTGACCTTAAAGTACATGATAATCCTATCAGTACGCAAATGCCAATGTAAACAGCATACCTGAGAGCATAACCACGAGACAATTGCTACGTCACTTCTTTGTAAAGCCGCAGTGAATGCTTCCTCATACTTGTGCTCCGCCAACAGTCTAGATAACTCTTTGGTTGGATCTGGAGGTGTCTCAATCTATTGCAGACATAAATATATGAATGTGTACGGTAAACCAAGACAAAAGGCAGGAAAATTTAAGCAACAACTTCTTAATAGCAAAATATGAGCAGTTAATTCTCTGCTCCACCAAGAAATATAGGACGAACCTTCTCATGCAGCAATGATCCATTATTCATGTGGCTAACCAGCGGATTTGCTGACTGGGGATTTGCTCCAGAAACTGCAAGAGCAAGCAACTTTCTCTGACTATCAGCCAGCTCTCCGCTCAATGTCTGAGTCATTGACGATGCTGAATTTATGGCATCCTGAAAATTGAGTCCAATGAGTGTCTAATTCCAAAGAGGATAAGAGCTCACCAGCTTCCAGACTTCATTATTATTTAATCATTCTTTTATCTTTTATATCAACGCATCCACCAGGTTACAAAGTAGGTTGAGAGGAAAGAACATAAACAAAGAACCACTTCCTTCTTTCCATTTTAACTATTTTAATTTAACTCTGCACGTCTATTAAGGCAATGGAAAAAAGTGATTCGTCTTGTTTGCGGAACATACACTGTAATAACTAATATGAGTTGTCTTATTTGTGGAGCGGAACACGTGGTGTATTAAGTTTAATGACCTGCTTTTGGAGAATATAATATTGGAAAAAGTTGTATTAAGAAATGAGGATAGAGTAATGTTAGAATATGTAAATAGTAGTAAAATAACCCTAATCCAATGTGTACTAGGAGTAAGATAGGTTATGTGTATATATATAGGGCTCATTGTATCATGTTTAATATCAATTATTATTTTCTCCCGTGCTTTCTCACATGGTATCAGAGCTACAGTGAGAATATTATAGTTGTGCATCATTCCAGCAACTTCCGGGAAGACCTCGTCGCCGTGCAATTTTCCGGCGACTTAAGAGGGTGTTCGTAACTAAATTACCTTTTTGTTGGTGTTGTGCAAAATCCGAGACCACCACAAGGTTCGGAAGAGAATTCCGACCAACCCCAGAAAAAAATCACCGGAAAAAAACCCCAGGTGCCCGCCGGAGTTTTGTCGCCGGCGGCGCGTCTATCCCACGTGCCGGTGCCTGAGACACCTTCCGACCAGAATTTCAAAAAATTCTTTCAGGACAGTCTAGTCGTCCTCGAATTCCGAGCCTATCCATATTTTTATTTTTCAATTCCAACAACCTTGTATTATTTTTTCGGCAGCAACAGTGTTTCCAGTTTTCAGTTTCAGTTTCCGGCAGCTACAGTGTTTCCAGTTTTCAGTTTCCTTTATCTGTTTCAGCGAGTTTTCAGTTGGTTCTTTCTGATTATTTGGTGATAACCCAACGATGTCTTGGGACTCGATGCTTTCGGGTCTAGAAACCCGGGTTCTGGCAGTTCCAGTGTTATATTACCTCAGAACCTTTAATGGGAGGTTCACTTGGACTTCGTCTGTCGAGTTGTGGTGTAAAGGTCAAGGTGTTCAAGATCATCCAATCAAGGAGTCTAGTGAAGGAGATGAAAAAGCCAAAGCACATTGGGAGAAGATCGATGCTCAATTATGCAGTATTTTGTGGCGATCTATTGATTCCAAGTTGATGCCCTTGTTTCGTCCATTCCAAACATGATATTTGCTTTGGAAAAAAGGCTTGTACTTTATACACTAATGACATATCTCGTTTCTATGATGTGATATCGCGGATGACAAATTTAAAGAACAGGAATTAGATATGTCTACTTACTTGGGACAAGTACAGGCAGTTATGGAGGAATTTGAGACGTTGATGCCAGTTTCTATTAGCGTTGCAAAGCAGCAAGAGCAACGACAAAAGTTGTTTCTAGTTCTTACTCTTGATGGGCTTCCTAATGATCTCGACTCAGTACGCGATCAGATTTTGGCTAGTCCGACTGTCCCCACAGTTGATGAATTATTCACTCGATTACTTCGCCTTGCTGCAGCACCAAGTCACCCAGTGAGCTCATCACAGACACTTGATTCATCTATCCTCGTGTCCCTATCTGTGGACAATCGGGCATCACATACTATGGAGAATAGACGAGGAGGAGGTCGTTTTGGAAGATCTAGACCCAAGTGTTCTTATTGTCATAAACTTGGTCACACTCGTGACATGTGCTATTCTTTACATGGTCGACCATCCAAAAATGCTTATGTTGCTCAGACCGAGACTACAGGTAACCAGGGATTTTCTGTATCTGAAGGGGAGTATAATGAGTTCCTTAAATATCGAGCAAGTAAGCAGACATCTCCACAAGTAGTCTCTGTTGCTCAGACTGATACTTCTGTTGCTGGTAATTCTTTTGCTTGAGCTTCCCAGTTTAGTCCTCTTGAACAAAGGGGTTGTGGACTCAGCTGCTTCTGATCATATCTCTAATAGATCCCTTTTGTCAAATATTGTGTATTCACAGTTTCTTCCCAACGTTACTTTAGCTAATGGGTCTCAAACTAAAGCAAAAGGAGTTGGACAAGCGAATCCTCTACCCTCTGTCACTCTAGATTCCGTTCTTTATGTCCCTGGCTGTCCTTTTAATCTTGCCTCCGTTAGTCGTTTGACTCGCGCCCTCCATTGCGGTATATATTTTATTGATGATTCTTTTATTATGCAGGACCGCAGTACGGGACAAACGATTGGAACAGGACTTGAATCAGAAGGACTCTACTACCTTACCTCACTAAAATCCTCCAAGGCCTGTCTAGTTGTAGATCCTCCAGACCTACTTCACCGTCGTTGAGGAAATCCTAGCTTGTCCAAGCTTCAGAAGATGGTGCCTAGTTTGTCTAGTTTATCCACATTAGAGTGTGAGTAATGTCAACTCGGGAAACATACTTGAGCCTCCTTTCCTCGTAGTATTGAGAGTCGTGGAGATTCTGTTTTTTCTTTAGTTCATTTGGATATATGAGGTCCTAGTAGAGTTAGTTCAACCTTGGGATTTCGTTATTTTGTTAGTTTCATTGATGATCATTCAAGATGTACTTGAATTTTCTTAATGAAAGATCGTTCTGAGTTGTTTTCGATATTCCAGAATTTTTTTGCTGAAATTAAAAATCAATTTTGTGTTTCTGTTTGCACTTTTTCGCAGTGAGAATGCCTTAGAATATTTATCCTTTCAATTTGAGCTGTCCTTATACCCCTCAGCAAAATGGGGTTGCAGAGAGAAAAAATAGGCACATTATTGAGACTGCTCCCACACTTCTCATTGAATCTCATGTTCCGCTGCGTTTTTGGGGTGATGCAGCTCTCACATCTTCTTATTTGGTTAATCGGATGCCTTCATCTCCCATCCAGAATCAGATTCCGTATGAGGTATTGTTTCCCCAGTCACCCTTATACTCTGTTCCCCCTCGTGTTTTTGGGAGCACTTGTTTTGTTCATAACTTAGCCCCTGGGAAAGCTAAGTTAGCTCCTCGTGCTCTCAAGTGTGTCTTCCTTGGTTATTCTCGTGTCCAGAAGGGCGTTATTGTTATTCACCTGATCTTCGTAGGTACCTTATGTCAACTGATGTCACATTTTTTGAGTCTAAACCTTTCTTTGCCTCTTCTGACCATTCTGACCAACTTGATATATCTGAGGTTTTTCCTATACCAGCCTTTAGGGAGTCTACTATAGCTCCTCCTTCACCTTCCGTTACAAAAGTCTTACCCATTCCAACCATTGGAGAGTCTAGTGTAGCTCCTCCTAGACTCCCTGCCACATAAACTCCACTCTTGACATATTGTCGTCCTCGCGCAGCATCCGCCCCGGTTGATTCACGTCCTGCACCTGGCCCTGCTCCTACTGCGGACTTGTCTCTTCCGATTGCACTTCGGAAAGGTATATGGAACACCCTTAATCCTAATCCCCATTATATCGGTTTAAGTTATCATCGTTTGTGATCACCCTATTATGTTTTTCTATCTTCTTTGTCCTCTGTTTCCATCCCTAAGTCTACAGGTGAAGCATTGTCTCATCCAGGGTGGCGACAGGCTATGACTGACGAGATGTCTGCTTTACATATGAGTGGTACTTGGGAGCTCGTCCCTCTTCCTTCAGGTAAATCTACTGGTGGTTGTCCTTGGGTGTATGCAGTCAAGGTTGGTCCAGATGGTAAGGTTGATCGTCTTAAGGCTCGTCTCATTGCCAAGGGATATACTCAGATATTTGGGCTTGATTACAGTAATACCTTCTCTCCCGTGGCTAAGATAGCATCCGTCCACCTTTTTCTATCTATGGCTGCTATTCGCCATTGGCCCCTGTATCAGCTGGACATTAAAAATGCGTTTTTACACGGTGACCATGAGGATGAAGTTTATATGAAGCAACCACCTGGGTTTATTGCTCAAGGGGAGTCTCGTGGCCTTGTATGTCGCTTGCGCCGGTCACTTTATGGTCTAAAGCAGTCTCCTCGAGCCTGGTTTGGAAAGTTTAGCACTGTTATCCAGGATTTTGGCATGACTCGGAGTGAAGCTGATCACTCTGTATTCTATCGGCATTCTGATTCGAGTCTCTGTATTTATCTGGTGGTCTATGTTGACGACATTGTTATTACCGGCAATAACAAGGATGGTATTACTAAATTGAAGTAACATCTCTTTCAACACTTTCAGACTAAGGATCTAGGCACACTAAAGTATTTTCTGGGTATCGAGGTCGCACAGTTTAGCTCAGGTATTGTGATCTCGCAACGGAAGTATGCCTTAGATATTCTTGAGGAGACAGGAATGACAGGTTATAAACCTCGTGACACTCCGATGGATCCGAATTCTAAACTTCTTCCAGGTCAGGGGGAGCCTCTTAACGATCCTGCAAGATATAGGCGGTTAGTTGGTAAAATAAATTATCTTACAGTGACAAGACCTGGCATTTCCTTTCCTGTGAGTGTTGTGAGCCAGTTTATGGGTTCTCCGTGTGATAGTCATTGGGATGCAGTTGTTCGCATTCTTCGGTATATAAAATCAACTCCAGGTAAAGGTTTATTGTTTGAGGATCGAGGCCATGAGCAGATCGTTGGATACTCCGATGCTGATTGGGCAGGATCGCCTTCTGACAGACGTTCTACTTCTGGATATTGTGTCTTAGTAGGAGAAAATTTGGTATCTTGGAAAAGCAAGAAACAGAATGTGGTTGCTCGGTCTAGTGCAGAAGCAGAATATCGAGCAATGGCTATGGCGACATGTGAGCTAGCTTGGATCAAACAGTTGCTCAAAGAGCTGAAATTTGGTGATGTTAGCCAGATGGGACTTGTGTGTGATAATCAAGCTGTTCTTAATATTGCGTCAAACTCAGTGTTCCATCAGAGAACTAAGCACATTGAGATTGACTGTCACTTTGTCAAAGAAAAGATACTCACGGGAGATATTGCTACAAAGTTTGTAAAGTCAAATGATCAGCTTACAGACATTTTCACCAAGTCCCTCACTGGTCCTCGTATTAACTACATATGTAACAAGCTCGGTACATATGATTTATATGCACCAGCTTGAGGGGGAGTGTTAGAATGTAAATAGTAGTAAAATAACCCTAATCCAATGTGTATTAGGAGTAGGATATGCTATATATCTATATATAGGGCTCATTGTATCATGTTTAATATCAATTATTATTTTTCTCCCGTGCTTTCTCACAAGTAACATGCAGTGAATTATATTCAATCCTGTGTTTTCGCCTTTTTTGAGAATATGATAGTGAAAATGTTGTATTGAGAAATGAGGATGGTAAAAAGAGAGCATGGCTTATTATTTTATGTTATATTAATTTGTATTGAAACTTTCTTTAACCACTTTCAGACTGCATGGTGGAAAGAAAGGCAATCATTTATGGAGATCAGTGTGTATAGTTAGTAATCAGGGAGTCATCATTCAATAAGTTGTTAATCAAAGATAAAATTGAGCAAAAACATGAAAACCTTGGGCTGAGAATATCATTGTAGAGAACTACAGGATTTAAACAACTCAACACGTGCACCCCTGAACCCACTATACCAAACTAAACCGAAAGATGGTACGAAAGAGATCAAACGAAGAAAAGTATCTTGCTGAATTCAAAACACAGTAAGGGATAAAGAATAAGTCAACACAAGAAGTGGAAGGATTATACCCTTGGTTACAACCAACCAAGGCATAATATGCTTGATGTAGTATAGATAAACTATAAGCAGAGAAACGACAGTCTGACGAAGATTAGCAAGAAAACACAAGGATAAATAAAATTAGAAAAGGTCCATACTCTTAGAGCAAGTGCCAACGGGGAATGCACGGACTCGAATTGCTGTTGCGCAGCAGCCGAGTGGTCAGCAATGCCTTTCTGGAATGTTAAATCTACTTGCTCAAACATTGCCTTGCATGACATCTCGAAGGCAGGGATCACTGAAGCTTCCAAAGTAGATTTCAGTATTTCCTGCATGACAGTTCCCACGCCATTAAATAAGACACATTCAACACTTACTTGAAATGTACAATATCTCTGAATTTCTGGGGTGGCACAGAGGCAGCAGGAAGGGCAGCAAGTTAAGAGGATCAGGAAGTTATACTCTTAGGGCCATTATGCAGATGAAAGATAAGCTAGAATGTAGCATTATAAACCAGTCATTAGGAAAAAAAATGAGCATGACAATGCGAGGAAATGTTTTTATACCCACATTAGTGGCATTAGCTCAATAAAAAGCTACCCATGCTTACCTGCATAGCTTGCTTGCCAGAGGTCTGCAATTGTGCTTGGATTTGTCTGGCTACAGTAGCTTCAAGTTTGGAGTTTACTGCTTTCTCCAGTTGGTTCACTGCCTTGTCACCAACTCCTCTCTGCACCATAACATTCAGTCACACCACAAACAAATCCATACAAGCAAAGGTTCAGATTTTCATATTATTAACCTGGAATGCTTCTGAAATTGCAACTGATACAGTTTTCTCAATGGTAGGGGTAATACTGCGTGCCACAGCTTGTCCAACAGCTGCTAGTTCTTTCTTCATTAATTTTTCAATCAGCCCTGGCATGTCCTTGTTTAAGCAGTTAGAGAACAAATTGGCCATTTGTTGTGTACGGTCACAAAGAGACTTCTGTTTTGCACACTCTTCTTGTAAACGAGCCCATAAAGCATCATAATTGGCCTTGACAGATTTCTCCATGCTCCGTCCCAGGGCAGCCTCAAGTCTTCTTCCTTCTTTGGTCACTGGGACAGCAACCATCATTTCCATCTGCTTTTGTGTATCTTTTTGCATAGTCAGAAGCTACATGAAACAGCAAACAGAGAAAAAAGAGAACATATAAGAAAAAGATCTTGACAGAACAAAATTAAAATGAGGTTTTTTGTTGGATTAGTAACGTAAAACAACAACAACAACTACCCAGTATACTCCCACCAAGTGGGGTCTGGGGAGGGTAATATGTAGACGAGCCTTACCCCTGCCCGAAAGGCAGAGAGGCTGCTTCCAATCGGATTAGTAACGTAATTAACTCAATATTTTTTTGATAACGTGTAACTGCAGTAAGGATGAAATTGTCAGCATCCTCGATATATCTTCAATGCATGACATAATTTTTTTGAATAGCATGAATGTTGTTCCCACACGGAGAAGAATATACAAAAAGTTCAGCTTCCACCTTTGAGCTGTTGAAGAGTTGATAATGAATATTCTCATAAAGTAGTTCCAGAAGGTGAACACAAATAAAAAAACACCAAAAACTTGAAACTTAAAAACAATTGTTCAACAAATTTCAGAAGGATGATCAGCCAGGGCAAGGACCATTGCAAAAATCTGGTAATTAGTAGATGGGAACAACCCTAACTGAAAGTAGAAATACAGCTACAGGTGGCATATCAAGCAAAGAATGAATGATAAAAATGATGAAATCAACTTCTTAGTAAAATGAAACAACCTAAAAGCTAATGCATGAACCATCATGATATACTAATGCCAAACAACAAAACACACACACACAAAAAAAAATTTAAATGAGGAAAACACTAAACTTCAGATATCCAAATACATATGCTCTTAGGACTAAAAGAAGCACCTGATTTAGCATCTCACGCATGGACAGAATTTGTGAGAAAGCAGCTTCCACAGAAGGGGTACTTGAGCTGAGACCAGCCTCGTTCAAAGAATCTGTTGAATTGAAAACACTAGGCGATGATGATGCCGGTCCAGATACTTGAGTATTCCTCCCCTTTTGCTTTTTGCCTTTTGCAGTGGGAGCTGGTGCTTGATGAACAGTGACTGACTTTGTTGAGTCCAGGTCCTTTTCAGAGGTCTCCTTTGCAGAGTCACGATCTTCCTCCAGTGTACCTGAAGGTTGAGACGGTCCCTCACTTCTACCAGCCCCATCAAACTGCCTAGATTCCTCCACAGTATAGGTTTCAGGAGATAAAGCGCGACATTCTCGAGCCATTTCTATTCCAAGATCAGACGCTTGAGAGCAAAAGGCTTTCTCCTTATTTTCTGACACAAAAGAATGAAGTTCTTGAGAGCCAACATCAGTTTTCTGACTGAATATTGCTTCACCAACAACTTTAACATCCACCTCAACATTACGGGCGTTATTGTTAATTACAACATCCTGGATATTCAATTCTGACTCACTTTTCTGCTCGTTAACAATGTTAACCTCAGAGGATGATCTAGCCATCAATATTTCTGAAGGAGTCACCAAATGAGTTGGGTGCTTGAACTTAACAGAAGGACTGATAACTGAGGATTCGTTCTGTGACAGTTTAGATTCATCATTGTTAGGTTCACCATCCAAGGAAGTAACATCAGACACATTTGGAGTTGTGCCCTCCTTTTGCCGATCAACTGAATATTCAACAACTTTTGGATCCCCAACTTGCTCATTATCAGAGGTACCACGCTCAAAGCTGTTTGATGGACCCCTAAAACCAGATAGTTTTCGAGACAATGTAGGACTCAAAGGAGGTGGAGGTGATGCAATGGGGGCAATATCACTCTCACTAGTTACAGTGGGAAAAGTAGACGATTTAGTTTCTATAATGGAGGAAGCTAATTCTTGAGAGGGGGTTGATTCAGTAGGTGCAGTACTTGTAGGATGTCTAGCTGTTGGTAATATCTCAGAGCCACTTTCATGTACAGATGATTTGGGTGCAGAACTAGATAAAGGAAGCTCCTGCTGTTTACTTCTAGGGGGATCAACAGGAGCAGATCCTTCAATGCTAGCAGTATCACGCGAAACGCCGGATTCCGTCCTTTCGAAAAACACATTCTCTGTTGGAGGTGGCAAGCATTGGGATAAGTCCAAAGCATACTGCTGAATGGCCTGCGTCTGTACACAATACACCTGAACAATCTGTTCACCATTGGGCAATAGATCACTCGTCCCAGTGAAACTCAAAATCGGCATGGTAACTGTAAATCCTGCTATGTAATCCATCCGGGTTGCCACCGGGTTTGGGCCATACTCCAGATGCACAGCATATATAGCATTCTTTTTTGCGTTTGCTAGTAGAAGCAAACCTGCTTGAGATAAGGCTACAACTTGGTTAAAAAATGCCTCTCCAGCTTGAGCTTCAGCTGAACTCTTCAGCTCCAATGTCTGTGTACAGCGCCATGACTCAGCATCACTAGGAAGCAACCAGCCTTCTTCACTTGCTGATGCCCATATCTTTACCTCCCGATTAAGAGGACCCTGAACACCTTTAAATGGTCAACTCAACTCAAGAACCACCACGAGGCAAACTCATGGGGAAGAAAACATAGAGCTGTGATTGAAATTCTGAACAAAGAATAACTGGTCTCCAAGCATATGATCTTTTTTGGGGCAATAAATGGCATTTGAGAAACAGTTTTGAGCAAATTAGCATGGACGGCAAGTAAATGGCATCTGAGAATATGATATTTTCTAAGAAACAGAACTATTAGTCAGAAAAAGCGGTTGATGTTCTGACAAAAGTGACCAGCACAAAATGAGTTAGCACATACCCCAGTGATGAGTATGATGTGATCTGGACGGTGTGGAGCAGCCAAGAAGGTAACAGAATTAACAGGGTGACCATTATGAGGCCTGAGAACTGCTATAGGAAGTGGCTTCCGGTCTTCCCATATCTTTATCTGGAAATCACGATAAAATCCAGACGCACCAGTCAATAGAGAGCATCCAAATTTTGCCAAATAGCAATACAACGAATCAGCCTTTTGCAATCAAGATCATACTTTATCCTGTTTGTTTCATTTTCAGAGTTTTAAATGGGCCCAAAACATAAAAGATAAAGAATGCATATAATCCAAGGATTTTACATGCTATTCTTAGAAACTTCTAAACGTCTGTGAGAAAGCACGGGAGAAAAATATAACTGATATTAAACATGATACAATGAGCCCTATATATAATACACATAACCTAACCTACTCCTAATAAATATTGGATTAGCCTACTCCTAATACACATTGGATTAGGGTTCTACTATTACATATTCTAACACTCCCCCTCAAGCTGGTGCATATAAATCATATGTACCGAGCTTGTTACATATGTAGTTAACATCGAACCCAGGTCTCTAGACCCGAAAGCATCGAGTCCCAAAGACATAGTTGAAAACTTGCTGAAACAGATGAAGGAAATACTGTTTTTGCCGGAAAATTACTGTAGATCCCGGAATAAATCACTGTAGATGCCGGAAAACTTCAAAGTGGTCGGAATTGAAAAGTAAAAATATGGGTAGGCTCGAAATTTGAGGGCGATCCAACTGCCCTGAAGGACCTTCGTCAAAATCTCACCGGAACAATGCTCACGCGCCGGCGCGTGGGGCGCGTGAGTCGGATCTGCCTTGATAAATCTGGCGCGTGAAGGCGCGTGAAGGGCAGTTTTCCAGTGGGGTTTGCTGGGGTTTGGTCGGATCTCTCTTGGGAACCTTGTGGTGGTGTTGGTTTTTGCACAACACTGATAATTAGTGACTTTGACGCAAGTAGTCACTTTGGTCACCGGAAAATTGCACGGTGACCGAGTTATTTCTTCCCGGATGTCGCTGGAATGACGCACAACGATAATTATCTCACCAAAGCTCTGATACCATGTGAGAAAGCACGGGAGAAAAATATAACTGATATTAAACATGATATAATGAACCCTATATATAATACACATAACCTAACCTACTCCTAATAAACATTGGATTAGGCTACTCCTAATACACATTGGATTAGGGCCCATCCAAATTATTGTTACCGATGTTGGGGCCCCCATTTATGTTGTCCACGCTCCAGAGATCTGGGCGTCGGGGGTGTTGAGTTGTCCCACATCGGAGGGATTTGAGGTCCTTGGTCTCCTTATATGGCTTGGGCAATCCTCGCCTCATAAGCTAGCTTTTGGGGTTGAGTTAGGCCCAAGGTCCATTCTTTTCAACGTCAATTAGGAGTAAGTAGTTTTTTAAAATATACACGAGGCCCATCTCATCAAATACAAGCGAACTTTTGTTTTTTTAGGATCAGTCATCAAATACAAGCAACATGACTCTAAAATTTTAGTGAATAACACGTTGGGGTCTAAGTTTTTGGTTGAGTTATCATTTTCACAGCGAAAACATGTGGACTTATATGAACAGTTACATAGAGGTTATGCCAAGAAACAAACATCAAACCATTTTTTAAAAAAGTAAAATATAAGTATATATACACACACATACATTGCATCAAATAGATTAAAAGACAACAAAGAGCAAAACCCTCACGAACCGTGCCATCCACTGAAGCAGATACCAAACGCGTGGTCATCCACTGGCACATTGATAAATCAGTCACTTCTCTATCGTGGGTACCAACAAGTTCTACCCCATCAACCAACTTGTCAACAGGACACCTGAGAGGTTCCTCAGCTGAAAAAACTGAACCTTTTCCCACTTTAGTGGTATCAATTTTCAAAATGCGTCTCCCGATTCCTACCACGAGAATTTCCTATTGAAGAGAACATAAGAAAAGTTAAGCACAACATCAACAGAAGAAAACAACACCCAAATAGAGAGATAGGTAGATACTTGTTTATGACAGTGCCAACAAACGCGTGGGTGCACAGATTCCCCTTCACCCACAATTTGAACAGCAATGACAATCTTTCCTGTAATTTGTGGCTTATCTTCTTCATCTGGTCCTTCGGTAATTTTCCATATATAAACCCGGCCATCAATACTCGCACTGAGACAAAACCAAATTAGAAACGTAGACTACTTACTGCATAAGTATAAAGTACAAAAGAACGGGGCCCCTACCTAGCCAAGAGATGAACATCCTCTGCAAAGAAAGCCATGTCTGTGACCCTCTGAAAGAACAAACAAGGTCCCCAGATGAATAAAATATGGTTTTTTAAGGGAAGGAGAAACACCAACAACTACCCAGTATACTCCCACCAGGTGGGGTCTGGGGAAAGGGAAGGAGAAAGCAGATTATAAATATCAAATTTCTATACTTCTCACAAGATCAATTATTTCTATTTAAACCAAACAAGATCTAGTACCAACGGATTTGTACATTAATCAATCGATAAAGTAACACTCACTTCAAGATATATACCACGTAATAAACAAATGCCGAAGTCATGAATAACTATTGTTTATCTAACCAGAAGTCAAGGACAACTATTTTTAGCAGCTCCAAGTATGATAGGATGGTCTTAAATTCTTAACTTGAAAGTACAGTGGAAGTCTTCCAGTTGAAAGCCATAGAGCCCCAACCACGTGCAGACTACAGCTTTATACCTGATATCAGAGAGTGGCTACAAAGTTGAATCCTTTTTCTGTTTCTTTTTCTTGACAAAGTTCAATCTAAATGCCACGTGTTAGTGTTAAGCTTATTCTCAAATCCTATGAAATGAATGAAATCATGATTATCAAAACTTCTGCATAAGAACAATGTTCTTCGACCAAATTATTGTCTTTCCATAACTGAAATGCATGTCAGATAATCTTAAGATATTGCGCCCGACAACTAGCATAAGCTGTAACATTCTTCCTATAAGGTTCGTACAACAGATTTAAATTATTTTCCCGCATTTATTAAGTAATTACAGGTAAATCTCTTGATAAGGATTAACCGGTACTTTAATATAAATGATAATTAATCTACTACAACAGGTTAATGTAAAAATGTTTTGTTAAGCTAGGAAATCCAACCTGGGCAAGGCCTTTAAGCAACGATCTCAATGCAGTATTAATGTTAAGAACCCGAATAGCCCCAAATTTCAATCCATAACATATGTAAGTTTTGTTAACTGCAATTTGCCGACCCAATACAAGCCCCGGATCCGACCCATACTTTGTAATAGGAGTAACCTCGAGCTGAGGCTGCACCTCACTGGGCAACTTAACATCAATATCATACACAATGTGATCACCATTCAAATGACGGCCTTTAGGCAACTTGCTGCTAGCCATTCTCATAGGTCCTGCGCCCGGGACATTTGGGCCAGAGGGAAATTCAGAGAGCTCTGACCCGGAAGTAGTAGGTTGTATAGGAGGGATTTCAAGAGTAGAAGGGGGAGCACTCAACAAAGCCATAAGCCTAGCACCAGGGTTAGGGTTAGGGAATTGGTGAGGACTATTAGGTTGGGGAGGGGGTGGTTGAAGAGGGGGGGTGGGGAAAGACATGGATCTTTGCTGATGAGCAAACTGGGTGGTATCATGTTGAGGTAGTGGGGAGGTGTATTGGGGGGTTAGGTGGGGGTGATTGAATTGAGGGTGGTGATGGTGAAATGGGGCAGCTGTCGTTTGAGGTGGATACGGGTACACCCCTCCGGTACCGACGCCGGCGACGGTGGGTGGAGGGTAAGAAGCGTTAGGAGGTGGGAAAGGGGAGGAAATTAAATTAGGGTTTTGATTGGGATTAGGGTTTGGTGAATTAGGGTTTGGCTTGAAGAATTTGTGCATATCGAATGGTCCTGAACCACCTGGCTGGTTTGGATTGCCAGGAGAAGAAGCCATGAGAGTGTGACAACTGACAAGTGATAACTCAAGATTTAATTGCGTGGAGAAAATTGATAGATAATAGATACAGGAATACTGTACGTATAGATTTGAAGGGATTTGAAGGGATCAAGAAGAAGGAGGAAGGAGGAATCGGTGTGGCGATACTTTTGAGATCCGTCCGATTAAGGGAGAGAGATGCAGACTTGGGAGCAGAGCTGCTACAGATGAGTAGTTTAATATTCCTCGTGTTGCAGCAACTTACAAACAACTTAGTACAAGCTTATACAATAGGTTGCAGTAGCGCAGCTTACACAATAATTTTCTTTTTTTGTTATGAAATAATATAAAAGACAAGAACAATAACTCAAGAACAAGAGCAAATAGAGAGAAGAGTAGAGAGAGTTCTTAGAATGTTAGGGATGATTTACAATGGTAGAGGGCACCTCTATTTATAGGGAGGAGGATGATTTAGCTACCAAAAATAGAACTCTAGAATCTCTCTAATTAAAGACATTCACCTTAAATAGAAGTGTATTTATAACACTCCCCCTTGAATGTCTATTCAATGATGTGCCTCGTTAAAACCTTAAAACAAAACCCAATAGGAAAAATTAAAGTAAGGAAAAAAAGTACACATGTTTGAATATGCGCCTATTGGTTGCCTCGTTAAAAACCTTGCAAGGAAAACCCGGTGGGACAAAACCTTGTAAGGGAAAAAGAGTGCAACGCGCATTAACTCCCCCTGATAAGAACATCAATTTATGTCCTTAAGTCTTCGCATCCCGATCTTGTGAACTAGCTTCTTGAAGGTTGACTTTGGTAGAGATTTTGTGAACAAATCAGCCATATTGTCACTTGAACGAATCTGTTGAACATTGATATCACCATTCTTTTGAAGATCATGTGTGAAGAATAACTTTGGTGAAATATGCTTCGTTCTATCTCCTTTTATGAATCCTCCCTTCAATTGAGCTATACATGTTGCATTGTCTTCATACAAAGTTGTGGGTAGTTTATCACACTTCAAACCACATTTGTCTTGGATATGATGTATTATCGACCTTAACCACACACACTCCCGACTTGCTTCATGAATAGCAATTATCTCGGCATGATTAAATGAAGTAGCCACAATTGATTGCTTAGTCGATCGCCAAGATATGGCGGTTTCTCCACAGGTAAACACATAACCCGTTTGAGATCGAGCTTTGTGTGGGTCGGACAAATATCCAGCATCAGCATAACCAACAAGATCCGGGTTGCAATTCTTGCCATAAAATAAGCCCATATCGGTAGTTCCCTTTAGGTACCGGAATATGTGTTTGATCCCATTCCAATGTCTCCTCGTAGGAGCCGAGCTAAATCTTGCTAAGACATTAACTGAAAAGGATATGTCAGGTCTTGTAGTATTTGCAAGATACATTAGTGCGCCAATTGCGCTAAGATATGGTACTTCAGGACCAAGTAGCTCTTCATTCCTTTCTTGTGGTCGGAATGGATCTTTGTTCACATCAAGTGATCGAACAACCATCGGTGTACTTAAAGGATGTGCTTCATCCATGTAAAACCGTTTCAGTACCTTTTCTGTATAGGTAGATTGATGAACAAAAATTTCGTTTGCCAAATATTCAATTTGCAAACCAAGACATAGTTTAGTCTTTCCGAGATCTTTCATCTCGAATTCATCCTTTAGATAATCAATTGCCTTTTGGAGTTCTATAGGGGTTCCAATAAGGTTTATGTCATCAACATATACGGCAAGTACAACAAATTCCGATGTTGTTTTCTTTATAAAAACACACGGGCAAATGGCGTCATTTATATAGCCTTCTTTTAACAAGTACTCACTAAGACGATTATACCACATTCGTCCAGATTGCTTTAGACCATACAAGGATCTTTGCAATTTAATTGAGAACATTTCCCGAGATTTTGAGTTGTGCGCATTTGGCACCTTGAGTCCATCGGGAATTTTCATGTATATCTCATTATCAAGTGAGCCATAAAGATAGGCAGTAACTACATCCATTAAGTGCATGTCAAGCTTTTTATGGACAGCAAAACTTATGAGATAACGAAAGGTTATCGCATCCATTACAGGCGAATATGTCTCTTCATAATCGACACCAGGCCTTTGAGAAAAACCTTGTGCAACAAGGCGTGCCTTATATCTTTGTACCTCGTTTTTCTCATTTCTTTTGCGTACAAAGACCCATTTATAGCCGACAGGCTTAACACCATTAGGTGTTTCAAATATAGGGCCAAAAACTTCACGTTTTGCCAGCGAATTCAATTCTGATTGAATTGCTTCTTGCCACTTTGGCCAATCCTGTCTTTTTCGACATTCTTCAACAGATTGAGGTTCGAGATCCTCACATTCTTGCATAATGCTAGATGCTACATTATAAGCAAAGGCATTATCCACCACAATATCCACTCGATTAATATTTGCCTCAATATTAATTGGATTTAGGGATAGATCCGTATTTTCCAGAGTCTCGGGCTCAATGGATTCTTCATGAATCTCAGAATTTGTTAAATCATGAGATTCTTTCGTGGTGTCATTTTGATCGTTCTTTTTCCTCTTTCTAGGATTTCGATCTTTGGAACCTAATGGTCTGCCACGCTTCAGGCGTACATTCGACTCATTGGATATGACACTAGATGATTGTCCAACAGGGACATCAATACGGATTGGAACATTTTCCGCGGGAATGTGGGATTTCGTTATCCTTTTCAAGTCCGTAAATGCGTCAGGCATTTGATTTGCTATTCTTTGCAAATGGATAATCTTTTGTACCTCTCTTTCACAAATAGAGGTATGTGGGTCAAGATGAGATAATGATGCATTTTTCCACAAAATTTCCCGTTTGGTTTCACCAACTTCTCCCCCTAATTTTGGGAAAAGTGTCTCATCAAATCGACAGTCTGCAAATCGTGCAGTAAACAAGTCGCCTGTCAATGTTTCGAGGTAGCGAATGATGGAGGGCGATTCAAACCCAACATATATTCCTAACCTTCTTTGCGGACCCATTTTGGTGCGGGATGGCGGTGCTATAGGCACATATACTGCGCATCCAAAAATTCTTAAATGGGATATATTGGGTTCATGACCCAAAACCAATTGCAACGGGGAATACTTGCGGTAATTCGTCGGTCTGAGACGAATTAGCATTGCTGCATGTAAGATGGTGTGACCCCATACCGAAGTGGGCAGCCTCGTTCTCATAAGTAATGGCCTTGCAATCAACTGCAGGCGTTTGATTAACGATTCTGCAAGACCGTTTTGAGTGTGAACATGAGCTACAGAATGTTCAACTTTTATCCCGATTGATAAGCAATAATCATTAAATGCTTGGGATGTAAACTCAGCAGCATTATCCAGTCTAATGGACTTGACTGGATTATCTGGAAATTGTGCTCGTAGTCGAATTATTTGTGCCATTAATTTCGCAAACGCAAGGTTGCGTGATGACAACAGGCACACATGAGACCATCTACAGGATGCGTCTATCAAGACCATGAAATACCTAAACGACCCACTAGGTGAGTGAATAGGTCCACAAATGTCCCCTTGTATACATTCCAGAAACGTGGGTGACTCAGTCCCAACCTTTGTTGGTGATGGCCTGATAATCAACTTGCCTTGATAACACGAAGTGCAAGGATATTCATTATTCGAAAGAATTTTGAGATTCTTTAACGGATGCCCATATGAGCTTTCTATAATCCGTCTCATCATGACCGATCCTGGGTGTCCCAATCGATCATGCCAAAGTACAAAGGTATTGGAATCAGTAACCCTTTGGTTTACTGTTGAATGTGCCTCAATTGCACTAATTCTTGTCCAATACAGGCCACAAGATAAAGACGGGGATTTCTCAATAACCCTCTTTTGGCCGGAGACATTCTTTGTGATGACGAGATATTCAAGATTATCTTCATCCATTGTCTCAATATGATAGCCATTCCGGCGTACATCTTTAAAACTCAACAAGTTTCTCTTAGACTTTGAGGAGAACATTGCATTCTCTATGATTAACGTCGTGCCTTTGGGCAGAGTTACAATTTCTCTTCCGGAGCCTTCAATCAATTTACTACTTCCAGATATTGTAGTAACGTTTGCCTTACACATATTTAGTTGAGAGAAATACTTCTTTTCTTTGAGTATTGTATGTGTAGTACATGAATCAACTAGGCAAATACTTTTACAGTTGGATTGTTGATCCAAGTTCGCTTTGTGAGATATCCATATTTGCTATCCCATAGTTTGACATACAAAAGAGATACACGAACATAAGAATAAACAAGTTCAATTCGTTTGTGTCACATAATATTTTCAAAATCTTCTGCTAACAGTTGACTAACAAAATCAGATATGTTATCCATTACTTTGCAGTTTGAAAATTTCAGTTTAAACGTTTTCTTCAAACAATCGATTGTTAAACACAAACAATCGATTGTTGAACATTGACAATCGATTGTTAAACACACACAATCGATTATTTGCTATTTTGAAAAACTTTAGATCATACTGTCTTAAGACAATCGATTGTTATGCATAGACAATCGATTGTTGGCTATTTTGAAAAATTCCAGAGCACACTGTTTTAAGACAATCGATTGTTAAGTATAGACAATCGATTGTTGGCTATTTTGAAAAATTCCAGAGCACACTGTTTTAAGACAATCGATTGTTAAGTATAGACAATCGATTGTTGGCTATTTTGAAAAATTCCAGAACACACTGTTTTAAGACAATCGATTGTTATGCATAGACAATCGATTGTGGATGATTTTTGAAAAATTCCAGATTACACTGTCTTAACGACAATCGATTGTTAGACAAAGACAATCGATTGTGAATGATTTTTGAAAAATTCCAGATTACACTGTCTCAACGACAATCGATTGTTAGACAAAGACAATTGATTGTTGATCAATTATTTTTCAGCTTTAATGCGAAAATAGTAGATAATCGACTAGTTTTTCAGGCTAGTCGATTACCCCTACTGGAAAATAAAATTTTTATTTGATATTTGAGCATATTGAAGATATTCTAAAGAACTACTGCTAACATTGCATCATGAACTAACTAATACGAGCTAATACTAATGACTATTAGTTTATTCACTAACTAATACAAATAAGTAGAATAAAATCAAATAACTCCATCTTCTTTCATCACGGACCCATCGCCGATTAGGTGGTCTATTTTCCCCTCGGGTTGCTCAAAGAAGTCTGCCACATCCAGGTGGGTGATGTCCTCATCGTCGTCATAGACAAAATTTGTTTCAGGGCCTTTTCTCTTTCGAGATGCTTGATAAAGGTCAACCAAGTGTCTTGGTATACGGCAAGTCTTTGACCAGTGCCCTTTCCCACCGCAACGATAACATATAGTTTCTGAACCATTTGCCTTAGGATCTTCATGACCCCGTTTCTGCTTTCGGCGGTTATCTCTCCTTGGGGGTTGACGGACTTCATTGGAATTTCTTCCTTGTCTACGTCCCTGGCTATGACCCCGTTTACGACCATGACCATGGTCCTTTTCATGTTTGGCATAATGAGAGTGCACCTTATCTGCTTCAGGCAGTGGTGTAGACCCAGTGGGTCGATTTTCATGATTTCTCATGAGCAGGTCATTATTTCGCTCAGCCACTAGTAGAAGAGAAATCAGTTCAGAGTACTTTGTAAAGCCTTTCTCTCTGTACTGTTGTTGCAGTACTATATTGGAGGCATGAAACGTTGTAAACGTTTTCTCAAGCATATCATAATCGGAGATATCATCCCCGCATAGCTTCAATTTAGAAGTAATTCTGAACATTGCAGAATTATATTCTAGCCATGAGCATATACCAAGATCTGAATACAGCAACAGTAAAAAAAATGTACTAAGTACGAAAATGAAAGTGAGAAGGAAGAAGTGATGCTGCGAACGTCGTGCAGCCACCTTGCTGCCTCTAATGACTCCGCATCTGAGTAACTAGCATCCGCTACCGGATTCCGAAATACCTGAATCTGCACACGAGGTGTAGGAAGTAATGTGAGTACTCCAACCCAGTTAGTAAAGTAAATAAAGATTGAGCAGTATGAAATAATGAATCTACATTTACGTCAGGCTAAATAAACACAATAGACTTTCAAATCATAATACGAGTCAATCTTCCCAATTAAAATCCAACTTTTAGTAAAAATCATTTGAAATACCTTCCAGTAGTCTCAGTAGGGGTACAATACCATTTAAAATAATAAAATAGATTAAAATCATAATCTGCCCCTCGGGCAAAACATAATTCGTAAAACACCCCTTGGGAAAAACAGTAATCATAAACACTTCATAACGTGAAACCCTAAGCCGAAATAACGCCAATTTAGTGATTAAATTTTGAACATCTCATAAATCGAAGCTTGAATGAAAGTTGTTTTAAAAACACTTATCTTACATTTTCAATAGAGGCTCAGTATAAAGATAAGTGAAATCAGTCATTAAACAAACATATTCAAAAGAAATTCACTCTAAAGAGAAGTAAAAATCAATAAGTTCATAATCAAGCCCTCATACAAACATCAACCATGTACATATATGTATCTATCATCGCTCGGCCTAACATCTCAGTCACTCGTGACTCAATTCTTACTAATTAGTACTCACACTCAGCACTCGCGCTTAATAGGTACCATATAGTAACAGTTGCGGCGTGCAACCCGATCCATATATCGATGTAGCGTGCAGCCTAATCCATATATCTCGTCGACGGTGCTCACTGGGGGTGTGCATACTTCGGAGGGGTTCCTAGAGCCCAAACGCTATATCGCTTCGGCGTGCAGCCCGATCCATATACATATATATATATATATATATATATATATATATATATATATATATATATATATATATATATATAATTTTGAAGATTCCCAGAGCATCAACAGCATAGCTTCAGAAGATTTACCAGAGATTATCAAATAAAACAGAAGAGGAGATTTTGCAGTTCAAAAAATAAAGAAGCCACTCAGAAAAAGAACAGATTCCTTGGAAAAGATGGCCATAATCAACAGATTTTCTTTAGATAGGATAACTTTGTACTGTGCACTTTTTGACTTTTGTATTTCTTGTCGGGCACTGTGCACTTTTACTGTGCACAATATTTTCTATATAAGGGGCATAGATTTCATTTAGAGAGGCAGGCTTTTCAGAAACCCCTCTCTCTCTCTCTCTAAGATTTCTCTCCCTTCTTTCTATCTTTGTAACTCCGTTGTAATATGTTTGTGAATAAATAAAAATCAAGAGTTCTGCAAATTTAGACAGGTATTACTTTACTTTTTGTTCATATTTCAATATTTTGTGTTATTATCGATAGCCCAATGATGGGCTAAGTTCTTAAATGTTGAATAATAACTGACATGGTTTGAGAGGTCTTGAAAGGTGATGACTCTAAAATAAGAGCTTTGCCTTGAAGGGGTTAAGGTTTTAGCATGGGTTGAGTTTAAATAATTTTATAGCAAACTAAGCTTAAATCATGGCGTTGGTAAGCCCTAAAAGGGGTGTTCCCGACATGGTTAGTGATGAATTATATCGGGTATAAATTCCGTTGGTAAGTCCTGTATGGCATGTTGAATCGCCTATGGATGTTCCCGGTTGGGTTTATAACGAATAATTCGAGGTTTGCATAAAAACAATTGAACTTAATAAATCCCGGCTTTGTAAAAGTCCTACAGCCCTAAAAATGTCATGCTCAATATTTGGTATCAGAGCCATGAAAGATCTACTCAATACTTTGGAAGTTGTTATTCAACACTTAAATATCTGAGTTCTTATGTCTTGGTTTAATAACCCAAATTTTATTAAAAATATAATTAAAGAACAAGTTGATTTCCCTGTTCAACAAGATTTATTGAATACTTGGGTAATTCCTAAGGTCAATATAGAGACTATATGTAAATTGGAAACTTTTGAAAGATTTGCTGGAAATACTACTGTGAAAACAACAGAATTAAGTTTTATAATGGATAAAGATAGTGGAGTTTTTAAACTATTATCTCAAAATGATATAGATTACTATAAATCTAAAGATTTCAATTATCTGCATTTTGGGTTAGTTCAAGTTGTTTTCAAGCCATTAACATTAAAAGGCTTACCTGAACGTTTTGTTGCTGCTTTACGAGATGGAAGAAATCTAAATTGGAAAAATTCTTTGATTGGTTCTATACAATCGACTTTGGCTTATGGTGCAATATATTTTAATGCTTATCCAAATTTGAATATTGCCTTAACTGATGTGAATATTTTACAATCATTGATTTTGAACATCAAGATTAACGGATATGATTATTCACCTGGAACAGAAGTTATGTGTATTTTAACTAGAATTGTTTATAGACCTCTTTATACTTTATCTCCTAGATGTCGAATTTCTGAACAAAATAACGAGACTGTTTTGTTTGAAAATAATTTTTCTAAATCTAAAATTGTTACTCGAAGATTAATTAAGTGGGAAGAAATTAATTTTCCTAGTGAGTGGATTATTGAAGAAGCGGCAGTACCTCAAGAAATTACTAATGAAGAGATTTCTGAAATTATCCAGAGTAAAGATGGTAATGTAACTTTAAGATTTTAAACCCAGGATATTCCTAGAATTACAGATTCTTCTTCTAGACTAACCAGATATGTATCCTCTTATATTTCACCAGTAGATTATATTGTAGATATTCCATCAAGAGCATCAACTTCTCAGATTAGAGAAACAAATTTTGATAAAATTGTTTTAGACAATAATAATATTGCTAAAGGTGAAGATCATTTTAGTGATCCTACAGATTCTGACATGAATTTTCCAACATGTTTACATGGATAGTACGAAATTTGATTTTAGTCCAGGTTCTCTGGCACGAAAAAAATTTCTTTAGAATTTTATAGTCCAAAATGGGAAGAATTTAAAAATTGGTTTTTCTCTGCTTTTAATGGAGAAGAAACAGAATATTTTTCTAAATATTTTTTATAAAGATTTAGAGAAAAGTAATGTTTCATTACCATTCGTCCCTTGGTTCATGATTAAATATGTGGGATATTACCTTTCAGTCATTGAACATGAATATCATTTGTCTAATGGTGATATAATGATTTCTTCTTTACCACCGACTCAGTCTTTTGATATCAATAAAGATGGTAAAACTATTAATTTTACTGCTTTTGCAAAATTATCTGAAAATAAAGGAGCTATAGTCACTTGTGAACAAGTCAATTTGATTCTTAAACAGCAAAATTATGCTAATTATTATTTAAATATTTTAGGAGAGCGTGTTATGGCATTGCATAAAAATTTAGACAATTACTTGAAACAAACTCAGGTTTTACAAGAAAAAATAGAAGCTTTTCACAAATCAAAACAAGAATTGAAAATTGTTAAAAATACTTTACAACCTCCTCCTGAAATAAAAAATTTCAAAACTGATCTTCTGAAGAAATTGAACAGCTTTTAAAAGAAAAATTAAAAAATATTAATTTTTCTTCCAATATCACTGGAATAAATTTGCAGCCTCAACCTGTTTTATCTGCAAGGCAAGAAGATTTTATTACTCATAATGTTTCATAGAATGATTTTTTAAACAAAATCAATACTAAATGGGCTGATAAACCCATTCAAAGAATGTATTATTACAATAGACCAACCCCCATGGATGTTTTAAATGAAGAAAGAGATCAGATTTTTAACAATAGTTATAGTAGCAAAGAAATTTATGAATGGAATATTGATGGTTTTAATGATAAATAAATTTTTACTACTGTTCATAGAATGTTGATGTATAGTACTATTTGTAAGATTAATAAGAATCAAGACAGAGATATTGCAGCTATGATAGTAGCTGGTTTCACTGGCCAATTAAAAGGTTGGTGGGATAATTTTTTAACCCAAGAACAAAAGATTATGATTATGAATACTACTAGTGTTCATAAGATTGAAGGGCAATTAGCCTATCAAACTGTTGATTCTACTAGTTCTTCTCAAGTACAACAAAATGCTGTTTATACTTTAGTCACTACCATGGTAGAACATTTTTGTGGTAGGTGGACAGATGAGGCAGAGACTATTAGAACAACATTACAGAATCTACGTTGTAGACAATTATCTGATTTTAGATGGTATAAAGATGTATTTTTGAGTCGTGTTATGGAATTGCATGATTGTAGTCATGAACATTGGAAGTCTAAGTTTATTGATGGTTTACCTTCGATTTTTGCTGAAAGAGTCAGAAAGCATTTACGTGGTACTAATAATAAAATTCCTTATGATTCTCTTACCTATGGAAAGATTATTAGTGTTTGCACACAAGAAGGTTTAGCTGTTTGTAATGATATTAAAATGAATTATCATATCAAAAAGAATAGATTAAATGAAAGGAAGCAATTAGGAGAATTTTGTGATCAATTTGCTTTTGACATCCCTGACTCTTCAAAAAGAAAAAAAAAAGATTTCTAGTTCTAAAGATGATAGAAAAAGAAAGTATAAGAAAAAGTTTAAATCTCGTGATAAAACATATTGGGAAAAATAAGATAAGAAGACTTATAAAAAGAAAGGTAAGAAAGATTACAAAAAACGGATTAAATGTCATAAATGTGGTAAATTTGGTCATTATGCAAATGAGTGTAAAACTCAGGAAAAGATTAAGAATTTAGATTTAGATGAAAAAATAAAAGATTCTTTGTGTAAGATATTACTAAATTCTAATTTTAGTACTGAAGTATCTAATTTTTCCTCTAATGATTATAGTTGTGATGAAGATATAAGGATTTTACATGATGAAGATTTATATTTTGATTCTGATCGATCTTTTTCGGAAGACGAATGTGCTTGTAAGAAAAATGATAGTTTGTATGATTTAATTTCTAATTTTTAAGATATGAATGTGAATATGATCAATAACGAGAAAATAATAATAATTTTAAAAACTATAGAAGATAAAGATTTGAGGAATAAAATTTTGGATACTGTTTTAACTGATGATTTCAATGATGATTTCAGAAGTAATAAGCAAGATAATATATTTTCTTCTTCTAATTTTATCTTGAAACAGCCTGATTATTATTCGACTACTGAATTTAAAAGGAATTTAACTCAAAGGAATTTTTCAGAAAAAGAAATTACTGTTTCTGATTTAAAACAAGAACTCCTTAATTTAAAGGAAGAAATTTAATTATTTAAAAAATCAGTCTAAAATTCATGATAGAAGAATTTCTAGTTTGGAAGATAATAGGACTTTTGATTTACATTTACAGGTAAATAAGACTGAAGCTGAGATTTCTAAAGTAAATGAGACTGAGATTCCTAAACTTGGTAGTGGTGAAAACACTAGCCAAGATTCTGCAAAAAATTTAGATATTACAAAAAAAATTTTTTTGACAAATATCCTCAGTGAGGATAAAAATGATTTTTTTTACAAAAAATAAGTATTATTACATCACAGAAATTTTATACTAAAATTACTTTACAGATTGACTATAATTTTAGAAAAGAATTTATTGCCTTATTTGACAGTGGTGCAGATGTAAATTGTGTTCAGGAAGGACTTATTCCTTCTAGATATTTTCATAAAACAACTCATTGTTTAAGATCAGCCAATGGTAGTCGAATGAAATTGAATTATAAACTACCACAAGCCTTTTTATGTAACAATGGAATTTGTTTGCCACAAAGTTTTATGATTGTAGAAGATATTTCTTGTCCAATTATTTTAGGTGTTCCATTCATGCATGCAATGTTTCCTTTAAAATGGTGGGATCATACTAAAATAGTAGGAACTTATAAAAATACCGATTTCCAATAGGATTTTATTACTAAACCTTTTACAAAATTCATAAACCAGATTGTTCAGAAATTGATTTTAAAAAATCAACAAGTTAATTTTATAAAACAGGAAATTACTCTTTTAGAAATAGATATTTTGCTGAAAAACCCTAAATTACAGGAAAAAATTGATTTATTAAAAGATCAGTTTACTACTAATATTTGTGATGATCATCCTAGTGCTTTTGGGATAGAAAAAACATGTAGTGACATTACCTTATGAAGATTGTTTTAATGAAAGAAGTATTCCTACTAAAGCAAGGCCTTGCCAAATGAATTCTGCTTATTTAGATCTATGCAAAACTGAGATTGATAATTTACCAAATAAGAATTTAATAAGACAATCCAGTTCTGCTTGGTCATGTACTGCTTTTTATGTTAATAAACATGCAGAACAAGAAAGAGGTGTACCAAGATTAGTTATAAATTATAGACCTCTTAATAAAGTTCTAAAATGGATCAGGTATCCTATTCCCAACAAAAAATATTTATTGAATAGATTACATGATGCAATAATTTTTTTCTAAATTTGATTTAAAATCAGGATATTGGCAGATACAGATTGCTGAACAAGACAGATATAAGACTGCTTTCAATGTTCCAATAGGACAATTTGAGTGGAATGTTATGCCATTTGGATTAAAAAATGCTCCATCAGAATTCCAAAAGATTATGAATAATATATTTATTCCTTTTACAGATTTTATTATTGTTTACATTGATTATATTCTGGTATTCTCTAAAAATATTGAATTACATTTTAAACATTTAGAATTATTTCAGAAAATAGTTATTCAAAATGAATTGGTTATTTCTAAACCTAAAATGTGTCTTTTCCAAAGTAAATTAGATTTCTTGGTCATAACATTGGAAAAGGAGCTATTACACCTATTAATAGAACTATTGAATTTTCATCAAAATTTTCTGATATTATAACCGATAAAACTCAATTACAAAGATTTTTAGGTAGTCTAAATTATATTTCCCTATTTATAAAGGATTTATCAAAAGATACTGCTATTTTATATGATAGATTAAAAAAGAACCCTCCTGCTTGGAATAATTCACATACTGAAGCGGTAAAAAAGATTAAATTTAAAGTAAAAGAACTTCCGTGTTTAACTCTAGCAAACCCAAATTGGAAAAAGACTGTAGAAACTGATGCATCAGAAATAGGTTATGCTGGCATCCTGACTCAATACTCCCGTGTCGAGAAAAAAGATTTTATTATACAATTTTATTCAGGTAAATGGAGTGATAGCCAAAAGAATTATGCAACAGTGGCAAAAGAAATTTTAGCCATTGTTAAATGTGTTTTAAAGTTCCAAACAGTTTTATATAATCAAAAGTTTTTAATTAAGACAGATTGTCAAGCTGCTAAATTTATATTTAACAAAGATTTTAAACATAATGTGTCTAAACAAATGTTTGCACGTTGGCAAGCCTTATTAGCTCCATTTGATTTTGAAATAGAATATAAAAAAGGGATTGACAATAGTTTGCCAGATTTTCTTACTAGAGAATATTTAGCTAATACTTGATTTCCAGTTTTGCAAAATGAGGCCAAGCTGGCCAAGAGCCTCTTCAGGGAGAGGCAGAGGATTTACTCCAAACAGATTCCAGACATTGGAAAATATTGCTGCTCAAAATGGATTTCTTGATGAAGGATCCTCATCTAGTACTAGACCTTCATTTGCAGATTATCAAAAATATTTAGATTTCATTGCCAGCAATGCTGGAACTACTAGGGGTAGCAATGCTACTATTAAACCCACCTCTGTTGAGGATCAGAATAAAGATTATGAACATGATAATTAAGATTCTTATGCCGTAATAACAGGCAAAACAGATAATGAGATTTTTGAAACAAATTCCACAAAAGAGATTATATTGTATGTGGATCACAAAGATTTTCATTGGAAACATAATCCTTGGATTGTCATGAAAAGATATTTAAATAATGCATTATTTCCAATGCAAACTTATAAAACTAGATTACATTTTGAGATGATTTTAACATCTACAGGGTCTGTTGAGATTGCACATAATAATAATGGTGGCCCTAATAAATCATATTTTTCCTTTTCAAAAATGATTATTAAAAGAATTATTTTACCAGAAGAATGGGGTTTAGTACTTTAAAAGATTGTCAATATGTACATCCAGTACAAAAGATTTCTATCAACTATAATTATTGGGATTATGTTGATGCATTTTCTAAAACTTTATTTTATGAAAATGATGATCATAAGCATTCCTGGTTTATCAAGATATGTGCTCAAGTCTTTAAAAGCACTCAGATTCCAAAATGGTTTATCAAATGGTGGTCTTTTTTCGGACCTTCTCAGGGAATATTACCACCACAATTTAGAGATTTATACAGTAGATGGGTTGAAGTTTCTCCAAAAATTGATGAATTAGACAGAGAAGACAGACTTTATCCCATGACACCTTTTATGAACTTCTTTATGGAATTTTCTATTCCATGGATTTTCGGATGGACTATTGAAGTGGGAATTGATTTAGATGATATGCCTTGTTTATACCGGAAATTTCATACAAAATTTTGGCCTAAATTGATTTCCAAAGGACCTGAAGGAAAATTAATTGGACAAGAATTATTAGATACTATACAGATTGCAGTTACTAAATATGGCAAGAATTCTCCAGAAGATCCAATAATAGAAGAAAGTCATTTTGCTAAAATTACTAAGAAAATTCAGATTAAAAAGGGCGGATTATTATCCCAAGAAGAATTAATTGCAATTTATATGGAAAAAATAAGATATCCAAAGGCAGATTGTCAGTGATGATATTTCAATGGGAGATAATAATTTTGAAGATTCCCAGAGCATCAACAGCATAGCTTCAGAAGATTTACCAGAGATTATCAAAAAAGCAGAAGAGGAGATTTTGCAGTTCAAAAAATAAAGAAGCCACTCAGAAAAAGAACAGATTCCTTGGAAAAGATGGCCATAATCAACAGATTTTCTTTAGATAGGATTACTTTGTACTGTGCACTTTTTGACTTTTGTATTTCTTGTCGGGCACTGTGCACTTTTACTATGCATAATATTTTCTATATAAGGGGCATAGATTTCATTTAGAGAGGCAGGCTTTTCAGAAACCCCTCTCTCTCTCTCTAATATTTCTCTCCCTTTTTTCTATCTTTGTAACTCCGTTGTAATATATTTGTGAATAAATAAAATCAAGAGTTCTGCAAATTTAGCCAGGTATTACTTTACTTTCTGTTCATATTTCAATATTTTGTGTTATATCGATAGCCCAATGATGGGCTAAGTTCTTAAGTGTTGAATAATAACTGACATGGTTTGAGAGGTCTTGAAAGGTGATGACTCTAAAATAAGAGCTTTGCCTTGAAGGGGTTAAGGTTTTAGCATGGTTTTGAGTTTAAATAATTTTATAGCAAACTAAGCTTAAATCATGGCGTTGGTAAGCCCTAAAAGGGGTGTTCCCGACATGGTTAGCGATGAATTATATCGGGTATAAACCTCGTGATTCCGTTGGTAAGTCCTGTATGGCAGGTTGAATCGCCTATGGATGTTCCCGGTTGGGTTTATAACGAATAATTCGAGGTTTGCATAAAAACAATTGAACTTAATAAATCCAGGCTTTGTAAAAGTCCTACAGCCCTAAAAAGATCCTGCTATACATACATATACATACACACACACACACACACACACACACACACACACACACACACACACATATATATATATATATATATATATATATATATATATATATATATAGTGTTGCGGCGTGCAGCCCGATCCATAGGTATATAATTCTCACAACTAGGCCCTCGGCCTCTCTCAGTCATTAAACTTACTATGAGACTCTCAGTTTATCTCATTCATCAATCTTACAACCAGACTATTAGTCTATCTCAGTCATCATCTCACGATCACTCGGACCATCAGTAAAACAGGGGACTCAACCCAAAATAATTTCCATATTTTTTTAAGAATATAGTGATAAAGCCAGATTCGAGTAATAAACTGGTAAAACATGTCTGAGGATATGCGTTCAAACAAATAGAGTGAGGAAAGAAAATGAAAATGCCCCTAAGAGTCTCAACAAGTCGGTGCAAGACCCCAAACATGGCATACAATCCAAAATATAATAACATCAAACAATTAATTATCAAATACACATTAAAATAATTATTCGGGATGGACTAGGTCACAATCCCCAGTGGTGCTCTACCCCACGCTCGTCATCTAGCGTGTAAGTTACCTTAAAGTAATACAATGATGTGTAATCCGGGATTTTAAACCCTCAAAACAGTTTTTACAATCATTACTTACCTCGAACTAGCTCGAAAAGCTACTCTACAACATGCTTGCCTCTCGACCCAACTTTCAAGTGCTCCAAATCTACCAAGTTCAGATTTTTATCATCAAATTATGCTAAATGAATGAATTCCAATTGAAAAATATCGATTTTAAATACAAAACCCGAAATCAATCAAAACCCGACCCCCTGGCCCGCCTTCCGGAACTGGACAAACTTTATACCAAAATGTTCTTCATCATCTCACGAGTCCGTAGATATAAAGAACTCAAAAATTGGAGTTTGTTTGACCCCTCAAATCATCCCTAGAATATCTTATAATCTCAAGGCCTAACTCCATATTTTTCTACAGATTTTCATGTCTAAATCCATGTAAGATCATATATTTAACTCAAAAATAGGAAGAAATCACTTACCTAGTGTTTCTTGGTGAAAATCCCTCCTTGAGCTCTCCAAAATTGTCCAAGCCAAATGATAGGAATGAAAGAAATGGGCTAAAATTCGTGTTTAAAACAATCTGCCCAAGCTTCATTGAGTTGTACCTTGCGCTATGCAGGTTGTACATCTTCTTAACATTTCTCATGTTGTATACCTCCTGTTAAAACACTCATAACTCCTTGTGAAAATATCCAAATGACAAACGGTTTGAAGATTTAGAAACTAGACTCAAATATCTTTTATTTGATAGGTTGTACACCATATAACTCTTTATATAGTCTGAGATATGAGCTTCTAAAATGCATTAAAAATTTATGTCGAAACTACTCCACTAGTCATTTTCGATTTATCATTACTTTCTGATAGAATATCCAAATCATAAATGGTTTATCTTTCTGAAAACTAGAATGTAAGGGATACAACTTTTATGTTTAGTAATTTTTTTTATTCCTTATAGATTGCAAGATATGAACTTCCAAACTGGACTCCTTGCACCAGAAAATTTCTGGTGCACAGCTGAAGCTCCAAAAAGATCTGCAACTTTTCCAAAGATGAAATAGTCCGTTTAACCACCTGAAACTCACCTGAGGACACTGGGACCTCCATCAAACATTCAAACAAATCCCATAATATTATTCAAATTTGTTCCAACCTTCGGAACGCTTAAAACAACATTACAACACCAAATTCGCATCATATTGAAGCCTAAGAATTTCAAAATCTTCTAAATTACTCTTTTGATAAAAAACCCCCAACCAAACCACGTCCGAATGACATAAAATTTTGCACACACGTCCCAAATGACACAACAAAACTACTGCAACTCTCAAAATTACATTCCGACCTCTATACCAACATTTCACCTATCAACCGGAAAACGTCGAAATCTCAATTTCGCCAATTCAAGCCTAAACCTTACACGGACGTCAAAATACATTCCGATCATGCTCCTAGG
Organism: Nicotiana benthamiana; assembly: GCA_034376525.1. NCBI lineage: Eukaryota > Viridiplantae > Streptophyta > Magnoliopsida > Solanales > Solanaceae > Nicotiana > Nicotiana benthamiana. The sequence goes on along the minus strand of CM067337.1, from coordinate 48,618,861 downwards.
TCCCAAATCACTTAACAGAGCTAACCAAATCATAAAAATTCCGATCCAAGATCATATACAATCAAGTCAAATCTTGGTCAAACCTTTCAAATTTAAAGCTTCAACCTAAGAATTATTATTCCAAATTCGTTCCGATTTCCCTGAAAACCAAAACCAACAATCTACATCAGACATAATACATAGCACGAGTCAAGTCATGCCCGAGAACTAGCGATCAAAGTGCAAATGCTCAAAACGACCGATCAGGTCGTTACATCCTCTCCCACTTAAACACACGTTCATACCTCGAACGTACCCGGAGTTGTTCTAAAAGCAAACCAATTGCTGACTAACCTTACCATACACATACTCGGAGGTGATCCCACGTCACCCTATCTCACATAGGTTCAATAACACAATATTACTAAAATTTCACAGTCCATCATAGTCTATACACCATAGAACCACATTTTTGCTTCTAAAATCCTCAATACGATCAGAATCTAACATTTATACTGTGAATAAACCCAAACAAGCTGTAACAAACCATATCTATTATCCTAGGCACAATCACATGATATACCACATAACTCAAACACTCGCAGCAATAACTTCTAATCACAGTAGCTGCACATAACAACCGAATACCGATAGAAAACCTTTTAACAACTAAATCCCATTCTAACACTTCCATATACTGTCAATGCTAAATGAAACACGCAATAAACCATAACCATTTCTCAGATTAGCCATTCATAAGGCTACTTCTCCTTTGGCAAGGACCATAGTATATTTTTGAGCCGAACCTCGATATTTAACCATCAAACATGCGGAAATCGAATCTGTTTGTATTCATTAAAGACCCAAATGATATCATCTAATCCAAAACAATTACTCTTATGACATGACACGCCAAAACAGGCTAAGCCACAACTTGCGCAGTCCGCACACCAATAAGCAACAATCCGAACATACTCATATCATGAAACTCACTCAAATGAAAGAGTTGTACCTCAAACTTACCAGTACCATCACAACACATGGCAAAGAAACAATCTCACATCCTAAAAATAGAATGCATAATCTAACTCGCTAGGTCATACCTTCACATAGCTTCGCGGCAATACATGATCCTATCCAAACAGAACTCCATATGAAACATCTCAAGTCACAATGCTCGAAATCGACAACCATGCACATTTTGATGTCTGGAACTAAAGTAAATCATCACATCCACGGTGAAGCAAATAACATACACCACGCAAACCCAAAAGGACAAAACTGTTATGTCATTCGCTAGGCAACACCGAATTACTATTTCCGCTCTCTCAATAACAATCGACCCCACACATCCCTCAATAATACAATTCGAAGTCGACAAAACCGTCTTGATGATGGACACATATCCATATAGGTTTACTAATGGACCACACTTCATCTCTAGCTACCCACAACAAATAAATGATCATTCAAAGGTTCACAATGACTGAATCATAACATATACTAACATCTGACTAACTTACACACATTTTGCCATCCACAACACTAGCTAACATGTATGGGAACTTCCAGCCTCCAAGTCCATTAAACACACGAATTACCATATCTGATCCCAATTCCGCCACTCGCATATATAACTCACCTCGAGTACTCAATCATTTCACGAGAGATAATCTAAGATTCTTCTAACATGACGTGCTAAAATACTACCAAAGTACCATCAACTTATCACATTGCCTCTTCCTGGAACATATACCCTCGTCAAATCACCTCAATTAGCATTACCATTTCCTTAATCATTTGAAGATCATTTCTCCAATTATCTGAAATTGCCTGCGCTACCTATGACCTTCCATTCAAATCTGAACCATGGCCTTACACATGCAAATCTCAATCTGACACAACATACTGCATAAATCGTACCACTCTAGGATAACCGCGAGAGATTCATATCCCTTTCGAGCCACAAACATCTACGTACTCAACTATCAAGAACTTTCTGTTGGTCCCCTCTAGAAGAAAATCACTATGCATCCCATGCTCCTCACGCCAATATGAAAAACATACCTTTCTAATTATGATGGAAACCATCTAGAAATCTCCAAGAATTACCGCTAAACACCTGTAGAAACTCATTATCTCGTAAGCATCCGAAGAGTTAATCATATCCTTACCATACCAAATCGGCCTACTACCAAGCTATCATATCTATCTGAATTCCCTTCTGATTTACCTTCAACTCAATACTCCTTCTTGCTGTAACATCACAAGTCTTCAACCCAGACTTACCACATGGAACCCAAGCATAAAACCATACTGTCTAAGGCTCATAAGCCGCCGAATACTTTCTAAGATATTCCCACGAGCACCATGATCAAAATACTTTACTATGAAGAGACTTCCTACAAATCTAAATCTGTTTCCTTTACTTTCCTAATACTGAAACATAGAATCCCATAATTAACATAGAAATACCACAAGTCTCGAACCCTTTCAAAGAAAACTCAGTTTTTTCTAACCACATATACAACTTTGAGATACCCAACGGTTACATGTAGAATCTTAAACAGCTTAGAACCCTTCTCGACAGTCATTCACTCTATTCAAACTGCAATTAAAATCAACAAAACTGAATAACCAGTGCCTCATTGGCACTTCTAACACTACAACATATAACCCTACCTTAGTCAAAATATTTCCTTTATTCAAGCCATCCTCGGGCTCAATCTCCTCAAACCAGAACTGATTCACCAGCACGTCTCAAACCGGAACCAACATAGACATAATATGCAATCATCTAATCAATAGCAATCTCCCCTATTTGGCTCAAAGCCATAGATCAAAACACACACAATAAATAACTCATAACGCATATACTTTATTTTTGCCATAATACCATATTGATATTAACTCAATCCTTCATAAGATCGTGGAACACAGACCATTGGTACTTTATATCTTCTACAAATCTCGCATTCACCATTGTAGCAGCTAAATCCACTTCCTTGAAAGACCCAAAATTTAAATTCCAACACGTATATTTCACTTGTAAATGAGATCATCTAACAGACAACATAAGGACTACACCACTTAAGAACACTCCACAGGAGGTAACCCACCTGCTTCGCCCCAATCTAACATTTCTGTATACCTTCCATCGTCATACACAAATCACAGTCACTTAGTCTTCCTGACTCTGAACTAATACAACAACATGAAATTTACTTCACTCCCAACTAGGAGACATGAAAAGATTCTTCCCGCACCCATAACTCGAGGCTACACATCCAATCACCATGGAAATAAAACACTTAATAGTTCATCTATCATCCAGCATATCCTTCTCATCATTTCCAAATCATATGAATACACCTCGCAGTCATAACATACTCATCACGTAGCTATCCAGCTGTCGCTTCTACTAATATGGAAAATACCGAACATATAAGTTCAAAAACACTTGCTCACACAATCTGCACCTCAGTGCTCAAGCCGTAGGCGAAGATCCGACCTCAAGTCCCCCAGACTGGCCCGAACATCAAGCTCACAGAGATCATATCTCGCCCCCTGATCAGGGAATCACAAGTTATCAAGGCACATCTGATATTGAGCGCTCAAGTGCGCATACGAACGCATGGAAAGAATTCAACAGTTACTTTTCAAGCTAAATCAGGGACGCACAATAATAATTCAAGAATGTGAAGTTTTTCCTAAAGGGTCCGTAGACTCTCGAGGATAAATACAGATATCTCCATACCCATCCGCGAGACTATACTAAACCTGCTCATGACTCGTGAGACCTATGTAACCTAGGTTCTGATACCAACTTGTCACGACCCCAAACTAGCCCGGCCGTGATGGCGCCTCCCATGAAGACAAGGCAAGCCGACACAATACTCACATTAACCCTTTAATCATTAAGGGTCATTTTTAAACCTTAATTAAATAAGATTCATAATATAAGTCTACATGAATAGTGCAGTAATAATATACAAGCCTGAGGCTGTAATGTGGCCCGGTTCCGGGTCTATTTGTGCCTGGCGTGCTGGGTCTCACGGTTCCGATTCTGGCGTGCCGGGTCTGGTGGTTCTGGCGGTTCCGGGTCTGGCGGTTCTCTAGGTTGGGACCAGCCCGTGACGGGTCTAAGAACCATGCGGTCCTGGGTCTGGTGGTTTCGGGTCTGGCGGGTCTGACGGGGTTTTTTTTAAGTCAATATCTTGTATTGTAGTAATTAGTATAGTGTAGAATATATTTTATATGGTGTACTAAGTTATTAGTATAGTATATATTGTGTTGTAGTAATTAGTATATATAGTATATTATGTATATATTGTGTTGTAGTAATTAGTATATATTGTATGTTATGTATATATGGATATATGTTATGTATATAATGTGTTGTAGTAAATTAGTAATTAGTATATATTGTATGTTATGTATAATATTGTATTGTAGTAATTAGTATATATTGTATATTATGTATATAGTGTGTTGTAGTAAGTAGTATATATTGTATATAATGTATATAAAAGAATGTTGTAATTAGTATATTGTGTTGTATGTTATATATTGTATGTTATATAAATATTCAAGGATTGATATCGAAGTAAAGATAAAAGAAATATTGAGAAAAAAGATATTCAAGGATATGATAAAGAGCATATTTATTGACCAAAATGGCATATCTTTCTTAGTCTTCCTTCCCCCAATGGAATGAGCACAACAAGGTACTAATACCACCATTAAAAGGAAAAAAACTAAAAAAGACGTGCCAATGTACAAGTTACATCATAATTTATGTTGTAATTCTAACAAATCTCATAAATCCGTCAAGGTTGGGAGGAGGTTGTGTTGGCGGTGGTGGAAATGAAGCTTGTTCATCACCACTTCCGGGTGAAGTCGCTTCCTCAGCAAGTTCTGCTATCATTTCTTCATATGCCTCATCTATTGCCGGTTGTGATTCTGCTATGCCAAAGTTCCTTCTTTCTGCGCGGATCCAATCTCTAAAAAGCACTGATTTTTCCAAGCTCTCCCGCATCGACGCTCTGTGATCACCGATTTGTAGTCTTGCTTGACTGAAAGCGCTCTCCGATGCAACAGTTGACGCTTGAATTGACAGAACATCCCGAGCCATCCTTGCAAGAACGGGAAAATGCTTTTCCCTTGACTTCCACCATTCCAAAAGGTCGAAAGAGCCGTCTGGATTCTCCTTTTCTAGTACCTGTGACAAGTAAACTTGAAGCTTAGTTAGATGGGAAATTTCATCAAAATTATCACCTTGAGAACCCCTGAACTCCGTCCACGATTTAAGAGCTGTTAAGCCAGCAGCTCTTTTAGACGATTGTGATGTAGACGAAGTAGGGGTTGGAATATTTGGCCTAGCATGCTCTAACGCCTGTTTATAAGCATTATAAACAGTTTGAGCATTAATTTATTTGATGCTTTCGCATCAGCTAGTGTAGCAATTTCGTCTTCTGAAACATCTAAAGCTCTATAAATATTAGAATACCAAAAGTGAGGACCTCCTAATTTCACTGTTGGATTTAACATAGTAGCTACACCAAAAATAGGAGGGATTGGAAAAAAATATTTTTTAAACTTTTGGTTCATTTCATTTATTGCAAGTTCATAATATCCCCACCCTCGCTAAAATCAACAAACAAATCAGCAAGTGCGGCAATATAAACTAAACAGTTAGAAATAGTCGAATAATATTGTCCAGAAAAAGCATTTGTAGCCACTTGAAAATGTTCTAAAAAATCTAAAAGAATTTTATTAGTCCAATCTTGGGTAGTTAGCATTTCATCATCATCCTCACCACCTACACGAGAATTAAACGTAGCACTAATTGGGTTTCTATATTCATACGCTACAACTAAACTTTCGTACATGTAATTCCACCTAGTCGGGCAAGGTTTAGGAACCTTTCTTTCTCTAAGGCCATATTCGTCACATTTTGTAAAATATTCTCTAAGTCTAGTTCTACAGTTTGAATAAAATAGCCAATTAAGAGCCATTCTCACCTTTTCTATTTCTACGTTTAATATTCGCATACCATCACCAACAATTAAATGATAAATATGACAAATACATCTAACATGGAAAATATTACTAAATCCAGGATTAAGGGTTTGTGTTAGCATGCCTATTGCACTAGTGTTGCTAGACGCATTATCCATAGAAATTGCCATTATTTTATCACTAAAGCAAAAATATCTACATATATCTGAAACAGTGTTAGCTATAAACCTACCCGTGTGCCGTGAATAAGTTATTGTATATGCAATTATGCGTTTTTGCATTGTCCATTCTTCATCTATCCAATGACATGTTACAGTTAGATAATCACAGTCATTTCCACTTCTACCAATATCAGTTGTAATAGAAATACGATTAGGTATATGAGTAAATAAATAGCGCAAATATTGTTCATATTCATGCTTGAATTTATAAATATCGGCCTTAACTGTTGCGCGAGGCCAACCTTTATAAGTAGGATTAAAGACTCTTCTAATATAATGAATCCAATTAGGATTAGAATCAAAAGTATACGGCAAGCACATATTAGTAATCATTTTCGCTAATTCTTCACGATCCTTATTTGGATCGTAATATAAGATACCTCCGGTGACAGTGTTTATTCCTGGTTGAACTAGATTTGAACCAGTACTTGGGTTAACTTGAGAATCTACACTTGTCCCCCCGCTCTTGCTGCGCTTTCATTTGCAAAAATCTAGCCTTATCTCTAGGGTGTAATTTTATATGCTTAGTCAAACTACCAACCTCGCTACGATCTCCAGTATACCTATGAACAAGTAATTTCCCACAAGTTTTACACTTAGCCTTATTTTGTTCTCTTACTTGAGTAAAAAAATGCCAAACTAATGATGTTTCTGTACGCTTGGGAGGTTGTCTACTAAAAGTGGGAGTTTGTACAGGTGGGTGTGCCGGTTCATTACCTAAGTTATGAGCAGGACTAGTAGGTGTATCATCTAAATCTGGTGCTTGGGTTTCATCATCATCCTCATTTTCCTCTAAGTTAGGTTCATTAGGATAAAGAGCATTTATAATATCATTATCTAATCTATCACCTACTGCAACATCATGTAGAAATTCACTATTGGTAAATTGAAAACAAGGGTGATCACTATCAAGGATTACGAAGGGCGGATTAGGACATCTAGGTTGGCTACTACTTTCAACTTGCTTATCTTTTTTAGGTCGGGGAGCCGGGGGAAGGGTAGTATTTTGGCCACTACTTTCACCGGTTTTACCTTTTCCTTTACCGAACATTTTTTTCAACGAAAATGCCATACTAATTAGAATTATGCAAACTAAAAACACAAAAATATACTATTAGCACGTAAGAGTTGAAACGAGTTTACCGGATTGCCGAACAACTTCTTGAAAATTGAAAATCGTTGAACTTGAACACTTGAAAACTTCAATTCAATAACTTCACAATTTTTCACGAATTTTCAACAATAAATTAAGCACTTGTACTAGAAAGATTGATAGAGAGCTTGAGAGAGATTGAGAGATATTGATGAATTGGTGAATAAAAATGAAAGAATGAGGTGGTATTTATAGTTGAGAAATGGGAAAAAGTGTAATTATATAAAATTTTGGGTTAAACTAAAGTTTGGGGGCCAATTGGCTATTTTTTAAACTTCCAAACGACTACTTTTTGCAAAGAGCCGTTACTGAAATTTTAAAAAAAAAATCTTTTTTTTTAAAAAAAAATATCTGTTGGACCCACCAGAACCAGACCGGAACCGCCAGAACCGGTCCAGAACCGCCAGCGGTCCCGGGTCTGGCGGTTCCGGAGAATGGAACCGGCCCGTCACGGGTCTTTAGAACTGGTAGAATCGGAACCGCCGGAACCGGCCCATCGGAACCGGTAGAACCGGCAGGGACGCGGTCCCGGTTCGGTTCCGGTTCGGAACCGCCACACAATACAGCCTTATGTAAGCTTGACATTGGGGTGTCACTTACCATAAGCATCTATTAAGGTCTAAATACAACAACAGTAAAAAAATGTACTAAGTACGAAAATGAAAGTGAGTAGGAAGAAGCAGTGCTGCGAACGTCGTGCAACCACCTTGTTGTCCCTAATTACTCCGCATCTAAGCAACCAACACCCGCTACCCGGTTCTAAAATACTTGAATCTGCACACGAGGTGCATGGAGTAATGTGAGTACTCCAACTAGTAAGTAATAAAAGTAAATAAAGATTGAGCAGTAGGAAACAATGAATCCATATTTACGTTAGGCTCAATAAGCACAACAAACTTTCAAATCATAATACGATTCAATCTTCCTATTTCAAATCTAGCTTTTAGTAAAATCATTTGAAATACCTTCCAGTAGTCTCAGTAGGGGTACAATACCATTTAAAATAATAAAAGAGATTAAAATCATAATCGGCCCCTCGGGTAAAATATAGTTCGTAAAACAGCCATTCGGGCAAAATAGTAATCATATATAGTTCATAACTTGAAACCCTTAGTGGAAATAATGCCAACTCAGTGATTCAATTCTAAACATCCCATAAATTGTAGCTTGAATGGAAGTTGTTTTAAAAATATTTATCTTACATTTTCAACAGAGAGTTAGTATAAAGATGAATGAAATCAGTCATCAAACGAACATATTCAATAGAAATTCACTCTAAAGCGAAGTAAAAATCAATAAGTTCATAATCAGTCCCTTTGGCAAACATCACCCATGTGCATATATGTATCTATCGCCCCTCTGGCTAACCTCTCAGTCACTTGTGACTCAATTCTTACTAATCAGTACTCACACTCAACACAAACACTCAGTAGGTACCATATAGTAACCATTGTAGCGTGCAACCCGATCCATATATCACTGCGGCGTGCAGCCCGATCCATATATCTCGTTGATGGCGCTCACTGGAGGTGTGCAGACTCTGGTGGGGCTCTTACAACCAAAGCACTATATCGCTGCGGCGTGCAACCCGATCCAACATATCGCTGCGACATGCAGCCCGATTCATATACATATACACATACATATAGATACATATACATACATATACAATACACACACACACACACACACACACACACACACACACACACACACACACATATATATATATATATATATATATATATATATATATATATTGCTGCGATGTGCAACCCTATCCACAGGTATATAATTCTCACAACTAGAACCTCTGTTTATCTCAGTCATCATCTCACGATCACTCGGACCATAAGTAAAACAGGGGACTCGGCCCAAAATAGTTTTCACATTTTTTTAATAATATAGTGATAAAACCAGATTTGAGTAATAAACAAATGAAATATGATTGAGGATATTCTTTCAAACAAATACAATGAGGAAAGATAGTGAAAATGTACCTAAGGGTCTCAACAAGTCAACGCAAGGCCCCAAACATGGAATAACATCAAACAATTAACTATTAGTACGCATTAAAATAATCGTTCGGGATGGACTAGGTCGCAATCCCCAGTGGTGCTCTACCCCACGCTCGTCATCTAGCATGTAAGTCCCCTCAAAGTAACACAGGCTGTGTAATCCGAGGTTTCAAACCCTCAGGACAGTATTTACAATCATTACTTACCTCGAACTAGCTCGAAAAGCTACTCTACAACACGCTAGCCTCTCGACCCAACTTATGAGTGGTCCAAATCTAACAAGTTCAGGTTTTTATCATCAAATTATGCTAAATGAATGAATTCCAATTGAAAAATATCGATTTTAAACACAAAATCCGAAATCAATCAAAACCGACCCCTGGGACCGCATTCAAGAATTGTACAAACTTTATACCAAAATATTCTTTATCATCTCACAAGTCCGGACATATAAAGAACTCAAAAATCAGAGTTCGTTTGACCCCTCAAATCATCCCTATAATGTCTTATAATCTCAAGCGCTAATTCCACCTTTTTGACTGATTATATGTCTAAATTCATGTAAGACCACATATTTAACTCAAAATAGGAAGAAATCACTTACCTAGTGTTCTTGGTAAAAATCCCTCCTTGAGCTCTCCAAAATCGTCCAAGCCAAATGAAAGGAATGAATGAAATGGGCTAAAATTCGTGTTTAAAACAATCTACCCAAGATTTATCGAGTTGTACCTTGCGAGGTGCAGGTTGTACATCTTTTTACCATTTTCTCCTACTATACACCTTCTATTGAAATGGCCATAACTCCCTGTGAAAAATATCCTAATGACAAACGGGTTGAAGATTTAGAAACTAGAATCGAAGATATTTCATTTGATAGGTTGTTCATCATATAAATCTTTATATAGATATAAGATTAAAGTGCATTAGAAAATTCTGTCAAAACTTCTCCACCAGCCATCTTCGATCCATTATAACTTTTTGATAGAATATCCAAATCATGAATGGTTTAATTTTCTGAAAGTTACAATGCAAGGACTACAAATTTCATATTTTGCAATTCTTCTGATTCCTTATAGATTGCAAGATATGAGCTTTCAAATTGGACTCCTCGCACCAGAAATTTTCTGGTGCACAACTGAAGCTCCAAAAAAATCTGCAACTTTTCCAAAGATGAAATAGTCTGTTTAACTACCCGAAACTCACCCGAGGCCACTTGGACCTCAACTAAACATGCCTACATATCCTATAACATCATTCAAACTTGTTCCAACCTTCAGAACACTCAAAACAACATCACAACACCAAATTCGCATCGGATTCAAGCCTAAGAATTTTAAAATCTTCTAAATTACTCTTTTGATCAAAAGCACAACCAAACCACGTCCGAATGACATAAAATTTTGTGCGCACATCCCAAATGACACAACAAAACTAATGCGACTATAGAAATTCCATTCCGACCTCTATACAAAAATCTCACCTATCAACCGAAAAACGTCTACATCAGACATAATACATAACACGAGGCAAGTCATGCCCGAAAACTAGCAATCAAAGTGCGAAAGCTCAAAACGACCGGTCGGGTCATTACACATTGTTAGATTCACTTTAACTCCAGCAGAGTTTGTAAGATATATACAACCATCTGTATCAGTTGTGTTTCATATATCTCATTGTGAAATTTTGTTAACCACCAGAAGTGGTATATGTATATGACCACCAGAAGTGATAATTTAGGCTTTCTATGGTTACAATTGAAGATAAGCTAGAGAAAATTTCTCTATATTACTTGTATGCCTCGATTTGCTCCTGAAGTAGCATTATCTTAAAAGAGGTTGAAGCATCACACGAGTTGGTGTGATTAATGCATGTTCAGATAATTATGTTCCGTTCCCTGAAGGAAGAGAACTATTGATAAATATTAATCCATTCCCCGAAGTGAATGTGACAATATTAATAACGCTAGTAAATGTGAACGCGCTTTTAATTTAATTATATTTCAATTCATCTCCAGAAGAGGTATATGATTGAGAGAATATATACTCATTTTTCTCATATTTCAAGTTTGCTCCTAACGAGTAACACAACTGAAATTTTCTCCTGAATAAGGAAAATATTATGAAACTCTATCTTTATGTGCTTAAATAAAATAATAAGATATTCAAAGTTATTTTTGAAGTACATTTTCATTCCCTGGAGTGAATGAAGAAGTACCACAACTCACCTCCTGAAGAGGTAGAATAACAAAGGATATAAATCTTGTTTTTGTGATATAAAGATTATTGTCGCACATACCCGTTGTATGTAAAATATCTTGAATAATGTTATTAAATATCATTCTAAGGCAAAAGTATTCTTGTAGAATGCTTTGTACTACAACCACATTAATATGTTATAGTTAGTTATCGAGTTCCATGTGACGACCCAGCCGGTCATCTTTGAAATTTATGCCCCCTTCGCCCATTAACTGCTTTCCCTAATTTTATTTCTGCTATTTTGGTTTTCCGGGACATTTAGTAATAGAATTCGGAGTGCTTTGGAACACTTAGTCCCTAAATGAGAGCTTATATGTTGGAAAATGCTTTGTAATCAGAACAATGTGAAGACGACCTCGGAATGGAAATCCGATGGTTCTGTTAGCTCCGTTACATGATATCGAGGTTGGGAGCATGTTGAGAATGTATTTTGGATGCCCGTAGCTCATTTAGGCTAGAAATGCCGAAATTAGAATTTAAAGTTTCTGGTCTGATAGTGAATTTTTTATCCAAGGGTTGGAACAGGATTCCGAAAGTTGCTGTAGCAGCGTCATGGCATTTGGGACGTGTGTGCAAAATTTCAAGTAAATCGAACATATTTTGGTTAGGTTTTGAATCGAAAGCGAGTTTGGTTAAATTTTAAAGTTCAAACATTGATTAATTTGAGTTTTTGGCATTGTTTTAGGTGGTTTAAGGATGGGTACAAGTATAAGTGATGTTGTGGGATATGTTCTAGGTTTGGTTGAGGTCTCGGGGGCACCAGGTGTGTTTTGGATGCCCAACGGGGCATTTTTGTGTTGTAAAAAGTTGCAGATTTTCCTTCAGATCTGCTGCAGAAAACCCTTCTTTGCGATCGCATCTTCACTCTCGCGATTGCATAGTGCATTCTTGAGGGGACCCAATTTCCTTAAATACGATCTCATAGCTCTTCCTTTCCCCTCTTCGCAATCGTATTGCCCTTCCGCGTTCGTATTGAGTTAACTGAGCCAGTGTCTCAGGCCCAAATTTTTCTTATGCGATCGTGTTGCCAAGGTCACGATTGCGTAGCATGATTTGTTCCTTTGCTGCGCAGGGCCCCTCCGGCGTTCACATAGGCCAATTTTATGGGGCTTCACACTTTACTCTACGTGACCGCATCTCCACTTATGCGATCGCACTGAAGAAAATCCCTAGGCAGATATAAACATTTCAAACGAACCCTTGTTCCATTTTTACAAAAATTCAAGCTAGAGAGCTCGGTTTTGGGAGATTTTTCGAGGGCTTTTTAGAGGCAAATATTGGGTAATGATTCCTTTTTCTTCTATGACTAAAAGCCACTAATATAATCGTGAATTCAACCTTTAATTGTGGATTTTTGAATGAAAATTGGGGTAAATTCTTAGACCTAATTGTGAGGATTTGAAGGGGCATTTGACCTCCGATTTGGGAGATATTTACATGGGTAGACTCGTGATAGTATGAGGTTTTTGAAAATTTTTAAAGTATTTGATTATGAGACGTTTATATGAGGGGCATTTTGGCCATTTTACATTTTTTCGCACCTTAGCTTTAATTTTATTAGTGAAATTAGTTACTTGTGATGTTATTTACAATATGTAATTTGTTTGAATAGATTTGGCCACTCGGCGTCGGATATTCGTGGCAATGGTATTGTTTCTTAGCGATTTTTGTACCGGTTCGAGGTAAGTGACTTATCTAACTTTGTGTGGGGGACCTCTTCCCTTAGGATATCTTTACTGCTGTTTAAATGCCTTGTGAGCGAGGTGACGGGCGTGTACTTATGCAAATTGTTGAAAATTCACTTTACTTGACTTATTTAGACTGTGCTTCTTCACATATGTAATAAAAATGCAATTTCACTTGTGTCAGCTTAGGGAGAACATGTTAGTAACCTATTTGCTGTATTTGATTGAATTGCAATATCCGCCTTTTTGTGAAGCATGCTAGACTTCCAGATTATACTTGTTGTGCGCACTTAGCTTATTTCTGTTAAATGTTGATTTGTTGTGATATGTTTACGATTGTGTCTATGGGACGACACCCCGGGAGTTCCCCTGTTCGTATTTTTTCCGTGATTTAGAAGTGCGGGATACTAAGAGATCCCCGACACATGATTGATTAATTGGCGGATACTAAGAGATCCCCGGTTCAGGATTTATTAACTGGCGGATACTAAGAGATCCCCAGCACAAGACTGATTAACTTAAGGATACTAAGAGATCCTCAGGATACTTGGAGATCCCTTCTGTATATGATGAGGTTACTATGAGATCCTCAGGATACTTGGAGATCCCTTGTGTATGATGGGGATAATAGGAGATCCTCGGGATACTTGGAGATCCCTTGTGTATATGATGGGGAATCTAGGAGATCCTCGGGATACTTGGAGATCCCTTGTGTATATGATGGGGATACTAGGAGATCCTCGGGATACTTGGAGATCCCTTATGTATATGATGAGGATACCAGAAGATCCTCGGGATACCAAGAGATCCCCGATGATAAATAGCCTGTAGTGATCTTTCTTGTATTTGTTGATTTGTATTTATGCATGTTCAATTTTATTTATTGTTTTTGCTAGATACTCGAGATTTACTGTATTTCCTTCTGTCTATTCATTTCATATTTATTTTTATGTTTATCTCAGTAGGGCCTCGACCTTCCTCATCACTACCCCACTGAGATTAGGCATGGTACTTACTGAGTACCGCTGTGGTGTACTCATGATACTCTTCTGCATACTTTTACTGTGCAGATCCAGGTACATCTGAGTAGGCATACTGCCAGTAGCTGTCAGGGAGAATTTTTATAGCCTTGAGGTATACATCTGCTACGTCTGCAGATATGAAAAGTCTCCTTCTCATTCCATCTCTAGTTATTAGTTATATCGCTTTCCCCTCCCTATATTAGACAATTTTGGTGACTAGCGCAGTGTAGGACTCTTCATAGCCTGTGTTGCCCGTGGGATTTCGGGTGTTGGGAAGTTATTTTTCAGAAGTAGTATCCTTAGTGTATGTGCCAAGAGGCGCCGTTAAATATTTCTTATTGTATTAGTGTTTGTTTACTGTTTATTTCGAACAGTTGAATTCCGCAATGTGTTAGGCTTACCTAGTCGCGAAGACAGGGTGCCGTCAGGAAAGGTTCATAATTGGTGAACTAGGGTCGTGACAAGTTGGTATCAGAGCTCTAGGTCCATAGGAGTCACGGGACACATGCCGTTTACTTAGAGTCTCGCTGATCGGTACAGAGACGTTTGTACTTATCTAGGGGAGGCTATGTAACTGTTTAGGAAAAATCTTCACTTCATTGAATTCTTTATCGTGCTATATTTTTGACATCGATTCTAAACTTCTATCT
The DNA here is from genome assembly GCA_034376525.1 of Nicotiana benthamiana. Lineage (NCBI taxonomy): Eukaryota > Viridiplantae > Streptophyta > Magnoliopsida > Solanales > Solanaceae > Nicotiana > Nicotiana benthamiana. The sequence continues at coordinate 48,603,857 of CM067337.1, read as the reverse complement.
TCTACTCTCTCACAAATGGTGAGGACACGCATGACCCGGGACGATCAGGCACCTGCACCCCCTCCTGCAGCCACTAGAGGTAAGGTTTGGGGTAGGATTCGAGGACCGCGCGGGGTGCAGCGAGGGCACCTGCACGAGCAGCCACTGAGGTACCGCCTGCGGATCCATCCAAGACTGAAGCACCTGACGTGCCCACAACCGCCACTACTCTAGCTGTTCAGGAGGCATTGGCGCAGTTTGTGAGCATGTATACTACACTGTCCCAGGCAGGGTTACTTCCACTTCCTGCAGCCACGTCCCAGGCCGGGGGAGGAGCCTAGACTCCCACAGCCCGCACTCTAGAGCAAAGGGTGCATATGGGAGAGATTCCAGATATTATTCCTGTCCAGCCTGCATTACCGGTTCAGCCCGAGGATGGGGCACCTGCTTCAGAGGATGAGCAACGTAGATTGGAGAGGTTCAAGAAGTATGACCCTCCTATTTTCAGTAGATTATCTACCGATGATGCTTTGGGGGTTTTTTGGAGGATTGTCACCGCATTTTTTGCACCATGGGTTATACTGCTTCGAGCGGGGTTTCTTTCGCATCTTTCCAGCTTCGGGGAGCCGCCTATGACTGGTGGAGCACCTTTGAGTTAGACAGTATGGACGAGGCTACCTCCCTGACTTGGACTTAATTTTTAGATATGTTTCAGAGGGAGTTTGTTCCCAGAGCCTCCGAGATGCATGGTGTGTAGAGTTTGAGCATTTGCGCCAGGGCCCTATGACTGTCTCTGAGTATGCCGTCCGCTATGCTAGGTTGGCCAGGTATGCACCTGCTTTGGTGGTTACTATTCGTGAGAGGGTTTACCGGTTTATCAAGGGTCTTATTCCTTCCATCAGGTCTGGCATGGCGCGAGAGTTGGAGATGGATATACCCTATCAGCAGGTAGTGAGCATAGCGAGGAGGATAAAGGGTATGCATGCCATAGAGCAAGAGGAGAGAGAGGCCAAGAGGTCTCGAGAGTCTGCTCATTTCTCTGGTACTCGTACTTCAGGAGTAGGACATCATGGTAGGGGCTATACGGTTCGCCAGTTCACTCAGCTCTTCCTTCACCCAGCAGTACTCCAGCTCCTCCCAGATCTCAGGAGCGTTATTATGCACCTCCGGTTTCCAATGCGCCTTCCCCACGGGGTACTTCCTGGGGCCAGTCTAGCGGGGGTGGGTCCAGTCAGTCACGGTCACCGCGCCCTCCCAGAGCTTGTTGTGTGTGTGGGGTTACCCGCCATGTGGTGAGGGATTGCCCTAGGCTTGGGAGGAGTTCACCTCCACAACAATCTCAGCAGGAGTGTACCCAGCGGGATTCTCAGGCCATTTTTCCAACTCCAGCTTCCACCCCACCTGCCCAGCCAGCCAGAGGCGCATATCAGGGAGATAGAGGTCGCCCTTGACGGAGGGGTCGGGCTAGATTTTATGCCATTCCTGATTGTGCCAAGGCTGTCACCTCCGATTCTGTTATCACATGTATTATATTGGTTAGTCACGGAGAGGCATCAGTTCTCTTCGATCCAGACTCTACTTATTCTTATGTGTTATCTTATTTTGCTCCGCATTTTGGTATAGCGCGAGAGATCTTCAGCTCTCCTGTTTATGTTTCTACTCCCATGGGAGATTCCCTTATTGTGGACCGCGTATATCAGTTATGTTTGTTTACTATTCATGGTTTTAAGACCAGGACAGATCTTTTATCACTAGATATGGTTGATTTTGATATTATCTTAGGCATGGTCTAGTTGTCACCCCAATATGCTATTCTTGATTGTCACGCTAAGACCGTGACAATGGATATGCCAGGTATTCCACGTATTGAGTGGAGTGGTGCTTTGATCACACTCCCAGTAGAGTTATATCTTTTCTTAAGGCTCAGCGTATGGTTGAGAAGGGGTGCGCTGCGTATTTAGCTTATGTGAGAGATTTCAGTGCTGATACCTCTTCGGTTGACTTTGTTCCAGTAGTCCGGGATTTCTCCGATGTGTTTCCAGCTGATCTTCTGGGCATTCCACCCAATCGGGACATTGATTTGGTATTGATTTGTTGCCAGGCACTCAGCCTATATACATTCCTCCTTACCGTATGGCTCCTCTAAGTTGAAGGATCAATTTCAAGGAATTGCTTGATAAGGGTTTTACTTGGCCTAGTGTTTTACCGTAGGGTTCTCCTGTCTTGTTCGTAAAGAAAAAGGATGGTTCTATACGCATATGTATCGATTATCTTCAGTTGAACAAAGTTACAGTGAAGAATCGATATCCTTTGCCTCGTATTAATGATCTATTATATCAGCTTCAGGGCGCACATGTGTTTTCTAAGATTGATTTACGCTCAGGTTATCACGAGCTAAAGATTTGGGAGCCGGATAACCCGAAGATTACTTTCAGGACTCGGTATGGTCATTACGAGTTCCTTGTCATGCCATTTGGGCTGACCAACTCCCCAGCAGGTTATATGCATTTGATGCACAGTGTATTCAGGCCCTATCTCGACTCATTTGTCATTGTTTTCATAGATGATATTCTTGTATACTTCCGGAGTCGGGAAGATCATGAGCAGCACCTGAGGACAGTGCTTCAAACCCTGAGGAAAAATAAATTATGTGCAAAGTTCTCAGAATGTGAGTTTTGGTTGAGTTCTATGGCGTTCCTAGGCCACATGGTATCGAGTGGGGGCCATTCGGGTAGACTCAAAGAAGGTGGAGGCCGTGCAGAGTTGGCCCAGGCCCTCCTCAACTACTGAGATTTGTAGTTTCCTTGGCCTGGCGGGGTATTACCATCGTTTTACGGAGGGGTTCTCATTGATTGCAGCCCCTATGACTAGATTGACCCAGAAGGGTGCTCCTTTTCAGTGGTCAGGCGAGTTTTAGGCGAGCTTCCAAAAGCTGAAGACGGCTTTGACTTCAACCCCTATTCTAATTTTGCCTACTGGTTCGGGGTCCTATACGGTTTATTGTGATGCATCACGAGTTGGACTTGGATCGGTATTGATGTAGGACGGTAGGGTGATTGCCTACGCGTCCATACAATTGAAGATACATGAAAAGAACTATCCTATCCATGACCTTGAGTTAGCTGCTATTGTTCATGCCTTGAAGATCTGGCATCATTATTTGTACGGCGTGCCTTGTGAGATTTATACGGATCATCGGAGTTTACACCACTTGTTCAAGTAGAAAGATCTGAACTTGCGCCATAGGAGATGGTTGGAGCTACTGAAGGATTATGATATTACTATTCTTTATCACCCGGGCAAGGCCAATGTGGTAGCCGATGCCTTGAGTCACCGGGCGCAGAGTTTGGGGAGTTTTGCATATTTACCAGCTTCAGAGAGACCTATGGCGATGGATGTTCAGGCTTTAGCCAGTTAGTTTGTGAGATTGGGCCTTTTGGAGCCCACTCGGGTTCTAGCCTGTGTGGTTTCTCGGTCTTCATTATATGATCGTATCAGGGAGCGGTAGTATGATGACCCTCATTTGCTTGTCCTCAGGGACACAGTTCAGGATGGCAATGCTAGGGATGTGACTATTGGAGATGATGGGGTATTGAGGATGCTGGGTCAGATCTGTGTACCCGATGTTGATGATATTTGGGAGTTGATATTGAGCGAGGCCCATAGCTCGTGGTACTCCATCCATCCGGGTGCTGCGAAGATGTATCAGGATCTGAGGCAACATTATTGGTGGAGGCGGATGAAGAAGGACATAGTAGAGTTTGTAGCTAGATGCCACAATTGTCAGCAGGTAAAGGTTGAGCAGCAGAGACTGGGAGGGTTACTCCAGTAGATGGAGATTCCAGAGTGGAATGGGAGAAGATTACTATAGATTTTGTGACTGGTCTCCCTCTGACAACGAGGAAATTTAATTCTATTTGGGTTGTTATGGATTGGCTGACCAAGTCCGCTCGTTTCATTCTAGTGTGTTCTTCTTACTCAGCGGAGCGATTAGCAGGGATTTATATAAGGGAGATTGTCCGTCTGCACGACATTCCTATTTCTATTATCTCAGACATGGGTTCGGTGTTTACATCATGGTTCTGGAGAGTCATCCAACACGAGTTGGGTACCCAGATGACTATGAGTACAACTTTTCACCCTCAAATGGACAGACAGTCCGAGCGCACTATTCAGATTCTTGAGGATATGCTCTGTGTGTGTGTGATTGAGTTTAGAGGGTCTTGGGATCAGTTCTTGTCATTGACTGAGTTCTCTTACAATAACAGTTATCAGTCCAGTATTCAGATGGCGCCGTATGAGGCCTTATATGGTAGGAGATGGAGATCCCCGGTCAAGTCGGGTGAGGCCAGGCTTTTGGGCACCGATTTGGTTCAGGTTGCGGTCGAGAAGGTTAAGGTGATTCAGGATGGACTCCGTATGGCCCAGTCTAGACAGAAGACTTACGCAGACCGGAAGGTTCGTGATGTTTCCGTTATGGTTGGTGAGTGGGTTTTATTTCGGGTCTCGCCTATGAAAGGCATCATGAGGTTCGGAAAGAAAGGGAAGTTGAGCCCGAGGTTTATTGGTCCATTTGAGATTTTGAAGCGGATTGGAAAGGTTGCTTATGATCTTGCTTTACCTCCCAGTTTGGCCGGGATTTATTAGGTATTTCATGTCTTGATGCTTTGGAGGTATCACGGTGACCCGTCTCACGTGTTGGAGTTCACTTCAGTCTAGTTGGACAATAACTTGTGCTATGTTGAGGAGCCAGTGATAATATTAGACAGGTAGGTCCGAAAGCTCAGGTCAAGGGATACAGCTTCATTAAAGGTTGAGTGGCGGGTCAGCCAGCCAAGGAGGTGACTTGGGAGACCGAGCAAGATATACGCAGTCAATACCCTCATCTTTTTGCTACTTCAGGTATGTTCTCTATGCTCGTTTGAGGACGAACAAATGATTAAGTGTAGGAGGATGTGATGACCCGGCCGATCGTCTTTTGAATTTATGCTCCGTTCCCCTATTAACTGCTTCCCCTAAGTTCATTTCTGCTATTTTTGTTAGGACGTTCGGTAATAGGATTTGAAGTGCTTTGGGACACTTAGTCCCTAAACGAGAGCTTAAGTATTAAAAAATGGTCTATAATCAGAATAGTGTGAAGACGACCTCAGAATGGAAATTCGATGGTTCCGTTAGCTCCATTAGGTGATTTCAAGGTCGGGAGCATGTTCGTAATGTATTTTGGATGTCCCTAGCTCATTTAGGCTAGAAATGTCGAAAGTTTGAATTTTGAAGTTTTCAGTCCAATAGTGAATTTTTGATCTGAGGGCTGGAACAGGATTCCGAAAGTTGGTGTAGCACCGTCATGTCATTTGGGACGTGCGTGCAAAATTTCAGGTTAATCGAACGTGCTTTGGTTAGGTTTTGAATCGAAAGCGAGTTTGGTTAAGTTTTGGTGTTTTTAAGTTCAAATCATTGATTAATTTGAGTTTCCGGCGTTGTATTAGGTGGCTTAAGGATTGGTACAAGTTTGGCTGATGTTATGGGATATGTTCATAGGTTTGGTTGATGTCCCAAGGGCCCCGGGAGTGTTTCGGATGCCCAACGCGGCATTTTCGTGTTGTAAAAAGTTGCAGATTTTCCTTCAGATCTGCTGTAAAAAACCCTTCTCTACCATCACATCTTCACTCTCGCGATCGCGTAGTGCATTCTTGAGGGGGCACAATTTCCTTCAATGCGATTGCATAGCTCTGCCTTTCCCCCTTTGCGATCGCATTGCCCTTACGCATTCGCATTGAGTTAACTGAGCCAGTGTCTCAGGCCCAAATTTCTCCTATGCGATCGCATGGCCCAGGTTGCGATCGCGTAGCATGATTTGTTCCTTTGCTACGATCACAGGGCCCCTCTTGCGTTCGCATAGGCCAATTTTATGGGGCTTCACACTTTACTCTATGCAACCGCATCTCCACTTATGCGATTGCACTGAAGAAAATCCCTGGGCAGATATAAACATTTCAAACAAACCCTTCTTCCATTTTTACAAAAACTCAAGCTAGAGAGCTTCGTTTTGGGATATTTTTCGTGAGATTTTACAGGCAACTATTGGGTAATGATTCCTTACTCCTCTATGACTAAAACCCACTAATCTAATCGTGAATTCAACCTTTAATTTTGGATTTTTGAATGAAAATTGGGGTAAAGTTCTGAGACCTAATTGTGAGGATTTGAAGGGGCATTTGACCTCCGATTTTGGAGATTTTTATATGGGTAGACTCGTGAGAGTATGCGGTTTCTGAAAATGTGAAATTATTCGATTTCAAGATGTTGGCCTGAGGGGCATTTTGGTTATTTTACCTATTTTCGCGCCTTTGCTTTAATTTTAATAGTGGAATTAGTTACTTGTGATGTTATTTACAATATGTTATTGGTTTGAATAGATTTGGGCCACTCGGAGTCAGATACTCGTGACAAGGGCATTGTTTCTTAGTGATTTTTGTATCGATTCGAGGTAAGTGACTTGTCTAACTTTGTGTGGGGGACCTCTTCCCTTAGGATATCTTTACTGTTGTTTAAATTCCTTGCGCGCGAGGTGACGGGCGTGTACTTGTGCAAATTTTTGAAAATTCACTTTACTTGACTTATTTAGACTGTGCTTCTTCATGTATTTAACTGTTAAAAATACAATTTCACTTGTTTCAGTTTAGGGAAAACATGTTAGTAACCTATTTGCTCTATTTGAATAAATTGCAAATCTGCTTTTTTGTGAAGTATGCTAGACTCTAGATTTTACTTGTTGTTCGCACTTAGCTTCTTTCTGTTAAATATTGATTTGTTGTGATGTGTTTACGATTGGGTCTACGGGACGTCACCCCGGGAGTTCCCCTGTTCGTATTTTGTTTCGAGATTTAGAAGTGCGGGATACTTAGAGATCCCCAACACAATATTGATTAATTGGCGGATACTAAGAGATCCCCAGTTCAGGATTTGTTAATTGGCAGATACTAAGAGATTCCCAGCACAAGACTGATTAACTAGAGGATAGTAAGAGATCCTCGGGATACTTGGAGATCCCTTGTATATATGATGAGGATACTAGGAGATCCTCGGGATACTTGGAGATCCCTTGTGTATATGATGAGGATACTAGGAGATCCTCGGGATACTTGGGGATCCCTTGTGATTATAATGATGATACCAGGAGATCCTCGGGATACCAAGATATCCCCAATGATAAATAGCCTGTAGTGAATTTTTCTTGTATTTGTTGATTTGTATTTGTGGCTTGTTCAGTTTTACTTATTGTTTTTGCTGGATACTCGAGATTTACTATATTTTCTTATCTCTATTCATTTCATATTTATTCTTATATTTATGTCAGTAGGGCCTCAACCTTCCTCGTCACTACCCCACTAAGGTTAGCTTTGGCACTTACTGAGTACCGCTGTGGTATACTCATGCTACTCTTCTACAAACTTTTGTTGTGCAGATCCAGGTACATTTGAGCAGGCATACCGCCAGTAGCTGTCAGGGAGCATTATTGGAGACTTGAGGTATACATCTGCTACGTCCGCAGATCTGCAAAGTCTCCTTCTCATTCCATCTCTAGTTATTAGTTGTTATTTCGTTTTCCCCACTTTGTATTAGACAATTCTGGTGACTAGCGCAGTGTAGGAATCTTCATAGACTGTTTTTCCCGTGGGATTTCGGGTTTTAGGATGTTATTTTTCAGAAGTTGTATACTCAGTGTATGTTCCAAGCGGCACCGTTATATATTTCTTATTCTGTTTACTGTTTATTTCAAACTGTTGAATTCTGAAATGTGTTGGGCTTACCTAGTCGCTAAGACTAGGTGTCGTCATGACAGGTTCACAATTGGTGAACCAGGGTCGTGACACTCTCCGAAGGAAATAACAACTCATGTATCTTTCCCTGAAGGATGTAATGATTATGTGGTTGCCTCTTTGATATAAAATATTCAGATATTAATGGCGTTTCTCCCTGAAGGAGACATTTGTCACAAAGTTGGTGGTAAAATTACTGAAATTTTTAATTTCTTACATTTACAAATTTAGAATTGTCTTTATAATTTTTATTTTATTATGATTTTCTCTCATGGTACCAAAAGTGTCTGAGTAATATTTGATAGTACAAATATATCAACAACTCCTGAAGAGCTAACTGCTTGTCTAGAAGACACATGACACACCAGTAGTATCTGATAAATATTAAATTTTGAATAACAAATGAAGGCTCCTGAAGGGTTTATGTACAAATATATCATTCATATTATATGATTATGGTCAAAACATATGTTGTAGTAAACCTGGAGTTTACTAATACAAATAACTATCATATTGAGACAACAAATGATTAGAAGATTGAAATTCTTCATGTTTCCAAAATCATAGAGGGTAAAATAATATGTATGCGAGAAGTTACTCACCTTGTTCTTCAATTTTGTACTATATCATGTATTAGAGTAAACCAGACGTTTACTAATGCAAAAGCAGTCACAGTAAATCAGAAGTTTACTAATACAAAAGTTTATGCCATAGTAAACCAGAAGTTTACTAAGAGATAGCACATGCCATGATTAACTTGAAGTTTTCATTTTCCATTTTTAAATGAGCTATTTGAGAATTCAGATGAGCATACGGAAGAACTAGAAGATTCTTCAAGAATTCTCTTGTGCTACTTGTCCTCATAATAAATTTGTTATATCGGCTAAAGTTGGGACTAAGACCCCTAAATTCTGGAATATATAAAAGGTGAATATGGGACCATTCACCTATCATGTGAATCACTTATATATGCATATATAAGATGGTTACATGTGTGTTCATTGTCAATATGCAGTTTAATAATTGAAATTGTTTTTCTCAACTAAGAGCAAAACTTTTAGATTATAAAATCAAGACAGTTCATCTTGATAATGCTAGTCTATATCCAATCTGGTTTAGCATTGAATACCTCCTATTAATGGCTAAACTATTGCTTATGTGAACAAAGCTTCATGTGTTGGTCTAATATTTTCTAAATTACATATAGCAATACTTGTATATATCAAACCAACAATATATAATAAGTCCTCCGCTCACAATTGGTTTAAGATCAGAATCAAATATTTTTACTATCTTTTGATATGTGGTATATGGTTAATTTCTCTATAATAATGCACAAAGATATGTTTCCCAAAAAAGAGAATATATGTTAGTTATCTAACATTTAGGGGATGGGATAAACATCTGAAAAATATGCTATATGAATCAAATTATCATTAATATGACCCTCACTTAGAAGATAATTCAAACCAAATGCAGAAGCATTTGCTGATCCAAAATCAAATATAATATTTCAGCTGCAAATGCTCCTATTAAAATTTAAAGTCCCTGAAGGATATAGTTTACCGTCCACATGAAGCATGGTAGACCAATCGGTTCCAAAGGTAACAATCCTTGAAAAATGATAAGGAGATAATGATCAAAATGATCATAAGGAGGAGGAAATGGGTTCTAGAAGAACCCACAACATAACATTTCATGAAACTCCAGAAGAAGTTCTGGTACCTGAAAATAAAGAAAGTGATGAGATCTCAACAAGTTATGTCACTTGCGAACCAATAAAAAATGATCATCGACGATATACTTGATATAATATAGTGCACAATACTGAAAAATATTGCGAGGATCAGACCACTAGTCCAGACACCTGAAGATGTCATGCCATTTAAATGCGAGTCATAACCTATATGACTCATTTGATTAAATCTATATAAAGATCCCTGAATGATTTAAAATGCCTGAAGCATATTCAAAATCTCAAGAAGTACTCTCAGTTAGATTACAAAGATCTTTTTACGGCTTAAATTAATCTGGGAGTATGTGGTGTAATCGCCTCAGTGAATATTTGTTGAAAGAGGGCTACATAAATGATGTTATTTGTCCATGTATTTTTATAAAGAAAATGTCTTCAAAATTTGTTATACTTGCTATTTATGTTGATGACATAAATCTTGTTGGAACTTCAAAAGGCAATTGAATATCTTAACAAAAAATTTGAGATGAAAGATCTTGGGAAGACAAAACTTTGTCTTGGTCTGCAAATTGAACATTTAGCAGACACGATCTTTATCCACAATCTGCCTATACATCAAGGGTCTTAAAACGCTTTTACATGGACAAAGCACACCTATTGAGTACACCAATGGTTATTCGATCACTTGAACTGGATAAGGATTTGTTCCGACCTCCCTAAGAGGATAAGGAACTCCTTGGTCCCGAAGTAACCCATCTTAGTGCAATTGGTGCACTAATATATCTTGATAATGCTACAAGTCTTGGCATAATAAGATATAGTTCTTCTCCTACACGGATTAAGGATTCGTTCTTACCTTCAGAAGAGGATGATGAACTCCTTGGTTCATATATATGCAAGCCCTGCACTGTACTCTTTTTCGCTTTCTCGGGGTTTTTTCCCACTGGGTTTTTTCTAGTAAGTTTTCTAATGAGGCAGCTTGCAATGTATATTATTAGTGTACTCTTTTTCCTTGACTAGGATTTTTTCCCACGGGATTTTTCCTAGTAAGTTTTAACAAGGCCCATAATAATAATAAACATCCAAGGATGAATGTTTTGAAAATGTTTTTGTGGATATCCATTTATTACTTCACTGTAGATAATCTTCCTTAAGAAGATTATCTATTTAGTACTACATTGAAGTTTTCTACAAGCAGCTGATGTATGCAGGTTGCAAGCAACTCAATAAAATGACTTGTAGCAGCTTCTGGGTTTGATGAGATTAATATAAATCGATCTGAAATAGTGGTGGATAATATTCTCTACAAATTCAACTTTTGAGAAGATGGTATACAAGATTGGAAGCAAAGACTCGAATATTTGAAACAAGGTTTTCATCAGGGGGAGTAAAATACGTGATGCACTATTTTTTCCTTACTAAGGTTTTTTTTCCCACGGGATTTTCCTTATAAAGTTTTTAATGAGGCACATAGCAATACGTATTACTAAATATGTGTACTCTTTTCCTTCACTAGGATTTTCCCACGGGGTTTTTCCTAGTAAGGTTTTAATGAGACACATTATCTTTTAATGAACATCCTTCGGGGGAGTGATATATATATATATATATATATATATATATATATATATATATATATATATATATAACACAATATTATGGATATTCATTTAGTACCCCGTTGTAAATAAGCTTCCTGAAAAAGCTTATCATTTTGGCACTCCTTTATGGATAAATATTACCCTCCCCCAATAGAAGATTATCCATATCTGGTACAGTAGCAACTTACAAGAAGCTTAGACAACAGCTTGCAGTAGCAGCTTAGCTAATATCTTCCTTTCTTCTATAAATAGAGGAGATTTCAGTTCATTTTATACATGAATTTGAAGTTGAATAATAAATCTCTCTCTCTCACTCTCTCTCTCAACTTGTCTTTGATTTCTTTACTTTAAAGTTTTTATTTTATAACAACACTCTGATTATTGATGTGACTAGTGAAAGTGTGGATTGGGATAGAACATCCGAATATTTTGTATAACTAGTACTCCCTGTGTTTCATTCCAGTTTATGTGAACATATTTGACTAGGCACGGAATTTAAGAAAAAAATAAAGACTTTTGGAATTTGGGGTCCTAAATAAGTCAAAAAAGGACCTAGAACATTTGTATGATTATAAAAGCTTCTCGTTAAGGATGGACTTGGAAGTTTAAGCTAAATTATTTCAAAATTCAGAAAGGGATCATTCTTTTTGGAACAGACCAAAAAGGAAATAGGTTCACATAAATTAGAATTAAGGGAGTATCTATTAAAATTTTTTGCATGCTAATAATGACACGTGATAATTTAAATATCTGTTTATATGAAAGAATAATAAATTTAATTAATGAGAAATTTTAATATATAATAATACAACAATCATTTAAATGCCGAAAAATATTATTATACTAGCATAATACATGAATTCAAAATAAAAGGATATCATCAAAACTTACACAAATGATCGATTTTATCATGTTAGTTAGATAATTATGCATTATAGTTTAAAAGTATTTCATGTGATGGTATTTTAACGAACACTTCTTTGTGGACAAATATTATTTGTGTGTTTCCTATTAATGCTTTGGTTGCTCTGCCTTAACCAATATTCTTGTTGTAAATTTTTCATATACATCTTGAAAGTGCAACATATAGTTGTTCGTGCAAGAAAATATATTACGGTAAATATAGTCCAATATTAAGGATGTTTGTCCTCATACTTTATTTGTTATGTTTGTAAAGCATGAACATACTAAAAATTATTTTTATTCAAATTTAGTTGCTTAGTTTCAGAAGACGAAAGTTGAATTCAGGGATAAGAATATACTTAGAAGCACAATGACCAGTATCATAATTGTTGCATGTATAACGTTATTGTCAAAACTTCTATATATCATATATGTGCTATTATATATGCTATTCAGCGTATCTAAGTTTTTAGTAGCATGACAGATATTTTTTTTTAAAATTATAGATACAATGGAAGATCGATTTTAACTTAGTCTATTATATATACCGTGACACTAACATAGGTAAGAAATAATAAACTCGACAACAGACATGTATGGTAGAAGGCCATTTGTATTAATGTATTTAAGTATTCTTCTTGAAAGTAATTATTGGTATCATTTTTTGCTAAGTCAAAACCGAAAAACTTTTCTCCCGATTTCCCACTCTTTCTGTGAGGTAAAACCTCACCACGCTATACTAAATTTGGAGAGTTTGGTTCTACACAGAAATGAAGACCTTCGAGAACAAATATTTTATTTTTATTACAAAATTTTGCAATCAACTTTTTATTTAGTTGATCAACATTATTCATTTTTGCTAGCTAAGATATATTTTAATTTTATCATGCGCTTTGTATAAATTGTATTTTAATCTAATGATAGAATATTTCTCTTATTAAATACAAGTATTATGTTTGGGATTGACAACCAAGTATCCAAGAAAAATCAAATAATCTTTTATTGTATGATCTTCTTTGTTTTTGACACGAAGCAATAAGACACTGAATAGTGGATCTGTTCTTACTTTATATTTCTTGTCAGTTGAATCTTTTTAATTTGAGGCTAGAAGTATAACTTTGGCAACTTAGCTTTTACAGTTTCCGCTTTTATCTATTTTTGAACTACTAGTAGTACTTAACAGAAATCACCTCCCAAATCATTAATGTTCCACCAAACGGTTTATTAATAAGAACTCCCGGCAATAATTTCGATCATTTGACACTTTGCCATACATGCTTAATTTCATATTATCAATTTTTCTTTCCTTATAAATTTAGCATCATTGCTCCACTTTGATATATTTGTGATGGTAATTTAAGTTGTTGGTGGCCTCACAATAAAATTGTTGTTGGTACACCACTTGCTATTATTACTAATAATGTCATGCCTCTTGATACGATATTTGCAAGTAATGCATGACATAGAAATATTATTTCGATTCCACCAGAGGCACCTACAAAGAATAATCCCAATATACTAGACCTGCCTCTTTATAATATTGTTATGACCCAAAATCCATTCAAGGTCATGATGGCGCTGGACACTGTAGTCAAGCAAACCGACAATAGCCAATTAATTTAGTACTCATTTTTGTATTTTTGAAACCATATTTTTCTTCAACTATTAAATAGTAAAAGATGAAATTTACAAAGTAAATAATAATATTTTAACAATTTCAATACTGAACAACCCATAATCATCCCAAAATCTCGGGGTCACACGTGCATGAGTATTAACTAGGGATATAAAATAAAATGCAGCAACTGTCCGGAACACAAATTAGACTGGAAAATACATAAGTAACTCTAAAGGAGACTCTGCTGGTTGCAGATCATAATATAGAAATGCAGCTCACATAAGTCCCACAAATAACCATGTATATGCTCTCATAGGGCACTAGACATATATGCACATGCACAAAAATGTGAGCAAGTGTAGTATAGTACGTAAATCAATGCGTACCCAGCAAGTGTCCTGTCTAACCTCAAAGAAGTAATGACGAGGGTTCGACTCCGACACTTACTATGGGCTAACAATAAAATGTCCTTAGGTCTCACGAGTCCTGCACAATTCTAGTACAGTGTTGCAGATCGATATGGAGACGCATGCACTTATCTTCGAGAGGCTATAGGACTGTTAGTAGCACTTCCATTTCTTGATTCCTCATCGTACGATTTAATTCATTTAAGGCTTAGTGTGATGACCCGATCCGTCGTCTCATGTGTTACCGCGCTGTTTCCCTCATGTTATTCTTCTTCGTGTTTTATTATCGACATTTGGTATGTTAGAGTTTAGTTGGATTGGTTTTGGAAGGAAATGAGACACTTAGTTTCTTTAAGGAAGGTTGTTTGGAAAAGTCAACCGGATGTTGATTTATGAGTTAGAGGGATTAGATGCGATTTCTGATGATTCGGTTAGATTTGGGGTGTGATTTGTGACTTAGGAGTGTGATCAGAAGTGAGTTTGGAGGTCCGGTGTAGAAAATTAGGTTTGAATTGGCGAAGTTAGTATTTTGGCAGTATCCGGTGGATAGGTGAGATTTTTATTCGAGGATCGGAATGGAATTCCAAGAGTTGCAGTAGCTTCACTAGGTGATTTGGGATGTGTGTGTGAAATTTCAGAGGATTTGGAGGTGGTTTGGTTGGGTTTTTGATCGAATGTGCATTTCGGAAGTTTTGGAAGAATATAGGCTTGAATTCGATGAGAATTGAGGATTTTTGTGTGGTTGGATGTATTTTTACGATTTGAACAAGTTTTAATGATGTTAAAGGAGGTGTTGGTATTTTTGGTTGAGGTCCCGGGGGCCTCGGGGTGATCTCGGATGATTATCGGAGAGTTTTGGAATTTTCATGTTGCTGAGCTTGCAATAGCTGGTGTTTTTGCTTTTATGAAGATTGGATAGCAGAAGTGGTCTTGCTTGTGCGAAGGATTGATCGCAAAAGAGGTGAGGAGACCTGGGCGCTGGTTCCGCAGAAGCGATTGGCTTACCGTAGAAGCGGTTGGGGCTTGAATTGGGAATTTCGCAGAAGCGGAAAAAAAGTCGCGGAAGCGGTCCCACATAAGCTAAAACGGGACCACAGGAGCTGAAAAAAGCTAGTCAGAGAAGGTTTTAAAAGTATCATTTCATCCGCGAGCTAAGGGTTATTTTCTCCATTGTTGAACATCTTGAGAGCTTTTTGGGAGCTTTTGAAAAGGGATTCAAAGTGAACAATTTAGAGGTAAGATTTTTGAACTCCATACTCGTTTTTAATATGAAATACACCTAGAAATTCATGAAAATTAAGCCTAAAGTTGATGAACTAGGGCTTGAGTTTTGATATTTTAAATTGGGATTTGATAGGTCATTTGAGCTCGGATTTCAGAGTTCTTTGTATGTATGAACTCGTGACGAGATAAGGAATCTGATGATGTTAATTTTTTTATTTTTCAAGAAGTGGGCTCGGGGCTCGGATTTTGCTAATTTTTGAGATTCTTGATATTTTTCGATTATTTTTGATAGGGTATTGTTTCCTTAGCATATTTTGATGCATTCGCTCTAAATTTTGTTAGATTCAACGCATGTGGAGGCCGATTTGAAGGGCAAAAGCGTCATGAACTAGAGATTTCGCCGGTTCGAGGTGAGTAATGCTTGTAAATGATATCCTGAGGGTTTGAGTTGAAATACCGAATCGCACATCGTGACGCTATATTGAATCGAGACACACGCTCTATGACGAGGGCGAGGTCGTTTGTTATTAGGGATTGTAAGTTGGTCCATCCCGAGAGATGCTTCTATTGTGTTTTCGACTAGAACTTATTTGATAATCATCCTACTTGGATTTAAATGTTATATTTGGGCTTCGTGCCGATTATTTGAATCCTTCGGGGATTGATATTATTGTTTTCACACATTTTGCATATTAATTGATCTTAGTCCAAGGTTTCAAATACTGTTTTGCAAACTCAACCGTCTTTCTATGATTTGAAAATCTCAATGATACTTCTAAATGATGTCTTGGGCTGAGAACTACTGTAAAAATGCCCAAGGGGCTTATGATAATTTCAGGACTGAGCATGGATCGGACTGCGCGCCACAGCAATTTTATATTGAGATTGAGGCTAAAAGCCTGGTTGGTGCCACGAGATGGCTCAATATTGTGCTTGGGTTGTAGGAGCCCCTCCGAAGTCTATGCATACTCCCAGTGAGCGTCGTCGACGTTAAATGGATCGGGCTGCATGTCGCAGTGGGTACTAGAGTGTATCGTCTTATGCATTGCATTGCACTAATGAATTTGATCATTATTTGTTATTTGTGATATTTCTTGAAATCTTTACCTGCTGTTCTGGTATTATCTGATCATTGAGTGTTGGGCCCGAGGGGCGGGTTTCTGTGCTTACCTCCACTATTGCTACTGCATTGATTTGTGTAACTATTGAAAAAGACATTTTTAAAAGAGTTTAAACTGAGTTAAGATGTTTCTTTAAAGATTTCATAGCTTTACTGCTTTTCCTTAAGAAGGGTTTTCCTATGCTTCTATACAACATGATGATATGTTATATGCGATTTCTTACCACTCAGTTGTTACTTACTTTTATTACTCACTGAGTTGGAGTACTCACTTTACTCCCTGCACCTCGTGTGCAGATGCTAGTATTTGTTCACCCGGTAGTGGTTTTTGAGCTTATTGGAGATTTGCTATCGTAGCTGAGTTAGGTGACTGCCAGCGTTCGCGGCACCAGACTTCTTCCTCTAGATTCTAAATTTTATTCTGTATATTATTGGTCTTGTAATTGTACTTATACATTTCTAGATGCTCGTGACTTGTGACACCCCAATTTGGGTTGTGTTTGGGTTTTACTTCCGCTAAATATTAATATTAAATCATGTATAGTCTGCTTATTATGAGTTGGTTGGCTAGCATTGTCTTCACGAGAGGTGCCATCACGACTGGAGCGGGGTTTGGGTCATGAGAAGTTGGTAATAGAGCCTAGGTTACTAGGTCTCACGAGTGATAAGTAGGTTCAGTAGAGTCTTACAGATCGGTACGGATACGTCTGTATTTATCCTCGAGAGGCTGCAGAACCTTTAGGAAACTTCACATTCATGAATTCTTATCGTGCTTCCTTGATTCAGCTTGAAAAGAAACTCTTAAAATTCCTTCCACGCGTTTGCATGTGCGTATGAGTGCTCGGTATCAGATGCACATTGATGGCTTATGATTCCCCGATCGAGGGGCGAGGCGTGATCTCTATGAGTTGATGTTGGGGAAGTCTTAAGGACTTGAGAGCGGACCTTTACCTATGGCTTGAGCACCAAGGTGCTGATTGTATGAGCAAGTATTTTGAACTTATATGTTCTATATTGACCCTATTAGTGGGAATGATAGCTGGATAGATTTGTGATGAGTATGTTAGCACTGTGCGATGTTTCTATATGGCGTGGAAGAGTCGAGGAAGATTTTCTAGATGATAGGTGGACTATTAAGTGTATGATTTCTATTGTGATTGGAGGTGTATCCCTAAGTTATTTGCGTGTGGAGAATCTTTTCAAGTCTCCTAGTTGGGAGTGAGGTAGATTGCACGTTGCGGTATGAGTTCAGACCCAGGAAGACTAAGTGACTGTGTAATGTATATGTCGGTAGAGGGTGTGCAGAGATATTATATTGAGGCGAAGCAGTTGGGTTATTTCTTGCGGAGTGTTCTAAAGTGGCGTTATCTTATGTGTATGTTAGAAGATATTATGTGTAATTGAAGAGTACGTGCTGGATTTGGAATTTCGAGTCGCTTAAGAGAGTGGGTTTAACTGTTGCGGGAATGAACGTGAGATTTGCAGAAGGTTTACATTACTAGACGATATGAACTTCGCAAACTTATAAATGATTCGAGCTTAATCTCACTATGGTATTGTGGCATCAATAGAGTAAAAGTGTTATGAGTTATTGAGTGTATCTTGATTTATGGATTCAAGCCAAGTTGGGAAGTTTGATATTGATTAGCTAATTGTATGGTTATGTGTTATGTTGGTTCTAGCTTGAGACTTGCGAGTGACTTAGCTATGGTTAGAGTAAAGGAAAATTTGGACCATGGTTATATTATGCTTCGTAGCGTATTAGAATTGCAGAATATCTAGAGTTGTTGTTGGCAAAGAATGCTCGGTACTTAGAGCAGGAAGTTGCTTGGTTGTAATGGGATAAGGATTTCATTCTGCGGTATCGGAGTGCCAATGAGGCATGGGTGGTTCTATTCGTCGGGTCAGTAAATTGCAGTGAATAAGAGAAATGACTTGCGAAGATGGCTCTAATGTGTTAAAGATTCTACAGGGAATAATGAGTATTCTACAGTTGCACATGTGGTTAGAAATAGTATTTTCATTGGAAGAGGTCCAAATTTGTAGTATTTCTATGTCAACTATGGGATTCTAAATATCAGTGTCAGGAAATGTAAAGGTAACAGATTTAGATTTGCAGAAGATCTTCAAAGTGAAGTATTCGGGAATGTGGTATTTCTGGGAATAATTGAGAGAGCATTCAGTGACTTATTGGTCTTAGACAGTGTGGTTTTATGCTTGAGTCTCATATGATAAGCCCGGGTCGAATTGCAGTGCTACAACAAGAGGAAATATCAATTTCAAATAAACCAGAAGGAAATTTATATAGATAGAGTAGCTTGATGGTACCCGATTGGCATTGTAAGAACATGATTGGTTCTTCGTATGTGTTCGAGGTAATGGGACTTACAAGTATTTTGCAGCAATGCTCTTGGGTTTTTGATGGCTTACTTAGCTTGTTCGAGTTAGAAGGATTCCGTCTTGGCACTTTAATTTATGAAAACGGAATTGAGAGAGTTCTTGTTGCTTTCTACCGTGGTTGAAGAGGTGAGAGGTGCAGTTTCTACCAAATATGAGACACATAGAATGTTAATGATTTTTCTTCTAGATGGGACCAATGGAAACTCTTGACTAGTTGAGTGCATAAGATGTCTGTGGCTCAGAAGGGGGGGGGGGGTAAAGTTTTCATGTATCCTCGGATGGTATGTTACATGCAATATGTTGTGGAGGACCGAGACTTGCGTGTGTTGGGTTACAGTTCAGTTCAGAAAGGAAGTTCATAAAATACTGAGGCAGTAGGTAGAATCATATAATCAAGGAAAAGGTACAGCTATTAGAAAGTGATTTGACAAGAATATATATTTCAGAAAAAGGGCAATGTGATTAAATGGATGGCACTTCGGTGGTATTGCGGTAATTTCTTGTTAGATCGACTGGTGATATTCAGTTTGGCTTGGTGGAATAGGGAAATTTAGAGTATCTAATATGGAATTATTGGGTATTAAGGTGTGGTATGCTTTCGAATGGCGAAACTGGGATCAGGTACGATGATTTGTGTGCTATATGGAGCAAAAGACTAAGAGTTCTCATGTATAGGCTATGTCGTGGTTGTGGATCGTGTGTATTCGACACCGTTTAGTGGTATTCCAGATTTGGAGGCTCGGGTGGATCAGTATTTGCTGGTATTTTAGATTATTGATGTGATGTTGAAATTCAGACTGGTTGTCTGAGTGTTAGGTGATTCTGAACTACTGGGCTATGGGCTATGCCGGAAATACCACGGGTTGAGTGGCGAGGTGCATTGGATTATGTTCTAGTAGAGTGGCTTATATTTCAAAGACCCAGCGGGCGGCTGGGACGGATTGTTTTTCTTAATTGGGCCTTCATGATGATTGTCAGTGCATAGGTTTCTGCCGTTGGTTCCGTTCCGGTGTTAATGGAATTTTCGGATGCGTTTCTTGTGGCCGGGCAGGTCGTCGGGCGAGGTTGTAGATTTTGATATTTTTTTGGTGCCGGGCACCGTGTCGTATGACTCTGGCAGGAGTTTTGGTAGTGGAGGGAGCAGGTTTAGGCTTCCTCGGTAAGGAGTTGTTGGCATACTAATATAGATACACGGTCTAGTTTGAGTTGGCTTGGTTGGCTCGAATTATATTGGTGAGAGATAGGTTGATTCGACCATTATTGAGCTTATCAATGATCTGGAGAGATCTATGAGTGTTTTCTGTGTTACGAGTCGTTATGATTTGTTGGTTATAGGCACGTATGGTGCGATTCTATTGGGGTTCTTAGTGGATGTTGAGCGGAAGGGTAATTGGGTGTTGCTCGATAAAAAAAGAATTGGTTATGACCTATCGGGTTGCGTGTCATATGTTATTTGTTTCACCGTGGGTGTAATGAATTGCTTTGGTTCCAGACATTAAATTGTACGTGGCTATCGATTCTCAGCACAGTGACTTGAGGAGCTTCATGTGTGACAGTGTTTGGATAGGATCACGCATTGTAGCGAGGCCACGTGAAGTTATGACCTTTCGAGGAAGATTCAGGTGTTCTATTTCTATGATGTGAGACGGGGTCTTAGCCTTGTATTGTGATGGTACTGATGAGCTTGAGGTACAACTCTTTCGTTTGGGTTATTTTCATGATTTGAGTATATTTAGATCATTTTTTATTAGTGGGCGCATTGTGCAAGTTGTGGCTTAGGCCTGTATTGAGGCGTCATATCACCAATTCGAGATGATCACTGGGGTCACTAACAAATATGAATGGATTCTTTCAGCTTGTTGGAAGGATAATATAGAGGTTCGGCTCGGAATCTGCTGCGGTATTAGTCAAAAGGCGAGTGGCTTCATGAATGATTGGCCTGAGAAATGGTAACATTTTATTGCGTGTTTCATTTATCGTTGGTAGTATATGAAAGTGTTGGAATAAGACCTTAGTTTATAAGTGCTTTCTACCGGTATTTGGGTGTTATGGGCAACTGCTATGGATAGAAGTTATTGTTTCGAGTATTTGGGTATGTAGTATATCATATGATTGCACTTGAGGTTGCAGGTATGGGTTAATTATTGCTGGTTCAGGTTTATTGTAAGCATAGATGTGAGATTCTGATGTTGTGTATGATTTCGAAAAGTGCAATGTGGATCTATGGTTTATGGACTAGATGGATTGTGAAATTTAGCTATGTTGTATTATCAGACCTATGTGAGATCGGGTGATGTGGGATCACCCCATGTATATGCTTGGTAAGGTCATTTAGCTATTGATTGACTTCTAGGACAACTCTGGGTACGCTCGAGATGAGCGTTTGCTTAAGTTGGGGAGGATGTGATTATCCGACACGTCGTCTCATGTGTTACCGTCCCGTTTCCCTCGTGTTATGCTTCTTCGTGTTTTATTATCGGCATTTGGTGTGTTAGAGTTGAGTTGGATTGGTTTTGGAAGGAAATGATACACTTGGTCTCTTTAAGGAAGGTTGGTCTGAAAAAGTCAACTGGATGTTGACTTATGCATTAGAGGGCTCAAATGTGAATTCCAGTTATTCGTTTAGCTTCGGAGTGTGATTTTTGACATAGAAGTGTGATCGAAAGTGAGTTTGGAGGTCCGGTATAGAATTAGGCTTGAATTGGCGAAGCTAGTATTTTGGCAATATCCGGTGGATAGGTGAGATTTTGATCCGAGGCTCGGAATTGAATTCCTAGAATTGCAGTAGCTTTATTAGGTGATTTGGGATGTGTGTGCAAAATTATATGGGATTCGGAGGTGATTTGTTTGGGTTTTTGATCGAATGTGCGTTTCGAAAGTTTTGGAAGAACTTAGGCTTGAATTCGATGAGAATTGAGGATTTTTGTGTGGTTGGATGTGTTTTTATGATTGGAACAAGTTTGAATGATTTTATAGTAGGATTTGGTATTTTTGGTTGAGGTCCCGGGGGCCACGGGGTGATCTTGTATGGTTATTGGAGAGTTTTGGAATTTTCATGTTACTGAGCCTGCTGCCACTGGTGTTTTTGCTTTTTTAAAGCTTGGACCGCAGAAGCGATCTCGCTTGTGCGAAGGATTGACAGCAGAATTGGTGAGGAGACCTGGGCGCTAGTTTTGCAGTAGCGATTGGCTAACCCCAGAAGTAGTATCGCTTATACGATTTGTGTAACCGTAGAAGCGGTTGGGGCTCGAGTTGGAATTTCCGCAGAAGCGGAAGAAAAGTCGTGGAAGCGGTCCCATATAAGCGGAAACGGGACCGCAAGAGCGGAAAAGAGCTGGGCAGAGAAGGTTTTAAAAGTATTATTTCATCCGCAAGCTAAGGGTTATTTCCTCCATTGTTGAACATCTTGAGAGCTTTTTGGGAGCAATTGAAGAGGGATTCGAAGTGAATGATTTGGAGGTAAGATTTTTGAAATCCATACTCGTTTTTATTGTGAAATACACCTAGAAATTCATGGAATTTAGCCTAAAGTTGATGACTAGGGCTTGAGTTTGATATTTCAAATTGGGATTTGATAGACCATTTGAGCTCGGATTTGAGAGTTCTTGGTATGTATGAACCTGTGACAAGATAAAGAATCCAGTGATGTGAATTTTCTGAGTTTTCGAGAAGTGGGCCCGGGGCTCGGGTTTTGCTAATTTCGAGATTCTTGATATTTTTGATTGTTTTCGATTAGGTATTGTTTCCTTAGTATATTTTGATGCATTCGCTCTGATTTTGGTTAGATTCGATGCGCGTGGAGGCCGATTTGAGGGGAAAAGGCGTCGCAATGTAGAGATTTCACCGGTTCGAGGTGAGTAATGCTTGTAAATGATATCCTGAGGGTTTGAAACGCCGAATTTCACATCGTGACGCTATATTGAGGTGAGACATGCACTCTATGGTGAAGGCGGGGTCATTTGTTATTGGGGATTGTGACTTGGTTCGGCTCGAGAGATGCTTCTAATGTGTTTTCGACTGGAACTTATTTGATAATCATCCTGCTTGGTTTTAATTGTTTTATTTGGTCTTCGTGCCAATTATTTGAATCTTTCAGGGATTGATATCATTGTTTTCGCACATTTTGCATATCAATTGATCGCAGTGCAAGGTTTTAAATACTGTTTTGCAAACTTAGCCGTCTTTCTAAGATTTGAAAATTTAAATGATATTTCTAAATGATATTTTGGGCTGAGAACTACTATTTTACAAATGCCCAAGGGGCTTATGATAATTTCTGGACTGAGCATGGATCGGGCTGCACACTGCAGCAGTTCTATATTGAGATTGAGGCCGAGAGCCTGGTTGGTGCCACGAGATGGATCGATATTGCGCTTGGGCTGTAGGAGCCCCTCCGGAGTTTGTACACCTCCTAGTGAGCGTCGTCAATGTTAAATGGATCAGGCTGCACGCTGCAGTGGGTACTAGAGTGTATCGTCATATGCATTGCATTGCACTCATGCATTTGATCATTATCTGTTGTTTGTGCTATTTCTTGAAATCTTTACCTGCTGTTATGGTATTATCTGATCATTGAGTGTTGGGACCGAGGGGTGGATTTCTATGCTTACCTACAGTATTTCTACTTCATTCATTTGCGTAATTGTTGAAAAAGGCATTTTTAAAAGAGTTTAAATTGAGCTAAAATGTTTCGTTAAAGATTTCATAGCTTCACTGCTTTTTCTCAAGAAGGACTTTTCTCTGCTTCTATACAACATGATAATATGTTATACGTGATTTCTTACCGCTTAGTTGTTATTTACTTTTATTATTCAATGAGTGAGAGTACTCACTTTTCTCCCTACACCTCGTGTGCAGATGCATGTATTTGTTCACCCAGTAGCTGGTAATGAGCTGGTTGGAGATTTGCTATCGTAGCTGAGTTAGGTGACCGCCAGTGTCCGCGGCACCAAACTTCTTCCTTAAGATTCTAAATTTCATTGTATATATTGTTGGACCTGTAATTGTACTTATACTTTTCTAGATGCTCATGACTTGTAATAGCCCAATTTGGGCTGTGCTTGGGTTTTACTTCTGCTAAATATTAATATTAAATAATATACAGACTGTTTATTCATGTTTATCTATTTATGAAAAAGCAATATGAGTTGGTTGGCAGGCCTTGTCTTCAAGAGAGGTGCCATCATGACCGAAGTGGGGTTTGGGTCGTGACACTTATGCCTTTATTTCATTGCTAATGTCAATATGGCATCGAGGAGATATAGTGGTACTAAAGAAGTGGGTAGGATGCTTCTCCTTATGCATTCGAGTAAGTCATTGTCATCTTCTTGCAGAAGGATGTACTGTCATTTCAGTTTAGTAGATGTTTTTTTAATGGTTTCGAGGCTGTATGCAGATTGCTATGATGTTTAGCCGTTGTTATCACACCGTGTTGGTGTAATGGTAGGTTATTGTTTATGTGTCGAGGCAGTGAATGACTTAAAATGAGGTTTTTCTCAATACATGATTTAGAGATCCACTATTTTATTTCCAGCAGAGGAAAGAAAATCAGACTATGAATGTTCAGGTTTGGGATAATGGAGTAATGAGACTTGGTATTTTCGAGCGTGGTGGAATTATCTGGTGTCATCGTCCTTTTTGAACACGTTAAGGCTCGTCAGTGTTATGGTCAGGTTAGTGTGAAATTCCGGAGAAGCAATTTTAAGAGATAGCAGAGTGTAGCAATTTTAGAATCAAATGGGTATTTCTAATATTGACAGCTTGAGAAGGATGATCTTCTAGGAGGTTTAGAGTTGGTGGAAATTTATTAGCTCAAGTATTACAAAGATGAATTTTGATTTAAGGCAACAATTGGGCAGCGAAGGACGAGGAAGGACATGTTGGAGGTGTGTTTGCGATGGTTGAATTGCTAGAAGGTCAAGTATGAAAAGTAAAAGTCGAGGAGTTACTTAAAGGAGAGGTTTAATATAAGTGGGAGAGTGGCAGAGTAAGATATGGGTTCTGTGGTAGAATGGCCACACGCCTTGAGGAAAGTTTGGAGCCATTTGGTAATTCATGGTGGGCAGTGACTAGGTCCATGTATTTTATTTGGATGCAACATGACTTCGAGTTTGGAATGTATTGTTGGACTTTTAGCTGATGTCAATGGGGAAGAAGAAATCTCGGTGTCTCCCAGGGTTATGTAACTGTAGCTTCAAGCTAAGTGGGAGAGCCTCACCATCTATTATTGGATTGTGTGGTTGTCTGCTTGTGCGGTTACTGGTTATCGGTGTATTGATGGGTTATTACGACTAAGGAAAAAAATCAGTGGTAATTTGAGCAAAGGATTTGAGGAATATGTGCTATATTTGGCTTTATCAGTTCATGTTCATGTTTTGGGAAGACACAATATATACTTCGAGTGGATGTGATATATAAGGAAAGTAATTGGGCCGATTGCTTCATTGAGAGGGTGTTCATGTACTAGCAGGGCCTTGGAGTTTGATAATATTCGGGAACAAGTAGAGTGGGCGACTCTCAATAATAGTCCTAGTGGGTTCAAAATTAAAGTGTGATGCTTAAGGATTTTGAGTTTGTGGTATGGTTCAGTATCGAGCTTTTGCAGTGGATTATGAAAGAGGATTGGAGTGTTCAATGTTATCATCAGTCTATGGTGTAGCATTGGAGGAATGGGAGAAAATAACTTCAGATTTGTAGAAAAATATCAAAATGGGTATACCAGCTGAAGATGCGAATGTGTGCATGATGAGGGTATGAGTTAGTTTGTAGGTTTTGAGGTAACACGGTCTCGTGAAATAGGGTCACTAATGATGACTGTGGATTGGGTTCGTTATAGTTTGAGTGGAGCTATTATTATTTCTAAGGCACACTCAAATTAAATTAGAAGAAATTAATTCAGTTAGCAATAGTTGAATCGGCATGATGGTGGCAATTATCAGTTTCTTCAACGTGTTAAGTTATGCAGGTGATTTGTGGCACTACATGCGAGTCATGATGGCCACCATAATTTGATTTGTTTGGAGGTACTTGATTATAATGGAATGTTTTGTGTAGATGGATCCTGGAAGAATTATGGTGGTTTAGACCATTACTTGAGTGCATTTTCTGCTGCTATGGGAATTCAGTCACATGTTGCAGTGGTTTTCCTAAAATGAGTTAAGTGAAAGGTTTCTATATGATGGAGAGTTTATTCTATTAGTGGTTCAACATTTATGATGGAATTCTTGTACTCTTGCGTATTGACATGCTAGGTGCAATGAGCGGCACGGGAATTGGAAGTTGAGGATCAAAGTTGTAGTTTGGTGTAGACAAGAATGTTATGATCTTGGACGAGCAAGAAAAAACTTAGATGTTTAGAGTAAGATGGTATTGTCTTTAGCGTCACCTAAGATCGATGTCCTGTGTAAGAGGCTTTGTGTACTGATTTGCAGATACTCGATTCGCTTTACAACATTGTATTGCCAGTAGTATGGATGTGCAAAATTTGTTACTTGGTGCGGAAGGTCGTAAGGAGCGTATCCCACGGAAAAATTGTATCAGTGTGACATGTAGTCAATTGATTGAAGATTGAAACAAAGTATGAAGGTTATGGTACTATCGCTAATATGAGAGCTTAGACCTGGGAGGAGCTCTATTCATTGGTTGTGAACTGAAGAAATTTATTCTGGATTGGATGACTGTTCGTATGTGTCATGAATAGGTTGTTGTGGATCCTTGTAAGGTTATTACCCTAGTATGGTACGATCAGAATTGGCTTGAGGTCCTTGGATGGATCTAGATATGAATGTGCACTCTATATCAGTCCGGATGTGTTCATTTCAGCATAATGTTGCTTACGGAGGTTTCTTCGGGCCTTGGATGTTATTTCCATCATCATCTATTCCATATAATCTCTATTATTCCATGTGGGTTCTGAGACGGTATGATTATTCGCACTCGTATCGAGATCCCATGTAGTTTGTGGTGTTGTGAGAGTAGGATGGCTCTTGAAATGCAGGTCACTTATTTCACCTTAGTCGTGCTTGAGTTTTGTAATGTACGACGCTATCTGTCTCCCTAGGGATGATATTATACAGCTGGAGTGCTAGTGGTCTGTATTCGGGTATTTTTGTAATGACCTGATCGGTCGTTTTGAGCATTTTCACTTCGCTCGCCAGTTCTCGAGCATGACTAGCCCCACATGATGTATTATGACTTATGTAAATCGTCGGTTGTGGATTACAGGGGAAGAATGGTTCTTATCTTGAAGCTTTAAATTTGAAAGGTTTGACTAAGTTTTGACTTCTTAGTATTCAATATCGAATTTGGATTTTTATGATTTTCTTAGCTCTGTTAGGTGATTTTGGACTTGGGAGCATGTACGTAATGTAATTTCGAGGTCCGCGGTAGATTTACGCTTGGATTGGCGAAATTTGGAATTTTGCATTTTTTGGCCGGCAGTGGAAATCTTGATATTGGGGTCAGAATGGGATTCCAAAAATTGGAGTAGGTCCGTTATATCATTTGGATGTGTGTGCAAAATTTCAGGTCATTCAAATGAGGTTTGATTGGTTTTTGGATTGGTTGCGGAGTTTAGAAGTTTTGGAAATCCTTAGGCTTGAATCCGTGGGTGATTTGGTTTCACGATGTCATTTTGAGTGTTTCGAGGGTTGGTATGAATTTGAATGATGACATGTGACTTGTTCGTACTTTTAGTTGAGGTCCGGGGGGGCCTCGGGATGAATTCAGAAGGTTTTCGGAAAGATGGGAATTGAAATTGAGCAGCTTCAGTCGTTGTTGTCTGTCATAACCGCACATGCAGATTGGGATCGTAGCAGTGTAAAGAAGACTGCTAAAGCTGTGTTGGTCGAAGAACTGAATATCTTGACCGCATGTGTGAGATCTGGGTGGTAGGTGTGGTGTCTGAAGGGATAAGTGGATTCCGCAGGTGTGGATTTTTGGGCTCAAAAGCGGTCCACAGGTGCAAAATCTTGTCCGCAAATGCGGAAATCACTGGGCAAAAAGTATATAAGTTCCCTTTCATGAAATTTAGCTTATTCCACCATTTTTGGAGTCGGGACCTGAAGCTTTTAGAGGTTTGAAGAGGAAATCAAGGGGATTCCTATTCAGGTAAGAATTTGAACTCAATACTTGTATCAGTGGTGAATTTCAGTTGATTAAACATGGTATATAAGAGATTAGGGGTGACAAATTGGGAAATTAGGGCTTGAAATTGGAGAGTTAAAATTGAGAACTTGAGGGGCCATTTGAGGTCCGATTTTGATATTTTTGGTATATATAAACTCATGAGAGGATAAGGATTCTAGTGTTGTAATTTTTATTGGATTCTGAGATGTGGGTCCGGACACCGGGTTTGACCAATTTCGGGATTTTGAGTTTAATTTGATAATTTTCGCATGGGTATTGTCCCTTTGGCTTGTATAGATGTTATGATTCCGATTTTTGATAGATTCGGGATGATTTGGGGCTGAGTCGAAAGGCAAGGGCATTGCAGAGTAGATTTTCGTCCAGTTTGAGGTAAGTAAAAATTTTAAATCTTGTCCTGAGGGTATGAAATCCCTGATTTCACTTCGTTCACTTTATTGAGGCGACACACACGCTAGATGGTGAGTGTGGGGGTGTGTACCATTGGGGATTGTGACTTGATCCGTTCCGTAGTGACATTTAAGTTGCGTATTTGACTGAAACTATTTGATACACTTGTGTTTTGGAAAATATTTCTATGTTTTGGGCGGAATTCTACATTTGGCCTCCTGCCAAGTTGTTTGGACCCTTAGGGACTTTTCCTTATTATTTCCTCACTATTTTGACTTAAGATCTGTACCCAGTCATGTTATATTTTTATTGATTTCATAACTCAGTATTTATTATTCCTTTAATGCATAAAAATGATATTTTGGGCTGAGCATCCTGTTTTACTAATAGCCCGAGTGGCTTGTGAGGTTGATGATTGAGAGAGGCGGAGGTCCTAGTTGTGAGGATTATATATTTTATGGATCCGGTTATGTGTGTCTGTATTTGTATGTGTGTGTATGTGTGTGTGTGTGTGGATCGGGCTGCATACCGCAGCGATATGTTGGATTGAGCTGCACACCGCAGTGATATGTTGGATCAGGCTGCACGCCTCACCAATATAGCGCTTGGGCTGTAAGAGTCCCTCCAGAGTCTGCACAAACCTAGTGAGCATAGTCGACTATATATTTATGGATCGGACTGCACGCTGCAGGGCTTATTATAAGGTGCCTATAGAGTGTGAGCACTGATTGATTAGAGTTGAGTCTCGAGTGATTGAGAGGCTTGCCCGCGGATATGTGTGTGTCTGTGTATATATAATATATATATATATATGTATATATATATATATATATATATATATATGTATGTATATATAGGCATTGTTTTTATGAAATTATCGTTTTCACTCCTCTTTATACCGAGTCTCTGTTAAAAATGTTGAACAAATATTTTTAAACAACTTTCATTGAAACTGGAGTTTTTACGAGATGATCCGAACTTAATTACTGATTTGGCTTTGTTATTTCTAGTGAGACTTATATGTTTTGAGATGTATATGAGTGACCGAGAGGTTTGCTCGAGGGGCTGTTTATGATTCATATTTTGGCCAAGGGGCTGTATGCGAACTATGTTTTGCCTAAGGGCAATTATGATCTTCATCACTTTTACTGTAAACTTCATTGAACCTCCATTAGAACTGTTGGAAAGCATATCTAAATGATTTTGATCAAAAACTGGATTTCAAATGAGATTATTCGACTCATATTCTGATTAAAAGCAAGTTGTGTGTACTAAGTTTTATCATGATGTGGATTTTTTTTGTTTCCTACCACCCAGTCTCTATTTACTTTATTACTTACTGAGTTGGCGTACTCACATTACTCCCTGCTCTTTGTGTGAAGGTTCAGATACTTCTGAGCTAAGATATAGCTGCCTGACGATCGCAGCCTTGCTTTTCTCCCTCCTTATTCTTCCTTAGTGTATTATGTGATTTTTTCCGACCATTTTTGTCTTGTGGTTTCCAGACGGTTGTGATAGATGCCTATGACTAGTGACAACCCGATGTCGGGCTTTTCTTTCCGCACTATTGTTTTTGTTTTAAACACTTTAAAAAGGTTTATTGTTAAATAGATTTGACCTTTTCCTAAGAGTGATAATATTAATTGTTTTGGGGTTTATGTCGGCTGGCCTAGTTCAATGATAAGCGCCATCACAATGAGGTTGGATGGCTACGTGATGAGCAAGATATGACTGTGAGATGTGCTCATATGATTTGAATGTAACAAACTTGAGGGTAGAAAGAACTATCTGATGCTTGATTTCTATCATGATTTGATGCATAGCCCCGAGTTGTGGGTGTGTTGAGGATCTTTTCATGTTGTCTAGTTGGGAAGTGAAGTAGTTTTTATATTGTGATATGAGTTCAGAATCAGGAAGATTAAGTGATTGCGTGACGTTTATGACGGTTGAAATGTATAAAGAGATGTTAGTTTGAGGTCAAGCGGGTGTGCTATATCCTGCGTAGTGTTTAAAAGTTTGTGTGATCCTTATGTTGTTTGTTGGAAGACCTCTTTTACCAGTGAAATATATGTGTTGCTATTTAAATTTAGATCGCTTAAGAGAGTGGGCTTGACTGTTACTAGGGTGAATCCAAGATTTGCAGAAGATTGGAAGTACTGGATGGTCTGTGTTGCACGAGCTTATGAGGGATTGAGTTTAATCTCACTATGGTATTATGACAATAATAGAGTATATGCATTATGAGTTACTGTGTGTGTTATTTACGGATTCGAGCCAAGTGGGGGAGTCTGCTATTAATCAGTTGACTGCACGATTATATGCTATGTTGGTTCCAAATTGAGGCATACTAGCAAATGAGTTGTGGCTTATAGGGGTTGAGATAGAGGATGACTAGAGTAAAGGAAAAATTTGGATAAGGGTTGTGTTATTCTTTGTGGGTATATGAGAAGCATTGGATGAATTAGTTGTCATTGTAAGGGATGTAACGAGTATAGAGTAGAATATCATCGGTTGCTTAGAAGGATGGGCGGGCATAGGTCATTCAGTTCGTTTGATCAGTTTAATTGAAACCCGAGTAGAGTGGATGAATCCCGAGAATGATTTTAAGGGATTTAAGACTTATATGTAATAATTAGAAATCTTCAGGATGTGTATTTGTCTGGAAACTGAGGTTTACATTAGAGGATGTCAACACTTGTGGCATTTATATATTATTATGGATTCTACACATCATTATCAGGAAAGTGAAGGTAATGGCTTTAGATTCGCAGGTAAGTCTCTTCAGGGTAAGTATGTGAATGTGGTACTTTTGGGAATATTTAAGAGAGTATTCATCGACTTATGAGCCTTACACGGCGTGGTTTCATGCTTGAGTCTCGTGTGGTGGCCTGGGTTCAGTATTGCGGTATTAGGACAAGGGGAAGTATCAATTTAAAGGTAATTTAGAAGGAACTTCGATAAATAGAATAGCTTGGTAGTAGGGTGGATTGGTATGGCAAGGGTTATGATTCCTTCTTTATGTGCTTATGAAGTAATGAGTTTCTACATGTATTTCATGGCAATGCTCGTGGGTTTTTTGTGACCAGCGTAACTTGGTTGAGTTAAAAGGATTCAGTCATAACGGTTTGGTTTTGTGCAAATGGGAGTTGGATGGTTTCTACCACGGTTAGAGATGTATTTTCAACTGACATGAGGAGCATGTGATGAATACTGATTTTCTTCTAGATGGGATCAAATGGGAAGTTCTCGGCTAGTTGAGTCGCTTGTAAGGGACTATGAAGCCCTCATATTTGACATAGGATAGCATGGTATATGCACTATGTTGTGTAGGGTTAAGAGTGCATGTGTAAGGTCACAGTTCAGTTCTGAAAGAAATGTCATAAATTCTTAGACATCATGGGAAGTTTCAGACGACTCGGTAAATAATATCACTAATTGGTGCGATTTGAGTTAAGGACAATATGCTTGAGTTAAGGGTACTTCATTGGTATTGCGACACTCTCTTATTGGATAGACTGCTGATATTCAAGTTTGCTTGGTGGAATAGAAGAATTATAAGGGTATCCCTCATGGAATGATTGAGTATAAGAGGTGTGTTATATATTCGAGCGGTATAGTTGGGATAAGATTAGAGGTATGCATTCGAATCGATTTATCAATAAATAGAATCGATTATTTGTTATCGGTTTATCGATAAATCGATAAGATATAAATTTTTTTAACCATTGTTCTATAATACCATTTACTTTACCCTAAGTCCCTAACCCTATTATTTTATCTACCACATTTAAGAAATGGTCATATTTAAAGCTCAAGGGAATGAAGTTCAAATTAATGGAAAATAGATTAGCCGTGATGATGTATTTTTTTATACCGTTGGAGTGTTGGTGGCATACATTTGATCCCTTACTTTAGTTTTGTTGCATGTGCTTGTTGACATAGTTTTTATGTTATAAACGGTGCTCGTTTTATTTTAGCTTCTTTTTATCCATATTAGTTAGGTGTGTTTATAGCGATATACTTTTCGTAGAATTCCATAAATTTTCTTATTGGTGTAATCGATAACCGAATTGATAAGCCCCAAAAATCAATAAATTGAAATCAAAAAAATCGAAACCCTATTGAAACGATAACGCTAAGCATATGTACAAATCAATAATCGATAAGTAATTATCAATAAGGGGCAAAATTGAATTGATAAATTGAATGCACACCCCTAGATAAGATATGGTGATTCGTACTCTTTATGGATTCAGATACTAAGAGTTTTCGTGAGTAAATGGTTTTGTGGTTATGGACTGTGAAAATATAGCTAAGGATAGTCAGAGGGTAGTATGTGTTGCGATTAAGTCACTGTGGACTTTCGGAAGGTTATTTATCTGTTGTGGGTGACCAAAGTTGATTTGGGGTTCCCTGGTAGATCCAACATGGATGTGTGTTCTACACCGGGTCGGATTTGTTGACTCCGAACTGCTATTGTTGAGGGATGTGCCATTCGATTGTTGTTGAGCTTATTCGTGTTCAGGAGTGATCTATGAGTTAATGTCCTCTGTTACGAAGGGTTATGATTCATTGGTTATATGCACATATGGTGCGGTTCAATTTGAGCTTTATAGCGAAACATGAGCTAGTTGAGCATTTGGGTATTGCATGATTGATTGTGCATTAGGTATGTTCTTTCGAGCCAATATGTCATTGCGTTATTTGCTTCTTTTTGGGTACGGTGGTTCACTCTTGGTACTAGACATCAAACTGCGCGTGGTTGTTGATGTTGAGTTATGGCAACTTGAGGTGTTTCGTGTGGACCAGTGTTTGGGTATGATGGCGCATTGTAGTGAAGTGATGTGGATGTATGACCCTTCGGTTTAGATTCGTGTGTTCTGGTTCTACGATGTGTGATGGGTTCTCAACATTGTGTTGTGGTGGTACTGGTGAGCTTGCGGTACAATTCTCTCAATTGGGTCATTTTCCCCCCATAATTTGAGTACCTTTGGTCTGTTGCTTATTGGTGCACGGGTCATACAGGTTGTTGATTTAGATTGTATCGATGTGTCCTGTCATTAAAGTAGTCGTGTTGGATAATATAAGGTCATGGGGACCTAGAATGAATACTATCGAATTCGGTTTCAGCATGTTGGAAGGATAATAACAGGATTTGGCTTAGAAGTTTACTATGCTCCTTGTGAAAGGAGATGGAGCTTCATGAATGGTTGATATGAGCAATGGTTATGACTTTCTGCGTGTTTCATTCATCATCGGCAGTATACGTAAGTGTTGGAATAAGGCCTTGTTTGATAAGAGGGTTTATTACTGGTATTGGGTTGTTTGAGCAGTTATTGTGATTAGAAGTTATCACTCCAAGTGGTTGAGTTATGAGGTATATCATGTTATTCATCTTGAATTGCGGTTATGGCTTGATACAGCGTATTCAGACTTATTCAGTGTATATATGTGAGATTCCTCTTATAGATAGTTTCAGAAGTGGAAATTTTGTTTTAAGGTTTATGGGCTTGGTTGGATTGCAAAATTTATGTGATGTTGTGCTATCGGACCTATATGGGATGGGGTGACATGAGATCACACCCGAGTATGTGCATAGTGAGGATACATGGCGATTTGATGGTCTTTGAAACAATCTGGACATGTTCGAGGAGAAGTGGGGAAGATGTAATGATCCGACCGGTCATTTTGAGCATTTGTATTTCACTCACCAGTTCTCGAACATGACTAGCCCCGTATGATATATTATGACTTATGTAAATCGTCGGTTATGGATTGCAGGTTAATCGGAATAGATATGGAAAAATTGTTCTCAGCTGAAGATTTAAATTTGAAAGGTTTGACCAAGCTTAGGATTCAAAATTGGATTTGAATTTTTATGATTTGATTAGCTCCGTTAGGTGATTTTGGACTTGGAAGCGTGTTCAGAATGTAATTTGGAGGTCTGTAGTAGATTTAGGCTTGAGTTGGCGAAATTGAAAATTTGGTATTTTTCGGCTGGCAGTGGAAATCTTGATATCAGGGTCGGAATGGGATTCAGAAAATTGGAGTAGGTTTATCATTTTTGATTTGTGTGCAACATTTTAGATCATTCGGATGAGGTTTGATAGGTTTTTGGATCGGTTGTGGAATTCAGAAGTTTCTAAATCCTTAGGCTAGAATCCGAGTGTGATTTGGTGCTACGATGTCATTTTGAGTGTTCCGAGGGTTGCTATGAGTTTGAATGATGATACGTGACTTGTTACTATTTTTGGTTGAGGTCCCAGAGGCCTCGGGATGAATTCAGAAGGTTTTTTGGAAATGAGGGAATTGTAGTTGAGCAGCTTCAGCTAGTGTTGTCTGTCATAACTGCACTGCGAATTGGGGACCGCAGGTGCGAGCCGCAAGAGTGTAAAAAAGACCGCAGAAGCGGTGTTGGTTGCAAATGTGAAGATCTTGACCGCATCTGCGAGACCGCAAGCGCGAGACCTGGGTCGCAGGTGCAGTATCTGAAGGGATAAGTGGATTGCGCAGGTGCGGATTTTTGGGCGAAGGAGCGGCCCATAGGTGCAAGTTTTTGTCCGTAGATGCGCAAATCGCTGGGCAGATAGTATATAAGTTCCCTTTTCGTGAAATTTAGCTCATTCCACCATTTTTGAATTCGGATTGAAGCTTTTGGAGGGTTTTGAAAAGGAAATCAAGGGAATGCCTATTGTGGTAAGAATTCTGAACTTAATACTCATATCGTTGCCGGACTTCAGTTGATTAAACATGGGAATTAAAGATATTAGGGGTGAAAAATTGGAAAATTAGGGCTTGAAATTGGAGAGTTAAAATTGGGGATTTGAGGTTCGATTATGATGTTTTTGGTCTGTATAAGCTCATAAGAGGATAAGGATTCTAGTATTTTGGTTTTTATCAAATTGGGAGATGTGGGCCTGGGGGGCGAGTTTGACCAATTTTGGGATTTTGAGTTAACTTTGATAATTTCCGTGTGGTATTTGTCCCTTTGGCTTGTACTGATATTATGATTCTGATTTTGAATAGATTCGAGACGAGTTGAGGCCCAGTTGAGAGCCAAAGGTATTGCGGAGTAGATTTTCATACGGTTTGAGGTAAGTAATGATTTTAAATCTTGTCATGAGGGTATGAAACCCCATATTTCACTTTGTTTCACTATATTGAGGTGACACACACGCTCGTCAATGCACCATTGGGGATTGTGACTTGGTCCGTCCCGTAGCGCCTCTTAAGTTGCACGTTTGACTGAAAACTATTTGATATACTTGTGTTTTGGAAAATATTTCCTATGTTTTGGGCGGAATGCTATATTTGGACCTCGTTCCAAGTTATTTGGACCTTTAGGGGCTTTTCCTTATTATTTTCTCACTGTTTTGACTTAAGATCTGCATTCAGTCATGTAATGTTTTTAGATTGCATAACTTAGTATTTATTATTCCTTTGATGCAGAAAAATGATATTTTAGATGAGCATCCTGTTTTACAAATAACCCGAGTGGCTTGTGAGGTTGATGACCAAGAGAGGCCGAGGGCTTGAATGTGAGGTTGATAACTGAGAGCGGCTGTGGGCCTGATTGTTAGGTTGGTGATTGAGAGAGGCCGAGGGCCTGGTGTTTATACCCAATTTTTTTCTATATATTGTAAATATGCATAAAAGCCTTCAAACACATATATGCATATATATAAGCATGTACAAGGCTTTCATTAGTTTTCCATAATTTAAGGGTTTTAATTGATTTATTTTCTCCCTTTTATCCATAAAATCCCCAATAATTATTTTCAAAATTATTATTTTGATAATTTATTTACTGGATTTCTATATTTATGCTAATTTTTATAAATATAGAAACCGCATCT
Source organism: Nicotiana benthamiana (assembly GCA_034376525.1). Lineage (NCBI taxonomy): Eukaryota > Viridiplantae > Streptophyta > Magnoliopsida > Solanales > Solanaceae > Nicotiana > Nicotiana benthamiana. The sequence continues at coordinate 48,567,702 of CM067337.1, read as the reverse complement.
GCGAATTGGGGACCGCAAGTGCGAGCCGCATGAGTGTAAAGAAGATCGCAAAAGCGGTGTTGGTTGCAGAAGCGAAGATCTTGACCGCATCTACGAGACCTGGGTTGCAGGTGCAGTGTCTGAAGGGATAAGTGGATTGCACAGGTGCAGATTTTTTGGCGTAGAAGCGGCCCGAGGTGCGAAATTTTGTCCACAGATTCGGAAATCGCTGAGCAGAAAGGATATAAGTTCCCCCACGAAATTTAGCTCATTCCACCATTTTGGAAGTTGGGTTGAAGCTTTTGGATGGTTTTAAAGAAGAAATCAAGGGGATTCCTATTGAGATAAGAATTTTGAACTTAATACTCGTATTGATGGTGAATTTCAGTTGATTAAACATGGGAATCGAAGAGATTAGGGGTGAAAAATTGGAAAATTAGGGCTTGAAATTGCAGAGTTAAAATTAGGGATTTGAGATCTGATTTTGATGTTTTTGGTCTGTATAAACTCGTGAGAGGATAAAGATTCTAGTATTGTGATTTTTATCGGATTTAGAGACATGGATCGGGGGGCCGAGTTTGACCAATTTTGGGATTTTGAGTTAAATTTGATAATTTTTGCGTGGGATTTGTCCCTTTAGCTTGTATTGATATTATGATTTTGATTTTGGATAGATTCAGGACGAGTTGAGGCCCCATCGAGAGGCAAGGGCATTGCAATGTAGATTTTTGTATTGTTTGAGGTAAGTAATGATTTTAAATCTTGTCATGAGGGTATGAAACCCCAGATTTCACTTCGTTTCACTATATTGAGGTGATACACATGTTAGATGGCGAGCATGGGGGCATGCACCATTGGGGATTGTGACTTGGTCCGCCCCGTAGCGACTATGTTGCATATTTGATTGAAAACTATTTGATACACTTGTGTTTTGGAAAATATTTATATGTTTTGGGTGGAATGCCATATTTGGATCTCGTTCCAAGTTGTTTGGACATTTAGGAGCTTTTTGTTATCATTTTCTCACTGTTTTGGCTTAATATCTATACTCAATCATGTTATATTTTTAGATTTCATAACACAGTATTTATAATTCCTTTGATGTAGAAAAATGATATTTTGGGTTGATTACTGGTAGCCCGAGTGGCTTATGAGGTTTATGTCCAAGAGAGGCCGAGGGCTTGACTGTGAGGTTGATGACTAAGAGAGGCCGAGGGCCTGATTGTGAGGTTGGTGATTGAGAGAGGCCGAGTGCCTGGTGTTGATACCCATTCTTTTTTTATATGATTGAGAGGCTAAGGGCCTGGTGTTGATACCCAATCTTTTTTTTATATATTTTAAATATGCATAAAAGCCTTCAGAATAACACATATATGCATATATACGCATGTACAAGGCTTTCATTATTTTTCCATAATTTAAGGGTTTTAATTGATTTATTTTCTCCCTTTTTATCCATAAAATTTCCAATAATTATTTTTAAAATTATTTTTTTGATAATTTATTTATTGGATTTCTATATTTATGCTAATTTTTACATATTCTTGGAATCACATTTAGTATTTTTAAAGGTAAATTGCGTATAATTATAATGTTAGACCATTTTAAGATATTTTATATGCATAAAATTGGACCATGTATTTTTAAATGGTTAATTATATATTTTAAATCACCTATTATTTTTTATAAATTAAATAGGGGAAATTGGCTATTTAAATAACAACCAAATTTGTCTTTCAATTGTAGCCAAAATTGGACCCCTTTCCTGCCCAATTTCACACCCAAATCACCCGACCCATACCCTATTTACCCTTACCCAAACCCGGAACCCACCTACCCATTTTAATCCCGTGTTGATCTCCCAGATCAAAGGTCCAAATAATTCCATTCCCTTTTTAACTCTAATCGACCCCTAACCCTACGTCATTTCTCCAAAGGCGCCGCTTTCAAATGCTCTTTCATCTCCACTCTTCTCTCAAACCTAGCCCTAGACTCCTCCACTCACCTCCTTCTCTGGTCATCTCCGGCGACAATCTCTCAAACCTCAAGCCTCCAATGGGTCTCTCATCACCTTGCTCATCATCTCTAAGGCACTCAAGGGTCCTGGCCCCATGTCGATTAGGACCTAGGATTTATGATTTTGTTGTTCGAGGTTTTTCTGGTGTGATTTTAGGTAAAATCACACCATGTGTGTTACTATTTGTGAAGTTACAACTGGTTCTTCCAATTTCTACTTAGGTTTCCTTTTGAAACCCTAACTCTATTCTGGATCCCTCAGATATATGTTATTTTCATGCTTTAAGCTTGTTTCCTTCTATGATTTGCTTATTCTCTAGTTTTCTTCTGAAAGATCCTTTATTCTAAAATCATTTTTTACTTTCTTTGAAAACTAGGATTTTCTCGGAGTTCTTTCTATAACTGTTTCAACTAGTTTCTTTATGATTAAACCTTTTTCCCTTGTTTATTTTGACCGATCCATGTTCCTACTACTTTTTAACTCAACTGTGTTAAAAGCTCTTATTTTTAACGATTTTTCTTTACTAGTTTCTGTGTATTAACATAATTTTCTTTACTTGTTTATGTGTTAGCATGATTTTATATACTTGTTGCTGTGTGTTAGCATGATTCTCATTACTCTGCTTCTATGCGTTAGCATAATTTTCTTCACTTGAGTTCCGTGTGTTAGCATGATTTTCTTTTCCTTGGCTCTGTGTGTTTACATGATTTTCTCTGCCTTGGTCTCATTAATCTCTAATGGTCACCATGCTTCGAATACATTGTTAGTTTGTATGGGTCCACCAAATCTAAGAGTACCTGGACCTCTACAAGTTTCTGCTGAGTGCACTTAGTAAAGCAGTAAGTAAATGAGGCAGAGGATTTTTATGTGAAAACATCCCGCACAAGGGAATCAAAAAATCACGACCTACACCTGTAGGCTTTTAACTTTACTAACTTGTAATCTTACCTATTACAAGCCATTTTACAATACTTTCGATTGAAAAGGATTTACTCAACTAACTTGTGGTACCTATACCACAAGCCACTTTGTGACTATCCTAGTTACAAAGGCTTTTTCTAACTTGTGGTGCTGTCACTCCAAACCACTTTGCAATTCTACAATTCAAAGACTTCTATTTATAACTAAATCTAGTCACAACCTAAACTTAGATAGTTTGAGGATTTAGAAGAGGACTCCTAATCAATATGATTCTAAGTAAGCGATTTAGGAGATATTGTAAGTACAATAACAAGGTTACAACTTAACTAGGACAATAACAATCAATCTTTTAGGAACTGATCCATACTGGCGTTCGACCTTGTTCTTCAAGCTTGAAAGGATGATGAGTTTTATGCTTTTGCAAGAGCTTGAATGAGGAATAGAAACCTTCAAGTGATATCTTTATATGAAGCTTCATGGGGTACATCTTGATCATATCACTTGAAATGATGTGAGTGCTTTGTTTGGTTAGAGAGTGAGTGGGCTGACATTGTATTGCAGTGCGGCAGAAATAGCACCGTCTTTCACTTCAGTTCCAATTGTGTCCACATGACTTTGTACTGCTACATAGGAACCATAGGAGCACCAGGTCCTTGATTGGTTCCTAGCTCCTAAATCTATTGCAGTTCATCCTTAGCTGGGATCCGTTCAAGTTTGCAGCAATCCAAGTAGGTCAGGTTCCCTATATGGTTCTTATCAGTAAGTTTGTTAGATCATCAAAACATAAGGCAAAAGTATTTAAAATATACCATATGTCTTGCTGAATCTTTATATCACCTCTATATGACTGTGCTTGCTCATCTTTTATTTCTTTCTGCCTATATAATTGACATGCTTGTTTGCCACTTCTGTTCATTTGTCTCTATTTATATGTTGAAATATGCAGAATCTTGACTCCCCATGATCGATTCTGATTTTCCTTAACTTCTGGTATTTGAAAGATTTTCCTTCAAAGCCTTAGAATTCTACTCGTCTATTTGAATTAACTGATTTTATTACCTTATTTACTATAGCAATTTGTTTTACTTAGTCTTTCCTTAATTGGGTCTTTCTAAATTTGGTCCTAATTGACTACTTTATGCCTAATGAACTCGGGCTCCTTTCCTTATTTAATCATGCACTGATTCTTCTTCTTGCCTTATATGGTACTGAATCATTCCATTTGGTCTTAATTCCCTTAAATCAAGGAAGTACTTCCTTGATTCTCTAATGAATTGATTTTGAGTTCTTAAATTAGCGTACTACTATAATTTTTACCTTATTCTACTACCTACTTTCAACTATAAATATCCTAAGTCTTTCATTAACAAGGCACTTGACTTTCAAAAAGCCCTCTCTCATTTAAAATCTCTAATATCCCTTCTTCTTTATGTTATTTTGCTACTATTAGCCGGTTGCATGCCAAGGTTAATTATCTGTGCTCTTTGGTTCCTTCATTCTGCTTACTTCTATCTTCACCGGTATATCCTAGTTTAATTTAAAGCCTCAACAACAACATCTTTGTATTCTTGTTTCAGTTTCTTTTATTTCTAGCATGCTTATACTTGTGATTCTATTGTGAAGTTTTGTCACGACCAAATTTCCCACCACTGGGGTCGTGATGGCACCTACAATCGGAGCTAGGCAAGCCGACTATCTAAACATTTTACAAGGTTTTTGTCTAAAACAATATAATAAACTCAAAATAAGTACTTAAAATATGCGGAAGACTTTTAACAAAAAGATATCAAAAATAAGGGAAGAGGGACAATGGTCAACACACAAGGGAAGAGGGACAATGGTCATCGATGGCCAACAAAGCAGTAACTCCAAAAACTAAAAAAAAATTCAGATCGCAGGAAACAATCCAGCTTTACCATCAATTTCAAACTCATTTGCCGTACTTGTCAATGTCAATGATGATGAAGAAAAATTCTTGGGAGAAAATTTGCAGCTTCGTGACAGTCAAAATAGATCACAGAATACAGAGGCAAATAATACATCTCATGTTACTGGTAAAGAATACATCTCATGTTACTGGTACAAATATGCAAATACAGTCCAAACTTCAAAGTTCTCCATCCATATCTACTCCTACTGTGCCAAAGAGGAGGGACTTGGTCATTAAATCGAAACTGTGGAAAGATCAACGAGATTATGATGATGAGGAGAGCTGGGGTGAATGACTCGCTGGTTTTTCATGGGAAGAAGACGACCAAGAGTGTGACCAGGATAGTACTGAAGAGGAGAGTGATGATCCAGTCGAGCAAAAATGTCAAAAGAAAACTGCAACTAAGAACTGTCGTGCAATTTTGAAACAAACAACAACTCTGAACAACAGCTTAAACCATAATGCTCCAGTTTTTGTTCCAAGAAATAATGCAAAAGCAGTTAGTTCAATTGTATCGACATCAAAGTTCAACAACAATGAAACAACACATAATCGTCAACTAAACTCAGCCGAAGCATCAGTTGGTGATCGAATCACAACTGCGCTGCCATCAACTAGCCAGAATCAGGTTGCAACAACAGAACCATTCTCTAATTTTGAGGACAGAAAATTTTTGGATGCCATGAGGCAAACTCTGCTCTCAAATCAAAAGCAGCAAAGGAATGCAAATACTCCATCTAACTCTCCTTCTGCTGATAGCATTACAGTAGCATGGTCACAGGCAGGGCAACTCGTCACAACTGCTTGAGTAATCTCAACCGAGGAAAGACAACTCTTGGAAGCGATGGTAAATACATATACTAACCTTATTACTGGTAGTTATGTCATGAGCAGGAACAAATTGCAAAAACAACAAAAAAACACAATTATGAACAATGCACAATTAACAACTCAAGGCGTTTTTCAAGAATTGCCAAATCCAATTTTGGCAGGAAGATATATATATGAAGAAGGGGAAGAAAAGGATATCTTAAACCAATGCCGAGAAGACGCTTCAACAAAAGGAGATTTGTCACCACTGCATAGTGCAAGAAATAAGAAGTCTCATCAAAGGGAAAGAAGTTGGAACGGCAGGGTGTTTGAAGACGTAAACATAAGGAGGCCCCCAATGAGAACTGCAAAACAAAAACAGGTCGCTCAAACAATACTTCCAAAATCCAATCGCCTGAAGAATAAATCATGAATTTTGAAGACTTTTTGAAAAATTATGTGGAAGAAGACAACATTCTACAAATCAAAATTTTCACAACAAAAGAGAAAGGGGGGCACCTTTATGGCTTCTTCATCTATTTATTTTACCATCAGATTAGTATTATTCTATGTAATATCATCACATTGCATGTTATATATTCTATGATGATCATTCAATTCTTAGTTCTTGCGAGTTCTTTCTTTTTACATGCTTGCTAGTCCAGGAGGCTTTTATTTGCCTCAATAGGATAGCTAAGGTAAGGTCTATGCCGGCTGTGTTATATGGGTGACATTACCGGTGTAATCCGCATTATTTTATTTCTCCTATTTGTTGTAATTTTCTTTTCCCATTATTTATGAAATCTAACCCTAGGCGATTACCTAGTGGACCAAAAAAAAATGTATCTTTACCCAGTATCTGGTGTAACCACTCACGGACTACTAAAGAGTACTAAAAGTATCAGACTGAAAGAGATACACAAAAGTCTGTCTAGATACAAATAAAACAAACTGAAATAACATAGATGAGACTCCGCACGAACGTTAGCTTAGCTACCTAAGAGTCTCTGGACTGAAGGTCGGCTCCCGATCTAGAACTGCTGCGGCAGTCCGTAAGCTGCTCCTTGATCTGTGCACAAAAAGGCACAGAAGTGTAGCATCAGCACAACTGACCCCATGTGCTGGTAAATGCCTGGCCTAACCTCGGCGAGGTAGTGACGAGGCTAGACATGACCTACCATAAATAACCTGTACAGATATGTACAATAACAAGAGAATACGCTAATTTAAACAGTTAAAAGGGGAGGGAAACATGTTGTGGGGTACAACTGTTCTAATACAGAAATTAACTAACAGGAATGGAAACCGAGCAGATAACAACTGATAAAGAAATACCAGAATGCTTAACACACAGAACAATATATTCATGTCATATTTTCGTTTCAGTGCGCAACCCAATCCTCAACATTTTTATTCCGTTGCGGCGTGCAACCCGATCCATGATAGTTAATCCATTGCGGCGTGCACCCGATCTTCGATATTTACCATCAATACTCACCCAACATCATACGCAACTCAAGTGCAAGAGGAGTAGCATCAAAATACCAAATGTCCCGACAAGGGAATGCAATTAACAACCCAAATATCCAGGCAAGGAAGAATTCAGTATATATATTGTTTAAGTCCCGGCAAGCGAAATGATCACAAAACTTCCACTTTTAAACACGTTAGCTACCAACAAGTTCTAAGTCAAGCCAATGCTAAAAAATTATTCCTAATCATTATTATCCTCAATCGTTCATATCATGTGAACTAAATCAATTCAAACCAGAGGTTATATCATATTATTCGAAATAACGCAATTTAAGACCCACTGTCATACTAGACTCGGGTGCATAGGTAACCGTCACCATACCTATACACCGACTCCACATAGAACATAGCAAATAATGTCCTAATCCTATTCCCTCAAGCCAAAGTTAGATCAAACACTTTCCTCGAAAGCTCCAAACTCAACTCACACCTCTAGAATAGCTTTACCCGTCGAATTCACCACCAAACCGCTCAAATCTAATCACAAATTACTCAATCGTATCAAGAAATGCTAGCTAAACCAATTTGAATGCATAAAAATGAATTTCCCAAAGTTTCACCCAAAAATTCCCAAAATGCCCCCGGGTTCACGTGGTCAAAACCCGAGGTTCGAACCAAAAACCGGTTACACATTTCCCCGCGAATCCAAATATATAATTGGTTTTGATATCGGACCTCCAAGGGGTCCAACTCCCCAAATTTTGAAAGACTTAGGTTCCACCAAAAACCCCAAATTCCATTTGTGAAAACCTTTGATTGAAGTTGAAGTCATGTTAAAAGATGTTAAGAGCAAGGAAATTAAGTTAGAAATCACTTACCAACCGTTTGGAAGGACAAAAATCGTTTGGTAAATTGCCTCTTACGTTTTGGGTTTTTGAAGAATGGAAAAGTGGCTGAAATTTTTGAATATTTTATACCTTTCTGAGGACCTGGCGCGGACCCCATAAAAATGTGCTACGTCCGTGCTGAGTGGGGAAGAAATTGGGGCTTCTCTGAACCCTCTCAGCGCGGACTACACTATTTTGGTGCGCGGCCGTGCTGGTCAACCTGAAATCCCTAGCCTCAGAATCAGCCATGAGGACCGCACAAAAAAGCATTGTGGCCGCGCGGAAATGACCATGGACGCACTGTGTCTGTATCCTTGAACTTGTTTTTCTCTAAGTGAAAACCATCCCTAACCACCTCTGAATCACTCCCGAACCCTCGAGTCTCCCAAACAATCACACACACGAGCCCGATACCTATATTTTCTAGCTCATTTTCATTTCAATTTTTCATACAAACAATTTCTTTCAAAAATTCCGTACCGAGCCTCTCCCAACTTAACCATCCGACTGGGGACCGACACCGCCTACCATAAAATACCTCATACAGAGCCATATGAATGTTGGACTGGTAGCTGTTGTTGTAGGCAAACTCTGCTAAAGGCAAGAACTGGTCCCACGAGCCTCCAAAATCAATAACGGAGGCTCGAAGCATATCCTCAAGAATCTGAATAGTCCTCTCAGACTGACAGTCCCTCTGGGGATGAAATGTTGTACTCAACTGAACCTGGGTGCCTAACTCATGCTGTACCGCTCTCCAAAAATGCAAGGTAAACTGTGGACCCCGATATGAAATAATAGATATAGGCACCCCATGAAGGCGAACGATCTCCCCGATATAAATCTCAGCATACCTCTCGGATGAATAGGTGGTGGAAACTGGGACAAAATGCGATGAATTGATTAGCCTATCAACTATAACCCATATATCAACAAACTTCTTCCGAGTCATCGGAAGGCCAGCGACGAAATCCATGGTAATTCTATCCCACTTCCACTCGGGAAGCTTAATCCTCTGAAATAAACCATCAGGCCTCTGATGCTCATACTTAACCTACTGACAATTCAGACAACGAGCCACATAAGCAAAAATGTCTTTGTTCATTCCGCGCCACCAATAATGCTGCCCCAAATCTTGATACATCTTCGCGGCGCTCGGGTGAATAGAAAACCGAGAAATGTGGGCCTCCGCTAAGATCGACTCCTGAATACCATCGACATTAGGCACACAAACTCTCACCTACAACCATAATACACCATCATCTCCCAAGGTCATTTTCCTAGAACCTCCCCGCTATACCGTGTCTCTCAGGACATACAAATGGGGATCATCAAACTGCCGCTCCTAAATATGCTCCATCAACGATGAATGGGCAACTGTGCAAGCTAACACCCTGCTGGGCTAAGAAATATCAAGTCTCAAAAATTTATTGGGCAAGGCCTGAACATCCAAAGCAAGCGGTCTCTGACTGAACGGAATATAGGCAAGACTACCCATGCTAGCGGACTTACTACTCAATGCATCTGCCACGACATTGGCCTTCCCTGGGTGGTATAAGATAGAAACATCATAGTCTTTCAACAAATCCAACCACCTCTGCTGCCTCAAATTCAACTCCTTCTGCTTGAACAACTATTGAAGGCTCTTGTGATCTGTGTACACCTCACATACCACACCATATAAATAATGCCTCTAGATCTTCAAGGCATGAACAATAGTTGCCAACTCTAGATCATGAACTGGATAATTTTCTCGTGGATATTCAACTGCCTCGAAGCATATGCCATGACTCTGCCATTCTGCATCAACACTGCACCAAGACAGATACGGGAGGCATCACAATAAATAGTATAAGTCCCTGATCCCGTGGGCAAAACCAAATACCGGTCCATAGTCAGAGCTATCTTGAGCTTCTGGAAGCTCACCTTGCACTCATCTAACCAACTGAATTGGGCATCCTTCTGGGTCAATCTAGGCATCGGGGCTGCAATGGATGAAAACCTCTCCACGAAACGTCGGTAGTAACCAGCTAACCCCAAGAAGCTCCGGATTTCTGTAGCTGAAGCTGGTCGAGGCCAGTTCTTGACTGCCTCTACCTTCTTCGAGCCTACATGAATACCCTCTGCTAATACGACATGACCCAGGAATGTGAATGAACTCAACCAAAACTCACACTTCGAGAACTTGGTGTACAACTGACTATCCTTCAGAGTCTGAAGAACCACTCTGAGGTGCTGCTCATGCTCCTCCTGACTATGGGAGTATATCAAAATGTTGTCAATGAATACAATCACAAACAGATCCAAATAGGGCCTGAACACCCGGTTCATCAACTCCATGAATGCTGTCGGGGCATTGGTCAACCCAAATGACATGACCAAAAACTCGTAATGGCTATACCGAGTGCGAAATGCTGTCTTAGGGATATCAGATGCCCTAATCCTCAGCTGATGATAACCAGACCTCAAATCTATCTTCGGTAACACCTTAGCACCCTGAAGCTGGTCGAACAAATCATCAATCCTCGGCAGTGGATACTTGTTCTTAATTGTGACCTTGTTCAACTACCGGTAATCAATGCACATCCTCATCGACCCATTCTTTTTCTTCACAAGCAACACCGTTGCACCCCAAGGCGATACACTTGGCCTAATAAAACCCTTATCAAGCAAATCCTGAAGCTACTCCTTCAACTCTTTCAATTTTGGCGGACCATGTGATACACCGGAATGGAAATAGGATGAGTGCTTAGAGCCAGATCAATACAGAAATAAACATCCCTGTCGGGCGGCATACACGATATGTCTAAAAGAAAAACCTCGGGGAACTCCCGAACAATGGAAACACAGTCAATAGATGGAACCTCTGCGCTGGAGTCGCGAACATACGCTAGATATGCTAGACACCCCTTCTCGACCATACGTCGAGCCTTGACATACGAAATAACACTGCGGGTGGCATGACCTGGGGTCCCTCTCCACTCAAGTCGGGGCAAATCTGGATAGTCCAAGGTCACGGTCTTAGCATGACAATCCAAAATAACATAAACGGGGACAACCGGTCCATCCCCTATATAACGTCGAAGTTCACCATATCTAAGAGAAATAAGTCGACACGGGTCTCAAGACTCTCAAATACTACCACACATGAACGATGCACTTGGTCGACCACTATAGAATCACCAACCGGTGTAGACACATATACAGAAATACCCAAAGCCTCCCTAGGCATAACCAAATAGGGTGCAAAATAGGACGACACATAGGAATATGTAGATCCCAAACCAAATGACATAGAAGCACCCTTATCACAGACCATAATAGTACCTGTAATCACGACGTCTGATGACTCGGCCTCTGGCCTGGCCGGCAAAGCATAATAATGGGGCTGGCCCCTACCTCCCTAAACTGTGTCTCTGGGATGATTTGCTACTGGCTGGCCCCTGCCTCTAGTGATTTGAGATCCACCTTTATGATCCCTACCTCCACCTCTATGGCCTCTACCCCCTCCTCTAGCTGGCTGGGTGACATGTGGATCACCTGCTGCCTGAATCATGGGATGAGGATCCTGCTGCTGTGACCGAGCACCCCTCCACCTTAGGCAATATCTCCTGATGTGGCTGAGATCTACACGCTCATAACACCAAGCAGAATGCGGAAACTGAGAAGACTGGGGCTGACCCTGACGCCCAGAATGACCTCCTCGAAGGCTCTAAAGCGATATTGCACTGATGGGCTGCTGATCAGAGTAGTGCTGCTGAGAACCGCTACCGCCCGCAGTACCGTATGAAACCTTAAGTGCTGGATGGAAGGGCCTCTGAGGGTAGCCTCTGTCGTATGAATCCCTACCTCCAGATGAGATACCACTGAACCTACCAGAATGACGAGGCCTCTTATCTGACCCCTGACCACCTCCTTGAGTGAGTTCCATCTCTACGCGGCAGGTCGTATTGGCTGCATCCTGAAAGGAAATATCACTACCAAATCCCATGTCCATATGAAGCCGGATTAGTTGAATTAATTCATCAATGAATCTCCGGACCCTTTCTCGCTCTGTAGGGAGTATCACAATTGCATGGCGTGCCAAATCAATAAATCTAGTCTCATACTGTGTAATGTCATAGAGCCCTGCTAGAGGCGCTCAAACTGTCTATGAAGTGCCTCCCGCTGAGTGACGGGGAGAAACTTCTCCAAGAATAACTCCGCAAACTGATCACATGTCAAAGCTTGAGACCTTGCTGGTCTAGATAGGCAATAATCTCTCCACCAAGTCTTGGGGGATCTTGCAAGCCTGAAGGTGCAAAAGTCGACCCTGTTGGTCTCCACTATATCTATGCTCTTAAGGATTTCATGACAACTGAATAGAAAATCCTGGGGGTCCTCCGATGAAGCACCGCTTAAACTGGTGGTGAAAAGCTTGGAGAACCGATCAAGTCTCCACAAAGCATCCGAAGACGTGGCCGCTCCATCTCCGATCTGAGCTGTAATACCTTTTTGAGCTGCCACTGTGGGATGAACCTCTAGAACCTGAGTGCGGGGAGCTACTTGATCCGGATACGCGTAGCAGGGGTCTGAACCACTCCTCAAGCCTGAGAAGTAGATGATGCTATTGGAAGCAGAACTGCTCTAGTGACACTGTCTATAAAGCCTTCTATACGGACGAGAGCATCCTGGAGTTCCTGGGAAAACATAGCCCCTCCTGGGGCTTGAGCTAGGCCCACTAGAGCTGCTAGGGCTGGACCCTCCTCATCAAAGTCAGTATGACGCTCCACCTATGGAACTGCTGCCTGGGGCTAAGCCCTGCCCCTACCATAGCCTCGACCCCAGCTCCTCCCTGGAGCTGTTGGGAGCTCAAGCTGCTGTGCGGTAGAAGAAGACACACGTGTTCTCAGCATCTGTGAAAGAACAGAGTAGAACGACAATTAATATTGAGAAACAAAATCGCACGACAGGAATGAACAAAGTGAAAATTTTCCTAACTCTGTAGACTCTGGGGTATAAAGACAAAGGTCTCCATACCAATCCCTTAGACTTTACCGAGCATGTCCGTGAGCTTAGAGATCGAAGTAACCTAGGTCTTTGATACCAACTTGTCACGAACCAAATTTCCCACTACCAGGGTCGTGATAGCGCAAACTATCGGAGCTAGGCAAGCTGACTATCTAAACATTTCACAAGGTTTTTGTCTAAAATAATATAATAAACTGAAATAAGTACTTAAAATATGTGGAAGACTTTTATCAATAGGATATCATAAGCGGAAGTTGAAAATGTATCTCTACCAGCATCAGGTGTCACCACTCACAGACTACTAAAGAGTACTAAAAATATTAGTCTGAAAGAAGATACACAAAAGTCTGTCTCGATACAAATAAAACAAACTTAAATAAACATAGATGAGACTCCGAGCCCGCGAACGTCAGCTAAGCTACCTAAGAGTCTCTTCACTGAAGGTCAGCTCCGGGTCTAGAACTGCTGTAGCAGTCCGTAAGATGCTTCTTGATCTGTGCACAAAAAGGCACAGAAGTGTAGCATCAGCACAACCGACCTCATGTGCTGGTAAGTGCCTGGCCTAACCTTGGCGAGGTAGTGACGGGGTTAGACAGGATCTACCACAAAAAATCTATATAGATATATACAATAATAGGAGAATACGCTAAAATGGAGGGAAACATGCTGTGGGGTACAATAGATCAAATACAGAAATTAACTAACAGGAATTGAAACCTAGCGGATAACAACTGATAAAGAAATACCGGAGTGCTTAACACACAGAACCATATATTCAGTTCATATTTTCATTGCAGCGCGCAACCCGTTCCTCAACATTTTTATACCGTTGTGGTGTGCAACCTGATCCTCCACAGTTAATCCACTGCGGTGTGCAACCCGATCCTCAATATTTAGTACCGTTGCAGCGTGCAACCTGATCCTCTATATTTACCAACAAAACTCACTTAACATCATTCGCAACTCAAGTGCGAGGGGAGAAGCATCAAAATACCAAGTGTCCCAACAAGGGATGCAATTAGCAGCCCAAATATCCTGGCAAGAGAGAATTCAGTATATATTTTTTTTATGTCCCGCCTAGGGAAATTATCACAAAACTTCCACTTTTAAACATATTAGCTACCAACAAGTTCTAAGTCGAGCCAATGCTCCAAAATTATACATAATCATGATTTATCCTCAACCGTTCATATCATGTGAACTAAATCGATTCAAACCAGAGGCTATATCATATTAGTCGAAATAACGCAATTTAAGACCCACGGTCATACTAGACTCGGGTGCATAGGTAACCATTACTATACCTATAAATCGACTCCATATAGCACATAGCAAATAATGTCCTAATCATATTCCCTCAAGCCAAAGTTTGATCAAACACTTACCTCGAAATCTCCAAACTCAACTCACACCTTTAGAATAGCGTTACCCTCGAATTCGCCACCAAATCTCTCGAATCTAATCACAAATTACTCAATCATATCAACAAATGCTAGTTAAAACAATTTTAATGCATAAGAATGAATTTCCCAAAGTTTTACCCGAAAATTCCCAAAATGCCCCCGAGCCCACGTGGTTTAAACCCGAGGTTCGAACCAAAACTCGGTTACCCATTCCCTTGCGAATCCAAATATATAATTGGTTTTGATATCGGACCTCTAGTTGGGGTCCAACTCCCCAAATTTTAAAAGACTTAGGTTACACCAACCCCAATTTCCCATTTGTGAAAACCTTTGATTGAAGTTGAAGTCATGTTAAAAGATGTTAAGGAGCAAGGAAGTTCAGTTAGAAATCACTTACCAATCGTCTAGAAGGAGAAAAATCATTTGGAAAATTGCCTCTTAGGTATTGGGTTTTTGAAGAGTGGAAAAATGGCTGAAATTTTTGAATCTTTTATACATTTCTGAGGACCTGGCGCGGACCGCACAAAAATGTGCTGTGGCCGCGCCGAGTGGGGGAAAAATTAGGGCTTCTCTGAACCCTCCCACCGCGGACCACACTGTTTTGGTGCACGACCGTGCTGGTCAACCTGAAATCCCTAGCCTCATACTCAGCCATGAGGACCGCACAAAAAAGCATCGCGGCCGTGCGGCTCTAGCGCGGACCACGCAAAAATGACCGCGGCCGCACTGGTGTCTGCAACCCCTTAACTTGTTTTTCTCTAAGTGAAAACCACGCGAACCACATCTGAATCACTCCCGAGCCCTTGAGGCTCCCAACCAATCACACACACTAACTCAATAATATCCTACGGACTTAGTCGAGTGGTCAAATCTCCAAAATAATATCATAAACATAGAATCAAACCTCAAACTCATGAATATTTCTTCTACGTTTCATAAACTTTAAAACTTGGAACTCATAGTACGAAACATGTCATACGATGTCCGTTTTCAACCAAACTTTACAGAAAGCTCTTAACGCCCATATAAGACCTGTACCAGGCATCGAATAAAATACGAGCCCGATACCTGTATTTTCTAGCTCATTTTCATTTTAATTTTTCATATCAATTTTCAGACAAATAATTTTTTTCAAAAATTTTGTACTCGGGCCTGGGACCTCAGATTTCGATTTCGGGAATATGCTCGGGTCCCATGTGTTTCTACGGACCCACCGGGATCATCATATCATGGGTCCGGGTCCATTTACCCATAATGTTTACCAAAGTTAACTATATCAATATTTTTTACACAAAATTCATATATTTCCGAATAAAAACTTTTCCGGCTTCGCATCTAGACTGTGCATGCAAATCAAGGCGACCAAGTAAGAGGTTTCCAAGGCCTCAAAAGCACAGGAAAAGGGAGAATTACAGTGATGACCCCTTTGGGTCGTAACAAGTTTATAATTAGGCATGCTAGTATGACTCCCCTCCCTTTAAATTCATGAACTTCCCTGAGTGATTCAAGCATGCCTGGAAAACTATTTGTAACATATTGTGTGCTTACCATTATTATGAGTCCCAAATCCCTATCCCCTATGTGTTTATATTCTCTCTGATTAGTTTGTGATCATGCCAATTTCAATTATTACTGAGCATGTCCAAACCAGTCCAAATACCCTTGCCAGGTTTATATGTCTGCCTGTGTATCCCCAACACCCTTTGACCCTTTGTGTGACTATTGAACTCATTTGGATTCTGTAGATGATCCTATCCTGAGTTCTTCATTTGGTTTCTTACTCCAACCTTTTCAAACAATCTCCATTACTTTACTAATTGCTTTCAAATAGACTTTTAAGTCCAGTTTTTACTAAACCTCTTTCAACATGCGTCCTGCATTTTAACTTTACTCTTAGTTAAATAAGTTCTTCCCCTTCTAGTATGTGTACTACCTTGGGATCCTCTTGAGAACCTTCTGAACTCTGGCATACTGAGGCTGGACTTTCCACACTACATTAGTTCAATTCTTGGCTACTTACTCGAGGTGTAAGCATTTCTCGGGGTCCTTGAGACCCATAGAGAACTTTGATGCACCTAGAATATGATTTGTATATGGAAATGAGGTTTGAATGACCATTGGAGGCTTTTGGATACTTGGGCTTGATTGCAGGCTCTCTATAGAATAGCTTCTTGATTTTATTTCCCTTATGTAATTCATTTAATGGCCTGTAATAAATCTTATGCAGATATTTGGGGTATTTAATAAAAGGGTGGGTATATGTATACTTTGTGGGTAACATGGGTAAAATCCTGCTCTCAGGATTTATTTTCAAATCTGCCTGCTTCCCTCAATAGAACACATGTCTATAGGGTTTTTATTCTTTTTGAATCTGATTGCGTTTGCATAATAGAATCATGACTATAGGGTTACACTTTTAATTTCATTTGCATCATAATAGAAATCATGCATATAAAGACTTTACTTTTAATGTTATCAGATATAAAGCATGTTCATAAATCCTGCATTTGTCATAGAAATCATGTTTCTAGGTTCCAAGCCATCATGTTTTAAATCAATTCAAGTACAGATACCATACCGATATGATGTAATTCCGATTCAGTAAGTTTTATACATGTTACTGCAAATTGACTAAAACCAGTAATACGCCTAGATGTCATGCCTATAGGGATTTCTATTCGCAATTATGTCTGAAAATCTAATTAGTCTAATAAGTCAATCTCATTTTTCTTAGTTTACTTCTTAAAACTAGCCTTATTAAGCGATAATATTTCTAAAACAAGTCCTTTCAAAATTGTTGTAATCTCATTTGATATCCTGCCTCTAGGTATTAAAAGGGTCTATTTCGAAACTTGTTTGTTTCTGCATTAACATGGACACAATACTGCATATAGGCAACCCTTAGGGCATTTGCAAAACCTGCATTTCTCTGAAGCTGTTTTTGTCATTCAAACGTCTTTGATTCTAATAAGCTTTTAAAGAAGAGGTCATATGCGACTAGTCGGTTATGACTTCTGTATTTGAAAGTGGCTTATTTCTGCATAATCACTTAGAAATCATGCTTTAGGGATTTGATTAATAAAGGCCTTACTTGTGTCTGAGTCGTGCTGCTTGTATGTTTGTTTGAGGAGGAATTATGAGCCTTTTACTTGCTCCCATTATGTGACAGTCCTATATGCTTTTGACTGATGCCTTAGATTTTTGACTTTAAACCTTAGGGGTACGTCTAGAACCACCTATAAGTAGAGGTCTTATCTCCTTCCAGGACCACTAAGAAGGGACGGGTAGCAGCTCGCAATAGGAATCAGTGACCAACACTCGCTTTACATGACCAATAAGGGTATGGGAAGGGTAGACATGAGATATGATGACTACACGTTAATGTCACATGTAGCCCTTATTGAGGAGTGTTTGCCTGACATTGCGTGGGGTGATCCTATAGGATAAACAACCTAGGACTCCTCCTTACCACAAGTCCTTTCCTTATTTAAAACTTCGTTTTATATAATTTGTTCAAACCTTTATTTCACTACTTGACTTGTTCAATGAGCTTTATAACTTGTTTGATTAAAATATTTGTATGGACTAATTTGTAAATATAAGTTAGTTGGGGAACCACAGTTGGGGACCAACAGGGGTGCCTAATATCTTTCCCTCGAGGTTATCTCGAGCCCTTACACTAATCTCTGGTAATGCAAACCAACCTAAGAGTTAATTGCTCTAGGTGCCCTAATGCACCATAATCCGTTAGGTGGCGACTCTTCAAATACCCAATTCATAAGAGGAAACGAGTTATTACACCCCGTGAATGTCGCAACTCGGACTTTCTCTGTAGAGGAAAAAAAGGCGCGCGACACCTGGTTGTGAGGATTATATATTTATGAATCGGGTAGCACACCGCAGTTTTATATATATATATATATATATATATATATATATATATATATATATATATGGGGATGTGACGACCCAAAGGGTCATCACATGTTTTAATTGAAATCTGTGACTCTGAGGTCTTGAAAACCTCCTTTAGAGTTACCTCAATTAATGTGCGCAATCTGGGCGCGTAGCTGGAAAGCTTAAAAGGTGAAATTTAGTGAAAATTGCTAAGTTTTGATATTAAAATGAATAATTTTAACTCCAATCAACATTTTGGGTAAACAGACCCGGACCCATTGATTTTACGGTCCCGGAGGGTCCATAATAAAATATGGAACTTGGGCCTACGCACTGAATCAAATTCCAAGGTCCCAAGCCCGAGAAATAAATTTTTGAGTGAAGTTATTTTCTAGAATTTATTAGGAAAATGGAAATAAAATTTTTTCAGAAGACTATGGTATCAAGCCCTTATTTTGGTTTCGACACCCGATACAAGTCTTATATATATATATACATATATATATATATATATATATATATATATATATATAAATATATATATACATATACATATATATACATATATATATATAGATATATATACATATATATATATATACATATATATATATATATATACATACATATATACATACATATATATAAATATATACATACATATATATATATACATACATATATATATATATATACATATATATATATATACATATATATATACATATATATATATGTATATATATATATATGTACATATATATATATATCTATATATATATATATAGATATATATATATATGTACATATATATATATATATATCTTGAATTACTCCTATAATGTTTGGTTATATATGGACGTCGTTTGAGATCGACTCTAATTGGGAAAATTGATGTTTAAAAAGGGAATCTGAGAAATTTCATTGATATTGAGGCTTAATTCGATGTTCATGATGTTATATGGGTGATTTAATCACATGGATATGTTTGTTGGTGAGGTAGTGTGCATACTTGGGTTAGAGCTTCGGGCTCGGGTGAGTTTCAAGTAGGTCCCAGGATGCCTTAGACTTAAAAGATCAGATGGCAGGGTCAGGAAATATTGCAGGTCTCTAAACCCTCTAGCACGGCCCGCGAGAAAACGAGTGCAGTCGCGGAGAGGCCAGCACGACCGCGGTCGCCCTTGAACGGTCCGCGATGGGTGCTGTGCGGCCGCGGTCGGCTTGGTGCGGTCTGCATTGAGCAATGATCTGCAGGCCTTTAGAAAGCCAATGAGGCCGCAGTCCTTTTTGCGTGGTTCGCACTGGGAACTTCATAGGGGTATACATACACATGAATTTCAGTATTTTACACTTTTCTAAACCCCAAAACATAAGAGGCAATTATCCAAACAACTTTTGTTCTCCAAACGATTGGTAAGTGATTTCTAACTCATTTTCTTCACTCCTTAACATGTTTTAACATGATTTCAACTTCAATTAAGGATTTTATGGGAAAAATTGGGGGGTTTGGGTAGAATCTAGATTTTCTAAAATTTGGGGAGTTGGACCACTATTTGAGGTCCGATTTCAAAACTAATCATATATTTGGATTATGGGGGGGGGGGGGGGGGGGGGGAATTGGTAACCAGGTTTTGATCTGAACCTCGAGTTCCGACCACATGAGCCCGGGGGCATTTTTTATCTTTTCGGATAAAACATTATAAAACCTATTTTCATGCATTGGGGTTGATTCATTTAGAATATAATGATGTAATTAAGTAACTTGTGACTAGATTCGAGCGGATTATTGGTGGAATCGAGGGGTAAAGCTATACTTGAGGCTTGAGTTGAGTTTAATGCATCGAGATCTTTGATCTAACTTTGGTTTGAGGGATTAGGAGTTGAGTTATATTTGCTACTTGTTATGTGGGTAGTACGATGCATGCGCATGGTGACATGCATCCATATATTGGTGACGAGCATGACCATGGGTCATAATTTGATAATTGTGTATTCTTAATTGATTCTATGAAAGACTTGTTTGATGAACCTTGATTCTGAGTATCGGATTTA
The DNA here is from genome assembly GCA_034376525.1 of Nicotiana benthamiana. Lineage (NCBI taxonomy): Eukaryota > Viridiplantae > Streptophyta > Magnoliopsida > Solanales > Solanaceae > Nicotiana > Nicotiana benthamiana. Next base: position 48,547,326 of record CM067337.1, on the reverse strand, counting down.
ACTGTGCCAAGTAGAAATTGAATAGGATTGGTTATAGTTGACTCTTCCTTACCGGACATTTAATTTGTTGTTATTGCTTCCCTTGCCGGGAAGTTATTACATTGTCTTGCTCCCTTGCTGGGATTATATTGTGTATTGTGTTGAAAGAAATGGGAACGGGTGGTACGCCTACAAAAAGAGATATTAAAATGGGATCGGGTGGTACGCCTACTACAAGAAATATTGAAATGGGAGCCGGTGGTACGCCTACCACAAGAAATATTGAAATGGGAGCGGGTGGTACGCCCACCACATGATTTGATAAAATGAGAGCAGGTGGTATGCCTACCACATGATATTATAAAATGGGAGAGGGTGGTATGCCTACCATGAGATATGAGAAATGGGATCAGGTTGCACGCCTACACAAGATGAGCAAAATATAAAAGTTGTTTATTTCCTTATTCCGTGTTAGAAGCTTAACTGTAGATATTAATCCTGTTATCTCTGATATTTTGTTTCTATCCGTTGCCCCTAAAGCATGTTCCCTTCCCAGTTTTAGTTGTTTATTCTTATTTTTTCTTTGTGTATTTATATATATATGCACAGGTTTATCTGGAGTCAAGTCCTAGCCTCGTCAATACCTCGCCGAGGTAAGGCCAGACACTTACCAGCACATGGGGTCGATTGTGCTGATGCTATACTCTATGCTCTTTTGCACAGATCCAGGTGTTGGAGCAGCATTTGAGCAGCAGTCATAGTCTGGGAGCGAGCCTTCAGTCCAAAGACATCGAGGTAGTTTTGCAGACATCCGCATGCCCGGAGTCTCATCTAATTTTTATTTCCTCCTGTTATCTACTGTATTTCGAGACAAACAGTTTACATTTCCTTTTAAACAATTGTATTTAGTAATATTAGTACTTCGTGAGTTATGTGACACCAAGTTTTGGGTAGAAGATTATGTTGAACTTCCGCAGTGTTATTCAGCTTTCATTAATATTAAGTTTTCCGCTTATTTAGTTAAATCCGTTGTTTCTATATCATTCTTGTTAATTGATAAAAAGAGGCATGTTTTTAATGAAAGAGTATTTAAGTTGGCTTGCCTACCTCCCATTAGTAGGCTCCATCACGACTCCCGAAAGTGGGAATCAGAAAAGTTGGTATCAGAGCTCTAGGTTACATAGGTCTCACAAATCACAGACAAACTTAGCAGAGCATGAGGGATCAGTGCGGAGACGTCTGTATTTATCTTCCAAAGGCAACAGAGTTAGGAAACTTCCCATTTGTTCTTTCTTGTCATGCAGTTCTGTTTCCCCAATACTGATTGTATTTCTACTATGTTCTTCGCAGATGGAAAGAACGTGCGCTTCCTCATCTACTGCTCAGCAGATCGAGCTCCCAGCAATAGATCCCGCTAGAGGCATAGGGCAAGGCCGAGGCCGTGCTAGAGTCTAAGATAGGGGTTGAGCTCAGCCTCGAGTAGCAGCACTAGTGGTGGAGCCTCATGTCGATTTCGAGGAGGAGGTTCTAGCCCCAGCAGTTCCAATAAGCCCAACTCAGGTCCTAGAGGGGTTCATTGCCATCTCAGTTATTCAAGACGCTCTTGTCATATTGGTGGGCCTCATGGAGAGTGTCACCCCAACGGGTTTGCTTCAGTAGCACCAGGTACATATCAAGCTAGATGAGGGGACCAGACTCCTACTATACGCACTCTGGAGTAGGTTGCTCCCCAGGTTCAGGTTCTAGTGTTTCAATCAGTTGTTGTAGTTCAGCCGGCTATGTTGGCTCAGGTTACAGATGGAGCGTCTATGTCCACCGATGCTTTGTAGAGACTGGACAGGTTTACCAAGCTCTTCACTACTACATCCAACGACGCTTCTTCTCAGGATCACCAGGATTTCCTATATAGCTGCCACGATGTTCTTTGGAACATTGGTATTGTTGAGACCTATGGGGTTGATTTTGCGGCCTTTCATCTATCTGGATCCGCCAAGACTTGGAGGAGAGATTATTGCTTAGCCATACTAACAAGGTCGTCGTCTTTGACTTGGGAGCAATTTTTAGCATTGTTTCTGGAAGAGAGAGGGTGATGAGGTTTATTGATGGTTTGATCTAGCTGATTCATCTCCAGATGAGTAGGAGATTGGGAGTGAGATTAGCTTTTAGGAGGTGGCCAATGTGGCCCACAGAGTTGAGATTGTTCTATCACATGGAGGTGGTCAAGGGTTGGACAAGAGGCCCCGTCATTTAGGCAGATTCAGTGGTACCTCGTCTGGAGGTAGAGATTCATATGGTAGAGGCCATCCTCTGAGGCTCTTTTAGTGAACTCTTCAGGTTTCTCATGACGCTTCAAGTAGTTGCGGTCCTCCGATGTAGCATTCAGATCAACAGTCCTTAAGTGCGCCGCCAACACTTATCAGTGCACCGCCACTTTAGAGTTTCCAAGGTCATCAGCCCTAGCAGCCGAGGGATTGTTTTACTTGTGGTGACACGAGGCACATTGCTAGGTATTGCCCTTGAGCTTCGAGCAGTTCTCAGCATCACAGTTATCTTGCTATGGTTCAAGCACCAGAGGCTCCACAGCCTGCCCAACCAGCTAGAGGTAGTGGCAGGGGTGTTAGAGGTGGATATAGAGGTCATAGAGGTGGAGCTCAGGCCACCAAGGGTGGAGGCTAGCCTGCAGCAAGATATCCCAAAAAGGCAGTTCAGGGTGGTAGGGCCCAACACAGATGTTATGCTCTTCCAGCTAGGCCAGAGGCTGAGTCTTCAAATGCAGTCATTACAGGTACTATTCTGGTCTATGATAGAGATGCCTTAGTGCTATTTGATCCAGGGTCTATGTATTCGTATGTTTCGTCTTATTTTGCACCGTACTTGATCATGCCTAGTGATGCTTTGAGTATTCCTCTTTATGTGTCTACACCGGTGGATGATTCTATTGTGGTCGACCGAGTTCATCATTCCTGTATTGTAGTGTTTGGGGGTTTTGAGATCCGTGTTGATTTGTTGCTTTTATACATGGTCGACTTCGACGTTATTTTAGGGATGGATTTGTAATCCCTATATCATGCTATCTTGGATTGCCATGCCAATACCGTGACCTTAGCCTTACCAGATTTGCCCCGTTTGGAGTGGAGAGGGACCCAGGACATTCCACCCGGAATGTTATTTCGCACGGGAAGGCTCAATGTATGGTCGAGAAGAGGGGTTTGGCTTATTTGACGTAAGTTTGCAATTGCGACATAGAGGTCCCTTCTATTGATTATGTACCCACTATTTGGGAGTTCCCTGAGGTTTGCCTTTCAGACCTGTCGGGTATGCCGTCCGACTGGGATATCTGGCTCCTGGCACCCAGCCCATTTCGATCCCGCCGTATTGCATGGTCCCGCCAGAGTTGAAAGAGTTAAAGGATGAGCTGTAGTAATTACATGAAAAGGGTTTCATTAGACCCTGCATTTCACCTTGGGGTGCTCTAGTGTTGTCTGTGAAGAAAAATGATGGTTCGATGAGGATGTGCATTGGTTATTGGCAATTGAACAAGGTTACAATCAAGAATAAGTGTCCACTGCTGAGGATTGGCGATTTGTTCGACCATCTTTAGGTTTCCAAAGTGTATTCAAATATAGACTTGGGATCTGGCTACCATCAGTTGAGGATAAGGGCTTTCGATATCCCTAATACAGCTTTCCGCACTCGGTACATGCATTAAGAGTCCTTGGTCATGTCATTTGGATTAACAAATCCCCCAACAACTTTTATGGACTTGATGAACCGAGTGTTTAGGCCTTATTTGGACTCGTTCGTGATAGTCTTCATTGATGATATATTGATATGCTCCCGCAGCCAGGAGGAGCATGAGCAACATCTCAGAGTGATTCTTCAGACTGTGAAGGATAGTCAGCTAAATGCAATCTTTTCGAAGTGTGAGTTTTTCTTGAGTTCATTTGCATTCCTAGGTCATGTTGTATCAACAGAGGGTATTCAGATTGACCCAAAGAAGATTGAGGCAGTCAAGAGCTGGCCTAGACTAGCATCAGCTACAAAGATTCATAGTTTCTTGGGGTTGGCAGGCTACTATTGTCGGTTCATGGAGGGGTTCTCCTCTATTGCAGCCCCGATGACCAGGTTGACCCAGAAGGGTGCCCAGTTTAGATGGTCGGATGAGTGTGAGGCAAGCTTTCAGAAGCTCAAGACAGCTCTAACTACATCAGCGGTATTGGTTTTGCCCACAGGTTCAGGGCCTTATACAGTCTGTTGTGATGCTTCCCATATTAGACTTGGTGCAGTGTTAATGCATGATGGCAAAGTCATTACAGATGATTCGAGGCAGTTTAAGATCCACTAGAAGAGTTATCCGGTTCATGATCTAGAGTTGGCAGCCATTGTTCATGCATTGAATACTTGGAGGCATTATCTATATGGTGTGGCGTGTGAGGTGTACGCTGATCACAAGAGTCTTCATTATCTGTTCAAGCAAAAGCGGTTGAATTTGAGGCAGAGAAGGTGGTTGGAGTTGTTGAAGGTTTATGGTGTCACTGTCTTGTATCACCCGGGGGAGGCCAATGTGGTGGCTGATGCTTTGAGTAAGAAGTCAGCTAGTATGGGCATTCTTGCTTATATTCTGGTCAGCTAGAGACGACTTGCTATGGATGTTCAGGACTTGGCCAACCGATTGAGAGATTGGATATTTCTGAGCCTAGCCGAGTGTTGGCTTGCACGGTCGCTCATTATTCATTATTGGAGCGTATCCATGATCGACAATATTATTATCCCAATTTGTATGTCCTTAGAGACACGGTGCAATGAGGAGGTGCCAAGCAGGTGAATTTAGATGATGATGGAGTTTTGAGATTGTAGGGACGAGTTTGGGTGCCCAATGTTGATGGGATTCGAGAGTTGGTCTTAGCGGAGGCCCATAGTTCCCGGTATTCTATTCATCCGGGGGCCGTGAAGATGTATCAGGATTTGCGGCAACATTATTGGTGGCCTAGAATAAAGAAATATATTGTTGCATATGTGGCTCGATGTTTGAATTGTCAGCAGGTTAAGTATGAGCATCAGAGGCCTGGTGGATTATTTCAGAGGATTGAGCTTCGTGAGTGAAAGTGGGAGAGGATTACAATGGATTTCTTTACTGGACTTTCGTTGACTCGGAAGAATTCTGTTGCAGTTTGGGTCATTGTTGATAGGCTGACCAAGTCAGCACGTTTCATTCTTGTGGCAGTCTCATATTCATCCGAGAGGTTAGCTGAGATCTATATCTAGGAGATTGTTCGTCTTTATGGTGTGCCATTTGGACCGAGGTAAGCAATTTACCTCGCTCTTCTAGGGGAAAGTTCAATGAGAGTTAGGCATTCAGGTGGAGTTAAGTACAACATTTCATCCTCAAATGGACGGACAGTCCGAGTGGACAATTCAGACATTGGAGGATATGCTCTGAGCTTGTGTTATGACTTCGGAGGTTCGTGGGATGAGTTTTTGCCTTTAGCAGAGTTTGTCTACAACAATAACTACCATTCCAGCATCCAGATGGATCCTTATGAGACTTTGTATGGTAGGCGATGTCGATCTTCGGTTGGATGGTTTGAGCCGGGAGATGCTCGGTTGTATGGTATAGATTTAGTTTAGGAGGCCTTGGACAAAGTCAAGATCATTCAGCATAGGCTTCGCATAGCTCAGTCCATGCAAAAGAGTTATGCAGATCGCAAGGTTCAGGATGTGGTTTTCATGGTTGGTAAGCAAGTATTGCTCCGAGTGTCGCCTATGAAGGGCGTGATGAGATTTAGGAAGGAGGGAAAGATTAGCCCTAGGTTCATTGGCCCGTTTGAGATTCTTGATCAAGATGGGGAGGTGGCTTATAGACTTGCTTTGCCGCCTAGCTTGTCAGTCATGCATCTAGTGTTTCACGGGTCCATGCTTTGGAAGTATTATGATGATCCATCCCACGTGTTAGATTTCAGCTCTGTCCAGTTGGACAAGGATTTGTCTTATGAGGAGGAGCCGGTGGCTATTCTAGACCAGCCGGTTCGTTAGTTGAGATTGAAGAGTTTTCCTTCCGTCTGTGTTTAGTGGAGAGGTCAGCCTCCTGATGCATCAACTTGGGAGTCTGATTCCGATATACGGGACTGTTATCCTCATCTTTTCGCCTACTCAGGTACTTCCTTCTTCTGTCCATTCGAGGACGAACAATTGCTTTAGAGGTGGAGAATGTGACGACCCAAATGGTCATCACTTATTTTAATTGAATTCTAACCTCCATTAGATTCACCTTGATTAGTGTGCGCAGTCCCGGCGCATAGACGGAAAGATTAAAAGGTGAAATTTAGTGAAAATTGCTAAGTTTTGATATTAAAATGAATAAATTTGACTTCGGTCAATATTTTGGGTAAACGGACCCGGACTCATAATTTGACGGTCTAGGATGGTTCGTAAAAAAATATGGGACTTGGGCGTATGCTCTGAATCGAATTCCGAGGTTCCAGGCCTGCGAAATGAATTTTTGAGTGAAATTGTTTTCTGGAATTTATTATGGAAAATAGAAATAAAATTTGATTAGAAGACTATTGTATCTTGCCCGTATTTTGATTAGCGGTCCGCGGTAGGTGCTGTGCAGCCGTGATCGACTTGGTGCAGTCCGCACTAGGCAATGATCCGCAGGCCTTCAGAAAGCCTGCTCGGCCGCGGTCCTTTTTACGCGGTCCACACAGGGAACTTCATATGGGTATAAATACACGTGAATTTCAGTTATTTTACACTTTTCAATATCTCAAAACATAAGAGGCGATGTTTCAAACAAATTTTATTCTTCAAAATTATTGGTCTGTGATTTCTAACTCAATTTCTTCTCTCATTAATATCTTTTAACATGATTTCAACTTCAATTAAGGATTTTAATGGGAAATATTGGGGGTTTGGGTAGAACCTAGGTTTTCTAAAATTTGGGGAGTTGGACCTCAATTTGAGGTTCGATTTCAAAACTAATCATATATTTAGATTCATGGGGGTATGGGTAACCGAGTTTTGGTCGGAACCTCCAGTTTCGACTACGTGGGCCCAGGGGCATTTTTGACCTTTTTTGGATAAAATCTTGTAAAACCTATTTTCATGCATTGAAGCTGATTCATTTAGCATTTATTGATGTAATTAAGTAACTTGTGACTAGATTCGAGCGGATTTGTGGTGGAATCGAGGGGTAGAGAAATACTTGAGGCTTGAGTTGAGTTTAAAGCATCGAGATGTTTGATCTAACTTTGGTTTGAGGGATTAGGAGTTGAGTTATATTTGCTACTTATTATGTGTTGAGTACGATGCATGCGCATGGTGACAAGTATCCATATATTGGTGACGAGCATGACCATGGGTCATAATTGGATAATTGTATATTCTTAATTGATTCTATGAAAGACTTGTTTGACGAGCCTTGATACTGAGTAGTTTTAATTGTGCCAAGTAGAAACTGAATAGGATTGGTTATACCTGACTCTCCCTTGCCGAGACGTTTGATTTGTTATTGTTGTTTCCCTTGCCTTGAAGTTATTACATTGTCTTGCTCCCTTGCCGGCTATGCTGAAAGAAATGGGAGTGGGTGGTACGCCTACCACAAGAGATATTGAAATGGGAGCGGGTGGTACGCCTACCACAGGAAATATTAACATGGGAGCGGGTGGTATGCCTACCACAAGAAATATTGAGATGGGAGGGGGTGGTACGCCTACCACACGATTGATGAAATGGGAGCGGGTGGTACGCTTACCACAAGATTTGATGAAAAGGGAGCGGGTGGTACGCCTAACACATGATATTATGAAATAGGAACGGGTGGTACGCCTACCACGAGATAAGAGAAACGGGATCGGGTTGCACACATGCACAAGATGAGCGAAATATGAAAGTTGTTTTATTTCCTTATTCCATGTTAGAAGCTTACTCAGAGATATTTATCATGTCATCTCTGATATTTTATGTCTATCTGTTACCCATAAAGCATGTCCCCTTCCCTTTTTTAGTTGTTTATTTTTGTTGTTTCTCCGTGTATTTGTATATATATATATATATGTATCTACACAGGTTTATCTAGAGTCTGGTCCTAGCCTCGTCACTACCTCACTCAGGTTAGGCCAGACACTTACCAGCACATGGGGTCGTTGTGTTGATGCTACACTCTGTGCTCTTTTGCACAGATTCAGGTGTTGGAGTAGCATTTGAGTAGCAGTCGTAGTCTGTGAGCAAGCCTTCAGTCCAGAGATACCAATTGCAGGCGTCTGTCGATGCCCCCTTTTTCTAAAATGGAGTTCAAAATCGGGTACACGACATTTGGGAGGACAACTCTATTCCCTTGCGAGAATTGGGTGTTTTGGAGTTTGGAGAGTTGCCATCTAATGATTATTGTGCATTAGGACACTTTTAAGAAAAGATTTGAGATGGAAGAATCAAAGCTTGGGTAAGGGATAGAAATTATCTCGAGGGGAAGGTGTTACACATCCTTCAAGATCCACTAGTGCGGTTCTCGGCCATGCTACAATCGTGAATTTAAGTAATGAAGAAGACAAGTAGAAGTCTAAAATAAAGAAAATGGTTTTCACATAGTATTGCAGACAAGTTTAAGAGTTGAAAAGAAAAGAAGTAGATAGTTTAGAGAGTTAGTTTAAAAGAAAACTAAAAAAGGTTAACAAGTAAAGGGGAGAGGGTGTCCTAGGTTTACAAATAATATGGATCACATCAATGAAATATCCAGTAATCACTCCTTAGAAGAGGGGTCGCACGTGATATTAGTGCACCTATATCCATATTCTACCCTTCCCATCCCGTTAAGGTATTAAAGCGCAGAAAGTTTCGCTACATATTGCATGCTAGTACCCGCCCCAATCCTATCAGTCCCGGAGGAATTTAGGACTACTAATCCTAAAGGGAAAAGGGATACAACTTTTGAGAGTTTTAAAAGGACAAAATACTAAGGCGTCAGTCAAAACACATAATGCAAGTAAAGGGGAAATGCAAATAAGCAAGTAGGGCTCAAGTAAGCCTCCTTAAATAAGATAAAGCCATAGAGTTTAGCATGTCTTGCAAGTACTGGCTTGGTCTTTAAAATTAAATTAATGCGATAAGCGGACTGGTTCAATGCATATTTTTAGACAAGAAGTCAGCATTAGGCTCGCTCGAATGCAGTTGTCAAAGACTGGTCCACTTGATTAATTAACCCACTTTTACCTATATGTTGAATAGGACTAGCAATTTTGAAAAGCAAACTGATTATAAAGGGTTGCCAATTTTTTATCAGAGTGAAATGCGTTTTAGAAAAGAATGCACTATTTTGTAAAAGGTTTGACAGAAAAGAAATGAACTTCAGAGAACATGCAGACTAATTGGAAAAAAATTTCACGAATTTATCAGAAAGAGTGAGTTTAAGAAAAATGCTAGTTAGTTTAGAAAAGGTTTTTCAACTTACGAGGTTCAGAAAAATTGCAGAAGACTGCCAGTTTTACCAAAGAAAATACTAATTTCAACGGTTGATGTTATTTTGAACGAAGGAGACAGTTCAGATTCGAAGTTCCTATAGGCATGCTTTCTATGCGTCAACTGATTTTAACACTTTTTAATAAGAGTCTTACAAACATGGTATCTATATGCAACTTTGTTGTTAAGCCTATTGCTTGGCTAATGGCATCATTATGTGCAGAAATGTAAACCCTTATAAGCATGGTATCTATATGCATAGTTGCAGAATTCAGAAGTTAAATCCTATAGGCATGCTTTCTACGTGTGAACTTGCACAGATCATAAATTAAATCTCATGGGCATGGTTTCTACCCTTTGTGCATAAAAGTAACCCCCCTCACTTTTTCACTAAATCCCCATGAGTTTGTACAAATTATTATAGACCAGTAAAAAATCAGACTGAAAATAAAAGTACATCAGAAAGCCATCAGCTACATACAAGAAGCCTAATTCAGACATAGTGTCAAACAATATGAGATTGAACCACTTTCGAGATCAGGATTTCCAAAGCCTTCTCTTATCTAGGGTGTTTTAGATATCCAAGGAGTTTTAGGAACTCCAGGCAGTGCTTACACCCAAGATATTAATTAGAATGAGTTATAGTGCAGTGTGGAAAAGCAAACCTCAGGTGTCCAAGTTGAGAGGGAGTTCATGGATCCCAAGGCAAGGCTCACAAGAGGGGGGTAAAACTTAAATTCTAAAAGAGGGGTAGGGGTGCCAAAGCAGGTTAGTGGTCATGCCTAGCCATAAGGCAGGCTGGCACACCCCTGACCAAGCTTGTTCAGCCAGTCAAATATGAGTACAGACCTATTGAAGGTCAGACCATGGTTTAGACAATAATTAGGACACTGTTAGACCACAACTTCAAACTTAGAATACATGTGAAGGGGAAGGGGAATGAGAATTAAAAGAGTTTAGGACTCAGGTAGTGGAGAGGCTGACATTAAACAAAGAGAAACATACCAGTTGCAGAAAAGTAAGCAAAGAAAAAGAAGAATTCTTTCAACAAAACCACAATCAGAGAAGAGAACTTTAAGCTTATGAGTTCAGAGGACTGGTGACGTCCAAATCCACCAGCTAAAAGCAATTGATACAGTCGTAGTAATATAATTACCCAACTACGAGTCTGGGTCGAATCCCACAGAGAAAAATGTGTAGGCGATTAGGAATGTAAGAAAATTATCTCTAGTCACGCAGTGCCAAACATTAAGAACTTTTGGTTGAAAATTGTTTTTAATATCTAAAATGCGGAATATAAACTAACCTAGAAAGCAAGTAAAATGATCAATGGCTACAAGTATGAAAGCATCGGTAATTACACTCAAGTAACGATCCAATGTATTTCACAATTTTACAAATAAGAGCGAGTTTATGTTAATTAGCCACGGATAATAACTCTTAATTAGCTTCTTTCGAAGACTAACAAGACTTCCAAATTGAATTATCCCTAATCACAATTAGAATATTAAGCACACCCGGAAGGCTACAAGTAGTTCTATCCTATCCCTAGGTAGAATCTATAAAAAGAGGGTTAACGCCTCAATTTCTTGTTAATTAATCTTTCCCAACCCAAAACAATTTTTCCCAAATTAATCCAGAATTAATAGGCGAGTCCTAGGGTTAGCTAATCCCTTTGGAAACATTAAAGAACAAGAATAATTAAAGAAACAATAACTCACTTCATAAATATATAAAAATCATTCAATACATAAGCACAACAAGGTATAAAATCCACACTTTAATTATGAATATTCCCATAAACAAGATTTAAGTGTTGGATAAAATACTACACACTTAGATGAACAATACAAAGTAAGGAAATGAAGAAATAAACATAAATGGGTAAGAAAACCTTAACCACAAGCTTTAATCTTCAAAACCCAAGTGTGTTTGTGCAAAACCCTAGCTTCAAACTAGTTCTTCTAGTTTGTACAAACTGAAAATAAGCCAAAAGATAAGCCAAAGATCTGTTTGTACGAGTATAAAAATGATTTGGGGTGAGAAAATGTGAAATGCCAAATCTGCCCCAGGCATGATGCACGCCTTCCGCTTCTGCGGCAAAGTGACCGCAGAAGCGGTTCCGCAGAGTCAGAAATTCCATCGCAAAAGCGGACGTCCTCCATAGTAGCAGTGATCGCCTAAGCGGAAAATCAACTGCTTCTGCGGTTCCACAGAAGTGAAGTTTCAACCGCAGAAGCGGTTCCATCTTGTTCCTCCCAATTCACATAAGCGATCAAAATCCGCATAAGCGGAGGTCGCACCTGCGGCCAATAATACGCAGAAGCGGAAATGACTGGGGGTTTTGCATGGTTTCACCTCATTTTTTCCAATTCCACTTCACTTAAATTCAAACCACTTCATAGCATCATGTACCTGAAAATCTCACAATAACCACTATAAACAACCTCATTGTATAATTAAAACGTCATAAAAGCTAAGGAAAAGAGGCTAGATTGAGTGGTAAAATCACCACTCATCAACACCCCCAACTTAAAGCTTTTGCTTGTCCTTAAGCAATTCAAAACCAAAATTCAATGAGGATTCACCATTTCAAACACAAGTGGTATTGCCATTACTTTCATAACACATTCTCCAATTTAAACACCTTACTAATAGATTTGGTTGTACTAACAATTATGCTCAAGTATGCACATCTTTTCCGAATAGCTCCCTCATAAATAAAAACAACTTCAAGAGTGTGCAAAGGCTTTCAAAAATAATCAAGTGATAAACATAAGCCTCAAGAAGTGACTCAAAAGCACTAGTTCGCTAGAAATGCTCACTTTACTCAATTTCACCAATCTTTCCTAATGCATATGCCCTCACAAAAAGAGAAAGTCCCAAAATTCACAATATTTACAATACAACACAAGGGACAAATTTTTCAAGAACACCCACTCTCACAAAGAACTTCAAGTGTTACAACATTTCATATCATATGATTGCCCTTATTTTAATTCACCGTTTATTCAAAAATGATTGGTTGGAGGTATCATAAGAATTTTTTGAGCTTGTAATGTAGGTTTAGGGACAGGTTGGATAGACATTTTTGTACAAGTGACTTCACCCTCCTTGAACACTACTCACATTTATTTCATGTTGCACTTTCCTTCTTTTTCAAAGCCCCATAACCTCAGTTTCATCTAGTTCCCAATGTAGGATCACCTCACACCTCTTCTAATTTTTATTCAAGACTCCATATTTTATTCACATAATTTCTTTCTCTTTTTTTTTTGGATCTTGAATAGCTTAAACAAATGCTTTTTAGGCATGAGGTCCTAAACTAAACATACAACCTTGCCACTTTTTCACTTCAATATCACCCCCAACTTAGGATTTTAGCCTCATTCTCAATGTTCAAATAGGGACAGGTTCAAAAGAGGGAATTAGTTTTTAAACGAGGAAAGGTTTGTAATGACTTGGTCACAGAAAAGGTTTAAAGGCTCAAATTGGGTACTAGTGATATTATTTATACGAAGGTGGGCTTGAAAGGCTAAAGAAGTCTTACAAATAAAAGCAAAGAATGCCTAGGATCATTCCTCCAATCAAACATAGTATCATTAGCATTGAAAAACCAACCGGGCAAGTTCTAGATGATAGAAGTAGATACAAGATTTATTTGAAAAAACACTAACACATATGGCACATGAACTATTCAAGATGGATCAATTCTATTTTCTCCTAAAAGCTTCAAGAGCAATATCAAACTAGTGAGCAAAGAGTCACTAAAAGAGCCAAAATTTTATCACAAGATCAAATTTGCACCATGCAACTTACTTGAATTGAAACCAAAATTTTGGAGGGGTATTCTCAATTCATAACTTACACACAAGAAACTAATATTATTAATATCAAATAATCCAAAAGTCTCATCCTAGCAAAACAAGACTAATTCCCTTAAGAAAGTTGTCAATCTATCCATCATCGGGAAAAGTCACGCGGTTCACTTCAAAAGTGTTCCTTGGAAAAGAACCGTAACATGAAGAAAACCCAAGGAAATTTTATTTAAGGAAATAAAAATTAAAAAAAAAGAAGAAAACTACTACAAAGGTAACTAAAATAAAAGAAGCTATATTAAGAAAATAAATAACGAAAGAAAGACTAAAAACATAAAAACATGACTAATCAACACCAAGCCCGACAAGGGCACGTCATATACCAGCAAGCACAGTCAGGAGCCCGGCAAGGGCACAGAATATCCATACATAAACACAAGCCCGGCAAGGGCACATAATGTACCAAAATATGAATACAGTGCTAAATTTGCCACCCCCAATTAAAAGCTTTGTAGTGTCCTCACTGCACAATATCTCATATAAAGCATAAAAAGAGTTTGAGGGTCTCCCTGAGGTTTGTGTCAGACTAGCATACTGTGGGAGGATGGCTGATCAGTGCTGAACTGCACTCGTGGCTCCACCATCGTCGACCTCATCATCATCATCATCATCATTGCCACCATCTCTAGCAGACTCCGAAATGAATAAATACTCCTCATTATCATCTTCGGCTGCCACTGGAATCTTTGCATCTGGTCGTCCCCATTTGAAGATAGCTTTGATGCCTCTCCACATCTTGACCATAAATTTGTTCTTCTTCTTCTTATTCTTCTTCTTCTCCTTTTGAAAGTCTGCCTGGAGGTCAGCATGGGCCTTTGGCCAAAGTACCATAGGCTCCCTCCAGTCTAGTCACCGATGCTGTCATTTTCTTCATGTTCTCTTCCTGCCGTTTTAGAGCATCCAAGTAACCCTGCATGTCTTCCCTGGAGAAGTAAGAAGGGCCAGGCTGTGAGGAGGAGGGAACACTCGGAAGCTGCGATACTAACTCCTTAATTGCTTGAAGCTTGGAGTTAAGTATCCCGAATTGCCCCTGAAAGGACGGCTCAGAACTGGTGACTGATGATATGACTTTCCTCTTCTTGCTCTTGACTACAGTGCCCTCCTGTCATTTTCAAAGGATGGAGAGGTTTGTCAGCTGGAAGCCAACAATCAGTGGGACGAACGACAACCTCAACTCTGGTGCATAGCCTCGTAATTAATGAGGGAAACATCAACACTGCATCCTTTTCTCTAGAGTACTCTCTCACATACTGCCTCATCTACAGAAGAATGTAGTGCCCCACATTAATCTGAATGCCATCCAGGAGGCATGCTACGATCAATGCCCGGATGTAGGAGACATCAATGGAATTCCCACACGGGCATACTCTGCTGCTCACTATATGCAACCATCTCTTTGCCTCTGCAGTAAAGTACCTTGATTTCAGCCCTTTCCATTTGTTCCCCCATTTCTCTCTCAACTGTGGGGGAATAATCTTGGACACTAGCCACTCTCTCCATTGTCACAATTACCTTTCTCGATTGCCGGCTCCAAGGGATAGTTGGGGATTCCAAGAGTATCATTGATGTATTCAACCCCAAACCTCACCATTTGTCCTCTGATTATGATATGTGGATCATCAAAGTTCGTACACTGAAGATTGGCGTAGAACTTGCGAACCCACATTTCATTGGCCTTTCAAGGCGTGGCAATAAGTTAAGACCATCCGAACGTATAGAGCCTAGCATGGAAATTCGGGAGCTTTTCGGCTAATTCTCCTCATTTATCCCCCTTTTGAGCAGGATCTTTTTATGGACCACGTCGTCTAAATATCAGCGCTCACATGGAGCGGACATGAAGCGCGTATCATCAAAGAGCTCATCACCCGCTTCTTGGATTTCCAGGTGCGATCCGCTTGTGGTTTGGTCCATTTTTTAGTTAAAACACGCGACTTTTTGGCCGCGTCTCCCGGTTCCGCTTTAAGCCGCCTTTGCATCACAAATTACGCTTCTGTGAGACCGCATATGTGGTCAGACACCGCAGAAGCGATTTTAGTAGAAGTTTCATGCACAGTGCTGGCAGCTACTGAATTTTGCCATCCGGATCATCCCGACCTACTCAAATCAACTCCAAAAAATCTAAAACTTGGTAGATTAGTCAAAAATAATATTCTAAGGTATTCTAAAAAATAAAATTTCAAAAATGATGAAAAAGTTTGAAAAACGATGGTTGCCTCCCACCAAGCGCCGCATTTAACGTTGTGGCACGACGCAAACAACATTACCACTTTTCTCGCCACTTTGATTATATGAATTGGGCACCTAGCTTGGAGTCAAGCTTGTGACCACGAGCGGTGGGGTGGTAAGTTGATGATTGAGCCAATGCTTAAAATCTTCATTTTGCAATTCTTGGCTTTCAAGTGAGGGATGTCATTTTGATTTCTTGTCTCCTCAAACTGTAAAATGTATGGCATGAGTTTTTCCTCTTCGCAATCCTTCATTGATCCATGTAGTTTGACTTCCGTGTCACCACACAATTCCAACATTGAAAAATGTTTGGAATATGATTTCAAGCCTTCACTTTGCAATTTTTCTATCTTGACATCCTCTTTTTCCCCTGGATTAGAGTCAACATCAACCTCATTTGCATTTACACTGGTTGACTCTAATTGTATTTTTTTCTCGGCCTCACTAATACTCATTGAGTCGGTTGGCGGATGTTCAATTCTTGATTCCTCTAAGTAAAGCTCACTTTCTTCCTCGGGATTGGACTCTTCTTGGCTTTCTTCCACACACTCAAATTGTTGGGCATAGCGAGCCTCAACCAAAGTTTTCATTTGATCTTCCAAAGTGCGGATATGTTCATCATTGTAATCCAAGCCTTGTTTCAAGTTCTCGAGTGCAAAGTTGTGCTTCTCCTCATTTTCAAGAATGGCCTCCAACATGAGCATTATTTTCTCATTTGAGAATTTGGGAGTTCTTCTTGGTTATGATCAAGTGCCAAGAAAGGGTTTTCACATTCAATCTCCAAAGAAGGATTTTGGTTTCATTCACTTCCAAGGCTCTTTAAACCCTTGAGGCTTCGATCATTTCATCCATTTGTGATTGCAATCGTTGAAGTGCTAAATCATTTTGGAGACTAGTCTCCAAAAGATGTTCCAAGGCATTTTGCTCCTTGTTTCCTTCTTCAAGTAGACACTCCAATATGAGCTTGAACTCTCCATTTTGCCATGCTCACTTTCTTCCATTTCCATAGCCCTATGGTTTTCATCACAACAAGCAAACTCATCATAGTGGGGGCTTGGGGAAGGGAAGGTCAAATATGAATAATAATTCCAATGACCATTTTGGAAACCACACTTATCACAAATACTCCAACAATGGGGTTGAGATTGTGCGCACAATCCACCCCTGGGAGAATTTAAATAATTTTGCCACGAGTGTGGTCCTCCACAATAAGGACATGGGTCATCAAAGTATGAACAACTACCATCCGACCAATTATCATTATATGGTGCCATTTTTCAAGAATAAGAAAATATAAACAAGAAACAAACTATAAAAGTAGACCCAAAGTAAGAAAAATAATTACACAAATATTCACAAGTTTGGATCAAAGTGCTTTCACTTACTTCTCAAACAACCTAAAATACGCCAAATTGTTCCTCGGCAACGCCGCCAATTTTGGTGACGTCCAAATCCACCGCTAAAAAGCAATAGATACGGTTGCAACAATATAATTACCCAACTATGAGTCGAGGTCGAATCCCACAGAGAACAATGTGTAGGCGATTAGGAATGTAAGAAAATTATCGCTAGTCGCGCAGTGCCAAATAATAAGAATTTTTGGTTGAAAATTGTTTTTTATATCTAAAATATGGAAATATAAACTAACCTAGAAAGCAAGTAAAATGATCAATGGCTACAACTATGAAAGCATCGGTAATTACACTCAAGTAACGATCCAATGTATTTCACAATTTTACAAATAAGAGCGAGTTTATGTTAATTAGCCACGGATAATAATTCTTAATTAGCTTCTTTCGAAGACTAACAAGACTTTCTAATTGAATTATCCCTAATCACAATTAGAAGATTAAGCACACCCGGAAGGCTACAAGTAGTTCTATCCTATCCCTAGGTAGAATCTATAAAATGAGGGTTAAAGCCTCAAGTTCTTGTTAATTAATCTTTCCCAACCTCAAACGATGTTTCCCAAAATTAATTCAGAGTTAATGGGCGATTCTTAGGGTTAGCTAATATCTTTGGAAACATTAAATAACAAGAATAATTAAAGAAATGATAATTCACTTCATAAATATACAAAAATCATTCAATACATAAGCACAACAAGGTATAAAATCCACACTTTAATTATGAATATTCCCATAAACAAGATTTAAGTGTTGGATAAAATAACACACACTTAGATAAATAATACAAAGAAAGGAAATGAAGAAATAAGCATAAATGGGTAAGAAAACCATAACCAAAAGCTTTAATCTTCAAAACCCAAGTGTGTTTGTGCAAAACCCTAGCTTCAAACTTGTTATTCTAGTTCATACAAACTGAAAATAAGCCAAAAGATAAGCCAAAGATAAGCCAAAGATCTACTTGAACGAGTATAAAAATGATTTGGGGTGAAAATGTGAAATGCCAAATCAACCCCAGGCGTGATGAACGCCTTCCGCTTCTGCGGCAAAGTGACCGCAGAAGCGGTTCCGCAGAGGCGAAATTCCATCGCAAAAGCGGACGTCCTCCATAGTAGCAGAAGCAAAGTTTCAACCGCAGAAGCGGTTCCATCCTGTTCCTCCGAATTCGCATAAGTGACCAGAAATCCGCATAAGCGGAGGTCGCACCTGCGACCAATAATCCGCAGACGCAGAAATGACTGGGGGTTTTGCATGGTTTCACCTCATTTTTACTCAATTCCACTTCACTTCAATTCAAACCACTTCATAGCATCTTGTACCTGAAAATCTCACAATAACCACTATAAACAACCTCATTGTATAATTAAAACGTCATAAAGCTAAGGAAAGAGGCTAGAATGAGTGGTAAAATTACCACTCATCAAGGACTCAAATACTGTTAGGAGAATCTAAGTGTATTTGAGAGAAGAAGTAATGACTCTTTCTATGTGTTAAAACTTATTTTTGAAAGAGAAGAGGTACATGTATTTATAGTTTTGAAAACGAGTAAAGAATAGGGTAACAAGTAAGGTTTTAACACAAACATGGAAATAATCGCAGTCAAAATCAATTAACACAAGTATTTCCCTTTAATAAAGGGGTTACTGCTCAAACAAATACTAATAGGATTAATTAAGGAAAGAAAGCAATTTGAGAAATATTGATTTTTGACCATATAAGGGATAGTAAAAGTATAGAGTAAATATTTAAGTCTAAGTATAAAGTATACTTAATTTTGGGAAAGGATTCAGCAAAGCAAAATTAGGAAAGAAATTAGTTAACCCTTAACAGGCGAGTAAAATCAGAATTTCACTAGGAAAAGTTTTGCAAATCAGTCTCGAGTTTGAAAATCAATCACAGAAGGGACTCAGTATATAAATGAAGCGCACAAGTCATAGAAATGTGAGGCCAAGCTATGGCAAGAGGGAACAACATACAATAATAGCATAGAATTCATAGACAACTTGCATTCATTGCTTGATAGTCATGTAGGTCAAGTTTCATTGGCTTAGTAATAGAGAAAAGATCAGAAGCATGCAAAAAAGTCAAGTGAAAACCTTTCTGAAAACATAGTCAAGTTTGACAGATAGCAACAACTCAGAACAAAATGAATCGCGTAAAGAAAAGAGATGTTGAAGTTAAAGGAAGCATATTGAGTAGTTTCAAATAGACGAGTTGCACAAACAAACTCAGGAACTCGAGTAGACCTCAAAGAACTAGGATTTTTGAAATTAGTCGAGTTTAGAGGCGATAAATAAGTGAAACAAATAAACAGTCTTAGAATCTCAAATTGAACCCCAAAAATTAGGTTTTTCAACACTAGTCAGGTGTAAACAAAGTAAATTGAACAGATAGACTCAGAAACTCAAACAAATCTCTAAAATTAGGGTTTTCAACACCAATCAAACCTAGAGACGATAAGCAAATGAATCGAACGAAACTTTAAAAAACAGATTCAGGAACCCTAATTTAAAATCAAAGGATTTTCAAAAAGGAAATCTGAGAAAAACACTTGAAACATCAAATATAGCGTAAATCTAGCACAGATTTAAACCAAATAAAGTAAAACGATCGGCTAGGGTTTCTGAGAACCCTTGAAACGAGAAAGGGTTGGAAGAAACAAGATAATATTTGGAGCCGATAAGGTCGAATCCAGACTCAAAAGGCTGAGATACGCCGGGGCAAAGAAACCTCGAATCGACGGAGGTCTGAGTGAAGACCCTCGAAGTTTGGCCTCGAACCTTTAGGTATCAAGCACGTGAGAGCAGTAGGGGGTGAGTATAGGTCTTCCATGTCTTGAAGGGTTAGGTATCAAACACGCGAGAGCAGTAGGAGGTTAGTAAGTCGTCTATGTCTTGAACGACCATGGATTCCGGAGGGTTTGGAGTTGAAAGCGGCAGAAAGCAATTAGGGTTTCAATAGAGTTTGAGAGCATTTGAAAGAATAGGGAGTAGAGGCAGTGTCTCTGAAAGAATGGGGTAGGGTTTAGGGGTCGTTTGAAATTAAAAAGGAAAGAAAAGATCTTGGTCGTTGATAAAAAATGATCAACAACTCAGATTTTAAAAAGAACAAGTGGGTTTGGGCAATCGGATCGGGGATGGAATTGGGTTATTTAATTTGGGGTGGAATTGGATTAAATTGGGGTGCAATTTGGGCTATAATTAAAATATAATTGAGGCTAAATTTTAAATAGCCATTTTCCCATTTTATTTTATAAAATATAATAGTAACGATTTTTAAAATCAAATTAAAAATACTTGGTAAAAAATATTAGTTTAAAATAGTGGAGTTAATTTTATAATTATAAAATGCTATCAATTACAAAATAGGCTATAATTGCAATTATATGCAATTTAGCTTTAAAAATGCCAAATGAATT
Source organism: Nicotiana benthamiana (assembly GCA_034376525.1). NCBI lineage: Eukaryota > Viridiplantae > Streptophyta > Magnoliopsida > Solanales > Solanaceae > Nicotiana > Nicotiana benthamiana. The sequence goes on along the minus strand of CM067337.1, from coordinate 48,526,966 downwards.
AGTAAAAATATTTTAAAATCGCCTTAATAATATTTTGGTATAAATATGCATAATAAGTTATCCATCAAAATGATAATTTTGGAAATAATTATTGAATTTTGCGTTAAACAATAGGCAGTAAATTAGATTAAAAAGATCATTAAAAATACCAACACTCTTGGCTGTGCTTATATATGCACATATATGCTATTTTGGAAGTATTTTGGGTATAAAAATTTATAGAGAAAAATTGGGTATCAACAACGTCCCCGGGCCCAGAGTCTCATCTATGTTTTCTTTCCTCCTGTTATCTCCTGTATTTTGAGACAAACAGTTAACATTTCCTTTTAAACAATTGTATTTTGTACTCGTAGTAGTATGTGAGTTATGTGATACCAGGCTTTGGTTAGAGGAGTATGTTGAACTTTTGCAGTGTTATTCAGCTTTCATTAATATTAAGTCTTCCGCTTATTTAGTTAAATTCGTTGTTTCTATATCATTGTTGTTAATTGATAAAAAGAGGTATGTTGTTAATAAAAGAGTAGTTAAGTTGGCTTGCCTAGCTCCCATTAGTAGGCGCCATCACGACTCCCAAAGGTGCGAATTCCAGGTTGAGACTAGGGATCGAGCTGCACGCCACAACGATATAGTGCTTGGGCTGTAAGAGCCCCTCCGGAGTCTGGATAGCAGTCGACTATATATTTATGGATCGGGCTGCACACGGTAGCGATTATTATAAGATACCTATTGAGTGTGAGCGCTGATTGATGAGAGTTGAGTCTCAAGTGACTGAGAGACTTGCCCGCGGGTATATGTATATGTATATATATATATATACACACACACACATATATATATACACACACACACACACATATATATATATATATATATATATATATATATATATATATATATATGTATATATATATGTGTGTGTGTGTGTATATATATATATATATATATATATATATATATACATATATATATATATATGAGTGTTGCTTTGCCCAATGGACTTATTAATATGTTGGTTGGCATGCCGCCATGGGTATCATGGGTTGATCGGGTTGCACGCCGCAACTATGTGATGTTGAGTACTGTTCCCTATATCTATTCTTGTGGTTTTTGTTTCTCAATTTCTTAGGAAGGTTCATAAAAATCTTTTTGATTATTTAATTAGTTAGGTGGTTTGAGTAGTTCTTTCCAGAGTTCATTTTTACCTATGTATCACATTCGAGTTTGTAGCATGTTGGCACATTGTGGCATCATATGAGACTTTTGGCAGTGTCTGAGGTTGCTTATTGCCTGAGTAGTTTTTACTGGGTGAGACAAGATTATCGGACCTCTGATCAGTGCGATCGGATTTATATAAGGTATATTAAAGAAAAAATATCGTTTTCCAGTTCAAAATGAAGTAATGCTTCTTGTCAGGGGGAGGGACTCCATGATTTGTGATTCGGCAGATGGTTATGAGTATCTAAAAATCTCTTTTGTCGTGGCAGTATTCCGAGAGTTGGAACATGGCTTATATATGTAAGGAGGTATACTACAGGCTTTGGGTGAAATTTCAGTCGTTGTGCTTGGGGAGATTGCGGTGGGCAAATACGTAATATGGTGCATGGTATGATTTCAGCAGAGGAGCATAACCATGTTGAGTTCAATGTCTGGTGATTAAAGCGGTGTTCGTGTGTTAGAATCTGGTATCGTGGAGAAACTCCAGATGTTGGAACTTGGCTCTAACGCATGCTAGCTAAGGTAGCAAGAAGGATATTCATTTTGGCTCAACCAAATGTGCTCAACTAGGTTATGGTGGCACAAGTTGGTACAAAAGGTGTTTAACAAAGATTTTGAACAACTCCGGAGCAGTTCTTAGTACGTTCGAGGACGAATGCTTAAGTGGGAGAGAATGTAACGACCCGATCAGTCATTTTGAGCACTATCACGTTGTTCAGCGATTTGATTCCTTAAGTAACATCACTTCAGGTATTATGACTTGTACATGTGATCGAAATTAAGTTCGGAAAGTTCGAATTTGATTTGAAAAGAAAATTCTAATTTCAGAAGCTTTAAGTTGGAGGAATTGATTAAAGTTTGATTTTTGAGTATATACGACCTTGGAGCTGGGATTTGAAGGTTCCAACATATTTGTATGATAATTTTGGACTTGGGCGTATGTTTAGATCGGGTTTTGAATGACCCCGAAGCATTTCAGCACCTATTGTGGGAAGTTGGCATTTTGAAAGAAATTCATAAATTTGGGTTGAAGTGTCTTTTAACGTTATATATGTCCGTTTAAAATTTCGAGCCTGGAAATAGCTCTGTATGGTGATTATGATCTTAGGAGAGCCTCCAAATGTAGATTTGGGGGTCCACAGGTCATTTTGGGGTCATTTGGTGAAAGTTGGAAGTTAGAGGTTTTTAGAAGTTTGAATGGGAGTGGAAATTTTTATATCGGGGTTGGATTCCGATTACGAAAGTTGGAGTAGGTCCATAATGTCAAATGTGACCTGTCTGCAAAATTTGAGGTCAATTGGACGTGATTTGATAGGTTTTAACATCAGATGTTGAAGTTAGAAGTTTAATTGTAGGCTTGAATCGATGCGCAATTCATAGTTTTGAAGTTATTTGGTATGATTTGAGGCCTCGAACAGGTCCTTGTTATGTTATGGAGCAAGTTGGTGTTATTGGACAAGGTCCCGATAGCCTCGAATATATTTCAGATGTGTTTCGGTTGTATCGTGCTCTTATTTGATGTTCAACATCGTTTCTTTGGACATAAAGGGTAACCTATTGAGAAATTGACCTTTGATTTGTAATTGAAATGAACCACTAGATCCATATCGTAATTACGGAGTCATAGCAAGAAGAATCAGTGAATTCCGATGTCGTATGAGAGAGTTATGCCTATTTCTGTGGCGGAAAAGATTGCTGGTTTCTATTGCGGACTTTGTTCATCAGGAACTTGAGGGAAGTCCTGCGAACATGAAGTGGAAGTTTGGTTTGAACGGTCAATATGAAGAAGAAAAATCGTGTGGACAATGTTTTAAACCGAGAATTTTAGTATTTTGGGCATATCTTGAGTTCTAGAGTTCCTTTTGAGTTGATTTTCACGGTATTGTTCTTATCTCAACAAGAGAGTAAATATATGACCTTTATTTTTATGTTTCTCCTCGATTATTTTGGTTGGTTATTGTTTTTATCCGTGTTTGGATTATAGAGATTTGGATTTTGAGCCCCAAAGTTGAGAAATGGTAAATCCTCGATTTGAGGGTTGATTCATGGATGAAATTGGATGATTTTCTCGATATAGACCATATGAGTTATAGGTAATATTTATTTTCAATAATTTTTGGAATCTAGGCATGTGGGCCCGAGGGTTGACTTTATTGACTTTTCGAGCGGAGTTGGAAATTGTTATAAATTGATTTATTATGAGTATCAGAGTATATTTTTATTGTTTGCACATTGTTTGACTAGTTATGAAGCGACATACACTAGTTTGAGGTGTTAGAGCAATGTTGGAGCCGGTTATGAAACTTCGGAATGAGGTAAGTCTTATGTCTAACTCTGTGAGGGGGAAAATACCCCCTATGTGTTGTAAATGATATGTGTTACTTGTTGTGGGGGCTACGTACGCACAAGGTGATGAGAGTCCATATGTAGCTAAATTCATATTATTGTCCGGGTAGACTCATGTTCACGCCATGCTATAACTGTACTATTTGGGTTATCTCTTGCTTATTGAATTCTTTTACTTCGCAGTACTACTTGAGACTAGAAGGACGTAGAGTTATAAACTTGCTATTGTAGAGATTTGACGAGTTTCATGATTAGCCGCAGAATAATTGTACTCCTCTTATGAATTTCTCCCGCGTTATGTGTTCTTGCCGAAAGGTTTCCTCAAAGCTCCTTATAGCTCATATGTTCCTTCGCGAGCGGGGTCAAGGACCGGTCAATGCTTCTTATTCTGATGGGATCGGGCCATTTGCCTCGGCATGATAGATACATCTATGGTTCGTGTTGTTCGACCCTTAACAATGCACAGATTATGATGGGATCGGGCCGTTGGTCCGGCATGATTATATACCACACTCTCATAGGAGTGGGTCATTCACCTTGGCGGTATAATAGATGTACTTATGGTTCGTGTCATTCGACCCTCGACCGTGCAAATTATGATGGAATCGGGCCATATGCCTCGACATTTCTCTATAATACTCATGAAAACCGTGAATAATATCTAATAAGAAGTCATATATATATATATATATATATATATATATATATATATATATATATATATATATATATATATATGCGCTCCGGTTGAGGAGGTAATTGCTAATTGAGATCTGGAGTCTATTGTAGAAAGGAGGACCGTATCACATAATACACTTGTTTAATTTGTTTATTTTCTCTACCCCATATCTGTTTACTTCTTATTGTATCTGACTAATTGGACCACTAGTAAGTATCGATGTCGACCCCTCATCACTACTTCTTTGGGGTTAGGCTTGATTACTAGGTTTGCGTTAATTTATATACTCACGCTACACCTGTTGTGCATTTTTGTGCAGGTATATATATTTCTGGTGATCTTTTGGCCGCACAGGCACGGCTATTGCGAGGACTTAACGTGAGATGCATTTCATGTTATGATCAGCAGCCTACAGAATCTCCATCAGAATTATTTGTATTTTCTTGTCTAATTAGTATCTTAGACTGATGTTGTACTTTATTTTATTTCTTTGTTGATGCTCATGCACTTGTGCCACCGGGTATTGGGAGTGCTTATGGATTGTCCTTATTATAGTTGTGAAAACATAATCAGTAACCCTATAAATTTTGTCTCTTACTATTTAATTGATAAAAATTATAATTTCAAAAATACTACATGAGTAATTAAGTTAAACATTCACTGTTGACTTACCTGACGACGATGTTAGGCGTCATCATGACCTCTGGTAGATTTTTGGTAGTGACATAATACATGAAGTGAAATTACTCAAGGCCTCAAATCACGGAACAGTGCTCTAGAGCTCAATATGATCGATCCGATCATTATAATTATCAACATAGAAATATTGTTCAGCCCTATATAATCAAGTCTTTAGATCCTCCTCATTAAATCGAGGAAACAACAAATTATGTCTGTTGAGGATCAATTTTGACCTTCCTTTCTTAAATTAAATTATTTATATTTAATAATTTACAATAAATTTGGTGAAAATATTTTCTAATCAATAATACCTATTTCATATAAATATAACAAGAAATTAGGAATTAGTAGTGTTAAATTAACAATTCAGTATTACATAACTCTAAAATATATTGTACTTACTATTTTGAAATAATGAAAATAACCTCTATATTTTGAAGTCTAAAAAGATAGAATAACCAATAGAAACTTAAATCCGTAATAAACACACTTAATCTATAATTTGTTGCGGCGCGCAACCCTTACCGATCACATAACAATATTGTTGCGGCGAGCAACCTGATCCTCAATTATCACTGTTGTGGCGTGCAACCTGATTCATAAGTATATAGTGTTGTTGCAGCGTACAACCTGACCCATATCATTTAGTGTTGTTGTGACATGCAACCCGATCCACAGTTATCATTGTTGCGGCGTGCAACCTGATCCATATGTATATAATAAAACCTCACCCAGACAACAACCACAAATAAGGGGTAATGGAATAACAACTAATGGAGGAAATTCCGGCAAGGAACAATAAAAACACAACTAATCCCGGCAAGGAAGAAAAATCATCAAAACCACTAAAATGTCTCGGCAAGGGAATAACCATCAGCTCTTTCTCTTTCTTACACTTCTCACTTTATAATTCACTTCATCATTCGAGCCATCTCCCCCAAGAATCATTTCATATCATATACCTTCTCCGTAGCACCACTCGAGCCAATGCTCCACGAAGTTTAGTAATCATAATCTCTTTCATTTTCTCTTTACAGTATATAGGAATCATCAAGTAAGCGTGGAAGAATCACAACAATTTTAGAGTAAATTACAATATAAGGACATACGGTCATGCTAGCCACCAGTGTATATATACTCGTCACCGTGCCTATACATCGTACTCGGCAAATAGCAATTAGCAAATAAAACTCTACTCTTATTCCCGCAAGCCAAAGTTAGGCAAAACACTTACCTCAAGCTTCCATGGCCAATTCAATCCTCAACAATCGCTCCCATTCTCGAATTCGGCTCCAACTCAGTCAAATCTATGCAATAACGACTTTGTAATATCAATAATATCTAAACAAATCAAACCCAATGCTTAAATATAGATTCCCAAGCTTTCTTCCCAAATTTCCAAAAATCGACACCGAGCCCGCTTGGTCAAAACATGAGGTTTGAACCAATTTCAAATCACACATTCCCCCACGAGCCCGAATATACAATTTGTTCCAAATTCGACCCAAAATAAGGTCTAAATCAAAGAAAATTGAAAACCCCTAATTCTACCCATTTCCCCTAATTTTCACCCTAATCTATGTGATTTAAGCTTAGAAATTAAATAATTAAAGAAGGAAAAGGAAGGAAATGAGTGGGGATTTACTAACCCGAGTGGTCTTGAAGAATGGGGGCTTCAATGGATTTCTAGAGCTTGGGGAAGAAGGGAGCTTGTGTAAAATTACTGTTAAACCCATAGCTACTATTTTGAACATTTAAAAAAATCATTGGGTGGAATCACTCTATGCGTTTGTGACAGGGGGGTCGCATTCGCGAAGAAGGGAGGCTGGCAAGGATCGCATTTGTGAGTGGGGGCTGCGAACGCGTAGATAAAATACTGGAGTCCAGGATCTGGGCCTATGCGAACGCGTGAAAAGGTATGCGAACGTGTTGAAGGAAGCAACAAAGCTTCGCGACCGCGATGGCCATAGCGCAAACACGAAAAAAGGAAGGGCTCAAAGCTATGCGAACATGAGACGGCTAGTGCGAATGCGAAGAAGGGAATCACTCTGTAAAAATTGTAGATTTTCTGCAATCTCCCTAATGTCCTAACCAATCACACACACTAACTCAACCACATCCTTACGAAGTCAACCGTGCGATCAAAACGCCAAATTAACATAAAAAATGAGGAATCAAGCCTCAAAGTCACCACTTTTCATCAAACTTCATAAACTATCATTTTTAGAGATTTAGGTCCGAAACACGTCAAATGACATTCAATTTCAACCAACTTTAACAGAAACATCTTAAATCACGTCCCATTTCGAATACATTTTCATTTCAAATTTCCATATTAATTTTAGAAATACAATTTCTTTTAAAAATTCATTTCTCGGGATTGGGACTCAGATTTTGATTCTGGTGATACGCCCGAGTCCCATGTGTTTCTACGGACCCTCCAGAACCGTCAAATCACGTTTCCGGGTCCATTTATCCAAAATGTTTACCAAAGTCAACTTTATAATTAATATCAAAATGCATCATTTTTCACACAAAATTCATATTTCAGCTTTCTAATTATACGCCTGGACTACGCAGCAAATTGAGGCGACTAAAAATGAGGTTTTCAAGGCATTAGAAGCATGGAAAGAGAGAGAAAATAGGTGATGACCCTTTGGGTCGTCACATTCTCCACCTCTAAAACAACCTTTCGTCCTCGAACGAACAAAAGAAAAGAAGTACCTGAGTCAGGAAGTAGATAAGGATAACGACTCTGCATATCAGACTCGGACTCCCAGACCGATGCCTCAGGAGGCTGACCTCTCCGTTGAACACGCGCTGAAGGAAAACTCTTCGACCTCAACTGTCGAACCTGCCAATCTAGAATAGCCACCGACTCCTCCTCATAAGACAGATCCTTGTCCAACTAGACAATGCTAAAATCTAACACGTGGGCTGGATCGCCGTGATACCTCCGAAGCATGGATACGTGAAAAATCGAATGCACGGTTGACAAACTAGGCGGCAAGGCAAGTCAATAGGCCACCTCTCCCATGCAATCGAAACACTCAAATGGACTAATGAAGCTATGGCTAAGCTTTCCTTTCTTCCCAAATCTCATCATGCACTTCATAGGCGACACTCGGAGCAATACTCGCTCTCCAACCATGAAAGCCACATCTCTAACCTTGTGATTTGCATCATTCTTCTGTTTGGACTGAGTTGTCCGAAGCCTATCCTGAGTGATCTTCACCTTGTCCAAGGCCTCTTGAACTAGATCCGTACCCAATAACCGAGCCTCCCCTGGCTCAAACCATCCAATTGGAGACTGGAATTGCCTACCATACAACGCCTCATATGGAGCCATCTGAATGCTAGACTGGTACCTGTTGTTGTTGGCGAACTCTGATTAAGTCAAGAACAGATCTCACAAGCCTCCAAAATCAATGACACGGTCTTGGAGCATATCCTCCAATATCTGAATAGTCCGCTAGTACTGTCCATTCGTCTGAGGGTGAAATGTTGTGCTCAACTCAACCTGGGTGCCCAAATCTCACTGAATTGCTCTCCAAAAGCACAATATAAACTGCGTATCACTGTCCAAAATGATAGATATCGGCACCCCATAAAGGCAAACAATCTCTCTGATGTAGATCTTAGCTAACCTGTCAGATGAATAACTGGTTGTAACAGGAACAAAATGCGCTGACTTGGTCAGCCTATCAACAATGACCCAAATTGCATCAAACTTCTTTCGGTTCAACGGGAGTCCAGTAACAAAATACATAGTAATACTCTCCCACTTCCACTTAGGAAGCTCAATCCTATGAAATAGTCCACCGGGCCTCTAATGCTCATACTTAACCTGCTGACAGTTCAAACATCGAGCCACATATGCAACAATATATTTCTTCACTCTCTGCCACCAATTGTGCTGCCTCGGATCTTGATACATCTTCGCGGCGCCTGGCTGAATAGAATACAGGGAACTATACGCCTCCACTAAGATCAATTCTCAAAGCCCATCAACATTGGGCACACAGACTCGCACCTGCAATCTTAGGACACCATCATCATCTAAGGTCACTTTCTTAGTACCTCCACGCTGCACCGTGTCTCTTAGGACACACAAATAAGGATCATCAAACTGTCGTTCATGGATACGCTCCAATAAGAACGAGCGATCGTGCAAGGTAACACTCGGCTAGGCTCAGAAATATCCAATCTCACAAATTGATTGGCCAAGGACTGAACATCTAAAGCGAGCGGTCTCTGGCTGACCGGAATATTCGCAAGACTGCCATGCTAGCGGACTTCCTACTGAAAGTGTCGGCCACCACATTGGCCTTTCCCGGGTGATACAAGATAGTAACATCATAATCTTTCAACAACTCCAACCACCTTCTCTTCCTCAAATTCAACTCCTTTTTCTTGAACAAGTACTGAACACACTTGTGATCAGTGTACACCTCACACGTCACACCATATAGATACTGCCTCCAAATCTTCAAAGCATGAACAATGGCTGCCAACTCTATATCATGAATGGAATAATTCTTCTCGTGGATCTTCAATTGCCTTGAAGCATAGGCAATGACTCTGCCATCCTGCATCGATACTGTACCAAGCCCAATTCGGGAAGCATCACAATAGATTGTATAAATCCCTGAAGCTGTGGGCAAAACCAATACAGGTGCCGTAGTTAGAGCAATCTTGAGCTGCTAAAAGCTTGCCTCTCACTCATCCGACCATCTGAATTGGGAACCCTTCTGGGTCAATCTGGTTATCGGGGCGGCAATAGATGAAAACCCCTCCACGAACCGACAATAATAGCCTGCTAACCCCATGAAACTCCGAATCTTTTAGCTGAAGCTTGTAGAGGCTAGTGTTTTACTGCCTCAATCTTCTTTGGGTTCACCTGAATACCCTATGCTGATACGACGTGACCCATAAATGCAACCGAACTCAACCAGAACTCACTCTTCGAGAACTTAGCATACAACTGGCTATCCTTCAGATTATGAAGAACCACTCTGAGGTGCTGCTCTTCCTCCTCCTGACTGCAGGAGCATATCAGAATATCATTAATAAAAACTATCACGAACAAGTCAAAATAAGGCCGGAACACTCGGTTCATCAACTCCATAAATGCGGCTAGGGCATTGGTCAACCCAAATGACATGACTAAAACTCATAATGTCCATACCGAGTGCGGAATGCTGCCTTAGGGACATCGGATGCCCTACTCCTCAACTGATGGGAGCTAGATCTCAAGTCTATATTTGAAAACACATTGGCACCCTGAAGCTAGTCGAACAAATTGTCAATCCTCGACAGCGCATGCTTATTCTTTATCGTAACTTTGTTCAATTATCGGTAATCAATGCACATCCTCATCGAACCATCCTTTTTCTTCACAAATAACACTGGCGCACCCCAAGGTGATACACTAGGTCTAATGAAACATTTCTTAAGAAAATCTTACAACTGACCCTTTAACTCTTTTAACTCTGGCGGGACAATGAGAAACATCAGAATGAAAAGGGATGAGTGCCCGGAGCCAGATCGATACAAAAATCAATATCCTTGTCGGGCGACATATGCGGCATGTCTGAAGGGAAAACCTCAAGAAACTCCAAATCAATAGAACGGACCTTTCTGCTAGAGTCGCGAACATACGTCAAATAAGCAAAACACCCTTCTCGACCATGCGTCGAGCTTTCACATATGATATAACACTGCAGGTGGCATGACCCGGGGTCCCTCTCAACTCCAAATGGGTCAAATCTAGTAAAGCCAAGGTCACAGTCTTAGCATGTAAATCCACGATAGCATGATACGGGGACAACCAATCCATCCCTAATATGACGTCGAAATCCACCATGTCTAAGAGCAATAAATCAACACGGGTCTTAAGACCCTCAAATAGTACCACACAGGAACAATGCACTCGGTCGACCGCTATAGAATCATCCACCAGTCTAGATATATAAACAGGAATACTCAAAGCATCATTAGGCATGACCAAGTACGGTGCAAAAGAGGATGACACATACGAATACATAGACCCAGGGTCAAATAGCACTGAAGCATCTCTATCACAGACTAGAATAGTACCTGTAATAACTGCACCTGAAGAATCATCCTCTGGCCTGACTGGAAGAGCATAACACCGGGGTTGGGCCCCATCTCCCTCAACCATATCTTTGGGACGATCAACTTTTGGCTGGCCTCTACCTCTGGCGGTCTGAGATCCACCTCTATGATCTCTACCTCCACCTCTATGACCTCTACCCCTTCCTCTAGCTGGATGGGCGGCCTATGGAACCTCTGGTTCCCGAATCATAGCACGAGAACCATGGTGCTGTGAATGAGCACACCTCAACCTCGGACAAGCCCTCCTGATGTGAGCATAGTTACCACACTCATAGCATCCACTTGAATGTTGCAACTGAGAAGGCTGAGACTGACCCTGTCAACCTGAATGATCATCTCGGAAGCTCTAAAGTGGTGGCGCACTGATAGAGGCTGATGGTGCACTGTAAGGCTGCTGGTCAGAATAATGCGGCTGAGAACCATGGCCACCTGAAGTGCCATGAGAAACCTGAAGAGCTGACTAAACAGGCCTAGGAGGATGGCCTCTACCATAAGAATCTCTACCTCCAGATGAGATACCACTAAATCTACCTAAGTGACGGGACCTCTTGTCCGACCCAAGACCACCTCCATGTGATAGAGTCATCTCAACTCGGCGGGCCTCATTAGCCGCCTCCTAAAAACTAATAACACTCCCTGCTCCCGTAGCCATCTAGAGACGAATTGGCTAAATTAAACCATCAACAAACCTCTGCATCCTCTCTCTCTCTTGGTGGGGAGTATGGCAATAGAATGGCGAGCTAGATCAATGAACCGGGTCTCATACTGAGTGACTGTCATGGAGCCCTGCTGAAGGCGCTCAAACTACCTGCGAAGAGCCTCTCACTAAGAAACTGGGAGAAACTTCTCCAAAAATAACTCCACAAACTGGTCCCAAGTCAAAGATGGTGACCCTAGTCTGGCTTAACAATAGTCCATCCACCAAGTCTTGGCGGATCCAGATAGACATAAGCTGGTAAAGTCAACCCCATTGGTCTCCACAATACCCATAGTCCGAAGAACCTCATGGAAGCTATATAAGAAATCCTGAAGGTCCTCCGAAGAAGCACCGCTGAATGTGGTGGTGAAGAGCTTGGTGAACCTATCCAACCTCCATAAAGCATCTACAGACATAGCCGCTACATCATCAGTCTAAGTCAAAATACCCTGTTGAACTATCACAGTTAGCTAAACCACTAGAACCTAAGCCTTGGGAGCTACCTGCTTTGGAGTACGTGTAGCACGAGTCTAAACTCCTCCTTCATTCTAGGAAAGTGCTGGTGCTACTAGAAGCAAACCCGCTCGAGTGACGCTCTCCATAAGGCCTACCAATCTGACCAAAGCGTCCTGAAGAACTAGGGTGGCTATAAACCCCTCTAGGACCTGAGTTGGGCCCATCGGAGCTACTGGAGATGGAACCTCCTTGTCATAATAAATCTGAGGCTCCGCCTCTGGGGCTGCTGCTCGGGGCTGGGCTCTACCCCTGCCTCAGCCTCTGGCACAACCTCGGCCTCGCCCTCTGCCCCTTGTAGGAGCTGCTACTGGGGGCTAGGGCTGATGCACGGTTAAAGAGGAAGCGCGTGTTCTCGCCATATGTGAAAGAATAGAGTAGAATGACAATCAGTATTTGAGAAATAGAATTGCACGACTAGAAAGAATAAAAGTGAAGTTTTCCTAACTTTGTATCCTCTGGGAATAATACAGACGTCTCTGTACCGATCCCTCAGACTATACCAAGTTTGTCCTTGATTTGTGAGACCTATGTAATCTAGTGCTCTGATACCAACTTGTCACGACCCGGATATTCTACCCTCGGGAGTCGTGATCCCGCCTACTATTAGGAGCTAGGCAAGCCAATTACTTATTACCTCTTTACAAAACATCGATATTAATAAAATGAGGAAATATTTAATAGAAAAGTGGAAGTCTTAAATATAAATAAACCGAAAGCAATGCATAAATTCAATACAACTCTACCCAAGAACTGGGGTCACAAATTCACGAATGTCTAGAGAATGCTAAATACAATGTCTGAATAAAAATAATTCTGTTTGTTCCAGTACAAAGGATGACCAACTAAAGTAAAGATAGAAGAGACTCAAGTCCTGCGGACATCAGCAAGGTTACCTCAGTGTCTCTAGATTAAAGTCAGCTCCCAAATCTACTACTACTGTCCAAAAGTTGCTCCGGCTCTGTGATCTATGCAAAAAGATGCACAGAGAGTAGCATCAGCACAACCGACCCCGTGTGCTGGTAAGTGCCTAGCCTAACCTCGACGAATTAGTGACGAGGCTAGATCAGACTACCAGATAAACCTGTGTAGTTATAAAATATATATTGCAGAAAATAAACAGGAAATAAGCAATTTATAAAAAGGGGGAACATGCTGTGGGGAGGCAACAGCTATAAACATGAAGTCTAAATTAAAAGATAGCACATCCAATAGAAACTTAAATCCGGAATAAACACACTTAATCTATAATTTTTTGCGGTGCGCAACCTGATCCGATCACATAACAATACTATTGTGGCAAGCAACCCGATGCGTGCAATCTTATCCATAAGCATATAATGTTGTTGTGGCGTGCAACCCGATCCACAGTTATCACTGTTGTGACGTGCAACCCAACACACACACACACATACATATATTATATATATATATATATAAAATAAAACCTCACCCAGACAACAGCCACAAATAAGGGGCAAGGGAGTACCAACTAGTGAAGGAAATCCCGGCAAAGGAATATAACAACACAACTAAATCCCAGCAAAGGAGAAAAATGAACAAAACCAATAAAACGTCCCGGCAAGGGAATAACCATCAACTTTTCCTCTTTCTTACACTTCTCACTTTATAATTCACGTTATCATTTGAGCCATCTCCCCCAAGAGTCATTTCATATCATATACCTTCTTGACCGTAACACCATTGAGCCAATGCTCCACGGATTTTCGTAATCATAATCTCTTTCTCATGCTCTTTATAGCACATAGAAATCATCAAGTAAGCATGGAAGAATCAAGACAATTTCAGAGTAAATCAAAATATAAGGACACATGGTGATGCTAGACACCAGTGTATAGCTACTTGTCACCATGACTATACACCTTACTCGACAAATAACAATTAGCAAATAAGACTGTACTCCTATTTCCTCAAGCCAAATTTAGACTAAACACTTACCTCAAGCTTCCATGACCAATTCAATTCTCAACAATTGCTATCCCTCTCGAATTTGGCTCCAACTCAATCAAATCTATGCAATAATGACTTTATAATATCAATAATAGCTAAACAAATCAAACCCAATGCCTAAATATATATTCCCAACCTTTCTTCCCAAAATTCCAAAAATCGACCCCGGGCCCGCTTGGTCAAAACACGAGGTTTGAATCAATTTCATTTCACTCATTTCCCCACGAGCCCGAATATATAATTTGTTTTCAAAGTGGACCCCAAAACGAGGTCTAAATCAAGAAAATTAAAAAGCTCTAATTCTACCCATTTCTCCCATTTTCCACCCTAATATATGTGATTTAAGCTTAGAAACTCAATAATTAATGAAGGAAAATGAAGGAAATGAGTGGGGATTTACTAACCCTAGTGGTCTTGAAAAATGGGGGCTTCAATGAATTCCTAGAGCTTGGGGAAAAAGAGAGCTCATGCAAAATTAGACTTAAACCCATAGCTACTGTTTTGAAAATTTTAAAAAAAATCACTGAGCAGAATTACTCTATGCCTTCGCGAAAAGGGGGTCGCGTTCGCGAAAAAGGGAGGCTAGCAAGGATCGCGTTCGTGAGTGGGGTCTGCGAACGCGTAGAGTAAAATACTAGGGTCCATGATCTGGGCCTACGCAAACGCATGAAAAGGTATGCGAACGCGTTGAAGGAAGCATCAAAGCTTCACGATCGCGATGGCCAGAATGCGAACGCGAAGAAGGAAGGGCTCAAAGCAATGTGAACGCGAGAGGGCTAGTGCGAATGCGAAGAAGGGAATCACAATGTAAAAATTGCAAATTTTCTACAATCTCCCTAAGTTCAAAACCACCCCGAATACCTCTGAAAACACTCTCAATCCCTTGGGACTCCTAACCAATCACATACACTAACCCAACCACATCGTAAGAACTCAACCGTGCGATCAAATCGCTAAATTAACATAAAAATGAGAAATCAAGCCTCAAAATCACCACTTTTTCAACAAACTTCATAGTTATCAGTTTTAGAGATTTAGGTTCGAAACACGTCAAATGACGTCCAATTTTAACCAAATTTCACAGAAACATCTTAAATCGCATATAATACTTGTATCGGGCGCCGGAACCAAAATACGGCCCCATATCAACATTTTTTAATACATTTTCATTTCAAATTTCCATATTAATTTTAGAAAAATAATTTCTTTTAAAAATTTATTTCTCGGGCTCGGGACCTCGGATTTTGATTTTGGGAATACGCCGGAGTCCCATATTTTTAGTCCAGGCTGTTTACCCCAAGTGTTAACCAGAATAAACTTTAATCATATTAAATCAAAATGCATCATCTTTCACACAGAATTCATATTTAAGCTTTCCGGATATGCGCCCGGACAACGCATGCAAATCGAGGCGACTAAAAATGAGGTTTTCAAGGCCTCGGAAGCACGATAAGAGAGAGAAAACAATTTATGACCCTTTGGTTCATCACAAAAATTAGGAAATTGGCTCTTCAGAAAATCGTATTCCTCTCATGTAGCTTCTTCAGGAGCCAAATTTTCCCTTTGCACCAACACTTTTACCATTGCCTTGTTCTTCTTTTTTTACCATCCTCTTTTCTTATATCTTCAATGGCTCAATCAGAATCTGGCCATTGTTAGTGCAGTAAGGTGGATGTTGGGAGGCAAAAGTCTTCTCCCCAATATTTTTTTCAATTGTAAAACGTGGAACACATGGTGTATCTTCGATCCTAATGGCAAGCGGAGTTCGTAGGTAACAGAACCAATTTTTCTGGTTATTTTATAAGGACCGAAATAGAGAGATGAGAGCTTCATATTTTTCCTCGCTGCCACGAAGGTTTGCTGATAAGGCTGTAATTTCAAGAGCACCCAATCCCCTATAGTAAATTTTTTGTCTTTTCTTCTTGCATCAGCATAATTTTTCATCCTTACTTGTGCCTTTGTGAGATTATCATGGAGGATTTTGGACATCAATGGCCTTTCTCTAAAGACCGGGTCTGCAGATTCAAGCTTTATTTGGGCCACCAGCTCGAATGTGGGTTGGGGAGGATCATACCCATATAGAGCCTTGAAGGGCGTCATACTAATTGCTGAGTGAAAATTTGAATTTTACAAAAATTCAACCAGTGCCAACCATTTGCTCCGCTCAAAAGGTTTATGACCCGTCATGCATCTAATGTATGTCTCTATGCATCAGTTCAACCTTTCTGATTGCCCATCTGTTTGCAGATGATAAGCAGTAGTTGATTTTATATGTACATGTAACCCCTTGAATAGCTCCTTCCAGAAAGTGGTAACAAATCGGATCCCTATCTGAAACTATTGAGCTTGACATTCCATGTAACTTGCACATATTATCTAAGAACACTTGAGAGACTTGATTAGCTGTGTAGGGATGAGTGAGGGCAAAGAAATGAGCAAACTTTGTGTATTTATCTATTAACACAAGTATTGAACCTTTACCATTGGATTTAGGCAATCCACTGGTGAATTCCATTGCAACATGTACAGGCTCGCGAAGCTATTGGCAGTGGTTGAAGAAGGCCAGGGTAAGAAACACTTTCCCCCTTATTTCTCTAGCGGCTGTCACATTCCTTGAGAGATCGTGTAATAACGTAGGCCAATAGAATAAGTTTTTGAGCCTCTGTTGTGTAGCATGTATACCAGAGTGACCTCCCCAAGGTGATGAATGCATCTGCTTAATTGACCTTTTCTGGAGCGCACCATGATTTCCTCTCAAACTCTTCCATTTTGCTTGATAATACCATCTCGAATATGCACCCCTGGAACTGCATTAGGATCTACATATAATTGAGTGTAAATATCTTGAACAAGTGCATCATTTTGATAACTTTCTAATACATCTTCAGCCTATTTCGGTTGAAAAACTGTGAGTCCTGCACAATCACTCTCATCATACTTCCTTGAGAGTGCATCTGCGGCTACATTTTTAGTCCCCTTTCTATAATGAATCTCAGATCTAAGACCCAATAGCTTAGTGACTCCCGTGTGCTGCAATGAGGTGGTCAACTTCTGGTCTTTGAGGAATTTAAGGCTAAAATGGTCTATATTAATAATAAAATGATTAGGTTGTAAATAATGTCGGCTCTTATCGACAACGTACAATAGTACAATTTCTCCTTTTCATATATTGAAAGCCTCATGTGCCTTGAGCTTAGTGCTTGACTGATAAAGGCAATGTGCCTCTTATTTTGCATTAAAATTGCCCCTACTCCCTTTCCAATAACATCTACTTCCACAATGAAAGGTATTATGAAATTTTGCAGGGCTAATACTAGGGCTTGGACCATAGCTTGCTTCGGTTTCTTAAAAGCTTGGGTTGCTTCCATGGACCAGCTGAAATTTTCCTTTTTTAATATGATAGTCAAGGGCTCACTAATAGTAGCAAAATTTTTGATAAACCTTCTATAGTAGCCTGTGAGGCCCAAGAATATCTTCAGTTCCTTGACCGATTTGGGCTGGGTCCAATCTAGCATAGCTTTGATTTTAGACTCATCAGTACCCACCCCATGTATCGAAATGACATGGCCAAAATATTCAACTTTGTCTTGGCCGATACTGCATTTTGTCTTCTTGATCAACAATTGGTTGCTTTCAAAAACTCGAACACCATTTGTAAATGCTTTAGGTGTTCTACCATTGCCTCACAGTAAACAAGAATGTCATCAAAAAATACCAGCACAAATTGCCTCAAACAAGGCCCAAAGATCTGGTTCATAAGTGCTTGAAAGGTGGTTGGGGCATTCGTCAACCCAAAAGGTATGACTTTAAATTCTCATAGCCCATGATGTGTGCGAAGAGTTGTTTTGTATTCATCCTCTTTCTTTATACGAATTTGATGATAACTGGACCTCAAATCTAACTTAGTGTAAATTCTTGATCCATGTAGCTCATCAAATAAGTCTTCAAACAACTGGTGTGGATATTTATTCTTAATAGTGACCTCATTCAACTTGCGATAATCCACGCACATACTCCAACTAGAATCTTTCTTTTTAACCAAAAGGACAAGTGAGGCAAATGGTGAAGTACTTCTGACAACTGTTTAGGCCATCAACATTTCCGCAACGATCTTTTCAATGGCATTCTTCTGCTTAAACGAGTATCGATAAGGCATCAAATTTATGGGCTTAGCTCCTGGAACTAGCTCTATGACATGGTCACAATCACGACTAGGAGGCAAACTTTTAGGCTCTTGGAACAATCCCCCAAACCGGCCCAACAACTTACTCACTTCTTGGGGATCACCACATAATTCTCTGTTAAGTTTATCAAGAACATTTGAGCCGCAATGTTACATTGTCCTTTGCCGAATAATTTAAAAATGACTTTAATATCCACCTTAGAAACTTTCCCATCATCTCGACAACCCATTAATGTAATTATTTATGACTCGTAAATGAACGAGACACCCAATGGATTTGTGTGCAACTCTACTGGTGCAACAGTGTCGACCCAATCCATTCCCAAAACAATGTCACAATCCCCTACTTTCAGCAATCCAATGTCAAAGATGAATTTCTTTTCTTGCATTTTCCATTCGAATTTCCTGCATACATGTTTGCATTTGAGGTATTGGTCATTGGCCACCTTAAGCTTCATGGGTCGGCCCAATTCTTCTCCCCACCTGAACTAGACTTCACTATCATAGGATCTACGAAACTGTGGGTTGACCCACTATCCAACAATACCACACCCTTTTGGGCTTGACCCATCCGATAATTTTAATTGTTGAAGGAGCCTTGACCTGGCCTATTATAGCATTTGAGGTTACTTCAGCTTGGTCCTGGCGAATTCCACCACAACCCCTCCCTCTTGTTCCTCAAATCCATCTACTGCATCAACAAACTCCTCAGCTTCCATAGCATTAGGAGTTTTATTTTTATAAAAATGTCCGAGGAAATAGGTGTCATGCCATTTATAGCATAGATTCCTCTCCCTCAACATTTCTAGAGTCATATTCTTTGAATTTGGATTACGAGTGTTCACAACAGGTGGGTTCTTGGGTAGAGCGGGCTTGAGTAATATGGGCTTATAGCTGGACTGAGAGTTTATGTGATAGGATTTAGCCGACCATTGTTTATCCATTTGCTTATAAAATGCATTGAAGGATCTCTCATGCAAACTAGCACACTTGTAAGCTGCCAATAAAGTTCTGGGCCGAACAAACTGTACGAGTGGTAATATGTCCGATTTAAGCCCACTAATAAAGCAAGACACAAAATGGGCTTCTTTTAATGCATGATTAAGTATCACCATTAAGCTTTTTAGCTAATCGAATAGCATGTGGTAAGTCTCTACATTAGTGGTTTGTTCAAGACGATTGAATACTTTAACAATATCTACCGGATCGTTATCACCAAAATGTTCACATATATCATAACAAAATTGGTCCCAATATACAGTACCATCATGATCATCTACATATCCATCAAACCAATGGTCCGTAAAATCCTTTAAATGAATAGCCATATAATCGATTTTTTCATCATTCGTCACATGGTATAAATCAAAAAACTTTTGACATCTTCTTAACCAACTCCTAGGATTTATTTCACCAAACTATGGAAATAATAACTTGGCTTTAGGTAGTTGGATATGGATCCATGAGAGTTAGGCCTGTTTTGATTCTGATAAGTGCCAACCAGTGGGATCTGCTGAAAAAGTTCTAAATGGAATGGATAAAACTGTGTTATTGTGTTTGTCACGGGCTGAGCTATCGGACAAGTCGAATATGGATCAGAGAGGTTAGCCATACTTTGGGTAACTGTAAAAGGATATGATTGGGGTAAAAATGGTTGTGTGGACATTGGGTAAGGATTTGACTGCGAATTAGTGGTTGAGAGGCTATTTGATATGAATAAGTTGGTGGGTTGCTTGACTGGTTGTTTATAGGATAAGAGGTTCTTGGTGGAATATAGGTTCTGTAGTTAAAGGATAAGAGTGTGAGGGTGGTCGGGAAGCTGCAGCTAAAGGGTTCAAGGAAATTCGAGTAATGTTTCAGCTTGGGATCGTGAATTAGCTGAGAAACTTCCTAGATGGGGTGGTGAGGATAAGGGTACTACTCGAATCCATATGGTAATGGAAGGTAAAATTGGAGGAGCGTAGCTCAGTAAATTACCTCCAACCGACGAGAGGCCTGCTTTCCAACAAGGTCCGCCATAGATTCCGGCGATGGAAGACCGAACTGATGAAGAGTGTTCTGCCTTGTTTTGACCGCTCATTTGTACCAACATCTCCTCAATCCGCTTCGACGAGTCAGAAAACTCCACCATCTTAGATTCAAAACTCCCTTGCTTCTCCTTTAGTTTATCCATCCTTTGTTCCGATTTTTCCATGAAAACTTGTAGCTAAACTTCAACCCTTCTAAGTCAGTCATTGTCGTACTAATTTTTGTGTTTATCCACCACCCTTAAATTGCCAGGATCGAGCTCTAGATACCAATTTGTAGTAGTCTGCTACTATGCAGATTTAAGAGAAAGACAATGAAATAATAAATGAAGGAAGAAAAAGAATTTAAAATGTCAATTTTGTCATATCTGGATACTTTTCTGAATACAAGATATTCCTAACGAAAGAAGAAAATGACAACTGGTTTTGTGTAACAAACCAATTAACAAGATGACACATGTCTTGCTTCTAGAACCTAAGAGGACTTATTGTAAGATATATGGATTTATATCTAGATATATGGACTTATATCTACACACATATGAACAATATATGGATAAACTATATGTTATGTGCTATCTTTTGGTTTGGCCTAATTTTGTGGTCTTATGGACATTATGTTAAGGGGGCCAATGCGTTGTCATATAAAGTGTAGGACTAATGTGTAGATACCCAAAAGGGTAACCTTAGTTAATGATGGGCTAACTAAGGTTACATATATGTAACCATGGTTACAAGCTTGTGACTCTTGGGTTATGTAACTCTTGTGTTATAAAGTGGGGGTTATGGTTCCCACATTAGTGCAAGACAAGACTCTTCTTCCTCCCATTGAATCAAGAGCCAAAATACTCCATTATTGTCTTGCAAATGGTGTGGAAAACCATAAACCATTTTGATCATTGTCATAACACTATTATTGTGAACCTTTCATATATTGTTTTAGTCTTGTGGATTCATACTTGTGGTGATATACAACTTCAAGAAAACTTGAAGGAAGGCTATAGGAGTTCATAAGAACATAAGGACAATCATCAAAAGAAGGTTCAACATTTCCACATATGGATTCAGGTTAGCTTCCGCTCATGTAGTTTAATTCCGCATTATTCAATATGAAGGTTGTTATATTTAGTTGGAATCATAATCCTAACAATTGGTATCAGAGTCACCCTTCATTTTTGGATAATTTGGATGTTCATAAGATTCATGTTATGTTAGGATTCATGT
This sequence comes from Nicotiana benthamiana, assembly GCA_034376525.1. Classification (NCBI taxonomy): domain Eukaryota; kingdom Viridiplantae; phylum Streptophyta; class Magnoliopsida; order Solanales; family Solanaceae; genus Nicotiana; species Nicotiana benthamiana. The sequence continues at coordinate 48,505,292 of CM067337.1, read as the reverse complement.
TGTAGTTTTATCATAATTTTGTTTATGAAATTCTACCATGAAATAGCATGATCTTATGAATGTTATGTTTTTGTTGTAATTTGATGTTTTAATATCTTGTTAAAATATTATAAATAGCATGATTTTAGTTGGTTAACAACATGTTTTTTTTTTAAGATTCATGTTGAAAATCATGTGTTATTCAGAAAAAAAAAATTTGGTCACTGCCTCAAGACAATCGATTGTTCCCTTACACAATCGATTGTCTTTGACGTTTAAAATTCTGGCAGTTTTTTGGAACACCAGAATAATCGATTGTTAAAACCAGACAATCGATTGTAATGGTCCAAAAACTTAAAAAATTTTCACAAAATCAAAATAATCGATTGTCTGGTTTTGACAATCGATTATGTTGGTCCAGTAACTTATCAAATTTTCTTAAAACCACAATAATCGATTATATGGTTTTGACAATCGATTATGTTGCCAAAACAATCGATTGTCTGGTTTTGACAATCGATTGTGTTGGTCCAGTAGATGAAATTTTTTTTATGCCAAAGATAATCGATTGTCTATTGCATACAATCGATTGTTTTTGTCCAGTAAGGTTAAAAACGTTTCAACTCTCTTAAGTTTCAGTGAATGCTAATTGTTTTTAAAGTCCATCAATTCTAATATTATATGGAATTGTCTTATAAAGTAAACAACAATTAATATTCAAGTGTCACATATCAACATATGTAACATATTAAGTTGAGATTCATAATAAGGCTTAAGGAACTAAAGTTTATAGCATCTAATATTTTAATTATTCAATTGAAGCATTATGTTGCCAAAGTAACCTCTATTGTGTAGATTGATTAATTTTAAAATATAAGATGACTGTGGATGTTAGTCTTCCATGCGTTTAACACCGGCCCAAAGGAAGGTGTTATTTGGCAGAAATTCGAACATGCTTGTGGTGGTAAATATGAGACGATTATTTGGTTTTCCATGTGAATATTAAATCGCCCAAAGGAAGGTTTAATATTTGACAGGAGTTTATTGTCTATGTTTGATCACTATACCAAGAGTACCACTTACAAGTTGTTTTTCTGTCCAAAATACTAAAATCAATGTTGTGCTAGGTATCTTGTAATAGGAATGCCTAATTTTGAATCTATAAAGTTAAAGTTCAAGTATTTGTAAGCATGTATTTAGTAATCCTTTTGTTCTATTTTCAGTAAATTCTTCTGCTTCTACGATCTCTGCCAATATTAATAGCATCCCTGTGCTTAACGGCACGAACTTTAAGGAATGGAAAGAGAACGTTATGATCGTTCTCGATTGCATGGATCTCTTGACCTTGCTCTTCGGATTGAGCAACCTACTCCTCTTGAGGATACATCTTCTCCTGATGAAAAGAGAGCGATGGAGAAGTGGGAACGCTCGAATCGCATGAGTCTAATGATTATGAAACGTGCAATTCCAGAATCATTCAGGGGCAGTATGAATGATGAACCAAATGCCAAAGTTTTCCTTGAAAACCTTGAAAAGCGTTTTATTCAAAACGAAAAGGCGGAAACAAGTACACTATTGAGTAAACTTGTTTCCATGAGGTATAAGGGCAAGCGAAACATTCGGGAGTACATTTTGGAAATGTCTCATCTTGCTTCGAAACTTAAGTCACTCAAGCTGGATTTACCTTAGGAACTGCTTGTGTACTTTGTTTTGATATCTCTTCCTGCACACTTTAATCAGTTTAAGGTCAGTTACAACTGTCTGAAGGAGAAATGGACTCTTAACGAGCTCATTTCACACTGTGTGCAAGAAGAGGAAAGGATAAAGCTAGATAAGACTGAAAGTGCTCATTTGGCGTCCTCTTCTAAGGCAACTAAGAAGAGGAAGGGTAAGGAAGTTGCGGTTGCAAAGCCCAAGATTAAGCAACATAAGGAACCTAAGGTTGAAATCACTGAATTAGGTTGCTTTTTCTGTAAGGGGACTAATCATGTGAAGAAGGATTGTACCAAGTACCATGCGTGGCGTGCGAAAAAAGGTACACTTCTTTCTCTTGTTTGTTCTGAAGTTAATTTAATTTCGGTTCCTAAGGATACTTGGTGGGTAGATTCTGCTGCTACTACTCACATAAGTATATCAATGCAGGGTTGCCTGAACTGCCGAAAACCAAATGATGGTGAAAGATACATCTATATGGGTGACGGCAAGAAGGTGCCAGTTGAAGCTATTGGCAAATTTAGGTTGTTGTTAAAGACCGGTTTTCATTTAGATTTGGATGAGACTTTTATTGTACCGTCTTTTAGACGGAACTTAATTTCAGTTCCCCAATTGGACATATCTGGTTATAAATGTACATTTGGGGATAATAAAGTTAGTCTCTTTCGGAATTCAAATCTTATTGGTACTGGTGTTTTATCAACATTTGATAGCTTATATTTGGTTGATACAATAACTTCAAATAAAGAAACTTTGCATACAAGTTTATGTGGTACTAAAAGGAAATTAACTAATGAGAGTTCTATTTCACTCTGGCATAAACGTTTGGGTCACATATCCATTCAAAGAATTCAGAAACTCGTGTCAGATGGAATTCTTGATTCTCTTGATTCCTCAAATTCGGAAATATGTATTGAGTGTATCAAGGGAAAACAAACAAACAAGACTAGATTAGGTGCTAAGAGAGCTTCGGATGTCTTAGAATTGATACATACGGATATTTGTGGGCCATTTCCTACTCCTTGTCGGAATGGTCAACAATACTTTATCACATTCATAGACGATAACTCTCGATATGGGTACCTATATCTTATTCACGAAAAGTCCCAATCCATAGACGTGTTCAAATCATTTAAGGCTGAAGTTGAAAATCAACTAAGCAAACGAATTAAATCCGTTAGATCTGACCGTGGTGGTGAATACTATGGTCGATATGATGGTTCCGGTGAACAACTTCCAGGGCCTTTTGCTAAATTCCTAGATGAGTGTGGGATCGTCCCTCAGTATACTATGCCAGGAAGTCCTACGATGAATGGTGTAGCTGAGAGACGAAATAGGACCCTTAAGGTTATGGTAAGAAGTATGATTTCTCGTACTTCTTTGCCAGACTCACTCTGGGGTGAAGCATTAAAAACTGCAACTTATATTCTAAATAGAGTTCCAACTAAAGCTACAATCAAAACTCCTTATGAACTTTGGACTGGGCATAAACCCAGTATTCGGCATTTTCACATTTGGGATTGTCCAGCTGAGGCAAGGCCTTATAGGCCGAATGAAAGAAACTGGATCCTAAGACGGTTAGTAGCTATTTTGTTGGATACTCTAAAAAAATCCAGGGGTTTTAAGTTCTATGATCCCACTTCTAGAACTATTTTTGAGACGGGAAATGCTAGGTTCTTTGAGGATATTGAGTTTGGGGGGTGGGGAGATAAAGTTGTTAGAGATTTTGTCTTTGAGGAAGAACATGTGTCTTTCCCTCAAATTGTTGATCTTGGTCTTCCTGACTCGGATCACACAACTCCAGTTCAAGACAATCTCGAAAATCTTCCCCATCAGGAACCTGATATAACTAATGAAAATCAAACTCAACAACCTCAAGACACTGAAATGCCATTAAGGAGATCCACTAGAGAGAGGAGAAGTGCAATTTCGGATGATTATGTAGTATTTCTCCAAGAACAAGAAAGTGATATTGGACTTGAGGAAGATGATCCATTCAACTTCCGTCAAGTCATTAAGTGTTCTAACTCTCAAAAGTGGATTGATGCCATGAGTGATGAGATGAAGTCTATGAGCGATAATGACGTTTGGGAGCTTGTTACATTGCCCGAAGGTATGAAACCTATTGGTTGTAAATTGATTTTTAAAACCAAAAGGGATTCAGGGGGCAATGTTATTAATTACAAAGCTCGTCTTGTCGCAAAAGGCTACACTTAGAAAGAAGGCATTGATTATAAAGACACTTTCTCTCCAGTTTCATCGAAAGACTCTTTCAGGACTATAATGGCATTAGTAGCACATTTTGATCTTGAGCTTCATCAAATGGATGTTAAGACAGCTTTTCTCAATGGTGACATTGGGGAAACAATTTATATGGTGCAACCTGAAAACTTTGTTTCGGATGAATCAGAGAAGAAGGTTTGCAAATTAAAGAAATCCATCTATGGGCTCAAGCAAGCTTCTCGTCAATGGTATTATAAGTTTCATGCAGTCATTACATCTTTTAGTTTTGAACCGAATATTGCTGATGACTGTATATACCATAAGTTCAGTGGGAGTAAGTACATTTTTCTGGTTTTATATGTCGATGACATACTGCTTGCCTGTAACGATATAGCATTATTACTTGAAACTAAGAAATTTCTTTCAAAGAAAATTGAAATGAAAGATCTTGGTGAAGCTTCTTTTGTATTAGGAATTCAGTTACTACGAGATCGCTCCAAAGGCGTTCTCGGTCTGTCACAAAAGGGCTATATCGATAAGGTTCTGAAAAGATTTAGCACGCAGGATTGTAAACCAGGCAACACCCCTGTTGCTAAGGGAGACAAGTTTAGTCTCAAACAGTGCCCAAACAATACTTATGAAATTTCGAAAATGCAGAAGACACCTTATGCTTCGGCAGTAGGTAGTCTGATGTATGCTCAGGTATGTACACGACCTGATATAGCATACATTGTTGGGATGTTAGGCAGATATCTAAGCAATCCGGGAGTGGACCATTGGAAGGCAGCCAAACGGGTCATGAGGTACTTATAGAGAACAAAGGATTACATGCTTACTTACCGGAAATCGGACCAGCTTGAGATCATTGGGTATACCGATTCCGATTTTGCTGGATGTCAGGATAGTTTGAAGTCTACTTCAGGCTATATTTACATGCTTGCGGGTGGTGCTATCTCTTGGAGAAGCATTAAGCAAACTCTTACAGCCACTTCCACCATGGAAGCAGAGTTTATGGCATGTTATGAAGTATCCAATGAGGCATTATGGCTGCGGAATTTTGTTGGTGGACTGCGAATTGTTGATAGCATCAAAAAGCCGCTTAGGCTATTATGCGATAACAGATCGGCGGTCCTTTATGCTAATAACAACAGTAGTTTGACGAAAACAAAACATATGGACGTCAAATTTCGGGTTGTTAAAGAAAGAGTACAAAATGGACAATTGTGCATTGAGTACATTAGTACAAACTCCATGCTTGCGGATCCGCTCACTAAGGGATTGACACCAAAAGTATTTCATGAGCATATTGCTTGTATGGGTGTCAAATCAGATAAGGATTATGTATTTTAGTGGGAGTTTGTATTGCACATTTATGTAATTGTTCATTATATTCAGAAATTCAGTAATTCAGTTATATCTGCAGATATTCAGTTTTAAAGTTTTTTTTGTACTCTTACAGTTTATGATTGATCTCAATAAAGAGAACCAGTTGGAAATAGACATTCTATTGACCACACTTTATGTTATTTCCATGCTACATACCTACACTTGATCCATGTCGTTGGTTATATTGATATACGTGATCTATGATTGATTCTAGTTACGAATGAGTAACGACGAGCACTTAGTTCCTATGTTGGTATGATTGATGGACCGGATTGTTCATGACAATTTTATTGTGATAGCAATTTTGCGCAACTAAGGTTATTTTGTAACATATAATGCTAAGGTTTGTACATATGTATGTGTATCTCGTCCAAGTGGGAGATTGTAAGATATATGGATTTATATCTAGATATATGGACTTATATCTACACACATATGAATAATATATGGATAAATTATATGTTATGTGCTATCTTTTGGTTTGGCCTAATTTTGTGGTCTTATGGACATTATGTTAAGGGGGCCAATGTGTTGTCATATAAAGTGTAGGACTAATGTGTAGATACCTAAAAGGGTAACCTTAGTTAATGATGTACTAACTAAGATTACATATATGTAACCATGGTTACAAGCTTGTGACTCTTGAGTTATGTAACTCTTGTGACTCTTGGGTTATGTAACTCTTGTGTTATAAAGTGGGGGTTATGGTTCCCACATTAGTGCAAGACAAGACTCTTCTTCCTCCCATTGAATCAAGAGCCAAAATACTCCATTATTGTCTTGCAAATAGTATGGAAAATCATAAACCATTTTGATCATTGTCATAACACTATTATTGTGAACCTTTCATATATTATTTTAGTCTTGTGGATTCATACTTGTGGTGATATACAACTTCAAGAAAACTTGAAGGAAGGCTATAGGAGTTCACAAGAACATAAGGACAATCATCAAAAAGAAGTTCAACATTTCCACATATGGATTCAGATTAGCTTCCGCTCATGTAGTTTAATTTCGGATTATTCAATATGAAAATTGTTATATTTAATTGGAATCATAATCCTAACACTTAATTGAAAAAGTAAATACTGCTAGATTAGAATAGAAATAACCAAACTAGATAGGCTTAATTAATAACTCATTCATATGGCTCTAATCAACGATAACTGCTACATGTAAATTTGAATCCATCAATCCCTATGAGCATGCACGATTGCTATCTTCGGATTCATCATCATTATTCGATGTTCAAAGGTCAAAGGTAGTGACATCTGGAGACTGGAACTTTAGCCGATGGAATTGCTCATCAATTGTCGACATCTTTCTTCTCAGGCAAAAACTCCTCGCTCTTTTCCCTCTCTTTCTTCCCTATTGTTATCAACTCCATCGTTATTTTTCACTCACTATTCAAATCTACTGGAACCCTAAACATTGAATGATACTATAAATAGTGCCTCAATTATTATGTGATAAGAATTGACTTTGGGCCTAACTCAACCCCAAAATCTAGCTTATGAGGTGAGGATTGCCCAAGCCATATAAGGAGACCAAGGATCTCAAATCCCTCCGATGTGGGACAACTCAACACCCCCTCACGCCCAGATCTCTGGAGCGTGGACAACATAAATGGGGGGCCTAACATCGGTAACAATAATTGGGATGTGCTTGGCTAATGATACCATGAAAAGAATGGATCTTGGGCCTAACTCAACCCCAAATCCCTCCGATGTGGGACAACTCAACACCTCCCTCACGCCCAGATCTCTGGTACCATGATAAGAATGGACCTTGGGCCTAATTCAACCCCAAAAGCTAGCTTATGAGGTGAGGATTGCCCAAGCCATATATGGAGACCAAGGACCTCAAATCCCTCCGATGTGGGACAACTCAACATTATGACCTAATATCACTAAGAACCAAATAATAAATGAGAAAGCACTTCAAAGGATTGACAGGATTTAGTTTTCTCATTGATTTTTATTTTACTTAAGCTCTCGAGTTTGGATTCTTAATGGCTAAACAAAACCTTTCATTTGGTTTGATGCTCAATAGAAGGTCAGCGTTCACTGACTTCCCTTATCTTTCGATTTGTTTGTGTGTTTTGGGTTTATCATATTCTCTTTTGTTGATTGCCTTTCTTTGGCACACATTTTACTAGTTTTGTGACTGATTACCATATTTTTACTCTCATATGTTAGTCTTTCATTGGAACTAATTGTTTCATGTTAATCTGTAATCATTCAAGTGTTAGTTATCTTGTGTTAAAGAACTTAATGAAATTTTACTGGACAAATGTTTCCTAAAGTAATTAACCTAAGTCTTAGTGAATTCCTGTAGTTAATTTAGAGGTTGTGATAATTCTATGTGCATTATGTCAGTAACTACCATATTTACTAGCCTAGTTTAAGCTATGTCCTTAATTTTCCTTAATAGTCTTGTTAAGAGTTATACTTGTTGAATATGTGCTATATCATTTCTTGGATTAGTAATGATATGTCAATTGTTAATGTATCTAAACTGAATTTCATCACGATGCCCATGTTATCACACTTAACCTGCCTGCCTAGATTAATTGATCTGCTGCTAGAACCATGTCTAAATAATCACATTTAAAACTTATCAGTTCTTATGATTTGAACCTCTATTATGAGCATTGTAATTTGGTTTTAGATCATCTACTTTTCTGTTATTTTTTATAATCTTGTAGAAACATCATTACATATATATTTTGAGTATACTTTGTTGAGCCTCTACACTTAGGTGTTTTGTTAATAGGCTTCCTGTTTGTCTTTCATTTGAGAGATACTCATGCTTGTGCTCTCATACTCTTTACTTAATACTGTATTATTCCATAAAGAAGAATCTGAATCTTGATATCTCAACAACATAGAATTTAAAATGTAAAGTTAGTTGTTATCATTTATGAACTTAAGGGAAACCCATTCATATTTGCTTGACCTGTTGGATTGAATCTGCACTATGCTTGGTCGAATATCTTGGCTCTTAATGCCCTTTAGAATGAATCTGAAAACGACCATTAGTCCATATACCTAGTAGATTGAGGACTTAACCATGTGTGTGATTTTTTTTATTGTTCTGAGTGCAGTCTAAATAACTGTTGAGGTGATGTGAACTTAGTTAAGGAATCATGCATTAGTGAGGTTAATATACATGTTTTCTCTATCCCCTGGATCACCTAACTTAGCATTTCTAAACTTGGATTAACCTATTAGTTGTTGCTATGAAATCCTTGTTTTATATTTGCGGTTAATTTCTTTTAAGTGTTCTGATACATGTTAAACGTCACTAAGTACTAGCAACAACCTATATTCTTGAATTGAGATATTAAAGTTAATAATGTAATCTTGTATTATTCATGACCTTATATTTTGATGATGATGTTATATATAGCTTATGTGAAAATTTTGTATACTTGAACCTTTGTGTTTACTGCTGCTACCATATTGGTTATCAAAGTAAATGCCTCATTAGCAATTAAGCCTTTGGGGAGGAGTGAGTGTCAGTGATAAAGGGTAGTTGGGATGGGATCTAGTTTGTGGTTACGATGCCCTTCCCAAACACAAGCAATTCTCGGGGCCTCTAAGACCCTTGTGAACTCTAAAGTACCAGGAATCCAAAAGGTATCTTGCACATGAATAAAGTTTTGCCCAGAGCCTCTAATCATTGACACTTATTAATCTCTTTAGGATTAATATAAATGAAGATAGCCTCAGTGTGATGTTTAATTTCATTTACTCTTTAGTTATTTTGTCTTATTGGGCCTCATATTGATTTCACTAATGTTTTTATTGGAATTTTTACATTTCTATATACTATATGAAACTATATTATCCTCCCTACTCAAGTTTTATTATAATTATATTTTATATACCCAATTATCATTTATGTACATTTTAAGAAAATTAATAATAATAATTAGTATCCTAAAATTACTCTAACATATCTTCCACTCCCCACGTTTCTCTCTCCACATCCCACCCCCTCCCCCCACGTATTTTGCACAAGAGAGCAACAATTCCACCATTGACAACCATTAAAAAGCTTTGAAGCTTTGAATTCAAATTTGGATTTTCAAAATATTGTTTGTTTGAATTGGATGTTGTTGCAAAGAATTGAGTTCTCTATGTCTCTCTCTATCTTTCAATCCCTAATTTCAGTAATGCAAAGCAAAGGAAAAGAGAGCAGCAATCCCATCATTGACAGTTGTTAAAAAGCTTTGAAGCTTTGAATTCGATTTTGAATTTTTCAAAAATCATTATTTGTTTGGATTAGGTATTGTTGCAAATAATTGAGAATATGGTTTGGAGTTTATATCTCAATTTTGAGGGGTTTTGGTGAAGATTAGATTTGGTTTTTGCTGAATTTCATATTGAAGAAGACATGACATACATTATACTGCAAAGTTGTAGTTAAAATGTAGAAAATTGTACTCTGTTGTTTATATATTTTTCTTTTATTTATTTAACTATTGTATGAAAGATGAACAACATTATATAAAAATAATAATTAAGTTATATTATATTATAGTTGTATATAACTAAGGAGAAATTTTGTATGAAAATTGTAGATAAGTTGTATAATATATATTATATAAAAAAAAATTTGATATACATAAATCAAATATAAAATATACAAAAGATATATTATATAAAATTTGTATTTAAGTTGTATGTTATTGTAGTTGTATTTAACTGGATAAAAATAACGTGTGAAAGTTGTAGATAAATTGTATAATATATAATTAGTTATATAAAATTTATTTTTACTATGTATAAACCAGATACAAAGTATTCAAAAGACATACTATATAGATTTTGTATAAAATATGTATTTAAGTGGTATGACATTATAATTATATATAATTGGGTAGAAATAATGTATGAATATTTAAGATAAGTTGTAAACACAAACAGTATAACATTTGTGTAGAGAGTTTATTGTGTGCAAACAATGAATGTGTTATCATTAAACAATTACATTTTCTCATACAAATCATTTTGGGAAGGTTATTAATTGGAAATTAGTATTGAGTTGGGAAGTCTCGAGGGGAATTTTTGTTGGTCTTTCGTATTAATTAGCAGCACATAGAGTGTATTAAGAATTATTTCGTTCTATTTCAGATTTGATATTTTGAAGTATATGTTAGAAATTTGAAGCATAAAAAATTATGACGATTACCAAAATTTTCACCGATAATGCTGAAAAATTAAATTACGGTGATTTTAACAAAAATTAACGAGCGAATTGTAAAATTCTGGTAGGACTTTTTCTCCAAACTTTGGTTACCGGGGTCAAAAAATCAATAATAGCAATATAGTTTCTTATTTCTGTCAGTCTCCCCAGCATGAATTGGTTCTCTGATTTTGTTCATACCACCATACTGGACATCGTGGAATATCTACGGTCCATCTTTTATCAGTTTTTTTTATTGGTCGTAGAAATAAGAAGACTTGGCTAATTAGACATACTGGTTAAAATTTAGGAAATGGGATTTTTTCTTGGATCAAACAAAGTCATGCATATAGTACTTGGGCGGTGAGTCTCCGATGAGATTAGACCTGGTCTCCATACAATTTTCATATTCTGGAGAGAAAAGGGGAGAGAAGAGGGGAGAGAGGAGAGAAAAAAAGGAAAATGGTGTAACTAAATCCCTTGATTGAAGGCCCTAATAATGGATTGAGAGCATTTTAAGGTGGAATGCATATAATTTATAAACAAAACTTATTTGTGCCAGGTAATTAGCTAAACATGGACATTAAAGGTAATAAAATTCCAGATAGTGTATAAGAATTAAAAAAATCCCTTTAAATTCCTTTGTATGTATGATCGAACTGGGCCTGCTGAGTTCGTTAGAACTCAGACCCAAGTTCCAGTATAAGACCCATTTTGCGTAAAATTATGTGGGGTAGCCACTTTTTAAAGTGGTATTTACTTTTTATCCAGCATTTTTAATGCTTAGCAATAGTAATAGCTAGTCTATTAAAATTAATATAAAAAGACTGTGTTACCCTTTCTTCTATTTCTTTCATGTGTTAGGGCGAACTGTGCCGCCCATCTGTTGAGGTTTCAAATATATCTCCTGCTATTAATTTTTCGTCATGAGCTTATTAATTACAGAAATAAATTTTAAGCTACTGTTAATTAACACAATTGCTAGGAATTATAAGGGGGTCAATGCGTGTTTGGTATCATATATACATTGTCTTCAATAAATACATAAAAATCCCAATTAAAAATGTTCATCTCAATAGTATCTGGTTGCAGCAGAAGACGGTTTAGAGGATATGCATGGTGTACAGTGATCATTTAAATTATATAGTACTCCTAGTAAAATTATTGACCCAATATTCATGGATCAATGTGTTTATGCCTCGGTTGTTCCTCCAACGTTGTTAGCTTATACAAGCAGATTCTTCAAACCGTTATTATCCTTATTGTGTGTTTGCATTTAATTTATTTTGTGTTAAAATAAATTAAAAGATAAGGACAATAGATCCTGAACTTAGGGTAGGAAACCCAAAAGTTAAGGACAATAGGTCCTGAACTTAGGCTAAGAAGCCAAAAGTTAAGGACAGACAGTCCTTAACTTACAGTTACAAGTTCAAAAGTTAAGGACAATAGGTCCTTAACTTTGATTTTCAAGTTCAAAAGTTAAGGACAATAAGTCCTTAACTTTAATTTTTTGTCCTTAACTTTAATTTTTAAGTTCAAAAGTTAAGGGCAAACATTCTTTGACTTACAGTTACACATTCAAAAGTTAAGGACAAGCAGTCCTTAACTTACAGTTGCAAATTCAAAGTTAAGGACAAACAGTCCTTAACTTACAGTTACACGTTCAAAAGTTAGGGACAAACAGTACTTAACTTACAGTTACAAGTTTAAAAGTTAAGGACCTATTGTCCTTAACTTTGACTTACTAGTTCAAAAGTTAAAGACACTTGGTCTTGAAGTTTGAGTTCCAAGTTCAAAATTTAAAGACATATAACCTTGAACTCCTGAACTTAGAGTTCCAAGTTCAAAAGTTAAGGACATGTAGTCCTGAAGTTCTGAACTTAGAGTTACATGTTAAAAAGTTAAGGACATGTAGTCTTTAAGTCTTGAACTTAGAGTTTCAAGTTCAAAAGTTAAGGACGTGTAGTCCTGAAGTCCCAAAGTTAAGGACATGAAATAGAAGGATATTTTCGTCCGGGCAGTTAAACTTTATTAAACCAGTAGATAAAGACTAAAGACATTTAAAACACTGCTTTAAAATAAAGACATGAGCTGTTAGTGGTTACTTGTACTCATCGCCTCCATTTTGCTGAGTGAAGCCTGCCGCTGTTGTGCATGAAGTCAGCTGGGCCAAAAATTTCCATGGCCCAATATCGAGTGCAGTTTCTCCTCCCTTCTCGTTTTAGATGTTCAAGTCTATTATTTATGGGATTTTTACCTATCTATACCATATGGCAAACCTTATTACCTCCCATGTTTATGGTTTGTGTTTATTACATTTAAGCATACCAAATTTCAATTTATGTACCATAATTCAAATTAAGGGTATAATTATTGCTTCATTTATTCTAGACATGATTTTAGAAGCATCTATTCACTTTATTTTATTTACTCGCCTCTCTCTCCTCTCATCCCCTACCCCATGGTTTTTCAACTAATTTAAATTCAGGAGACCTGGGAAAATATTGATAAAGGTAACTTTGCATGACCCCACCTTGATTTATATATAGTATATATGACAATTCGTACTGCTTATAAAACAAGAAGAGTCAAATATTATACTGCTAACATTTTAATCTTTGTTTCGGGGTGTTTGGACCACTTTCAAAGTCCAGTTGTGTAACTCGTTCTTAGTGTAACCAGTCTACAGTGTGAGTGCAATTGTAGTTTATTTGTAATTTTTTTGTAGAAATTTTGTAGACGAAGAGCAAATTTTATTGTCAACATTTTTTTTGACACAAGATTGTAGTTTAATTGTAGTATAAATGTAACAATACAACTGTATACAATACTTAAACTGATTTGCAGTTTATTTGTAGACATTGTATCTACAAGATATCTACAAACTGAATACATTGAATTTTAATATCTCAATTCTCATTTCAATTGTAGCATAATTGGCATTTTCGACATAATTGTAGAAGACTTGTAGAAGTTTTAGTCTTTCCAATCTACATTTATCTACAATTCTACAATTTATTTACAATTTAAATACAATTCTGGAAACATGTCTTCTTCTTCTTCTTCGATGAGTTTCAATCTGAAATTCAGTCAAAACCAAATCTAATCTTCACCAAAACCCCTAAAAATTTTGATATAAACTCCTAAACATATTCCAAATTATTTACAACAACACCCAATCCAAACAAATAATGATTTTCGAAATTTCAAATTTGAATTCAAAGCTTTAAAGCTTATTTAATGGCTATCAATGGTGGAAAATACATGGAGAATGAGAGAATCACGCTGCAATGGATTTGCTTCCGTTTTATATCTCGAAATTAATGGTGATAGAATCACCATTAAATTTGTTTCCTTCTATTTTGGCGCGTTTTTAGGGTAGAATTCATCTTTTTTTGGTCTGGTACAGATTTTGTAGACAAACTATGGACTAGACGGGTAAATACAATATTATGAACATTTTTGGTAATAAAATTTGCTATATGGTATGGATAGGTAAAAATTTAATTATTTATTCTCTGTATAGACATGATACTAACGTTGCTATTGGATGCTTAAGTTAAATATTAGGTGAAATTCAAAAATAGTTGTAACTGATCGTTTAAAAATAGTCCAATTTTAAAAGTAATCGAAATTTAACCATTTTTCATGTAAAGATAAATTTAAGGGAAAATATTGTTCAAAACCCGAAAATTACTCCAGTATATCATGCTGGTATACTGGTGTTCCAAGATAAGTATGCTTGGAACTCCAGCATAAGTACACTAGAACTCTAGCATAATATACAGGAGTTCCAGCAAGTATACCGCTACAGCATAATATACTGGAGTTTGGAGTACTGGTGCTCCAGTCTCCAATATATTATACTGAAGCCAACAAAGTATACCGATCCAGCATACTATGTTTGAATTCATACACAAGTGCACCGAACTCCGGTATATTATGTTGGACCGATCTCCGCTACAGCAAGATAATGGCTATTTTTCATTGACTTGAACCTTGCTATTTTTACTTAAATATTTGATCATTCTAGGAACTTAGGCAAGACAAGGCCCATAGACAGTAAAAAGGGATCATAGTTCATACTTCATACTATGTTAACTATAAAACTTTGATACTTTAGTCACTTATTCTGCTATACAAGATTTCATTTCTGTTTATGCTAACTGCTTTAACGAATTTCTTTGAAATTTTTCAAATTTGTATGACGATATATATATATATATATATATCTATATATATATATATATATATATATATATATATATATATATATATATATATATATATATATATATATATATATATATATATATATATATATATATATATATATATATATATCGTTATATGTGTGTAATAATAAATTTGAAATAGCTATTTCCGTAGTCGGTTTGGTTCGGTTTATTTATGATTAAAACTAAAACCAAACTAAATTTGATCGATTTTTAATATTCAAAACCAAACAAAATTTGATCGATTTTTAATATGCAAAACCAAAACCAAACCAAACAAAAAAGTGTTTGGTTTTCGGTTTGGTTCGGATTTTCAGTTTTTTATGATCACCCCTACTTACAAGGATGCTTTTTCCATAAAATAAAATAAAGGGATTTTTACATGTATATATCACTTTTACTAAATTATTACATTCAATGTCTAACTTTTGATTTAATTACAATTCCTAAGCTTAATTACTAACTATATACCATAATTCAAATTAACCACACTATTAGTGGGTCCTCTTAATTGGACACAATTATAATTTAACACACCCTACACAAATAAAATACTAATATATTTTATCTTTTTTTTACTAAATACCCATCCCCACGTGCTACCCTCTCTTTTCCTCCCTCATTTCTTTCTCACTCTCTCTCTCCTTCTTTCTCTCTTTATGTATTATTCTTTCTCACTCTCTCTCTCTCTCCTTCTTTCTCTATGTTGCTTCTGAAGATGAGGCATTTATGGCTTTCAATCGAGAAATCGACGCTTATTCACTGCAAAATGAAAGGAGATCTGCTTCATTGTTGTCTGATACACCGGACTGGAAATGCGTGGAAGTCATGCCTCTGGCTGGAAATAATATGAGCGAGTGGATGCCGGAGTTTGGATTCCATTGCAAGGGAAGACGAGGCAGAGCTAGTTCCAAGAGATATAGGAAGTTGAGGCAGAGCTAGTTCCAACTGCTAGCCTTTATCAATCGAGGTGGAGAACTCAAAACGAGCAGCAAATCTACTCTTCCTTCAATTGTAGTTTAGTAGTCTTAATATTGTAGATTAATTGTAGTTGATATTATATACAGTTTATATTTGTAGTTATTTTGTGGTCATGTAAATTAGCTATGTTAATTATGTGTATAAATTGTAGTTGCTATTATCTATAACTTATAAATGTAGTTATTAGCTGTAAATATATATATATATATATATATATATATATATATATATATATATATATATATATATATATATATTGGTTATTAAATTGTAGTTTAGTAATTTTAATTTTGTAGATTAATTGTAGTTGATATTATCCACAGTTTATATTTTTGTAGTTATTTTATAGTCATGTAGATTAGCTACTTTTTTGGAAACAATCTATCAGCTAACTACATTTAATTGGTTGATAAATTGTAGTTTAGTAGTCTTGATTTTGTAGATTAATTGTAGTTGATATTATCTACAGTTTATATTTTTGTAGTTATTTTGTAGTCATGTAGATTAGCTACTTTTTTTGAAACAATCTATCAGCTAACTACATTTAATTTGTTGTTAAATTGTAGTTTAGTAGTCTTAATGTTGTAAATTAATTGTAGTTGATATTATATACAGTTTATATTTGTTGTTATTTTGTGGTCATGTAAATTAGCTGTGTTAATTATGTGTATAAATTGTAGTTGCTATTATCTACAACTTATAAATATAGTTATTAGTTCTAAAAATAGATATTTTAATTGGTTGTTAAATTGTAGTTTAGTAGTCTTAATTTTGTAGATTAATTGTAGTTGATATTATCTACAGTTTTATATTTTTTTGTAGTTATTTTATAGTCATGTAGATTAGCTACTTTTTTGGAAACAATCTATCAGCTAACTACGTTTTATTGGTTGTTAAATTGAAGTTTAGTAGTGTTAATTTTGTAGATTAATTGTAGTTGATATTATCTACAGTTTATATTTTTGTAGTTATTTTATAGGGATGTAGATTAGTTGTGTTAATTATGTCTATAAATTTTAGTTGCTATTATCTACAGCTTTATACATGTAGTTATTTTGTAGTCATGTCGATTAGTTGTCTTAATTTTATAGATTAATTGTAGTTGCTATTTTCTATATTTTTACAAATATTGTTATTTTGCATTCTAATTAGCACAACTAATCTACATGACTACAAAATAACTACAAATATAAACTATAGATAATATCAACTACAATTTATCTACAAAATTCGTGAACTTCAAGAATCACATTTAGCAAATTCAATTTGAAAGCTGATTGCAATTAAATACGTATATCATGGCAAACATGAAATTAAGATGACACTAAATTTAATACAAACAAGAACTGCAAATCAGAAATACCAAGAAAAAAGTATGACAAATTTACCGGAGAGCCTAAAACATTAATGCATCCGCCAATAAAATTCGGATATTAGGTCAAGATAATACTCAAAAGGTTTCGGTATACATACAACGTAATAACCAGAAAAAAAGAAATGTCTCGCAAAAACTCACTCTTACTTTTCCCCATTTCAATTATATGAACAACAAATATGAAGTGTCAATGTAGGTTTAATTCAATTGTAGGCAATGTAGATCTATGAAGTAGATAGAATCATTTAAGAAATTGGTTCTCGGCAGTACAAATATTCCCTCCCAAATTTTATTCTTCAACTGTAGTAAGACCCACTCTTACTTTCCCCTTTTTACTTTAATATCCAACTGTCATATATCATTAATATCAAAATATTTACAATGTATCAAGATTGGCAGTAGTATGGACTAACTACTACACTGTTCTAGTAACTATCAGCTAATATTATCTATACACTTGTATGTATCAATGTAATCTCTCTAAGGATAAGAATTAAGTTTGCTCAATCCAATCTGCCAATGTTTACATCTTCTGCCTTTAAGGTGTAGAAGTGTTGCAATCTCACGACATGCCATATCTTCTACAAAAGTTACACCTACAAAACGAATATGGTTCCTTTCCCTCCAAATGATAGCAGTAGTGTTTACAAAAGCTGCTGCTGTGATATAATTCTGCCAATGCTTGCTTCTAGCTTTGCTACAAATCCAGTGTACTTCATTTTCCCAGCAGCCAATGGTCCTGGAGTGTCCCAGCCATACACAAATTCTTCTCCATAGTCTGCTGGTGATATCACATTCAAAAAACAGATGCTTAAACTCTTCATCATGCAGTTTACAGAATGCACACAGTGTTGGAATTTGTATGCCCAGAATCTGTAACCTCTCAACTGTGGGAAGCTTATTTTGAGCAGCTAACCAAACAGTAAACTTGTGCTTAGGAAGAACAGTTGAAATAAGCATTAAGTTCCTCCATGCAGCCTTAGGAAACTTAGGCAGCAAAGCAATATACAGTTTGTGAATCTGAAATTTCCCCAGCATGCATACACTTTGCAGCCTGCTTGTAAAGTCACCTTGCAGTTGAGTATTGTCCATCACCAATGTTCTACTGTCCAGTATCTGTTTGACCACCCAAGAAGAGTTGGTTGGCACAGCAACTGTGTCAATGCTCCTATTCTTGATATAATAAGAATGCACCCATCTGACCCATATACAGTCCTTTTTCCTAGCCAAATCCCATAGGAATTTGGCTATGGCTGCTTTATTCCAGACATCCATCCTCAGTATATTAAGACCCCCAGAGGAAATAGGTTGGCATATCTTGTCCCAGGCAACACGTGCTCTCCTGGAGAGTGTAGCTTTACCTGTCCAGAGATAAGTTCTACATATTGCCTCTATAGCCTTCAAGACTTTCTTAGGTATTATAAACACTTGAGCCCAGTAAGTCTGCATCCAAAAATCACTGACTTGATCAATTGAGTTCTGCCAGCAAAGGATAACAATTTGGCTGACCAGCAAGTGACTCTTGTTGTAATCTTCTCAATAAGAGGCAAATAGTGTTGAATAGCTAGCTTCTTTGAATCCAGAGGAACTCCAAGATATCTGAAGGGAAGCTGTCCTTCAGTGAATCCCAGTACTGCAATAATCTCCTCTCTGATTTCCTGAAGAACTCCAGCCAAATAGATTGTACTCTTACTTACATTAGCCTGAAAGCCAGATGCAGCTGAGAATATAAGAAAGGTTCTATGCAATATCTGGATGGATATTGTGTCAGCTCTACAGAACATAAGCAAGTCATCAGCAAAACAGACATGGGATATGTTAAGTTTCCTGCACCAAGGATGGAAATTGAAATTCCCATCTTTATGTAGTTGCTGTAGCAATCTGTTCAGATATTCCATGGCCAATACAAAGAGATAAGGTGACATAGGATCCCCCTATCTTATACCTCTCTTAGCAATGAATGGTTTAGTAAGGCCACCATTCATTACTAATGAGTATGAGACAGATGAGACACAAGCCATGATCCATGCAGTAAATTTGGCAGGGAATCCCAGTGCTATTAGAATCTACTTCAGGAATCTCCATTCAAGTGTATCATATGCCTTCCTTAGGTCCACTTTAAGAACACATCTAGGAGAAACACCTTTTCTAGAGTATAATTTGAATATTTCATGGCTAAGAAGGATGTTATCCATGATACCCCTTCCTTCAATAAATGCAGATTGGGCAGGTCCAACCAGCTTTCCAATCACTGCCTTCATCCTTCTGGTAATGACTTTGGACATGATTTTGTACAGTGTAGTATAGCATGCAATAGGTCTAAAGTCCTTCACAGTGGTAGGAGTTTTGATCTTAGGCACAAGGGCTATTGCAGTGGTATTATTCATATGTGGCATTTGGCAGGTTTCAAAGAATTCCTCAGTAGCAGATAGTATATCTTCTTGCACCACCTCCCAGTTCTTTGTAAAGAATTCAATAGGAAAACCATCTACTCTTGAGGCCTTATCCTTTGGCATTTCAGTTACAGCTGCATTGATCTCCTCCATAGTAACTGGCCTGATAAGAGCTCTCTGCTGATCAAGTGTAAGGCATCTACCCTCCTTCATAATACTGGTATCTACACAGGGAAGTTCAGGAGCATACTCCCCCATTAATGATTGGAACACCTTCAAGAATTCCTGTTCCACAGCTAGAGGATTTGTTAGCTTTATACCTGTGTCAGTATAAATAGAAGTGATATTGTTCTGGCCTGTCCTGATCCTCCATTGTGCATGAAAATACTTGATATTTGCATCACCACATTCAATCCATATAGCTTTGGATTTCTGCCTCATTACTTGTTCCTCCCCACTGTTCCATTTCTCAAGTTCTTCTAGTAGGATTCTTTCATCATTTATCAGCTCCTGTGAGAGAGGGTTGCTTTGCATCTGCACCTGTATACTGTCAAGCCTTTCCCTTGCCTGAATAATCTGCTGTTTGTATTTAGCCATGTGGTTATTTATACCTTTTAGCTGCTGCTTCAATGCCTTCAATTTGCTCCAAATCTGCTGCATTGGTGAGCCTAGGTAATCCTTCTCCCAAACTTGTTTAACAATGCCATGAAATTGAACATGTTCCATGACAGTATTATATAGCCTTAAATGTTTAGGATGTAGTGGTTTATAATAACCAAATTTAACCAGAATAGGGGAATGATCAGATACCAATGGATTCATGTAGTCAGCTTCCAAGTGCCCAAACTGCTGCAGCCATTGATAATTGCCCAGAGCCCAGTCAATCTTGCTATATACTCTAGAACCAGCATCTTGCTTGTTAGTCCGTGTATAATGCCAACCAGTAGCTCTTAAAGCAGTAAGTTGTAAGTCATCCACTGTATCTTTGAAATCTTTTACTTCAGCCTCAGTGATTAGGGATCCAATTCTATCCTTAGAATTAAGCACACAGTTAAAGTCTGCACTAATAAGCCAAGCATCTAGATTGGGTATATGTAATGTTCTTAGATCATGCCACAGTTGCCCTCTGAGTTGTGCAGTATTGTGACCATATATAACACTAAACTGGAATTTTATTTGTGTTCTTGTATCAGCAATAGAACAGTGTATTAGTTGGTCTGCAATAGAAGAAATATGTACTTGAATATAAGACTTCCATAGTAACCAGATTCTGCCATTGATAGCCTTGGAATAATTGTATTGTACCTTCCAATCGTTGGCCACCTTATTCAGTATTTTATTGGCTTTATGCTCCTTTACTCTAGTTTCTACTACTCCCATGACATCCACTTTATTAACAGCAAGGAAATTTTTTAATTCCTTCTGTTTATGGGGCTGGTTGAGGCCCCTAATATTCCATGTGGCTATAATCATGGAAAAGGAGGGGTACCACTGTAAGAGGGTACTGGATCAATCTGTTGGACTCCACTATTTCCCACAGTCATTGTTGCCTTACCCTTGTCACAGTTGTCAGCTATTTGGTCAGTATTACCAATAGTGACAGTCACCTCATGACTCATACATTCATTCAGTGCATTTTGCTGGGATTTGGTTAGGCTCTCATCTGTTTTACTAGATTCCTGCACTAGCTGATTTTCCAACACTTTATCTGCTACTGTAAACTTATGGATTTCCTGCACCTCTGTTATAGCTTGTTTGATCTGCCATTCTGTTTTACCTGTCTGCTTGTTCTTCCCTTTCTGCTTAGGTATGTTATCCTGATGCTTCCTTTCCTTATGCTCATTGTTATCAGTAGAATACCAGCATTCAATATAGTCATGCCCAAACTTCAAACAATGGTTGCAAAAGGAAGGTTTCCAGTCATACTCAACTGTCTGAATTTTTGAACCATAAGGAGTTTCAATTTCCAGTTGGTCAGGCAAAGGATAAGTAGCATCCACCTCAACTAAAACTCTGGCAAATGAAATCTTCTCATAATGTGCAGTGTATTTATCAGTAAATAATGGCTTTCCTATTGCACTGGCCAATTTACTTAAGACTTCAGCAGACCAGTAGCCCACTGGTAACCCAGGAAATCTAATCCAAATTGGAACAGTGCTAAGAACATCACTATGAAAATCAAAATCAATCTCCCAGGGCTTTAGAACCATCGGTCTATTTCTATATGTGTAGGGTCCAGATTGCAACACCAGATCTCTATCCTCAAGGCTATTAAATCGAAAAATACAGTAACCTTCAGCATGCATTAATACCCGAGGTTTAGCAACAAAGTTCCATACATGCATGACAAAGCCTTCCATATTCTTCTCACTGGGATTATCACCTATTACAAATCCAATCAGTGCATTCTGCCAGTATTCTACCTGAGGTTTTAGATCGTCCTCATTAATCTTCACAACTTTTGTCCCATTTCGATCAGAAAGAGGCACAAATGAGAGTACCTTCCCCATTTGTACATCTCGGTTACCTCTGACAACTTCAGCAGCAGTTGGTACTGATTTGGCTGATTCAGTTTCCTCTGAAAATTGTAATCTCCTCGCAGTCGATTTTATTACCTCTTCATTACCCTTCGTAGGAGCATTGTTAGCTTCTTCAACCTCTGCATGTGCATTTACTGGCGGTTGGTACTTCTGTGGAAGGAAGCTCCCAAATGTCAGTGGTTCTAGTGTTGTAGAGACACCATGAGCAGGGGTGACGAGTGTAGGTTGTGTTATTGTGGTAGTCGGGGCTGCATTCCGCCGTCGTCTGGCCATTTCCGGCGACAATTTCGCCTTGCTATTGTGCGCCGGGGTGGCCTACTGTTCTATTGCTTAAAATGCGCCGACCGATGATTCTTTTTCGTCAACAATACGAAAACCACTATTAGTTAATCTTGTTTTGACTCCTGCAAAATAGGGTGCAACAATGTCCACGGCCCATAGAGTTATTACCGTAAGGATTAGGACCTAAGATACCTTGCCTCGATTGAGCACCAATTTCTCTGCATGCATGCGTTCCATATCATCCCTTAAGTCTTGCGTTTTCTGGTCGATTACAGCTCGTAAATCCACTTGTTGTGCAGCTAGATCTTCATATTGCTCCTGTAAATCTGGAACTTAATTTCCAATTACAACATCCATAGCTTTGATACCAAATTACCAATTGATCCAAATCTCTAATGAACAGTAATAACAAAAGTGTACAAATGAGAGGAAGAACAGAGTAGAAGAAGGACTTAAAGATAGAGAGAGACAACTAGAGTTGTCTTAGCATCTCAAAACGTGACTTGCTTATTACATTTCTCTATTTATGTGATTCGATAAATTGAAAATGCAAAGTACTAGGTTAACTTTCCCGCCAAAAACTGAACTACAATTTGAAGACCTAATCAAAGCTAATTTTAAAATATCCTAATCCTCATACTACTCAGTTGCAGATCTGACATCCACGTTGGTTATAGTTTCGATATCTGTATCACTTTGTAAATGTGTACAATTGGTAAAGGAGGAAAGGCGGACATAAATATTGACCTCCATTTTCAAAATTCTAAACTCAAGAATATAACAACAACCCAGTATTTAGTGGGGTCTAGAGAGGGTAATGTATACGCAGACCTTACCCTTACCCTTGGGTAGAGAGGCTGTTTCCAAATAGACTCCCGTCATCCTTTACTCCAAGAACTTCCCACATTGCTCTTGGGGAGACTCGAACTCACAACATCTTGATTGAAAGTAGGGGTTACTTACCATCAGAGCAACCCCTATTGTCTATAAACTCAAGAATAATAGGCCAATAATTTAAAGGAAGACGATGGCAAAATCCACATTGGATTTGGGGTTAGATAAACTAATCTTCCTAATCCATAAATCCTTATTCATCCTTCCATTCTCTCAAACAACAAATGGGGCCATAGGGCAGCAGTGGGACCAAAACTGAAAAAGTTTAGGCAAAAAGTGAACATCACCTTTTGTGTAATGAGAATCTTTTTTTCGGATAGATGGGGAAGAGCTACGCAACCAAAAAGAAGAAACCAAAGGAAGTATCCAAAGTTTGATAAAATGTAAAAAGGATATGTACTACGCAGAGGGCGGAGGCACACGACTTTTAACGGGTTCGGTCGATTCCCGTAACTTTTGCTCAAATAATGTATACATTGTTAATTTTAATTCATAAAATATGTATAGATATTAAATCTAGAACTCAATCATTAACATTTGAAATCATAATCCAAAAATTCAAAACCCATAAAACTGAAATTCTGGCTCTGCCTCTTACTGCACATAGGATATATATATATATATATATAATGTCATGCCTCAAAATACAGAATGATATTCAAAATAGCTTATAAAGTCACTCGATTTTCTTTTGGCAATACACTTCATGTAACCATGAATTCAGTTCCGTAACGGCCACTAATTCATTAACTAGCAAACAGAAACAATAAATAAATCTTTTATGGTCAATTAAAGCGAGGATAATTGATCATATTTAATCCAAAAAATAATAGAATTGTAAAGACAAAAAAAATACTAGTAAGTAAGTAGTAACAGCTAAAGAGAACTTCCTGCACTTATAAATAGTAAATACTTTATTAATTTCTCTATACACTTTAAAGTTGTCATTTGGGATCTTTACATAAGCAGCCAATTATATTCATTATTTACTTTTTATATTCATATACATAATTATAACAAAAATAACTACCCAGTATAATCCCACAAAGTGGGGTCTGGAAAGGGTAATATGTACAGGGCGTTACCCCTACCCGAAATGGCAAAGAGCCTGTTTCCAAGCGATCCTCAGCTCAGGAAAAGGAAAAAAAAAAGAAAAACAAAAGAGCCAGCAGAAATCGCAAAATAATTACCTAAACATAGACAATAAATTAAATGGCATGCAATAATATCGACCAGTAATTACCCTAAGGGGCACAATACAATACACAAGTCGTCTATCGAGAGCCCTACTAAACCCCACCCAAAAGCCCATATCCTACAACACTGATACTAGACCTCCAGACTCTCCTATCAAGGGCAATGTCCTCGGAAATCCGCATTCTTGCCATGTCCTATCTAATCCCCTCTCCCCAACTTCTTAGGCCTCCCTCTGCCTCGACTCGAGCCAACCACCGCCAGCCGCTCACAACTCCTCAACGGAGCATCAGGGCTTCTCCTCCGCACATGCCTGAACCATTTGCACTCCAGGTATTTTGTCTTAGACCTGCTTAGTTTGAAACACTTAGACTCGAGAGTCTGTCTCCAGACCTCCAAACTCTCGATAACACCGACCATCGTCTCGTCTATCAAGACTATATCATCAGTAAATAGCATACACCATGGCACATCTCCTTGAATATGGCGTGTTAGTGCATCCATCACCAAGGCAAATAAGAAAGGGCTAAGCGCAGATCCTTGATAAAGCCCCATAACCGCCATTAAATGGTCTGATTCGCCACCCACCATCCTAACCCTAGTGTTAGCTCCATCTCCTTGATCACTCTGATGTAGGCTTCCGGCACGCTCTTCGCCTCCAGGCACCACCATAGCACCTCCCTCGGAACCTTGTCATACGCCTTTTCCAAGTCAATAAACACCATGTGCAGATCCTTCTACTGAACCCATAACTAACATACTAGTATTTTGGTAGCAGTACTAAATAGTATCGGCATTAAATTATGCAAAAATTTACCTATTATTTTATGTGAGATAAAATGTCAATAAAAATACACTATTAACAATAAGATAATTACAATATTCAAAGATAAAAATACTCTTTTAAACTAAGTATTTGAGTAGTACAATTTCTTCACAAAAAAGAGAGAGAGAGAGGGGGGGTGGGGGGTGTTTGGTGATTGGTTACTTTAAAAAGCAGAAACGATGCGTAGAGTAACCGCTAGGCAGAACCAACCGAGAGATAGATAGAAAAGAGTAGTCCAACCCTACACTCTTTTCCTTCCAAACAGATCAACTGCTTGCTGCTATATATCTTTTTAAAAAAAAAACCACAAATCAAAACAAACAAAAAATATTTGCTTAGATCCAAAAAATGTGTTGCGGTGGTAGAATTTGCATGTTGTGCACATGCGTTGTACTAGTTGTGGTTGCGATCGGTTTCTTGTTTGGATTTGGAGTATTCAAGAATGGGTTTCACAAATTGAAGGACAGTATTCATGTTGTTGATTGTCTTAATGCTCTCTGTTCCTCCCCTACTGCTCCAAGGCCCTTTTTGGGTTTCCCCCCTGCTCCTTCACCATCCTATTAATTACCTATCATTATATGGTTGCCATGTTCTAATTTTAGATGGGGTTGTATGGTTTTACAATTTCTGACCATTGTTTCATTTGTTCATACTACTACTCCATTAGTTAAATTTGTGCAGATGTTCATCTTGCTTTTACTTTGATGGTCAAATTTGTTGGCTCAACTTTTTATGTTCATCTCTCCTATTTGGATCCAAATTCTTCTTAATTATCTTTTTTTTTTATTAAATGTACTTTATACCTAAATCCATATTCTAATACTATAATTTAGGACTTCATTTTCATATTAGACTATTTGTTGTTACTATTCAAAGTTAAAACTGGTTATGCTCTGCAAAGGTCTGGAGTAGGGGTACGTTTTCTGTTATTAGAAAAGCAACATTTTCATAAAAGAAGACTAGCCCCCGAGCACCCCCAACAATTTTTTGTTAGAAGAGAAGAATGTTTTATACCTATAAAATACTGATGTGAGAGTCATCTCCATTATTTTATAGTATTTGATAAATCGAAAGAAATCTCATAATATTTTTTTGTTTTCATGAGATTGGAACTAGATCTTCACCCACTTCTAGGTAATGAATCTAATAATATTTTCTTAGATCTTGTATTTCTATTAAAAAATTATATATATATATAATTGCTAACCTAGTAACTAAAGAGTTATTGATTCAATGACAAACTCATGAATTTTAAATCCTAGCTCTAGCACAAGGCAGATTTAGTTCAATAGCCATGGGTTCTGTGAACTCAGTAGCATTTATCTAGAACCTGTATTTATATTGAGAAATTTATTAAATGTATAAGAATACTTTGCTTGGAACCCAATCCGTTCATTCAGTTAGTATTGTATATCAACTCAAAATTTTTGTAAGAACCCATAAACCTAAAATTTTGGATCCGCCTCGGCATATCCTTTGGATGCATTTAACAAAATGCAAAACCTAGTGCTTGCTGGATAAGTTACACAATTTCAAATAAATTCAAAATGTCAGTCCAGCTTATCAAACATACAAAATAGCGTACGCAATGGACTATCAATCGGCTAAAAAGGTGCTTCTATCATTGAATTTGTAATACACAGGACCAACAAAAGGTTGAGTACTAGCACCAACAAAATTAGCCAGAGAAGATAGAAAAGAACCAACTAATAAAGAAAAACTCTGATAGACCTGCCTCAACAAAATCTCAATATATGTACAATTTGGACGTCCACTCATTTCATTACTGGACGTACATTCGTGTGACCCCATGAAAATAATTTCTTATGACCAATTACAATTTGAATCGAAGAAAATGACCAAACAAAAATTATCATAACGATTTCCGGTGGAAAAACCATATACGAAAAAATATTTAATGAGCTATAAAACCAATATATCATAAGACAAAGGGAGTTAGAATCAGGTGAAAACGGGCACTTTGCCGACACAAGTCTATTTTGTCTCTCCCCACCTCTTGCAGATCTCATCTGTACATCTGCGACGTAATGAGCAAAGGCAGCATCAAGAACCTGCATAAGAGCATATTTGTCAATTAGTTCCAGCTAATAAGCTCCAGTGCAAGATAATCATGCAGTATGAGACTGAAATAAACAGTTCCCTAGAACAAGATTGAGGCATCTTCCATCATAGAATACAAAGATAGAATAGAAAAGCTTCCTGTTCAATGACATTAATCGTTTCAATAACCAAACAGGGAGCAGGAGAAAAGCAATGCAAATTGGAGGCAAAATGTCTCAAAACATGTACTTAACAACGTTTGGGAGTTAAAAATAAGAAGAGTACAATTATACATGAAATTCTGTTACACTGATCTCTTAACTAAAGCTGCCGTTAGTATACTGAAGGCCCCTGAGCCGAGGGTCGATTGGAAACAGTTAGAGATATAGTAGATATGCCCTAGATCCAATATCATATTTGATAACTTGAACATATTTTTGTGAATGTCATTTGATATAAAATATATGGCATTTGATATTCTTTTATCATTATTATTAATTGTTTTGAGATTTGTCATCGTGATAGAGATCATGATAATGAGAGCAAAGTCTCTTACAATTTAATCTAAATTTGTTCTTGATTGTAGGATTATTAATTTGGACATTAGTAATCCGGTTAGATCAATATTTATGTGATTGTCTTTATCGGATAAAGATTAGTTAATCTCATTAACTAAATCACATAGATAGATGATGCATATAGAGATATGATCATTGAACCGACTCATTGGATAATTCCTAATTGTTAGAATTACCATAACTGTCAATAGGATATTTTCTTGAAAAATGTGATATAACCGTTTCCTTTGACTTGAGATCGTCATAGTAATTGACAAGTTATTCATTGTGCTTTGATACTAGACACCTATGGCCCTAGGGCGATAGTTGAAAGGATATTGGGTACGATTGAACACTTGTAGAATTAGTGATTGATCAAGACGGAATCTGTCAACTCTTGGTAATGAGTTTAAGCTCCATGTTGTCATGAATTACAAACGACCAAACTAAGACCTTGGCTAGGGCAATTGAATGAAAGAAGGTCATTCAATGGTCGATTATATTTGACGTGAACACATAGTTGATCGCCTATTAGGATTTGACAGTTGAACCATATCCTACGGTGATCCAGAGCTATAAGGACAGAAGGAATTACTACATTATTCTTCTACTGGTTCTTGAGAGTAAATTGTATACTTCATGTTATCCGGTCGTTAAGGAGTGTTGCTAGACGCCACCCTTGATTAGTATATTGATATGATCAATTTACTACCGGTTTAGTATTGAACCTATGGGGTCGCACACTAACGAGTGTTCTGATATTTGCTAAAGGATTAATTAACTTATTATTTGATAATTAAATTAAAGAATTTAATTAGTCAAATAAATTTAGTTAATAGTCCAAATGAAATATTATTATATTCTTTGCTAGCACAGAGGATATAATTAATATTGTGAATAAATTGAAGTTTCTATTTGGAATAGAAATTAAATAATATCTCTTGGTTGAAATATATGTGATACATATAATTAATATTATTTTATATAATAGAAGTATATAAAATATAATATTAATAAAGGCTTGATAATAAATCTAATTTTGAATTGGATTATTAATTGAAGTTTTATCTTATTTGGAATGGAATTAATATTTTCAATAGGAAAATATTATATTAATATAAAAGTTTATATTAATAAAATCAAATTTAGAATTGGACATTCAAAAAAAAAAGTCAAGAAAATTTTCGGCGGTCATTACATTCTCAAAGTTGGAAAATTCCATCATATGCAATGCAATTTTATGGAAAATCCAATTTAGAATTGGATTCAAAACAAAAGAAAATTTTCGGCACTTTTCCAAAGAAGGAAAATTATACAAAGTTTAATTTTAGAAATTAAACTTGTACTTCGAAAAATTTATGTGACGTTAAGTTTTGAAAAAAATTCCATCATATGAGATTCAATTTTATGGAAAATTGTACAAAGTTTATTTTTGGAAAAAACTTTTACCCTAAGTAAATTATTACCTCAACCAAATAGGAAAAGGGTTTGTAGGTGATGCTATAAAAAGGGTGATGGAGGAAATTTGCAAGAGATTCTTTTTTTGGTTTTAGTTTTATTTTTTTTGAGAAGAAAACCTACTTTGTGAAAGTGAGAGTGCAATACAAAGCCAAGAGAGAAAAATACAATTACAAGAAAAGTGTTTTTTGAGTTGAGATTTTTGAGAAAAATTTTAACACAATATTCATCGTTCAATTTGTTCGCGGGTTTCATCGATCAAAGAGTTGATAGGAAGGATCGGTCTCGCTGTGGATACACATAAAGTCTTCGCACTATCGAAGAAATTCTGAAAAAGAAACTCTCTTCACCAGGAACGTCTTAGACCCGATCTTTGACACGTAAATAAATTTTAAAACATGAAAAATCTACCTAGGATTGTTATTGTCTTCCGCTGCGTGTTACGAACACCTATACGCAATCCTTCAGAAACAGCCTCTCTGCCCTTTCGGATAGGGGTAAGGCCTGTCTACATATTACCCTCCCCAGACCTCACTTTGTGGGACTATACTGGGTAGTAGTTGTTGTTGTAGTAGTAGTATACTGAAGGCCAGAAGTTCACCTGACGCATTTGCTGTACAAGAAGGGAAACTTGATGTCGGATATCACATCGCACAGATTCCTTAACCTCCTGAACATCAATAAGAAGATAAAAATTGAATGCCCCACAAGAAATAACTCCTCAAATCAGGTAGACCAATAATTAGCAAGAGATTAACATAATTTTCAATAACATTATCCTTAATTGCTTACAAAATGTCCACCTTGGCCGGTTAAGCTTGAATTTTATTATGTTCTCGTGTTTCCTGTGCTATCCCCTACCAAATACCTTTAGTTTCTTTTTATTCCAGTATGAATCCTTTCCAAGACATATACATGGAAAAAAGCAATCACATACAACAAAAATATGAATGGCATTTACACCTAACTTTGAACAATTAGAATAAACAAAGCTCTGTAACTAAACATTTCTTTTGGACCATAACAGCATTATTCTGTTCTACAGTAACAGGAACTCTAAATAACGTTGACGGTGAAGCATCAAGGTCGAACATTACCTTTAGTTTAAAAATATTTAGTTGTTATTGGATACGATGACCAGAAATGCTTCAACATTTCCTGAATTGATGTCTAATGCTAGAAGCAAAATGAAAACTAATAACTAAAGCACGGGACAAAATATCATTCAAGAGCATTTAAAATACAGTGGAATTACTCACAAGTAGTAATTCATTTTTGGTTGCACTAGGTAACTGATCCAAAAGACTCTCACTGGGGTTCTTTCCGGATGATACTTGGTGATTCACGGAGAATCTGCTAACAATTATATATAGTTAACTTCTCCATGGCCAATACGATAACGTTCAGTGGCAATTTCAAATTTAAAAAGTAGAAGTACCTTGAGAGCTACTTCTGAACTAATTATTGGTACAGTTAATCCTCGAGAATTGAAATCGGAAATGAATTCCTCTAAGGAGCTAAAGGCTTCTTGTATGATCACCCCAGATTTCAGCTGTCTCATCCCAACAACTGCATCCCCCAAAGCCGTTACTGCATTTGTGTGTTGAGCATCAAAGTAATCTCGAGGATACTGATTCAGGAGATAATCAGATATTAGATAATTAATTGTATCTACAGAGATGGAGTTCAACGAAACAAACCTAATGAAAGCCACACCTTGATACTCAAGAATGCAACTGGACGATCACAAGGTGAATGAAGATCCTCAATCTCATGAGCACTCGGAGAATTTTAGCGAGGCGTTCTTCATATGCCTTTTCATCAGATGTTTTGATAGCTAGTTCAGCCTTTCCGCGCAGAAACCCAAACCAAAGTGGTGAGTTGTACAAACATTTTTTCCCCTGGTGAATGCTTCAGCAACAGACCGTGAGCCATCCAACTCAACATCTTTGCAGATTGGACAAACAACAAATGTAAGAAGGAAAAGCACCAAGTCAAATTTGAAAAAACTAGGGGTGTGCACGGATTGGATCGGATTTAGCATATTTCGGATTCGGATTTCGGATTCTGGAAAAGGCAATCCGAATTAACATTGGATCGGATTGGATTTTAAATATTGGATCGGATAATTTTTGGGATTGTCGGATCGGATTGTCACTCAATTAAATCATACTCACCATTCACCAAAGACATTTTAAAAGCTGCTGATTAAGTCATACTCACAAAGTCATACCCAGATTGCTGGTTAGGACTTAAGTTAGGAGGAAACACCTTGTTTCTGAACCAATTTGACTAAGTTAGGAGAAAACACCTTGTTGCTGAACCATTCAATCAGAATTCAGAATCAAACAAATTGAGTAAATATGATGAAAACACCATTCTTCTCTTAAAACAGTTCAACGGCTTCTTCTTGGAATAAACAAACCACGGTGTGAAATATTACATAATGCAACAATTGTCTTTCAAACCAAACCAAACTAAAATCCCCAAACAAAACACAATCTTCATACTTTCATAGCAAAATAAAACAAACCAAACTACTAAAGTCCCCAACAGTTACCAAATAAACTGAATTCTTTAACAGATTACACAAAAGAGCTCCAAGTTCCAACTTTTGGGAAGCCGCAGATATACTGTTAACACAACCAGCAACCAAGCCTAATGTAGCTCTCAATCTCAAATTCTCAGTAGGACTGTGAGACAACCAGTTAAAAATCTACAATTTCAAACGATTCAAAGAGCATTTTCAGAAAAAGAAGACAGTTTAAGCTATCCAGATTCCAGAAACATACAGCAAAACAAGAAGCAAGTGTACTGAAGATAATGAAATACCTGAGCTTGTACGACAAATGGAAAATCACTATATGTCGACAATGCAAGGCTCTCTTCCAATATTAATAAATTCTGTAAAATAAGATAGTAACACAAGAAATTAGTTTAGAACTAATCTGAATAAACATACAAATAAAATATACATTAAACACAAGTAATAAAACAAATAAGATAGGCTTACCAGCTTCAAGTTTTTCAAGATTATCTAAATCTTCTTCAATTTTAACCGGAGTTGTCGATTCAATCCGAAGCCAATCTTGGACACACAAGAGCTTGAACCAATTTAGGAGTCAATGAACTTCTAAATGAATCAAGTAAGCGTCCGTCGGTGCTAAAGGCTGATTCTGAGGCAACACTAGAAATGGTAATGGCTAGCACATCACGTGCCATCTCAGCAAGAGTAGAAAATCTAGGTGAGTCGAACTTCTACCACCCCAGAATGTTAAACTTTTCATGGTCTTCCTCAACATCTTCACCCAAATATTTATTTCACTCATGTTTTAGAGTCAACTCCGCCACATTTCTTATGCTTCTTTAAATCTAGCATGAATTTTGAGAGCGATGATGAAGAAGATGGACCAGAAGGATAAGATGGACATGAACCATAACCACCATTTTTCATTGCATATACATTGAACAAAGTATCCATGTATGTGCACCCCCTCTTATATTTTCACACCTATTGTTTCTCCAAACATAGTAGCAAGCACAAATGAAAGAGTATGAAATTTATGGCGTAAATCCAGCACACATAAAATAAAAATTATTTTGTTCATCTTATGTGGATCCCCCCAATACTTTTCAAATTTCCCTTTCATATTCTTTGCCATTTCTCTCAAGAAAGCATCTTCATTTTGCATCAATTCTTTTAAAGAAGAATCAACAACACATATTTCAAGAAAGTGCACATTAGACGTAATATAAAGTGTGTACCCGATACTTTCAAGGCAAGTTTATAAAATATTTCAAGAAACTTCACAATACGTCGTAGACTATCTCAATCACTACTTAAAAGTGACCTGCAGTTTTCCATCCTAGGGATGTGCATTTCGATCGGATATATGAAATTCGAACCGATCCATTCTATTTCGGATTGGATACAGATTATGTTTAATAAAATTTCTGATTAGTATGATTTTAATCCGATCCGATCCGATCCGAAAATTATATGTACCTCTATAAATACTACACTAAAATTTTAGGGTTAGGCTTATTCATTTTTTAGACATCCCCTCACTTAGGTTATATCGAAATCTAATTCTCTCTTCCATATTTCTCTGTCCAACTTCCGCCTCTCTTCACTCTTAAGTGAAGAGTCTGAATCGGAACTCCAAGTCTATATTTTCTCTAGTCTCAACTGGAGAGTCTTCACAGTCTTCTCCAAGAGTCCAAAACTCCAAATCCCTATTCGATTTCCAATCTGAGTCAAGAGCAAAAGACGCAAAACCCTAATCGACGGTAAGACTGGCATCTCTCTCTAACTATTAGTTATTATTGGTTCCATGGTTGATTTTTCCCTCTTTCTTAGAGCTCAAAGGTGGTGTTTTTCACCTTTTATTTCACGTTACAAGTCAAATAGAGGTATTTTTGTGTGAGTTAGAGAGAGATTACATGATCTTTTCTTTGAATTTTCATTGCTGTGTTTTTCCAATTGTTGTATGAACGTATCGATTTGGCTTTATGTTCTGTTCTTCTACTTTTGATTTTTTTTTTTTGGTAGATGGAGAATGAGGCAGGACACCGAATGAACTTCAAATTGTTGAAAATTTTGGTGAAAGTGATGCTTCAAATGATTCACAACCAACAACAGTGAATCTCAATCTGTACGAAAAAAAATGGTTAAAGAAAAATCTGTTGCTTGGCGCCACTTCAACAAGTTCACTGATGCCGAGGGTGTGAAAAAGGGAAATGCAAGTATTATTCAGAAGAATATGTAGCCGATACCAAGAATAACACAATACCATAAAACTCAAGGTTTGCCTACTTTATCTCCAGCGTGGAACCAAGCACATGCCATTCCTGAACATTCTTAACCAATTGCTCTAACATTTTGTAATTTCAAAACTCTTTCTAGTTTGAACACTCTTAACCAATTGCTCTAACATTTTGTAATTTCAAAACTCTTTCTAGTTTGACTGAGACATCCATTTGAAGCACAATCCACTCATGTATTTCTTATTTCACCTAGGCATGTGAAGTTTCCCTACCTTATGTTATATCATTTAAACTTAGTTTGATTTCTTTATAATGTTCCATTAATTTAAACCACTTCATAGAACACATAAGATTACCTGGTGAATATCCTCTGGTGCCAAGATAAATGTAACTCTGTTTGTCTGAAACACCAACGGTGAAAAGCAGATAGTTAAGCTTTCATGTCCATAAAGTACAGGATCACACAAGGTCCCTTGGGGGGGGGGGGGGGGGGGAAGCAAAACCAATGACGACATTTTTGCAGGCAAAAGCTTTCTCTCGAAATTAGTTGCATTTCTATCTACTTCTATTCTGTTATTGGATCAATAATAGAGGTACAGAAGTACTAAATACCTTCTGCATTAGGAGAATTTGATCAGATTTCATAGAAAACGCTTTTGATTAGAAATACGTTTGAGCTAAAAAAATCATACTGCAACCTATTAGGCAGGTATCGTTGCTGCATCTGGTGACAGGCATTGTAACCCCAAGCACTGGGAGAGAAGAGTTTCCTCTTACCTGAGCATTAGATAGAGGGTTTACACTCGACATGTCATTTTTTAAAGTCACCGTGCTGTTAAGGCTTCTTCCTATCACTCTAATCCAGCAGCTTCTGCAGTTCATTTGCACAATAATATACTGTAATGCTTTTCACAATGTATTGAGGAAACAGCTGCCAGGTATTGAGGTGTTCCAGATATAGCCCAATACTTTCATTAAGTCAATAACAGCATTTTTAAAACTAACAGTCTTGTTTAGATACTAACCTTCCTTGCAGCCCAAAATTCAGCTTCTGATAGAACACCTCCAATGATAAGTTGCTTATGAGGTATCTGCAATACACTGTCACTTTATATATTTTACTGACCAACTAACGAGAAGTAAATGTCATGATCAGTTGCCAACTTAACCGGGAGGGGGCAGGACAAAAAATAACAGGCAGTTTCTTGTCAAAATCAGGTAGCATTATGGAAAAGGTTCAGAATTCAATGACCTTCTGCAACACCGAACCATGTAAAAATGAACTACATTTGCCTTTCTCAGCAGTAACTTAACCCAGCGCTCCATTTCTGCTGCACTGAGTTGTTCAACAGGTAGAACAGCAGCATTTACAGAAGCAGCTCTCCAGCTTTTCCAGAAGCTGCAGAGCACCATATACAAAAGCTTGAGATATGTTCTCTTGTCTAATCAGCAAATCACTGAAGTACTAACCCAACCAGTTAAAATAGCACGTTGGGACTTCGAAGGCACACATATAATTTAATAATCACCAAATTTAATTGTTTTTTAGCAGCTGGAACTAGAAAATGTCTCCGAACATTCTAAGAGGCTGTAATCTGAACCAGTAATTTATAATCACCGATGCGACAAAGAGATAGTAAATACGAAACTAAGACTAGAATTGTAAATCTCTGATAGATGAAAAGCAAACCTTAAACTGCAAAAACTAATGCCAATTATATGCACTTGTAATGGACATTATGGCTGACAGTTCCTACAATTTCTTCTCATGTGTTATAGCCAAGTTCAATGGCTTGTCCTTTTACTTTTTTATTTTTTATAACTATGGTGTAGGACCAACTTATGTTTAGATAATTATTTACGCTATTTCTGCTGGAGTTACTAATGCTCTTTTGTTTTTGTTTTTATTTTTCCTTTCCTTCACTGAGCCGAGGGTCGATTGGAAACAGCCTCTCTGCTCTTTCGGGTAGGGGTAAGGCTCGTCCACATATTACCCTCCCCAGAACCCACTTTGTGGGACTATACTGGGTAGTAGTTGTTGCTGTTGTTGTAGGTGTTTGGCCAACTTGCGCGCACCTCAATCATTCCACCGGGTACCTACTACCTCCCACCAGCTCAGGTGACCACTAGGTCATACCCTTGGGTGCCTTGGTACCTTGCTAGTTCTACATCAACATTTTTGTTATTAGTGATATACCTACCAACCAGAAAGATTAAACCCCATAAATGAAATAATTATGTACTACAAGAGAAACCAACAACACCACTAAATGTAATGAGTCTTGGATAAATCAAGCTTCCATGTATTAGAAGCACAATAGCCCAAGTTTAGCCGAATAGTGACATGTGCAATACCAGTCAATGCATATCCCAAGGACCTACCTATGAATTCTCGGCCTTTTCACGGTCAAAGAAGCTGTCAAACTCAAATATATATAAAAGCTGGAAGGTATATTATCTTGTCTACTCAGCAAATCACCAGAAGTACTAACCCAACCGGTTAAAATAGCATGTTGGAACTTCGAAGGCACAATTATCATTTAATAATCACCATATTTTATTGATTTTTAGCAGCTGGAATTAAAAAATGTCATTGAACCTTCTATGAGGCTGTAATCTGAATCAGTAATTTATAATCACTGATGCGACAAAGAAATAGTAAATACAAAACTAAGACTTGAATTGTAAACCTGATAGATGAAAAGCAAACCTCAAACTATAAAAATTAATGCCAATTATATGCACTTGCCAAATTATGGCTGAAAGTTCCTACATTTTCCTCTTATGTGAAACAGTCAAGTTCAGCACCTTGCCAATTTTTTACATAATACTATGGTGCTGGGCCAACTTGTGCACTCGATCAATCAACCGGGTACCTATTACCTCCCACCAGCTCAGATGACCACTAGGTCATACCTTTGGGTGCCTTGGCACCTTGCTAGTTCTACATCAACATTTTTGTTATTAGTGGTATACCTACCAACCACATAGATTAAACCCATAAATGAAATTATTATATACTAAAAGAGAAACCAGCAACACACCTAAATGTAATGAGTCTTGAATAAATCAGGCTTCCATCCATTAGAAGCACAATATTCCAAGTTTAGCAGAATCATGACATGTGTAATACAAGTGAATGCATATCCCAAGGACCTATCTACGAGTTCTCAGCATTTTCACAGTCAAAGAAGCTACCAAACTCAAATATATAACTCTTTTCCGGGAAAAAATACTAAGTGAAATGCATTAAGTTGCAGTTGTCAGATAAGTCAGCAGTCTGTATACTTCAAAGGAAACACTGAAATACTCCTGATAGGAGCTGGAAATAGCATTTCTTTGAATTAATCATGAATGCTAACCTGATCCCGGTTAAGCTTAAGTAGGGCCTGGTTAGGGCTAATATGTTGGGCCTAAAAAAGGGAAAAAAACGAGGAGCGAAATAATAAAAGGGAAAAAAAGAATGAGAATAATTGATAAAAGAACCAGCTTGATGAAATCATCAGACCAAAAAATCAACTAAAATCTGAACAATTACACCAAATTAGCAGCAAAAACAGTCTCATTGAAGGAAAAAAGGGTATGTAAAGAAGCACCTGTAATCAACTTGAACCCAACATTAAGCTTTGATGTTGATATTGAGTCGTCTGGCATAAACAAAAATGGTTGCTTGTTCTACCAATTAATACAAGGGAATAACTCAATCAATCAATTGTCACTGCATCAAGTGCTGGACCAGAATCTATCCAACAGAAGAGACAACAAAATCAAAGTAGTAACATTCATATAACCAACCCTAACAGCTCGTTTCGACCTAATCCTATCTAGACACATACATTAATTTTGTAATGTATATTTATTGTATACTATTTCTATATTGTATATATCGTGTATGTTGGGCCAGAATCTGACCCATTTTCTTTTGTTTGGTATTTGGTCCAAGTTGGTCATATAAAGTTATAAACACTAACCCTTCTGTATAGGAGTCAATCGGATATTTTGGAAATGAAGATTTTCCTTTGGAGAAGCTCTCTCAACCGACTCTTCTTCTTCACTTTTCATCTTTATTTTTCTATGTTTCCATGGTATCAGAGCCAGGCTCATCCCAATTATTGTTACCGATGTTGGGCCCCCATTTATATTATCTACGCTCCAGAGATCTGGGCGTGAGGGAGATGTTGAGTTGTCCCACATCGGAGGGATTTGAGGTCCTTGGTCTCCTTATATGGCTTGGGCAATCCTTACCTCATAAGCTAGCTTTTGGGTTTGAGTTAGGCCCAAGGTCCATTCTTATCATAGTATCAGAGCCAGACCCATCCAAAGTATTGTTACCGATGTTGGCCCCCATTTATGTTCTCCACGCTCCAAAGGTCTGGGCGTGAAGGGGGTGTTAAGTTGTCCCATATCGGAGGGATTTGAGGTCCTTGGTATCCTTATATGACTTGGGCAATCCTCACCTCATAAGCTAGCTTTTGGGGTTGAGTTAGGCCCAAGGTCCATTCTCATAAGCTTCTGGCTCTAGATACTTTCTAACAATAGTTGATGACTTTTCTAGAGCAACCTGGACATATTTATTGGGGTCTAAAAGCAATGCTTTCTGCATGCTTAAGTCTTTTCTGTGTACGATTAAAACCCAATTTAATGCTGTTGTTCAAACTATTAGGAGTGACAATGCTTTGGAATTGGGGTATAGTATTGTTGGTGCATCCTTCTTTAGCCAACAAGGCATTATTCATCAAACAACTTGTCCCCATACTCCTCAACATAATGGTGTTGTTGAAAGGAAACATAGGACTCTTCTTGAACCCTATAGAGCCTTACTCTTCCAATCTGGTTTACCCATCTCGTTCTGGGGAGATTGTCTATTGACTGCTACATACCTTATTAACAGAATACCCTCCAGGCTCCTTCAAGGCAAATCCCTTATGAAATTTTACATGGTCAGGCCCCTACTTACTCTTATTTAAGAGTCTTTGGTTGCCTTGCCTATGCTTCTGTTCCAATCCCACAGAGGGATAAGCTGAAACCTAGAGCAATTTCTTGTGTTTTTCTAGGATATTCTTTTGCCAAAAAGGGTTACAAGTTGTATGATCTCAGTTCAAAAAAATATTTTGTGTCCAGGGATTTTGTATTTCATGAGACTTCATTTCCTTTTAGAACTACCTCTACCCCTTCCATTTCTTCATCCTCCTTTCCTTTTGTTTCTTCTCCTGAGCAGTCCTTTTCTGACACTAACATGCCTGTTCCTGTTTCTACCTTTCCTTCCTCTCCTTCTGCTACTCCTCATTCCTCTTCCAGTCCTGTTACTTCTTTTGTTCCTCCATCACTACCTACTCCTCCCACCCTTCCTGCTTCCAGCCCTCCTTTTAATCCTGATATTCCTCCTCCTGCTTTACCTCCTCTTACAGCACCTAATGTTCCCATAAAATCTGGGAGGCAGCACACCCTTCCCTCCTATCTTAAGGATTATGTGTGTCACCTTTCTGCCTTTTCTGGATCTTCTTCTTCTCCTTTGGAATCTGAACCTCTTTATTATTCTCAAGCTGCATCAGTCCCAGTATGGCAGGATGCCATGAGAAAGGAGTTTGATGCATTGGATGTTAATCATACCTGGGATGTTGTTCCCCTTCCTCCAGGTAAGAAACCCATAGGATGCAAGTGGGTTTATAAGATCAAATACAAGGCAGATGGTAGTGTTGAATGATATAAGGCTAGACTTGTTATTAGAGGGGATATTCAAGTTGAAGGGGTTGATTTCACTGACACCTTTTCTCCT
Source organism: Nicotiana benthamiana (assembly GCA_034376525.1). Lineage (NCBI taxonomy): Eukaryota > Viridiplantae > Streptophyta > Magnoliopsida > Solanales > Solanaceae > Nicotiana > Nicotiana benthamiana. The sequence goes on along the minus strand of CM067337.1, from coordinate 48,465,459 downwards.
GTAGTTAAGATGTCCACTGTTAAATTTCTTATAGCTGTGGCTGTTAAGAATCATTGGGATCTTTTTCAGCTTGATGTTAATAATGCTTTCTTGCATGGTGATCTGGATAAGGAGGTTTATATGAAACTTCCTCCAGGTTTAACAATTTATGTCCCTTCTACTGCTTCTATTTCCTCTGCATCCCCTCCTCTTGTATGCAAGTTGAAGAAGTCTCTTTATGGACTGAGACATGCCTCCAGACAGTGGTATGCTAAACTGTCATCTGCCCTCTACTCCAGAGGATACACACATTCTTTGAATGATTATTCTCTATTTATCAAGGGCAAACCTGATTGTCTTGTGGTTGTGGCAGTCTATGTGGATGATATTATTATTACTGGGAATGACAATGATGAGCTTTCAGCCCTGAAACTTTTTCTGGATGACCAGTTCAGGATTAAAGACCTTGGGTCTTTGCATTATTTCCTGATTCTTGAGATGTCTGTTGTCCCTGGTGGAATGCATCTTAATCAGCACAAATATGTCTCTGACCTGCTGCATCAATTTGACTGTATGAATGTCTCTCCTGTCGTTTGTCCTTTGGATCTTAATGTCAAGCTCCATGCTGATTCTGGTGACCCTTTCTCCTCCCCTGATCAATATAGGAGCCTCATTGGTAAGCTCTTATTTTTGACCCACACCAGGCCTGACATCTGCTTTGTTGTTCAGCATCTGAGTCAGTTTTTGAAGTATCCCAGAGTTCCACATATGACTGCTGTCCTACATGTCCTCAGATATCTTAAGGGCACTATGCATTTGGGTCTTTTCTATTCTGCCACTTCTGATTTCTCCATACATGCATATTCTGACAGTGATTGGGCTGCCTGTCCTGATACTCGCAGGTCTGTTACTGGTTTTTGTGTACTTTTGGGTTGTAGCTTGATTAGTTGGAAGTCCAAAAAGCAGCCAGTGATTTCTTTGTCCTCTGCTGAAGCAGAATATAGGGCACTTAGTAAGGTAGTTGTTGAATTATCTTGGGTTTCTCGACTGCTCACTGACACTGGGGTTTCTGTCTCTCTTCCCTTTTCTGTTTTTTGTGACAATCAGGCTGCTATACATATTGCCAAGAATCCAATTTTTCATGAGCGGACCAGGCCCATTGAGGTCGACTGCCATTTTGTTCGAAATCAGTTGAATGCTGGGATGATTTCTCTCTCTCATGTCTCTACTTCTCATCAACTGGCTGACCTTCTCACCAAGCCCTTACCTGGCACTGCCCTTCATCCTTTGCTTGTCAAGTTGAAGGTGGTCTCCCCATCCAACTTTAGGGGGAGGGGGGGGATGTTGAGCTAAAAGATTATCTAGCTTCCAAACGTAGACACATACATTGATTTTGTAGTGTATATTTATTGTATACTATTTGTATATATTGTATATCGTGTATGTTGGGCCAGAAACAAATCTGGGCCCATTTTCTTTTGTTTGGTATTTGGCCCAAGTTGGTCATATAAGCACTAGACCCTTCTGTATAGGAGTCAGTCGGATATTTTGGGAATGAAGGTTTTTCTTTGAAGCTCTTTAGAAGCTCTCTCAACCGACCCTTCTTCTTCAATTTTCATCTTCATTTTTCTATGTATTCAATATTTTGCTGCATCTGAGTAGAAAGGTAGGATAAAATGTGTAGTTTGATGTGGTTTAATAACATCTTTATTGTCTGATTTAACTATTGTCTCATTTGACTTTTTCATATGTATTGTAGAGAATTTGGAAGAGAAGTACCAAATTCAAAACGCCAGGGATGTACATGGAGTCCTTGCATTTAGGTTTGTACTTAGCACATTGTAACCACATTACCATCGACCATATATAATGATGTTCAAATAATACAGTATCTGTATTTACACTTAATATACCCAATTACTTAGGATTTGGGTATCATGTAATGGTTATCTTGTTCTACACTAGAAGGCTAGGGATGTTATAAACTCCTTTAGATTGAAATCTTGAGTTTTTATGGATGCGGGATTCCATGATTATGGAATGAGAACTGAGAAGGAATGTTCTAGAGCAGTTAATTTCACGTGCTCACTCAATTTTACAACAATTAACTGCAAAGCTTTTTCTTGTATCATTAAAATTTCTGAATTATGCATTAATTTTTTTTACAGAAAGCCAAATTTTCACCTCGAAAAAAACACGCGTTATCAACATTTTACGCATGCCATGTGAGCAATTTTTTTAAAAAAAAATCCAATTTATTACAACCATATTTAAACTATAAACAATTAAAAAAACATTAAAACCAAAAAAAAGACACATAGAAAATAGAGAACAACTACAGATAATGTAGTAAAAAAACAGCAGTAAACACGGGAAATTTACGTGAAAAACTCCTTGATCAAGAGATTAAAAATCACGACCAACCCTAATATAATTCCAACTTCACTAAACCAAACAAACTTCAAATTACAACATATTGCAATCTATAAATTAAATTATTAATCTCTCACATCCTTATAATAACTCTATTGTAAACCCTTTGCAATAACTCTAAGCAATAAACTTGACTAACTCTAGTTGAGAAACTAAACCAAACAATGGTTTAAATTTGTCCTACAAAGATACTTCTTGAAAGTAGTGTAGGATTATAAATAAAGAACAAATAACAAAGACTCAACAAACCTAAGGACCTAATATATCTTCAATCTTTGGATATGTTCCTTGAGGTTGCAGCAACTTTGTTCTTGACATAGGCAATGGCTAGAACTTGAGAGAATATTATCTTTTGATTTGCAAGTATTAGAGAGATGAAATACCTTGCCTCATGTTGACAATATGTGTGTAATGTCATCAAGGGTGATGCAATAAAGCATCATTTAGTTTGTCCTTAACAAACTACAACTGCCCTGAACTACTGCTGCTAGACAATACACTGCAGTAGCCTATCGGACGGTACAGTGCAGCAGCTTTTATAGCTGTAAAGTTGACTATACGATAACCAGAGGAACTGATCCATATATGTTCCCTCAGATGATCCCTTATCTGATCTCATTGAGAATAAAACCAGATAATTGACTACTTACTCTTATGCAAGGGAATTAATTGTATTTGATTCCTTAAGGCTGGCATGTGGACCGGTTAGGCTCAAGCCCAGCCCAGGCCCGCGAGCTCATATGGGTAGTGTGCCTAACCATTTAAGCCCCGAACCAAGGGAGGTGCAGGCCCAAGTGGGCCGGTTCATTGAAGGATCCCGTTAGGACCGGGACCGTTTGGGCCTGGGTACTAAGTGGGCCAGTTCAACCAGTCCTAAATGGGCTCAAATGGGCCCAACGACTACTTTATTTTAAAAAGTCGTTGCAATATTTAAAAAAAATGATCGTTAGCCTGCAAATAGGCGTTTGGGATTTTTAAAATAACCATTCCCGCCCCCCCCCCCCCCCCCCAACTTTATTTTAAGCTTAAACATATTTTGAAGATTGGTACAAGTTTGAATAAGGTTTTGGAATATGTTAGTGCATTTGATTGAGGTCCCGGGAGCCTCAGGTGAGTTTCAGGTGGTTAAACGGATGAAATTTTATATTGAGATGTTTCGGATTTTGCTTTGCAGACCTTTTGTTCTATGCGGTTGCGTAGGTTTAGTTGAGGGCTGAGACAGAGTTGCCTTATGCGATCGCATAGAGAGGGTTGCGGCGCATAGGTTTGTGTGGTGCATCTTCTCGTTTGTGTGAGCGCAGTTGCGATCGCATAGGTTTGAGTGTTAAGGACTCGCGATCGCGTGTTGTTTTGTGCGATCGCGTAAGATTAAATGGGGAATCAACATTTTGTGTCTTGCGAGCGCATGGTTTTATCTGCGATCATAGTGAAGAAAATTTAATAGCTAGGCAGAATGTTTTAAAAGCTCATTTCCGCGAATTTGAGGCTAAGTTCCTCCATTGTTAGTCGATTTTGAAGCTTTTTGAAGAGGATTGAAGAGGGATTCAAGGGGAATCACCTGGAGGTAAGATTTTTTAACTCAATACTTGATTCTATTGTGAAATCTACCTAGTTAATCATAGAAATTAAGCCTAAAATTTGGGAATTTGGGCTTGAATTTGCAGAGTGAAAACTGGGAATTTGAGGGGGCAATTGAGATCCGATTTGGATGTTCTTGGTATGTATAGATTCGTGAGATGATGAGGATTCCATTGATATTAATTTCGTTGGATTCCGAGACGTGGGCCCAGGAGCCATGTTAGAGGAATTTCGGGATTTTGATGTAAAATGGATATTTTCGAGTGGGCTTCGTGCCCTTTGCATATTTTAATGATTATGTACTAATTGTAGCTAGATTTGGAGCATCTGGAGGTCGATTTATGCAGGCGAAGGCATCACGAGCTAGAGTTTGGACCGGATCGAGGTGAGTAATGATTGTAAATGATGCTCTGGTGAGGGTTTGAAACCCTGGATTTCACATTGTAATGCTATATTGAGGTTAGGCACACGCTTGACGATGAACGTGGGGTCGTGCACTATTGAGAATTATGACTTGGTTTGTACTGATTGATGATTTTACCGCGTATTTTGATTGAAAATTATTTGCTATCATCATTATTTGGGCTGAATGCCATAGTTGGGCCTAGTGCCAACTATTTGAACCCTTCGGGGCTTTTTATTAATATTTTCTCGTTGTTTTGACTTTACACTTGAACTGAGTCATGTTATTTTCCACTGTTTCATACTCAACCATATTTACTCAGTTTAATACTTAAATGACATTTTAAATGATGTTTGGGCTTAGAAACACTATTTTACTATTGCACGAGTGGCTTGTGAGGATTTTTGACTGAGTAAGCCCGAGGTCCTATATTGTAAGAAAACACTAATACTAATTTGAGACCGAGGGCCTAATATATGTACACCAAGATGTGGTTGTATTGATATGAGGTAGAGGGCCTAGTTTTGATGCCACGAGATGGCTTGTTATTGGGTTTGAGCCGTAAGGGGGCCCTCTAGGAGTCTGCATACCCCCAGCGAGCGTGGGTACCCATTGTGATGTGAGATATAGCTCGATGGGCTGGTATTATTCTATGTGATTGCCCGAAGGGCTGGTATTTTTCTATGTGATTGCCCTAGGAGATGGTATTGTTCTGAGATATTGCCCGAGGGGCGAATTTGTTAACATTATGCCCGAGGGGCAAATCCTATGTGCTTATCTTTCTTATTTTCCTATCATTTATCTATTTAATTGTGTATTTGTGCCTGGGGCGCGGATTTCTGTGCTTATCTGCACTAGCTGTTCTGCATTCATTGTGATGGTGAAAGTTGTGGCCTTGAGATATAGCTCGATGTGTATTTTGTTTCTTTTTTATTTTTCAAAGATTTTGTAGTAAGAGTACCTCAGGCAAAGCTTCACTTGGGCCTAGCACATTTGCCTTCGATCTTATGGTCAAAGACATCAAGCTGTGTTTAGGATGGTGAAAGTTGTGGCCTTAAGACTCTTGCATTGACCAAGCAATCATCATATGGTCGTGTGGGGCCATTATGTGTTAAATCATATATAAGATCGTTGTGGGCCCTCGACTCCGTCTTTGCTAATCCTTGAGTGTATGTGTGGTGAGAACTCGATTAGTGAGCCCAAGTGCCGAGCCGATGGTCTAGAACTTGCCCCGAATATTTGCTGTGGCGAAATGTGGGTGAAACTTGATTGGAGAAATAATTGTAGGCTCTCCTTTATCCCAAAATGTTATCTTGATTGATTTCACGACCTACCAATATAATGATCCCTAGTTCACCCTTTTGAGCCTAAATCATTATTCTTTCATACACTAAGCTACAAACCTATTCCCGTTCTCAACTTAGAACTTCTCTTGGCACCTAATAATCTTCCCTTGTTATTGGTAATTGCATATGTTTGGGGGGGGGGGGGGGGAGACAAGAAAGGAAACAAAGTGGTAAAAGGTACAAAAGAAAAGAAAAAAGAAGGCAATGAAAAAGAGAAAACGACAAAAAGAAAAGGAAGTCAAAAGAGAATAAGAATCAAAAAAGGGGAATCAAAGTACAAAAAAAGGGTAAAAAAGTAGCAATGTGTTTTGAAAAGAAAAAAAGGGCTTGTGTTGAAAATAAAGAGTGACAATGTGTCTCTTCATCCCCTTTGAAAAGGTGAATTGAATTTGTGAGTCAAGAAAGTGTGCCAAAGCGAATCAAAAGAAGCGCTCAAGGGAAGAATAAACTCATGTGAACAATTGCATATCCAACATGTACCCAAAAGCCTTCACAATGACTCCCCAAAAGTCCTACATGATCTTGAATTAAAGACAACCTACATTAGTGGATACTTACATGAAGGGCAATCATATGGTACATAAAGTCGGACTTAGGGTATCTTCTTTGTGAGTGTTGAATGAGAGACCTTTTCACCTCGATTTGTGTGCATACATTCAAAAAGGTGAGGTTAACTTAGGGAAAGTCGAGGATGTACGAGTTTGGGATCCACAATGATCGAAGTACTTGAGGAAAAGCTCCATGATGATATGTGTCAACTCTTGAGGCTCTTGTGTCGCACTTGATCCTCGAGTTCGCAAAGTTTTTCCATTTGCTAATGATGCATTTGCATTGGAGACAATTGTTAGTTCCAAGTGAGGTTTGTTGAGGTTACTCTAAGACAATTAGGAATTACTAGGTCGTTTTCTATTGAGGGGTGTGTCTCATTTTAGTTGCTTGAGGACAAGCAAATGTTAAATTTGGGGGAGTTGATAACTGTGAATTATATATGATTTATGCCCCTTCTTACCTTAGCTTTGTGCATAATTTGCCTCTGAATAGTCCTGAAATACTTACAAGTGTGCTTGATTGCAGGTTTGAGCGATAAGATGATGAAAATCACAAATCGGCTCAAGAAGGAGTGAAACCTGCCAAGTAACAAGAAGTTGACAAAATATGGAAGCTAAGGAATCTGTGCGGGCCACCTGATTATGGTGTGCGGCCACACAGGTTGGTTTAGAGACTTGACAAAGTTCCACAAGACCCATGTGGCCCTCCTAACTTTAGTGTGCGGCCGCATGCAAATAGTTCAGAGAGTTGGCAAAGTTCCACAAGATCCATGCGGCCCGTCTGACTTTGGTGCGTGGCCGCATACAAAAATTTCAGAGAGATGGAATGTTTTGAAGAAGCCCAAAGCGGCCACACCCACTTCTTTGCGGACCGCATGATCAAAGCTCAGAAGACAGGACTTTCAGTCACAAGACTCACGTGGCCGCACTCACTTCTGTGCGGTCCGCTTGATTTACCCTGGGCGGCCGCAAAACATTTCTATGTGGTCCGCTTGACAAGAACTATGCGGCCGCACTGCATTTCTGTGCGGTCTGCACCTCTGATCCAGGAGCAGCTGAAGTGAAGACACTAAACCATATGCGGCCGCACGCCATTTTTGTGCGGTCCGCATCAGACCCTCAGGGGTATTTTTGTCCAGTGTTTCTGAGTAGTATAAGTAGAACACTTTACTTTTTTAGGTTAAGTTTTATGATCTGAATAGTAGCTACGCTCGTGAGAATTTATATTAACCTATTTTAGGCAACGTCCTATTGTAATTAAAGTGGATTTGAGTAGATTTAGCATCTAGTTAATGATTATGTTCATCTCTTCTATTATCTTTGCTTTTTCTAGTACTTCCATGTCTAGCTGAACCCATTAGCTAGGGTTGTGGCTCAACCCTAGTGTGTGTAATTAATGGGTGTTTTTGACTAATGCTTGGATGTTGTTGGGTGTTTGGTATTTGGGTTGTGTGTATGTTTTCACTTAGATTTGGTGGTTGCAAACACTAAGTCAAGCTTTGTAGGTCTTGACTCTCTTGAGAAAGAGAGTCTATGACCTCACATTCAACCCAACAAGGATTTGGGATGGACCCATGAGAGTGGTAGTCCCAAGTAACGGGTTAAACCTCGAGAGAGTAATTACCCTACTTGAACCTTGTGTTGCTTGGGAAAATTGGCCTACCCAATTGGTCTCGAGAGAGTCAATTGGGCAAAATCATTCTCTCTACCGAGAGGTGTGAGAGCTAGTGCTAAGAGTGCAACGGTTATCCATGTTTCCCATAATTAGCATCCCTGCATTAGAATTCTATACTCATTGGTTATCCGCCTAGGCGAGTGTCACTACCCTAGATCTTTTCGTTTACTATTTAACTCTAGCATCAATCATATTATCTTAATTCTAGAATCATAATATTAGTTGTCAATGTAGTTGATAATCATAATTGAAAACCCAAAAATGAAAGAAGACCAATTTGAAGCTAAAACGCATTCCTAAGCCTACAATTACTCATCTCCAACTTGAAGCTCCCTAAGGAATTTGACCCCGATATACTATTGGGTTATTAGTATCGATCCCACTCTTTCTTCGGATTGAGTACGACCCGACCACTTTTTGGCGGCGTTGCCGGGGAGCTTTACGGTGTTTGACTATTTGTTGGCTAGTTGTGTGTTTTTGCTTATTTTTCCTTCTTGTTACTTATTTTGTTTGTTAATTTCACTCAGGTACCAATGGCTTTAAATGCGAATGAGCCTCTCAATGTTGGAGTGGAGGAGGTGGATGACGTGGAACAAGATGAAATTGTACCCCAAGTTCCAATGAGTGGTAGAAATGCAAATGCAAATGACAATATACTATACCCTCCTCCACCTCCACCAAGAGTCGCTCCAAGGATATGACCCAATCAGGGTTATGCAAGTGCGATCGTTCCTCCCCGAATCCGGGCGGGGGACTTCCAAATTACCAATGTCATGTTGACCTTGCTCGAACAACGAGGGTATTTCACAGGCGCCTCGAACCAAAATGCTTACAAGCATCTTAGGGGGTTTCTGGATACTTGTTGGGGGTGCAAGCAAACAAATGTATTTGAAGACGCACTGCGGCTGATGCTTTTCCCTTTCTCACCTAGGGGGAAGGCTCTCGGCTAGTTAGAGAGACTCCCCAACCATTCCATCACCACTTGGGATGAGTTGGCAGATAAATTTATTGCCAAGTTCTTTTCTCCTAGTCACATGGCGACTCTTAGAGACGAGATTCTTGCATTCAAACAAGATCCCACGGAGCATTAACATGAAATTTGGGAGAGGTTTCGGACTATGGTGAAGGAGTGCCCCAACAATGATATGAATGATGTGATGATCCAGCAGACTTTCTATCGGGGTATCAATACAACCAATCAATGCATAGTCAATCAGTTAGCAGGTGGTAATTTCATGGAACTTCCTTATGAGGAGGCGTGTGATGTTCTTGACAAAATGGCCGACACTTCATCGGCGTGGCAAAGCCGTGCAAATGTTCCTCAGGGTAACTCCAATGTTATACACTTGCACAAGGAGCTACATGACCATGGGCAAGCCATAGCCGAACTTACAACCACAATGAACCAATTGTCTAAGGCACAGCTTCAACAGGTTCAAAACCCAAGACAAGTGAATGCCATGGAGGGGGTGAATTTGATGAGAAGAAGGAATAGAGGGCAACAACAACCTCAATAAAACTTTGATAATTGTGATGACGGAAATGGTGGTTTTTCAAATGATGGTTATGAGGATCGAGAAGAAGTGGAATTTGTGAATAACTACCAAGGAAATAGAGGCAATCAAGGGAACCGGCAATGGCATTCCCAAGGCAACAATTGGGGAAATCAACAAAACATTAGGAATTGGAACAACAATAATCATGGCAACAATTGGAATAATCAAGGAAACCAAGGCAATTGGGTGGCAACAACAACAATTGGAACAACAATTGCGAGTGGAACAACAACCAGGGAGGAAACCAAGGAAATCGGGGGCAGTGCTTTCAAAGGTCCCCAATGTACCAACAACCGAACAATCCACCCCCATTCCAATCTCAAGGGCCTAGTTATTCAAGCAATGATATGGGTAGAATTGAGATTATGTTTGAGCAAATAATGAAGAAAACTCATGTTTTCGATGATCAACTAGCCTCCCATAATACTTCAATCCGCAACTTAGAAGTGAAAACTTGGGCAAATATCACAGTCTCTTAATACTCGCCCGAAGGGTGCTCTACCGAGTGATATGGTAGTGAACCCAAAGGGTGGGCACAATATCCATGTGATGGCAGTGACAACACGTAGCAGAAGAGCTGGTGATGTGGAGACCTCTAAAGGTAATCAAGTTGTGATCGATGAGGAGGAAGTACAAGAAGACAATGCTCCATTTGTGGTTGATGATACTGTTGGTACTAATGTGAGAAATGAAGTAAGAATTGATATTGATAAGGGTGAGGAGGAGACCCAAGAGGCCGTGAACCCGTCAAGGGAACACGTCATTGACATGCTGGAGCCTTCGATCCCAAAAGACAAGGCACCTCTACCTAGACCCCCTCCGCCATATCCTTAAAGATTGGCCAAGCAAAAGGGTGATAATCAAGTTAAAAAGTTTATTGAAATGATGAAGAGTTTGACTATCAATGTGCCTTTAGTGGAGGCACTTGAACAAATGCCGGGATATGCAAAGTTCATGAAGGGTTTGGTTACTAAGAAGCGATCTATGGAGTGTGAGACCATCAAAATGACACACCAAGTGAGCTCCATTGTTCATTCTACGGCACCAAAGTTAGAGGATCCCGGCGCTTTCACAATTCCATGTACAATTGGGAGCGCCGATTTTGCTAAAGCCCTTTGTGATTTGGAGTCAAGTATCAATCTCATGCCATATTCGATGCTCAAAACTTTGGGTATCAGAAAATCTCGTCCAACTTCTATGAGTCTTCAAATGGAGGACCGATCTATAAAGAGGCCTTTGGGTATTATTGATGATGTCCTCGTTCGGGTCGATAAGTTCATCTTGCCGGCCGATTTTGTGATTCTAGATTGTGAGGTGGATTTTGAGGTGCCCATTATTCTTGGAAGGCCTTTCCTAGCTACGGGGAAGGACTTGGTTGATGTTGAGGCGGGAGAATTGACTTTCCGCGTTGGTGATGAAAAGGTGGTTTCCATGTATACAAGTCGATGCGCCAACCAAATCACACCGAGGTGTGTTCGTTTGTCGACATTGTCACGGCGGTAATAGTGGATGACACAAGCGCCATGGCGAATGTTGAGGTCCCACTCGATGACGTGATCTTAAACATGAATGTTGATGATGTTCTCGAAAGCGTGGAGTGTGTGAATGCACTTCGTGGCACGGGCTCATACTCCTACGAGCCGAGGAAGCTATCTCTTGATCTCAAAAATCGAAAGACTCCACCAACCAAACCATCCATTGAGGAGCCACCGGTGTTGGAGTTGAAGCCACTTCCTCCTTACCTCAGGTATGAATTTCTTGGTCTTAATTTCACTTTGCCGGTTATTCTTTCTGCTTCCTTGACTAACGTGCAGGTGGACGCCACTTTGGCAGTTCTTCAAAAGTGCACATGGGCGATTGGATGGACCTTAGCGGATATTCGTGGTATTAGCCCCGCTTTTTGCATGCACAAGATAATATTGGAGGAGGATGCTAGGCCTTCTCTCGTACATCAAAGGAGACTCAACGAGGCCATGCAAGAGGTGGTTAAAAAGGAAATCATCAAGTGGCTTGACGCCAGTTTGGTATATCCAATCTCCGACAGTTCATGGACCTCCCCGATCTAATGTGTTCCAAGGAAGGGAGGAATGACGGTAGTGACCAATGATAATAATGATTTGATTCCGACTCGTATTGTGACGGGTTGGAGAGTACGCATGGACTACCAAAAATTGAACAAGGTTACATGAAAAGATCATTTCCCATTGCCGTTCTTCGATCAAATGCTTGACCGTCTTGCGGGCCGGGCATTCTATTGTTTCTTGGATGGGTATTCAGGTTATAATCAAATCCTTATTGTGCTGGAAGATCAAGAAAAGACAACATTTACATGCCCATATGGTACTTTCACATTCTCGCGGATGCCATTTGGGTTGTGCAATGCTTCGGCAACCTTCCAGAGATGTATGATGACAATCTTCACTGATATAGTGGAGTATTGGAGGTCTTCATGGATGACTTTAGTGTAGTTGGGGATTCATTTGGTGAATGTTTGCAAAACCTTGATCGTGTGTTGGCCCGATGTGAAGATACAAATTTTTTGCTCAATTGGGATAAATGCCACTTTATGGTGGAAGAAGGAATTGTGTTGGGCTATAAAATTTTGAAGAAGGGAATTGAGGTTGACAAGGCTAAAATCGGAGTAATCACAGGGCTTCCTCCCCTAATTTGTCAAAGGGGTGAGGAGTTTTCTTGGACATGCGGGTTTCTACCGGAGATTCATCAAAGACTTTTCTAAGGTAGTGAACCCGTTGTGTAAATTGTTGGAAAAAGATGCAAAGTACGTGTTTGATGAGAAGCGCATGGAGGCGTTTGAGCTTCTAAAGCAAAAGTTGACAACTACCCTCATCATTACCGCACCCAATTGGAGCTTACCCTTTTAGCTCATGTACGATGCTAGTGATGTTGTGGTGGGGCCGGTCTTAGGCTAGAAAATTAACAAGTTGTTCCATCTGGTGTACTATGCTAGCAAGACTATGAATGAGTCACAAAGAAATTTTACGCTCACCGAGAAGGAATTGCTTTCCATTGTGTTTGCTATGGAGAAGTTTCGCCCGTACCTCATGGGGGCCAAAGTGATTATTCATACCGATCATGCCGCCCTAAGGTACTTGATGACTAAGAAGGATTCAAAAGCAATGTTTATGAGATGGGTGCTTCTTCTACAAGAGTTTGACTTGGAGATAGTGGATATAAAAGGTAGTGAAAATCAAGTGGTTGACCACTTGTCTCGTTTGGAGGAGGAAGGGAGGCCTTCAGATGGCCTTGAGATAAATGATTCTTTTCCGGATAAGCAACTTCTCGCGGTTTCTATGCTTGACATGCCGTGGTTCGCCGACATTGCAAATTATTTGGTTACTGGTGTGGTTCCGTATGAGCTCTCTTCTAACTAAAGGAAGAAGCTCAAGCGGGATTCTTTGGACTCATATTGGGATGAGCCTCTTCTTTTCAAAATTTGCACCGATGGCGTGATTCGCCGGTGTGTTCCCGAGGAATAACAACTAAGCATTGTGGAAGCTTGTCATTCTTCGCCCTATGTTGGCCATCATGGCGGGGCGAGGATGGCGTCTAAGGTATTGAGTTGTGGTTTCTATTGGCCTTCGTTATTCAAAGATGCCGGTGACTTTGTGAAAAGGTGTGATGAGTGTCAACGTGCGGGTGGAATTTCAAAGAAAGATGAGATTCCCCTTAACAAGATTCTTGAGGTCGATATTTTTTGTGTTTGGGGGATAGACTTTATGGGCCCGTTTGTGAGTTCTTGTGGCAATACCTATATTTTGCTAGCGGTTGATTACGTGTCGAAATGGGTTGAGGCTGTTGCCTTGCTTAACAATGAAGCTCGTAGTGTGGTGGCTTTCTTGAAGAAGAGCATCTTTACTAGATTTGGCATACCCCGTGCCATAATTAGTGATGGTGGCTCTCATTTTTGCAACCGAGTTTTTGATTCTTTGCTCTCCAAGTATGGGGTAAACCACAAAGTGACCACTCCATACCATCCTCAAGCAAGTGGCCAAGTTGAGGTTTCGAACCGAGAAATCAAGAGTATTTTTTCCAAGACTATCAATGCTAACAGGACCGACTGGTCAAAGAAATTGGATGATGCTCATTGGGCGTATCGTACCGCCTTCAAGACTCCGATTGGCATGTCGCCATATCGATTGGTTTTTGGTAAAGCGTGTCATCTTCCGATAGAGTTGGAACATAAAGCAATGTGGGCCTTGAGAAAGTTAAATTTAGAGTGGGATGTAGCAGCCAATATCCGGGTTGTACAATTGAATGAGCTTGATGAGTTCCGGTTTCATGCATATTCTAGCTCATCTTTATACAAGGATAAAATGAAGTATCTCCATGACAAGTATGCCCGGGGGAAAGAGTTCAAAATTGGTGATATGGTTCTTCTCTTCAATTCTCGGTTAAGGTTGTGTCCGGGAAAGTTGAAGTCCAAGTGGAACGGTCCTTTTGAAGTGGTTGGTGTTACACCCTTTGTTGCTATTGACCTAAATAACAAGAATGGCGAAGTGTTCTGGGTAAATGGGCATAGGGTCAAGCAATATTTGGGAAAGTTTGATGATAGCCACGTGGTGGCACTTCTTCACTTGAAATGACTATGATGGTAACTTGAGTCATGCCGCGACGCTAAATCAGACGCTTCTTCGAAGGCAACCCATGTCTTTTCATTTACTTTGTTTTTCTTTTGTAGAGTAGGACTTTTATGCTAATGGTTTGTAGAGTGTTACAGGATAGGTTTGAATCAGTGCAAGAAAAGAAGATAAAAAAATTGCAGAAGTCCTGCCCAGTGCCCGTGCGGCCGCATCACAATTTTGTGTGGTCCGCATGGGCTTGCTTAAGTGAAGGAAAAATCACGAGGGACTCCCCCGCATGACACTTTTGTGTGGTCCACGTGGGTCAAGTGAAAAATTGACCATTCTCTAATAAAGTGTCAATGCGGCCACACTCCAAAATCAGGCGGACCGCATCACTATGGCAAAATGGTCAAATCTCTGAAGGGTACCCACGCGGCCGCATTCCTAAAGCAGGTGGTCCGCGTGAGCTGTGAGCAATGCAATACCTTCTGAAAACCCCGTACGGTCTGCATGTCATTTTTGTGAGGCCGCACAGGTAGGTGAGTCTGAGTCCCACCAGTTGTCTATAAATAGATGGCCTTGGTCATTTCGCTCAAAATCCTAGTTTTCACTGTTCATGCCTTCAAGCTGCATTTCATCTCTTCTTCATTACTTTCCTGGTAACCATCTACACTCCATGTTAATTCTTAGTTGCTTAATTGTTATATTTTTCTTGTTAGATTAACTTCTTAATTTTCATTTTTATTTTGCTTCTTAGAAATTTAGTATTTTAGTTTTCTGTTCTTTTGTTAAAACATGGGCTTAAGCCACACATTGTTAACTGAGTAGAGACAAACTTAGGGATTGAACATGTTTGTATCTGAACGTATATGCATATAATTCCCCTGCCCAGTTCTTTTTCCCTACGCGGCCGCACAACCTTTTTGTGTCGTCCGCATGAGTTGCTTAAAGTCTAAGGAGTTAAGAAACTCATGTGGTCACATGATCTTCTTGTACGGGCCGCATGGCTCTTTTTGTGGCCGCAGTTCAAAGTTATGCGGACCACATGGCCATTTGTCTAAGAGGTAAATTTTTTTGATTTACTCTTGTGCAACTGTGGTCCAAAATCAGGTGGACCGCATGGCCTTTTTGTCTGAAACTAGGAATTTTTTATGCTTACCTGTGCGGACCGCGGTCACTTCTGTGCGGTCGCACAAGGTCCCTATGCAGTCGTGACCCATTTTTGTGAGGCCCGCATGCCCTGTTCTGGGTACTATTTGCTTATTCAATGTTGCCTGTGCGGACCGCATGACCTTTTTGTGCGGTCTGACTCAGGCTGTCTGCAACTTGAAATTGTTCAACTGTTCTGGTCTTTCAACTATGCATATCTCCCGTGCGTTCACTAACAATGTTAGATGTTATTCTTTTGCAGATAATGCCTCCAAAGGGTAAACAAGTTCAACGTGGGGGTAGGGAAAAACAACCGGCGAGGGGTGAGGTTCCTAGAGTAAAAATGGTTAGGCAAGTACTTAAGCTTTCAGCCAAAGAAAAGGAGAGCATGAAAAAGAACAGAAAAATCATACGGCAGGCAGACAATGCTTCCTCTCACTCTTCAGGCAGTGAGTACGCCCACTCCCAGAGTTTAACCTCCGAGTCCCTCACACATGTCAATACAAGTGCCAGTGCCGATTTCATCATCTCTTGAGAAAGAAAAGGAAAAGGAGGCAACTTGTGTGAGGCTAGTCAACACAGTACTGACGGATTCGTTTGATGAGTCCAAGGGGGAGAAAGAGGCTAATGAAGAATATACCACCTCCCCCAATGTATCTTCATTAGGGGAGAGTGAGGGTGGTGAACCACATGTTGGAGGGCTTGAAAGGACCAAGAAAGAGGAAGCCTGGAAAGACCGGTTTGTGAGTGTGATTGCCTTTAGCAAGTTCATAACTTGGTGGCTGCTGAGAAAGTTGATCCGAGAGCGGAGATTTATAATAGCTTATTTGCTCTGTCATAGCCCACACGTGCATGCTTAGTATGTTACGCGAAGGGGTTGGGGATTCTTTTCAGAACGGGTGGAAATGGCCAATGAACATATGGTCAAGGAGTTTTACAGCAATGTCCACCAAATGGTCAAGGGTGCCACAACAACAAAGGTGAGGAACCAGGTGATTTTGTATGATGGCAAGACTCTAAATGATTTTATGGGGTTTGCCGAGGAGGATGAATCACAGTATTTGGAGAAATTGGCACAGAAAGAGGAGGTGCGCCCGTGGTTAGCTGAGATCATTGCAGCTCCAGGCACCGTCCCAGCATGGTTGACTCCTCCTGCCAGAATATATAGAAACACCCTTAGATTCGAGGCAAAAGGGTGGGTCTCATTTGTATGCACTAGACTCGACCCCTCCACCCATGAAAATTTAGTGCCAATTGAGCGGGCTGTCTTAGTTGCCTCCATTATAGCGGGTTTCCCGTTAAATATGGGTAACATTATGCAGAGGGAAATCACCTAGGCGGGGCATGCTACTTATCACAACTACCCATTCCCCAACATATTGACCGTGTACTTTGACTACATGAAGGTGGACAAGAAACATTATGATACTGAGGTGCATCCAATGGGTCCTTACTCGTGGTATGATCAAAAGGGTCTCGAAAACCCCAAGGGCGCCAAGAAAAGGCAGGCATCGACTTCCACTGCAGCCGGTCAGTCTGACGAGCCATCTGCAACTGTGCAGCCTTCTATGCCTTCTACTGACATGTTGGAGTCGGGCTCATCTTCATCCTCTCCTTCTACCTCTGCAGCGCCGGTAGTTCCGGTGTCCAAGACTTACAGCCTTACTGCTCATCAACTGACACAAACTCTGACTAGCTTGAACAACTGGGTGTCGGCTGCGACATCTAAGTTGTCCACATTGACGACTGCTGTTGAGACTCAGAGGGTACCCATTACTGTGGAGGTTCCTTATTCACTTGCAGATACTTTGAAGAAAATCCTGGAGAACTAGGAAACTATTATGAAAAAGCAGGACAAACTGGAGAAAGTAGTTGTGGCACACAGCAAAGGTCTTAAGGAGTTGGCCAAGGAGCACCGGAAGATTAGGAAAGACAGGGCTTCTAAGGAATCAGTGAAGAAGCTGAGGATAGATGTTGACAAGCTCCTCAACGACCAATTGCCCATTGATTTGCTGCTTGGAGAGCCTATGGATGAGGCAGCCACAGATCAGCCACTGCCCGAGGATAGACCAGGGAAGAAAAGAAAGCTCCCAAGCACTGAAGGAGTAGTGATTGAGGTGGCATCGGCACCAGAGGGCCCATATGATCCTATCATTGGAGAGAAAGCACCTTAAGAGCAGACAACTGATGTACCAACACCTTCATAGCAGACAGTTGATGTCCCTGCACCACAGCAGCAGCATGCTGAGGACCGGTCTGAGGTACCCGCCAGTACAGAGGGCACATGTGCCAGTGATCAGCAGCCAGCAGTTGATCACGCTTGAGGGGCCATTTCTCTATCTTTACCCCTATTTTATGCTTTATTTGATAGTTAGCATTAGGGACAATGCTAGCTTTTATTCATGGGGGTGTGGCCCTACTTTTTGATTCATTTGGATTCTGGATTTCTGTACATATACTATTTACTATTTACTTTCTGCATATTCATAGCTAGATGGTCTGTATATAACTTTAATTTTTGAATCTCCCATTAGTTGTATATTCTACTTCCCCTATGTAAATATTTATGTGGTTCTCGTTTGAGTTTTTTTGTTATTCTCATTATTTTCGCAAATTTTTTTGTTTTAGTGCTAAATTAGGCTCGTAGCTTCCTTTTGGTTTTAGTTTTGTCGAAATAAGCCCTTGATTTTCATAATGCCACGGTTCTTTCGGCGGGTAGAATGTTGTGTGAACCGGGTGACTCTTCCCAATGACATATAGCGTGACAACTTTATTAAGGGTTGAGTCAGTTCTTTTACTTTGTTTCTTTTTGATTTTCAAAGATTTTGTAGTAAGAGTACCTCAGGCAAAGCTTCACTTGGGCCTAGCACATTTGCCTTCGATCTTATGGTCAAAGACATCAAGTTGTGTTTAGGATGGTGAAAGTTGTGGCCTTGAGACTCTTGCATTGACCAAGCAATCATCATATGGTCGTGTGGGGCCATTATGTGTTAAATCATAGCTAAGATCGTTGTGGGCCCTCGACTCTGTCTTTGCTAATCCTTGAGTGTATGTGTGGTGAGAACTCGATTAGTGAGCCCAAGTGCCGAGCCGATGGTCTAGAACTTGCCTCGAATATTTGCTGAGGCGAAATCGTGGGTGAGACTTGATTGGAGAAATAACTGTACGCTCTCCTTGATCCCAAAATGTTATCTTGATGATTTCATGACCTACCAATGTAATGATCCCTAGTTCACCCATTTGAGCCTAAATCATTATTCTTTCATACACTAAGCTACAAACCTATACCCGTTCTCAACTTAGACCTTCTCTTGGCACCTAAAACTCTTCCCTTGTTATTTGCAATTGCATATGTTTGGGGGGGGGGGGAGACAAGAAAGGAAACAAAGTGGTATAAGGTACAAAAGAAAAGAAAAAGGAAGGCAATGAAAAAGAGAAAAAGACAAAAATAAAAGGAAGTCAAAAGAGAATAAGAATCAAAAAAAGGGAATCAAAGTACAAAAAAAGGGTAAAAAAATAGCAATGTGTTTTGAAAGAAAAAAAAGGGCTTGTGTTGAAAATAAAGAGTGACAATGTGTCTCTTCATCCCCTTTGAAAAGGTGAATTGAATTTGTGAGTCAAGAAAGTGTGCCAAAGCGAATCAAAAGAAGCGCTCAAGGGAAGAATAAACGCATGTGAACAATTGCATATCCAACATGTACCCAAAAACCTTCACAATGACTCCCCAAAAGTCCTACATGATCTTGAATTAAAGAGAATCTACATTAGTGGATACTTACATGAAGGGCAAGCATATGGTACATAAAGCCGGACTTAGGGTATCATCTTTGTGAGTGTTGAATGAGAGACCTTTTCACCTCGATTTGTGTGCATACATTCAAAAAGGTGAGGTTAACTTAGGAAAAGTCGAGGATGTACGAGTTTGGGATCCACAATGATCGAAGTACTTGAGGAAAAGCTCCATGATGATATGTGTCAACTCTTGAGGCTCTTGTGTCGCACTTGATCCTCGAGTTCGCAAAGTTTTTCAATTTGCTAATGATGCATTTGCATTGGAGACAATTGTTAGTTCCAAGTGAGGTTTGTTGAGGTTACTCTAAGACAATTAGGAATTACATGGTCGTTTTTTATTGAGGGTATGTCTCATTTTAGTTGCTTGAGGACAAGCAAAGGTTTAAATTTGGGGGAGTTGATAACTGTGAAATATATATGATTTATGCCCCTTCTTACCTTAGCTTTGTGCATAATTTGCCTCTGAATAGTCCTGAAATACTTGCAAGTGCTTGATTGCAGGTTTGAGCGACAAGATGATGAAAATCACAAATCGGCTGAAGAAGGAGTGAAACCTTCCAAGAAACAAGAAGTTTACAAAATATGGAAGCTAAAGAATCTGTGCGGGCCGCCTAATTATGGTGTGCCGCCGCACAAGTTGGTTTAGAGACTTGACAAAGTTCAACAAGACCCATGTGGCCCGCCTGACTTTGGTGTGTGGCCGCATGCAAATAGTTCAGAGAGTTGGCAAAGTTCCACAAGATCCATGCGGCCCGTCATACTTTGGTGCGTGGCCGCATACAAAAAGTTCAGAGAGATGAAATATTTGGAAGATGACCAAAGCGGCCTAACCCACTTCTGTGCGGACCGCCTGATCAAAGCTCAGAAGACAGGACTTTTAGTCACAAGACTCACGCGGCCGCACTCACTTCTGTGCGGTCCGCTTTATTTAACCTGGGCGGCCGCGAACATTTCTATGCGGTCCGCTTGACAAGACCTATGCGGCCGCACTGCATTTCTGTGCGGTCCGCACCTTTGATCCAAGAGCAGCCGAAGTGAAGACACTAAACCTTATGCGGCCGCACGCCATTTCTATGCGGTCCGCATCAGACCCTCAGGGGTATTTTTGTCCAGTTTTTCTGAGTAGTATAAATAGATCACTTTACTGTTTTAGGTTATGTTTTATGATCTGAATAGTAGCTGCGCTCGTGAGAATTTATATTAACCGATTTTAGGCAACGTCCTATTGTAATTAAAGTGGATTTGAGTAGATTTAGCATCTAGTTAATGATTATGTTCATCTCTTCTATTATCTTTGATTTTTCTACTACTTCCATGCCTAGCTATACCCATTAGCTAGGGTTGTGGCTCAACCCTAGTGTGGGTAATTAATGGGTGTTTTTGATTAATGCTTGGATGTTGTTGGGTGTTTGGTATTTGGGTTGTGTGTATGTTTTCACTTAGATTTGGTGGTTGCAAACACTGAGTCAAGCTTTGTGGGTCTTGACTCTTCTTGAGAAAGGGAGTCTATGGCCTCACATTCAACCCAACAAGGATTTGGGATGGACCCATGAGAGTGGTAGTCCTAAGTAACGGGTTAAACCTCGAGAGAGTAATTACCCTACTTGAACCTTGTGTTGCTTGATCAAATTGGCCTACCCAATTGGTCTCGAGAGAGTAAATTGGGCAAAATCATTCTCTCTACTGAAAGGTGTTAGAGCTAGTATTAAGAGTGCAACGGTTATCCATGTTTCCCATAATTAGCATCCTTGCATTAGAATTCTATACTCATTGGTTATCCGCCCAAGCGAGTGTCACGACCCTAGTGCTTTTCTTTTACTGTTTAACTCTAGCATCAATCATATTAGCTTAATTCTAGAATCATAATATTAGTTGTCAATTGTAGTTGATAATCATAATTCAAAACCCAAAAATGAAAGAGGACAATTTGAAGCTAAAACGCATTCCTAAGCCTACAATTACTCATCTCCAACTTGAAGCTCCCTGAGGAATTCGACCCTGATATACTATTGGGTTATTAGTATCGAGCCCACTCTTTCTTAGAAATGAGTACGAACCGACCAACGATCGATCCGAATTTTGGATCGTGACACCCGGGCTCATGTAGAACCAGCCCATGAGGCCCGGGCCCAACCCGTTTGCCACCTATCTAGTTCTCTTATGAAGCTTGTCAAATCATCTAGTTTTGGAAAGGCATGCATTGTCTTTAGTGTTGGTTGCCTTTTTGCTTCGATAGAACTTTTATTTATATCTGACTTTGAAAAGCAAATATTGGATTTCACCTTATTCCTTTATCTGCCTTAGTTCGAAATGAAAAATCATGTTATCATAACTTGTTCCTAAATACAAGATATTGAAACTATATTCAATTTCTTCTTAAAGCATTTAAGAGGTATATATTTTATTAGTTCGTAAAGGGGCTATTGAAACAAGAAAATTTATTCAAACCATAAAGTGAAAATAAAGAGTAGAAAAGGATGGTCGAAACAAAAAGGAAAAGAAGAAGTTTAAATTAACAAGGAATAATTTGAAAAATATAAAATTAAGGTAAGGATATTCTTATTTAAAAAAATTAATTTTTTGCTTCTGCTTTTTGGAAAAAACTAGAATTGTGCTATCGAAAAGCATTTTTCTATCTTGGCTAAACACATTAGATTTTTAAAAGAATGCTTTTTTGACAATCACGACCCAAAATTTAACTAGTCATGATGTCACTTTACCCAACCCGCTAGATAGGCTCAATAGCAATCGACACAGTTCTAATAAAATAAAAGTGAACAACAAATGATATAATTGAATTCCATACAATAACCCAAGGATTGATAATACAAATCATATGCTACTAAGACTTGATTTTTGCAAAACTGATATTAAATAAACATAACTTATATTTGAAATGTACATAAATAGAATTCAACTCTAAACTACCCAGGGACAAGTGGTAGCTACATCTAGAAGGCAAATACATTTTTATGTCAGCTCTGTCATCCACTGCATCTGAGCTCCAAGATCTGCACGCAAGGTGCTGAAGTGCAGTATGAGTATAACCGATCCCATGTATCCAGTAAGAACCTCGGTGAAGTAATGAAGAGGCTTTTCAATTAAAAAAATACTCACTGATATAACATATGCAGTAGAATTGCAATAGAAACAATACTAGAACATAGCAGGAAAGAGTATACGAACAAATATGCGAAGCAATAAATAATTACTAGAAGAAATCACGGTCAATATTTCTCAATATCACAACCAATCCTTTCCTTAAAGTGATGACCAACAAACCACATTAGTAAATTCATAAGTTTCATAATGTGATAAATGTACTTAAGAAGTCAAACTAAATGGCACGATATCATCCTTCGTGCATTTTTGTCTTCCTCACAAAACATATATATAACAATACCAACAAGATGAAAGCAATATCAATAACAATAACAACAAAGTGGGAAGTATACATTTAGTAATATCGAAAAAGGCAGTGCATATGAACAACGATAACAAACTAGGTGGGAGGCATAAAAGTAATGATAGCAATTAAGATAAGAAAACATAAATTTTACTTTCGAACATGGTATAACACTTATACGAAAGTGTAACAAATGAGAAACGACATAGATGTAGACATACAAAATAAGAAGAAAATCATGATATTTATGAGCTAAACAAAATAGAAGGCATAGATAACTAAAATGGTAGAAGACTTATATGAAAGTGCAACAAATGAGATATGACATAAATGTATGTACAACAAATAAGAAGAAAATCATGATATTTATAAGCTACACAAATAAAAAGCATGGATAATTAACACGATAGAGGATAAAGACAGAACAATAACGACAAGTCACATAGAAAACATAAGTGCAACAGTAATAACTCAAGATAAAGGCATAAATGTATACACAAGGAAAACACATCACAATATAATGCATGTCTCTCATCCTCTCCTGCACGGAAACACCCTTCGTCCCATGAACACTTGATAATATAAAAATAATAGTATGGCATCACTCTTCGTATTTTTACTCTCGTCCTCACATGATAATGTAAATATAATGGCATGTCATCACCCTTCGTGCTTTGCTCTCTTGATCACATGATAATGTATATGACATGGTGCGGTATTACCCGTCGTCTTTACACTCTTCCTCACATGGTAATGTATACGCAATGGAACGTCATCGTCCTTTGTGCTTTAAACTCTTTCTCACCAAGCATATGTATATCAGTAAAAAGCAAGGTAGAAAGCAGGAATAACATCAAGAAGAGATTATAAAAATACTCCAAATGAACATCAATCACAACTTTTAAGCCAATAATAATTCAATAAACCTCAAAAACCTTATTGTTCAAGAATCTCAACAAATATTAAAAAAATAATCTTTAACTCAAGTATGGAATTCAAATATCTCAAAAATAACAGTTGTAACTAGGTATTTGTGATTAAGTATGGTAATAACCTAATTTTGCACATCAATAGTTTCAAAAAAAGTCTATCAAATTTTAGTCAAGTTAAAATAAGTTAAATCATGATTTTTAGCAAGGAAATTTGCATTCATATTGTCATAGGAATCAAGTTAAACATGAAGCAAGGAATCACATAGTTCAACAAGGCACAAAGAATCGTGCAATCTACCCCCAAGCATGATTAACCCCTGTCACAAGCATATATGCTTGTCACCTCATATATGCATCACCCCTGCACGTGGTAAATAATATTATTATTATTAGAAAAAATTCCTCCAATAAAATATTGCAATACACTTACCTCGAACAAATCAAATTGATATACTAGGAGGACATTCCATACAAATTGACCTCCGAACGGTTCGAAACCCGATCCATGTGATGAAAATTCTCTCCCAATTGCCCAAAATGCAAGCTCCATAACTCATAATGTTATAAAATGAGCTCAAAATCCGAAATAGAGTACTTATATGCACTGTCTAGTGGTACTCTATGTGATCGTGGTTATACCCTCATGATCGCGATGCACAAAAATGAACTCAGCCAAAATACGCTACACGTTCGCAGCACCACCCTCGCGAATGTGATGAACACAAGCACTATAACTATGTGAACGTTCCCACAACCTCGGAACGCGAAGACGAAGTCCCCAGCTCCCAGTTGAAATGCGATCGCGAACCATCACCTGCAAATGCGATAACTAACCTATCAACCCTTCACAAAAGTGCTCCTCTTTTTGTGAATTGTGATGAATAAACCACCACCAGCTCCCATTGATCGCGTCCTTTCCTTCGCGATTGCGAAGAAGGCCTGAAACACTAGGACCAATAGAGAATCAACTATGCCAAACATGAGGAACATGGTTCGAAATCAATTCAAAACTCACTTGAGCCCCTTGGGACCCCTCCCGAACGTGCCAACAATACAAAAAACATGATACAAACCTACTTGAGGCCTCAAATCCCACATAATAAAATCAAAACCATGAATCACATCTCAAATCGAACTTAATTAACTTTCAACTTCCAAACTCGTACCTAACCATATCAAATCAACTCGAAATGACCTCAAATTTTGCACACAAGTTTCAAATAACATAACTAACATATTGCAACTTCCGGAAAAACAACCCAAACTCGATAACATTGAAGTCAACTCTCTATCAATCCTATGAACTTTCCTAACCTTCAAATTGCCAACTTTCGTCAAATAGTACCGAAATCTTTTAGAAGTATCAAAATGAAATTTCAGGCATTCACTCAAGTTCAAAATCACCATCCGGACATACCAGAACCATCAAAACCTTGATCCAAGGTCAAATATCCAAAACTCAAACTTGGTCAACTCTTTTAGCTTCAAGCTTCTCAAATAAGAATCATCCCTCTAAATTAATCCCAAACCACTCAAAAATCAAAGCCGACGATATACGTAAGTCATAATACACAACACAAACCTACTCGTAACCTCAAATTACCGAATTGAATGCAAATAATCAAAATAACCAATCGGATCATTACAATAACCAAAAGAAAAAACTTTTGGCCTCTCAAAAGTTTGGCTAAACAAGCTAGATCTAAGGGGTAGTTTAGTAGGGTGTATAAGAATAGTACTGAATAGAGTCATAACTGAGGACTAAGTTTGTAGAATTTTTTGTTGTATTATCCCAAAGGATCTGTACATATATTTATACATCAAATAATAAAAATATGGAAAGGAGAAAAGAAAGTTTCTGTCTGTACACTTATCCTCTTTATACTAGCTAATCCCTAACAAACTAATTGATAAGGGAAAAAATAAATGAATAAACTATGACATTTCTATACATATCCAATACATTGCTATCATGTTCTAGAAGATTGCTTGACAGTTGTATCATAGTTGTGTTACAATAATGGGCATGACTTAATCCATCAAGAATGAAATGGGCGGTGGTGATCATTGGATATTGTCTTTACTTGGGACATGGTAAACACCAAACAATCTCATTCTTCGACTTCCTATTAGTTTTCTTCTCATTCCTTCATCCTTCTTCATCGTTGTCCCTTTCTGCAAATCATCACCGTTATTTTGTGAGTTCAAAATGCTAACGCCAACACCCCCATCAATTTAGACGGTGAGAAAGTAACCCCCAACTTGCCTAAAATAGAATAATGATTAGGCCTAGAAAGGTATTTTGTAAATACGTTCGGGATTTATGAAATTGATGGTAAAAATGACAAAGAGATGATCCTAGGGAGGTACTGTTCTGCACAAAGTGACAACCAAGGTCGACGTGCTTTGTTCATTCATGAAAAAATGAATTTTTGTCTATGTGAATAGCCGCCTGGATGTTAGAGTGAAAAGGCACCAGAAGTGGAAAAGGAACAGAGAGATCTTCTAAAAGTCACACGAGCCAATTGATTTCTTCCTGGTACTTTGCCTCGGCCGCAGACAAGGATACTAAAGATTGTTTCTTGTACTTCCAAGAAATAAGAGGACCTTACAAAGTGGTGAAATAACCATTATTATAATTTTATGAGTTATGACATCAACCCCAATCATAGTCACAAAAGGCAATTAATTTGAAAGAGAAGTTCAAAGACATAAAAAGTCTCAAACCTGGATCGAGCAAAAAATATCGGAGAGATAATGTAAAGCAACATTAAAATGGGGTCGACGAGGAGTTTGCATAAATGGACTCAAGTACCGAACATCGAATGAAAGATCAGAGCGTATGTGGGCAAAGTAATTCAGCTTTCCCAATAGATGCCGAAAAATAGTAGGATCACGCAACAAATTACCATCATATCCTCAAAGAATTAAGCAAGGATCAATGGGAGAAGAGGCTAGTTTCAAATCTCAAAAACTAAATTCTGATAACAAATCCAAGTTAATTGCGTTGACTTAAAATTATTCCTTGAGGTTCCAAGATTATCTCCATGCATAAGAAATAGTGAGATTGTCACAAATCTTTTATTTTGAACTTATGATCAACAAAAGTTTTAAGAGAATATATATCTACTTGGTCATCCCATGTTAGAAGAATTTTGTAAACATAAACAACGAGAATAGAAACCGTCCTTTTGATTTCTTAAAGAAGAGTGAATAATCATTAAGTGAATAGAAGTGTCCTTTGAATTTTAGGTTGCGGTGAATCTCGTGTACCGCTATCACGAGGCTTGTCATAGCCCATACAATGATTTCTTAAGCTTACAAACATGATTGAGTATCGCAGGTGGAATTCCAGAAGGGAATTTCGTATAAATTTCTTCCTGCAAATCATCATGCAGGAAGGCATTATTGACATCCAACTGAGAAATGCCTCAATATTTTTTGACTGTAACAGCTAATAGATACCTTATGGTAGTCATCTTTACGACTGGAGATTGAGTTTTAGTGAAGTATATTAATTTTCTATATATGTCTCCCCTAATAAGCGATCCTTGAACTTTCAATTGATCCATCATGTTTATACTTCACTTTATAAAATCAATTTTCAAGGCAAGGACTTTTAGTCTTTTGGTAGCAGCACAACTTTCCAAGTTTTGTTGGCTTCCAAGGTGTAACTCTTTTTTCATTGCCTCTTGACATCCTAGGTGTAATAAAGTTTAGGAATATGTTGTTAGTACAAAAACATAAGAAATAGATTTAATGTTGATATGAGTGAGAAATAGCAAAAAAGGGTAGCACACTGGAACACATAGGGAAAGTAAAATAATGAGCAATAAGATCAGCTTAAAAACTGAATTATAAATGTAATCACTCAAATAACTAGGTAAATGATGGCCCCTAGTTGATCTCCTAAGAGCAGGTTCAGTTGGTTGGTGAGATAAATAAGTGCTAACAGAGCTAGAGGATGAGATGAGAAACTTGGAGCAGAAAATCGAGATAGTGAAAAAGGGATAGGAGAAGAAGTAGATGAAGAAGCTCTGAGAAAAGAAATAGATGAAGCACACCTAGGTGAAGTAGAAGAGAAAGTCTTAGGATGTTGCGGCAATGATTTGTTGTGGGGAAATAAGCTAACTATTTGGAGAGTGAGTAAGGTGGTCAGTGGGATAAGAAGGTAATAGTGAAAAATGTTGGAGTAAAAGACGAATTGAATAAAAAGGAAAGATGTATTCATGAACGAGTACATCCCTAGAAATTTAATACCTTTTAGTTTGTAATTTATGATAAGCTAATTGAGATATGTGGAACGGATAGAGCTACTGGAAAGCAAGCCGAGACTGGAGCACATATGGTAAGAAAGGTTGCTCGTAATAATTTGAGAAAATCAAGTGATATTTCATTGACTACTGATGATGTAGATAAACTAATTTCTATGAATGCTGCCTCCTTGAAAAATATCGAGGAACATAGACAACATGAGCAGTATCAATCAAGTCAGGAATCACTTAAATGGAATGCATATTCAGAGGTACTGACTTCTAGCAAGAATAAAAAAATCTAAACAAAACCATCTTGAAGGAATGGATGATATGTTGAGAGGTAGGATGAATAATTTGGCTTATGCAATAGATCGCCTTTCAACTATGTCACATATTCCTGAGAGTGACATATGTCAAATGGTACAAGTGTTGGCTTTAGATCCTAGTATGCACATGCAAGCTTATATATTTCTTTTGCAAACATGCAGACTTGTGTCGCTCACTGATTGAGTATCCACTGGAAGACCGAAAATTTCTTCCAATAATTTCCTATAAATTCTGAGGTATGGCTTCGTTTTTAATACACCTAAAGACTACAGAACTTTATTCTTTCTGAAAATACTGCATTCTAATTCAGAGTCTTTCTCTCTTAAATTCATAAGTGTGATTTTACTCCGTTCTTTGAGTTCATTGGTATACTGCAGTTTGTATTGCCACTATTGCAGGAATGTTTATTCCGATTCATTCTGGGATGATTTTATCCATTACCTTGAAAACGTGTGAGGGGGTTAAAATTCCTTAAGGATGCACAAGAAAATTGTGGACTCGGAATATTTCTTACTCTTTACTATTTTCCAATTTTTTATTCTTCTAATAGTTTTTTCTGATTTTGTGTGTTAACACAGTAGCGTTCACAAGCTTAAGGAATTCTATACTAACGTTTCTGTGTTGAAATATATATAAACTATTATCTATATTTTGTATACTCCTTTGGAGACTAAAGCCATCTTGCTTTCTACTCCAATAATTGTTCTATCTGGTTTAAAATATGTAAAAACTTTGCCGGAATAATAAACGAACGGTTTTGAAGTATATAAAAACTTCACCATTATTACGTATTGTATGTTTTGTTTGTACTCAGTTTGAAGATATCAAAACTTCTTTGATTTAACAAAGTTGTGTATTGTTTCCAACTCTACAGAAACATGACAAATGAAAACCAAACTAATAGAAATGTTGCGGAAACGGGTGCTACTATTACGAGTGTTGCTGCCTCGTCAAGCCGTTCAACTCCTGCTCATGCTATGGCACCAACAGAAAAACTCGAAAACTTTTCCGGTATTGACATCAAACGTTGGCAGATGAAGACGCTCTTCTATCTTACTATGTTGAGTTTGTAGCGTTTCATCAAGGAGGATCCTCCGGTCCTGGCAAAGGCACTCCAGATGATGAATGATTTGTTGTAACTGAAGCATGAAAACATTCTGATTTCTTGTGCAAAAACTATATTTTGAGTTGTTTGGAAGATAGCTGTACAATGTCTACAGTGTCATGGAAACTTCAAAAGCATTATGGAATGCGCTTGAGAAAAAGTACAAGATTGAGGAAGCCGGACTTAAGAAGTTCGTGGATGATAATTTTTTGGACACTAGGTCGGTCTTAACTCAAGTCCAAGAATTACAAGTCATTGTGCATGACCTCCTTGCTAAAGGTATGGTAATAAATGAGGCCTTTCAAGTCGATGCTTTCATTGAGAAGTTACCTCCGTTGTGGAAAGATTTTAAGAACTATCTTAAACACAAGCGGAAGGAAATGACACTAGAAGACTTGATTGTTTGTTTCAGGATAGAAGAAGACAACAAAAATGTTGAAAAGAAGTCACGTGGAAACTCGACAATAATAAGGGCAAATGTCGTTGAGAAGGCGCCACAAAATAAGAAGAGAAAGAAGGCTTCTGGACCAAAGAACTACCTAAGCAAGAAAAAGTTCAAGGGTAATTGCCACAATTGTGGAAAATCTGGACATAAGGCCGTGGATTGTCGTGCACCGAAGAATGATAAGAAGAAAAAGAATCAAGCTAACATGGTTGAAAATGCTGAAGAAATGGAGGAATCGTGTGCCATGTTGTCTGAGTGCAACTTGGTAGGAAATCTGAAAGAATGGTGGATAGATTCTAGAGCCACCCGCCATGTTTGTGCTAACAAGGAGTTATTTTCTTCTTATTCCCCCGCAGGACCCGACGAGACAATTTTCATGGTAAATTCGTCTACAACCAAAATTGAATGAGTTGGCGAGATTTTGCTGAAGATGATGTCGGGAAAAATAGTGACTCTAAACCAAGTTCTCCATGTTCCAGAAATTCGCAAGAATCTTGTGTCTACCTCACTTCTTGTCAAGAATGGATTCAAATGTGTTTTTGTTTCAAATAGTGTTGTACTAAGTAAGAATGACGTGTATGTAAGAAAAGATTACCTGAATGAGGGCCTTTTTTAAGCTAAATGTAGTAGCAGTTCCTATCAATAAAGTTAATGCTTCTTCTTACTTACTTGAGTCAAACACTTTATGGCATTCACGTTTTGGTCAAATAAACTTCAAAACATTGAAAAAAATGATAAATTTAGAAGTATTGCCAAAATTTGATTGCATCAATTCCAATTGTCAAATATGTGTGGAATAAAAGTATTCTAAGCATCCTTATAAGTCCGTTGAAAGGAATTCAATACCTTTAGACTTAATTCACACAGATATTTGCGACATGAAGTCAATACCCTCTCACGGTAGGAGAAAGTATTTTATTACTTTGACAATAGCATGGGATATTGCTATGTTTATTTACTTAATAGTAAAGATGAGGCAATTGATGCTTTCAGGCAATACAAGAGTGAAGTTGAAACACAACTAAACAAAAAAATCAAAATGATAAGAAGTGATAGGGGTGGCAAATATGAATCTCATCTTGAATAAATATGTTTGGAAAATGGCATTATTCACGAAACAACTGCCCCTTGCTCTGCATGATCAATGAAATTGCAGAGACAAAGATTGAACGTTAAAGGAGATGATGAATGCATTGTTGATAAGTTCTGGCTTACCACATAACTTGTGGGGGAAAGCTATACTTACATCTTACCGAATAATCAATCGTGTACCTCATAGTAAAACACAGTCCATTCCTTATGAAAAGTGGAAAAGAAGGAAGCCTAGCTTAAAATACTTCAAAGTGTCGGGGTGTTTAGCTAAGGTAAAAGTTCCTAAACCTAAAAGGGCTAAAATAGGTCCAAAACGGTCGATTGTGTATTTATTGGATATGTAACCAACAACAAGGCATATCATTTTCTGGTTCATAAATAAGAAAATCCTGAGATTCACGTTAATACGATAATAGAATCAGATAATGCTGAATTCTTTGAAACTATTTATCCACATAAAAAGGAAAGTGAAGTGACTTACCAAAAGTCAAAACGACCTCGGGAGGAAATAGCAGATGGTATTCCTAATGAGGAAAATTCGAGAAGAAGTAAACAACAAAGGACATATACTTCATTCGGACCAGATTTTCTGACTTTTTTGTTAGAAAATGAGCCTCTTACCTTCAAGGAAGCAATGTCTTCCTCAAAAGCACAATATTGGAAAGAAGCTGTCAATAGTGAAATAGAATCCATATTGAGCAACCATACCTGGGAATTTATTGATCTTCCTCCATGTAACAAAACATTGGGTTCTAAATGGATTTTCAAGAAAAAAATGAAAGACAATGGTACTATTGACAAATACAAGGCAAGACTTGTTGTCAAAGGATTTAGACAGCGAGAAGGTCTTGACTATTTTGACACATACTCGCTGGTAACAAGAATTACATCTATTCGGATGCTAATAGCATTAGCCGCCTTGTATAGTCTTCAAATCCATCAAATGGATGTAAAAACAACCTTCTTAAATGGTGATCTAGAGGAAGAAATTTACATGAACCAACCTGAAGGGTTTGTGGTTCCAGGAAAAGAAAAGAAGGTGTGTCGACTTATTAAGTCTCTTTATGGACTAAAACAAGCACCCAAGCAATGGCATGCGAAATTTGATCAAATAATATTGTCAAATGGTTTTAAGATTAATGAATGTGATAAATGTATTTATATTAAGAACGTTCCAAACCATGTAGTAATTATTTGATTATATGTTGATGATATGCTAATAAGGAGCAAAGACCTTGCCGACATTCAAGCTACTAAGCGTATACTTGCTAGTAAGTTTGATATGAAAGACTTAGGAGTTGCCGATGTAATTCTAGGAATTACCAGAGGACTCCTCAGGGTCTAGCTTTGTCTCAATCACATTACGTGAAAATGGTACTTGAAAAATTCAAACACTTGGAATTTAGAAGTGCAAGAACTTCAATTGACTTAAACCATTATCTTATAAAGAATAAAGATGAAAGTACGTCTTGGAGTATGCTTGTGTATTGGGAAGTTTAATATACATCATGAACTGTACACGACCTGATATAGCTTGTAAACTTAGTCGATTCACAAGTAATCCCAACAAACACCACTAGGTGGCAATGAAACGAGTTCTGGGATATTTGGAGTATACCCAAGACTACGTTTTGCATTACAAAAAATATCCTGCAGTTATCGAAGGATATAATGATGCAAATTGGATAACCGGCTCAACAGAAATAAAGTCCACAAGTGGATATGTTTTTACTGTTGGTGGAGGAGCAGTATCTTGGAAGTCTTCCAAACAGACTTTTATCGCTCGCTCTACAATGAAATCAGAGTTTATAGCTTTGGATAAAGCCGGTGAAGAAGCTGAATGGCTTCGAAATTTCTTAGAAGATATTCCGTTCTGGCCAAAACCTTTGGCTCCTATTTGCATATATTGTGATAGTGAGGCCGCAATAGAACAGGCAGAGAGCGTTATGTATAACGGAAAGTCTCGTCATATACGACAAAGGCATAACACCGTTAGACAACTACTTTCTAGTGGAATTATCACTATATATTATGTAAGATCAAAGGATAATATGGTGGATCCTCTTACAAAAGGCTTAACTAGAGAGGGAGTTGAGAAATCATCTAAGGGAATGGGACAATGGCCGAGGACAAGTCAACATGGCGGTAACTCTACCTAGAATTTTAGATGTTCCAAGATCTAGGTTCAATGAGCTCAAACAAAGTTGTGTTTTACTTGTTCAACATTGTCAAAATAAAATCTTTGGCCTCTTCTCGTAATGAAGACAATATTCAGTAACAAGGATAGAACTTTGCACGTTCTTTAATGATTACCTAAGTTTGATGAGGTATTTATCAAATAGTGTCAATCTAATGTATTTCACGTTTAGGAATCACCTATGTAAGTGTGAAGTGGAAGCCGCTTCAATGAGAATTCTGTAAGGCCAATTCTCTATGCACTTATGAAACCAGACGGTCATGGCTAAAACGAATACAACAATGAGAACAAAAAGACGGTTAAGGGTTGGTTGTGTGACATATGGTTGTCTAGGTATACACTAAAGTTTGACGGTTCAAAGATATCAAATCCACCGATTGAC
Organism: Nicotiana benthamiana; assembly: GCA_034376525.1. Taxonomy (NCBI): domain Eukaryota; kingdom Viridiplantae; phylum Streptophyta; class Magnoliopsida; order Solanales; family Solanaceae; genus Nicotiana; species Nicotiana benthamiana. Next base: position 48,432,275 of record CM067337.1, on the reverse strand, counting down.
CGAGTATATCCGACATATGTTCACTACGGAAAGTTCAAAGGGAAACCTACTTATCCAGATGCAATTAATCCTTACTTGCAAATCACACAGCTTTCACCTATGATGTTTCTTGATACAACCATTTCCATGCATGTGAGAGATTGTTGGCCTTTTAAACCATTGGGTTTTAAAGTATAAGAGTGTGAATTGAAAATGGAGGAAAATAAAATGGAGGGAAAATAAAAATTTGAAGAAGTGAGCTTTTGTCTTGCACTTTGTCCCTCATTGGTGAGGGACAATTACATTTGGTGTGTATATATATATATATATATATATATATATATATATATATATATATATATATATATATATATATATATATATATATATATATATATAATCACTACTTAAAACTCTTAAAAGGAGTTGAAGAGAATGAACACTCACGCCATCGTGGTCGCTCGGTCGGCTCGGCTTCGGCTTTATATTTGGATTTGTCAATTGATCGATCGAAAAGATTATTTTGGACATATTTAATTAATTATTTAATAATTAATTAAATGTCAGCCGCTGTCCGGGCGTGACCCCGGTAGGACCGCACCAGAACTCTGCTGCAGATTCTGTCTGAAGGCCACTCTGGCCGCGGTCCTATCGCAACCGCGACAAATCTTTTCTGAAGGTCACTCTGGCTGCGGTCCTGGCATATCGCGGTAGGACCGCGGCGAGACACCTTTCCAGAACAGACACCTTTTCCAAAACGAACATCACACCTCTTCCAATAATTTCCTCTAAATTCTGAGGCATGACTTTGTTTTTTAACACACTGAAAGACTAGAGAACTTCCTTCTTTCTGAAAATACTGCATTTTAATTCGCAGTCTTTCTTTCTCAAATTCGTAAGTGTGATTTTGCTCTGCTCTTTGAGTTCATTTGTATCCTGCTGTTTGTATTGCCACTGTTGCAGGAAGGTTTATTCCGTTTCATCCTGAGAGGACTTAATCCATTACCTTGACAACGTGTGAGGGAGTTAAAATTCCTTAACGACGCACAAGCAACTTGTGGACTTGGAATATTTCTTGTTCTTTACTGTTTCCAGTTTTTAATTCTTCTAACAAATTTTTCTGATTTTGTGTGCTAACACAATAGCGTTCACAGTAATATTCCCCTCCATGTTTCTTTTGAAGTCTCCTAGCCTCTCAAGATCTTGCTATCATTTGCTGGTAAAGTCCCCTGTATACGAGAGCTCAAAAATGAAATTGCTAATAGTTTGCTACTTCCTATTTTTCCTTTTGCAGCATTAAAATCAAATTGGAGTAAGGCTGTGTTGAGTAACGGTTCCGAACCGGAACCGTGACCGGAACCGCGGTTCTAAACGGTTCCGGTTATACGGTTCCGGTTCCGCGGTTCCGGCCCGGTTCCACCCTTTAGAACCGTGGAACCGGAACCGCCAGAACCGAAACCGGAACCGGACCAGTTCCGGCGGTTCTAAACGGTTTCGATATTTAAAATTTTTTTTTAAATTCGGACCGTTGGCGGAACCGTTTGGAACCGTTTAGAACCGCCGGAACCGGTCCGGTTCTATCCGGTTCCCAACGGCCATATTTTTAAAATTTTTTTTTTTTTAAAATTCTGAAAATCAGAACGTTGGTATTGCAGAAATAGCCGTTTGGCATTTTTAAAATTTAGCCATTTGACCCCTCAAATTTAATTTAACCCCAAACTTTATATAATTACACAATTTCTCATTTCTCAACTATAAATAACCCCTCATTCTTTCATTTTAATTCACCAATTCATCAATCTTACTCAATCTCTCTCAATCTCTCTCAAGCTCTCTTTCAATCTTTCTGTGCAAGTGCTTAATTTTTGTTGCAAATTCGTGAAACATTGTGAAGTTGTTGAATTGAAGTTTTCAAGTGTTCAATTACAACGATTTTCAATTTTCAAGAAGTTGTTCGTCAATCCGGTAAACTCGTTTCAACTCTTACGTGCTAAGAATATTTGTTGTGTGTTGTTATTTTCCTTAATTATAATTAGTATGGCATTTTCATTGAAAAAAATGTTCGGAAAAGGTACATCTAAATCCGGTGAAAGTAGTCGCCAAAATCCTACCCCTCCCCCGGCTCCCCGACCTAGAAAAGATAAACAAGTTCAAACTAGTAGCCAACCTAGAAATACTAATGAAAACTTAGGAATACTTGATAGTGATCACCCGTGTTTTCAATTTAGCGATGTTAATTTTCTACATGATATAGCAGTCGGTGATAGAATAGATGATGATATTATGAATTTGCTTTATCCTAATGCACCAATATCAGAGGGAAATGAGGGTGATGATGATGACGAAACCCAACCTCCGGAAGATTTAGATGATACACCTACTAGTGCTGCTCCTAATGACCCAGAACACCCACCCGTACAAACTCCCACTTTTAGTAGACAACCTCGGAAACGTACAGAAACTTCATTAGTTTGGCATTTTTTTATTCAACTAAGAGATAAAGATAGGGCTAAATGTAAAACTTGTGGTAAAGAACTTGTTCATAGGTATACGGATGATCGTAGCGGAACAGGTAGTTTAGTTAAACATATATATATACATCCTAGCGATAAGGCTAGATATTTTCAAATGAAAGCGGAACAAGAGGGGAAGTCAAGTCCTGATACAACAATTAACCAAAGTACTGGTTCTAACATGGTTCAACCAGGAATAAACACTGTCACCGGAGGTATATTGTACTACGATCCTAATAAGGATCGTGAAGAATTAGCTAAAATGATTACTGTTATGTGTTTACCTTATTCTTTTGCTTCTAATCCTGCTTGGATTCAATATATTAGACGAGTATTTAATCCTACATATAAAGGTTGGCCTCGCGCCACAGTTAAGGCCGACATTTATAAATATAAGCATGAATATGAACAGTACTTGCGCTATTTATTTACTCATATAAGTAATCGTATGTCTATTACAACTAATATTGGTAGAAGTGGAAATGATTGTGATTATCTAACCGTGACCAGTCATTGGATAGAGACTGGACCATGCAAAAACGCATTATAGCATATAGAATAATTAATTCACGGCACACAGGTAAGTTTATTGCTAGCACTGTTTCTGATGTTTGTAGATATTTTTGTTTTAGTGATAGAATAATGTCAATTTCCATGGATAACGCTAGTAGCAACACAACTGCAATAGGTATTTTAACTAGAAAACTTTTACCTGCTTTTACAAATATTTTCCATGTTAGATGTATATGCCATATTTATCATTTAATTGTTGGAGATGGTATGAGAATTTTAAACATAGAAATTGAAAAAGTTAAATTCGCTCTTAATTAACTTTTTTATTCAAACCGTAGAAGTAGACTTAGAGAATATTATAAAAAATATGACGAAAGTGGCCTTAGAGAAAGAAAGGTTCCTAAACCTTGTCCGACTAGGTGGAACTACATGTATGAAAGCTTAGTAGTGGCGTACGAATATAGAAACCCAATAACCGCTACTTATAATTCTAGGGATTGTGAGGATGAAGATAATGATATGCTAACTAATCAAGATTGGAATAACGTTAAGATTCTTTTAGATTTTTTAGAACATTTTAGTGTGGCTACAACTGCTTTATCTGGCCAATATTATCCAACAATTTCAAACTGTTTAGTATATATTGCCGCACTTGCTAATTTATTTGCTGATTGTAACGAGGGAGGGGAAATTTATGAAAATGCAATATTTGAAATGAAAAAGAAATTTAAAAAATATTTTTTTCCAATCCCTCCTATTTTTGGTATGGCTGCTTTGTTAAACCCTACTATGAAAGCAGGAGGTCCTAACTTTTGGTATAATAGTATTTATCAATGTTTAGATCTTTCACCAGAAGAAATGGCTACACTATCTGATGCAAAAGCATCAATTACAGTGAATGCTCAAACTGTTTATAATGCTTATAAACAGGCCTTAGAGCATGCTAGGCCTAATATTCCAACTCCTACTTCGTCCACGTCACAATCGTCTAAAAGAGTTGCTGGCTTAACAGCTCTTAAATCGTGGACGGAGTTCAGGGGTACTCAAGGTGAGAATTTAGATGATATTTCCCATCTAAACGGACTTCAAGTTTATTTGTCGCAGGGGCTAGAGAATGATAATCCAGACGGATCTTTCGACCTTTTGGATTGGTGGAAGACAAGGGAAAAGCATTTTCCCGTTCTTGCAAGGATGGCTCGGGATGTTCTGTCCATCCAAGCGTCAACTGTTGCATCGGAGAGCGTATTTAGTCAAGCCAGACTACAAATAGGAGATCATAGAGCGTCGATGCGGGACAGCTTGGAAAAATCAGTGCTCTTCCGAGATTGGATAGGCTCTGAAAGAAGAAACTTTGGGCTAGCTGAATCTCAACCTGAAATAGATGAGTGCTATGAAGAAATGCTAGCAGAACTTGCTCAAGAATCATCTTCACCTGGAAGTGGTGATGAACAAGCTTCATTTCCACCACCGCCAACACAACCACCTCCAAACCTTGAAGGTTTTATGAGATTTGTTAGAAATAATACATAAATTATGATGTAACTTGTACATTGGCATGTCTTCTTTTAGTTTTTTTTCCTTTTAATGGTGGTATTAGTACCATGTTGTGCTCATTCCATTGGGGGAAGGAAGACTAAGAAAGATATGCCATTTTGGTCAATAAATATGCTTTTTATCATATACTTGAATATATTTGTCTCAATATTTCTTTGTCTTTACTTCTATATCAATCCTTGAATATAAAATATTTATATAACATATAATATATAACATACAACACATAATACTATTAATACTAACTACTACACAATATACATTATTTATATACAATATATACTACTTTACTACAACATATACTACTTATATACAAAATATACACTACTTATTTTGAATATATACTAATTTTCAAACACAATATATGCTATAGTAAGAACATAGTACACCATATAAAAATATATTCTACAATATACTAATCACTACTATACAAGATATTTAATTAAAAAAAAAAGGTCGGAACCGCCGGGAACCGCCTAGAACCGCCAGACCCGCGGTTCCGGAACCGCCAGAATCGGAACCGGGTGGTTCCGGAACCGTATGGTTCCGGTTCCGGCTCCGGAACGGCCAGAACCGGAACCGCCAGAACCGGGAACCGCCAAAACCGGAACCGCCAGAACCGGGAACCGCCAGAACCGGAACCGTTTACCCAAATAGACCCAGAACCGGAACCGGATACAGCCTTAAATTGGAGAGACCAACAAAGCATCCTAAATCTTCTTTCGAGGTGAGAATCTCCCTTCTATCGACTCTTTAAACTTCTGCTAACTGAAACTCATGAGGGGAAAGAAAACATTAATGGTTCTTGAAAATTACTTTGTAGTATTTTTCTCCAAGAAAGAAATACTTTCCCCCAAAAAGTATAAAATGACTCGCTTAATGTCAGTTGGTTCAACTACCATTTAAACATGATTGTCCACCTTGAGCTTCAGATATATCATAAAAACGTTATCCTCCTTTGTATCTTATCCTTTACCTTATATGAATTACGATTTTCATGTGCATCTACTTTTATAACCAACCTAACACAAGAAAACAAACCCAAGAATTGGTTTTACAATACAGAGCATTGTCTACACTAACATTCAATAAAAATCATTCCTGAAACTTTAACAGCCTTTCTATCTAGGATAGATATAAGGTCTGCGTACACACTACCCTCCCAGATTCTATTAGTGGGATTATACAAGGTTATTGTTGTTGTTGTTTAACATATGAATTATGACAACTCTCAAGAATCTGATGTTGTATTAAAAGGTAGCTTCACTGGGGGGTCTCTGCCTTGACATTGACTGTTTACCTTCTGCCTAGGCAAAGTTACAATGTTAGTTTGTTACATCATCTTCAAAGCTTTTCTCAAGTAATGAATCAGCATAATTCCTTAAATGCGAACTCACTCAATTATGGGCAATGAAATATATAGGACTATCAAACCCATAACAGAAGGCAAAATCCTGGCATGGACACTAGTGAAAGTTACAATCCGTTATCCAAACCCCACTAGTCCGATTAAATTCAAATCCGCGAGGACAAGAGTTTCACCATTAGGACTCGAAATCAAGATCTCAGGTTAAGACTTACGAGTGGAGGGCTCTCATACATTCCACCACAATCTATGATGGTTTAAACACTCAGACTCTTAACAAAGAACAAATACAAAATGAGTTGGGAAATTGCTTCTTGTCTAGCGTAGTTGAGCTACTAGTCACTTTATTTGTACATAATCATCTCAGGTTTGTTTTATAGTATCAGGAAAAGATGAATTGCACACACCCCAAAGGGTGTACAACACATTCATGCAAATTAATCTTTTCGGCGTGCTATTAATAATCACCAAATATCAAGATGGACGTCCATAAGCCCACTGGTAACATATGTTTCAGTAAAATCAAATTTATGTACAAGATTGAATATACACAAACCCAATGAACATATGTTACATACTTGCTGAATCAATTTCCAAATAGATATCAGAATCCTTTCCAAGCAGCAAGAACTTCATTGAAGATTTCACCAATGGTTTCTCGGTCTGCATACTGCAGAAAGGCATTGAAATCATCACTTATATCAAATATTTTACCAAACCTCACAAGATACCTCATACAACAGGCCTTCAGCTTTGGTAGTTGATAAAGGGAAGCCGTTTGAAGCCTCTCAAGAACATTCTTCGCGTCAATATCTTCCATTAGACTTTCATGACATGCCTCCTTTAAGTCTGAAAGGTCATATTTATCAGCGGCTCGCAGCAAAGCTAGCCTATGGATTAAAAATTCTTTATTTTGTATGTTCCCATAAATATAGTTCAGAAAACATTGGCAAGCTTCTATTGACATGTCGGAGATGTTTATGGCAGATAATTCTTTCTCTTTGAGGTCATGGGAGAACATGCTTCGGAAGACAGGTGACCTTGCAGCAAGAACAGCACGATGCGCCCCAATACTTCCATCAGAAGCATTGATTATGATGTCTGTGTGAATGCTTTCGGACAACATACGGCCAAGTGATGTCAGAGCAGTAGCATTTGATTGTTTTTCGGTTAATCCTTCAGTCCAGATTGAGCACAGCTCGCCACTCTGCACGTTCACAAAACATAAAATGAACATGAATGAGGAAAATCATGGTAATCTTACAACTCCTTATATAAGATTGTATTATGGCAAACATGCTCCTTACGTATGTAATATGCACATAAAGAAAAGATGACGAAACAGTACATTAGGCCCTGCAGTCTTCAGATCAAGGAATTCAACGTCAATAATGAACTTCCCAGTTAAGGGGACTTCAACTGGCCAAACAAAATCGTCGCTACTCTTGATTTGCTTGTCTATAACATCTGCAGATTCCAAACAATATTAATCACCAATTCACAAATTTACATCAGAATATAAACAAAAGAGATTGATGAGTTTAAGACAATTTTACCTGGGTGAATCAAAGTCTTGCGATCTCCAGCAGACGAGATTAATCTAATTATAAAAGATGCAATTGGAGGATTGTCTCTTGTAAAATTTGATATCTCTGGGTATAATTTAATGAACAATGTCCTGTTCTTCTCCACAGCTAAATGCCTTCAATCAAATAAAGAGATTTTTAATTGACATACATACAAACGTACACTCCTTGCTTACTTACTAATGTCACTACCATACATTACTATCATAGTGAATGAAACCTGAACTGTCTCCCCTTTCATGAAATTTGCCAAAAAAAGATATACCCATATTAAATAAAGAAGAAAGCATACACTGACAATTTTAACAGTTGCCACAAATCTTAGGCCAGGAGGCAGGGAAAAAAAGCTACTCCCACTGTTTCAGTTTGGATGAACCTATGTGTTTTTTGGTCCGTTCCAAAAAGAATGATCCCTTTCTAATAGCCTGATTGGCCAAGTTTTTTTCTTGTCCAAAAAAATTTTTGGCCCGAAAATTGAGGTGTTTGGCCAAGTTTTTAATGAGAAAAAAATATTTTTAAGGAGAAGCAGAAACAATTTTGGAGAAACATAAAAATGTAACTTCTCTCTAAAAGCACTTTCTGAGAAACACTTTTGAGAAAAATTCACTTGTTAGAAACAATTTTCAAAAGTTTAGCCAAACCCTAATTACTGCTCAAAAGTGCTTTTTAGATTAATTAGTCAAACACAAGCCGATTATCACCAAAAGTATTTTTTGGAAAACACTTTTCAAAACAAGCAGATTTTAGAACATTAGCCAAACAAGCTATAAATCTGGTAATAATTTAATTTAAAGATACAATTTACCTTAATGAGAAAGTTTTATAACTACACAGGTACTATGGGCCCTTTTTTGAATTGTTTATGACCATAAATTCCAAAAGTATTGTTTTTTCTTAAACTTGGTGCACAATCAAGCATGTTCGTATAAATTGAAACGCAGAGAATATAAATTTATTAATATAGTCTTTACCCCACTTCGTCATCTGTTTTTTTTGGTAATAAAATAGAGGCCTAAGGTGATTCAATCAGCTCAGCAGATGAGAAACAAACGATTGAATCGATTTGATGAACTTAAACAAACGGCTCTGAAATATCTTAGATTCTTGCAAAAATGTGTAACAATAACAGAGACTGTTGGAGCATAGCTTGTACAGTTCAACTACAGGGAGTATATATGTGTGAGAGAAACTACTACTGTAGTAATCTTTTTTACAAATATTAAATTATGAACCCCGTAATATACTAATGCTTTCAAAAAGAATAATCCATTTTTTTATTTAGAAACAATTTAGTTTAAACTTACAATTCTGTCATTAATAAAATATTTTTATGATAACACAAATACACTGGCCTTTTTCAACTTATTTAGGACTATAAATTTTTTTAAAAAAATCTAACAAACATTATTGTTGGAAGGGAGTGAGTAATGAGTTTTAGTGTTGAAGCCGCACTATAACATCTAAAATTGAAGGCATAATTTGCTCGGTTGATGAGAATATAAGAAACATAATAAGAATATATAAAAAGAGTGACTGACCAATTCCATTTGCCGATCTTAAAAGGATCGGACTTGCGGTAAGTACAAGAAGCCAAATTGTCGATCCGCCATTGAGCGAGGCGCGGAGTGGTATCAACACGATAAGCAGAATCACTCATCCTAGAAAATAGAAGCGCCGCCGTGATTTCATGGATGCAATCGAATAAACCTTCCAACAATACATCTCCGTGCTTTCCCAGGTTTGCTTCTCTCTCTATTCCTCATACAAAATACAAAGCAATTTTCTCCTCGAATACACTCGCTAAGTTTATTACTACTACTACTACTACTTCATCCAGCTATCTTAAGGGTCGTATTTTTTCAGGGGATGGGCCCGATTGGTTTTCGATAGGTTTCGGACACGTAAGGTTATATCTTTTTAATGCTTTACGCCATTGATTGTGAAGTTTTGCTGAATGGTTTTTGTTTTAGCTTTGAGAAAAACTTGAGAAAAAGAAAGTTTTTTTTTGGTGGGGACTGAGAGTTAATTCGCTACAAATTTGTTTGGCTTACACTACACTTCAGGGATGATTGATGGATGGTTACTCTGTTTATATACTACTGCTAGCGTACAGAGTTTAGGATTTTGTATGCAATTGATATTATTTGCATTAAAGTATTTTGGTTTCTTTTGTGGGTAAAATAGATGGACTGTAGTTACAATTTGTGTACGGCTTATGAAAGTAACAGAATGTTTATTTTTTTTGCTTCTTTCAAGCAAAGTATCTTTGCTTTCAAATATTTCCAACGCTTCCATATTTTTAATTCTTTTATTCTTTTCTTTGTAAATGTTTGCTAGATTCTCTCTCTTAATCATTCTTTTTCTTTTTTTAAAGATTTTTTGGGTTTATGTCTTTCTTCAAGAAACAGGAGAGGTGGGTTGGATACAAAAGGTTAGCTTCATGGTTCATAGGGAACAGGAAGAAGCACTATATTTCATTAGATATGAATATGTTTCAATAAAAAGAATGTTTAAACCTCCCAATGAGATGTTATAGTTGGGAGGTTGAGCTGCCAAAATCCTCAAAATTTAGGTGACGTAATATTTATGTAGTATTACCTTTTATATGGATAATCTGTAATTGGCTAATATTTTTACTATATATATATATATGTGTGTATATATATATATGTATATATATATATATATGTGTGTGTGTGTCAAAGGTAATATCAAAATTCGTACGTAGACAAACAGTCGTACAAATTTGAAATAGAAATGGGTCAAATGGTTTTGTGGCCCATTACAAATTTGTTTTTAGTTTTATCACCTTATCTTTTTTTTACACATAAAAAATTTATTTTTATACATAAATGATCTCTCTTTTATACAGAAGAGATCTAAAAAATTCATTTTACAAAATTTAAAATTATAAAGGAGCATAATATACTAATAGCACGAAAGGGAAAAAGTATGTGTTTCACATTGCAGAGTGCAGACTATGGCATTTGATATTTAAACATCCAATTGGGTTTCTTTATGTGTAGATTGCTCCGCTTAAACCTACTACTATTGCATTTGGCAGGCACTTGGTTGGATGGGTTGTTGGGGGCTGTAAAGCATGATCCATATTGTTTAAGTCAAAAGTTATCGATGTGATTTGTAAGTTTTAAAAAATAATCAAAAGATAAACAAGGGTAAATCATAATCAAATATAATCTAACCTAGAGATTAAATAGAAGATATTATAGTTCTAGATCTCAAAGATAGAGAAAATAGTCTTAGCTTAAGATAGAAGCAATAGTTGGAGATAGAGATAGAGAGAGAAATTATATTATCTAATTATAATCATAATGCATGTTACAATGTGGAGGTCTCCTTTATATAGCAGACCTCCCTCGAAATAATAAAAAAAGTACAAAAGTTGGTGGCTTCCACTTAGTAAAAAAGTTAAGATCTAAACGACGTCGCTTTTACCATCACGTCCAAGCCGCGCCCTCACTTTGGCCGGCGTCTGCTTATTGAACGTACACATTAATCATAGGGACGTTGAGAGCCAAATTTGACCCCATACAGTTAGTCTCTCTGTTCGTTGGAGACGTACTCGATGGACGCCTTCAATGGACGGATTCACAAGCCTCGTCCTAAAAGAATTTGGCCACATCCTTGGTCTTTAGCACGAATGAGACGAAAACGCACGACATAGTTGGATCATTGACGCATGATCTCTTTTGGAATGACGTCATTAGTCGCATGCGTCATTATTACTTTTGTTCCCGAGATAGTTCAGTAGGTGATGTGACGTTCTGGTTTCCTCCGCCCGTTCTAATTGTACCTTTTCGATTACCGCGTAACTTTATCCTATAAATAAGAGAAAGATTCAAAGTGATTCATCTTTTGAACCTTTGAGAATACTTTCTTATTCCCTTTTCTGTCTTGCTTTTTTGCACTCAACATCTTGTGTGAGTTCTTTCCTGTTTTAGTGTGGTTGTATTTCCTGTTACCAGTATTTAAAAACCAGTTCATATGGCAAAACACCAAAGTAGTAAAAAAAGCAAGGGTACCGCCCCATCTAGGGTTCCGCCTTCTTCTGGTGGTGAAGAGGAAGAAGTAGAAAAGGCCTTTGTTCCCTTCTCGGCGGACAATATATTTCCAAAGAATATGAGTGCTCAATGTGATTATCACGAAGGGCTTACCTCTTCCTTGGGAGTTCAACGAATTAATGCAGTCTCACTTAGAAGCCTTTAGAGTGACGTACAATATTCTGGCCCATGTTGAAATGGCTCCAGCTAGGATGGTCTATGCCAATGTGCATAGGCCTGGGTTTTGCACATTCTACGAATACCCACTACGGATTGGATATAGCCTCCCGCTTAACCCTCTAGCGGAGGAGCTCTGCCGCTTCTTCAGAGCGTGCCTGGCTCAGCTCACGCCTTATACTTTGAAGGTGTGTAGTATTCTCACCATGTATGCGACTAAGGCCGGGAGCGTGGTTTTGGTTCACCATCTTTTTCAGATGTTTAATGCAAGCTACTTGAGGGCTACCATGCTCTATTTGTACAAATAGTTTCGTAGTGCAGTCCGATATAAAGCTAATTGCAGGCTTTTGGAAAAGATAATTCTATATCACGATGGAGCACCTGATGTCTAACCCCGAAGGGTTCCCAGATACGTGGAATTCGGAATGTAAGTACACTTGTGTGTGATTTCGTGAGGATTTTTGTTCGGGCGGCTCAACCATTATGGTTTCTTTGTTTTCCTTTTGTAGTGGCGGCTTGCTCGCCTTGAACTATTGGCGACATCAGGTCGTGGGTGGAGAGGTTGATACCGTATGCGAAGGAGTGCTCAACCTGGCCCGCATTCTGTAACCAGCACAGCCCGCCAGGTAGTTTTCCTTTATTTTGGCTTCAATTTCGAAATCCTCTCAAATTTTTGTTACCTGACTTATTCGTGTTGGAAGTCGGGTTTTCTCTAGAAAGAAGAAGACCATAGTTTCCCCCTCTAGGTCGGAGGTCGACTCAGATGACGAAGTCGTATCATGCGGCTCGCCCAGAGAGAGCTCTCCTGCGGATTCTCAGCAGGGGGCTGCGCCGATGGCGGCATCTGGGTCGGCACCTAAAATTGTGCCAGTGACGACACCCGAGGCCGTGCCTGTGAGAGTGCCTGAGGCCGCGCTGGTGGAGGAGGCTTCTGAGGGCAAAGAGCCATTGGAGAGAAAGAGGCTGCGGTTGATTATCGGCAAGGGAATTGCGACCGAGGACGTAAAGCCTACCGATCCCCTTAGAGCCAAGGACAGGTTTATGGCCGAGGCCATTCGTTTGGCCCCTAGAAGGTCAATCACCACCGTTGCTAGCTCAGCCTGCGTCCTAGAGGGCGGGTCATCCTCTGCAGTTGGGGAAGCAAGCGTGGAAATTGAAAGGATGGGCTCTAAAGCCGCTCTTAGAGAAGCAACGGGGGAGTCAGCCCGCGGGGAGATGAGGGCAGGCAGGCCTACTCCCCGAATCGTAATCCCTGGAGGGTATAACTTGTTAGAAAATAGCAAGCAAGCCGGAGCGGAAATGACCTTGTTATGTGCGGCTGCGGAGCATGAAATGGTGAAAGGAATTAGTAACAGAGATTTGTCGAGGAGGGTCGTTGGTGCAGCTTTGCAGATAGTTTTTAGTTTTTCTTTCATGAGTCGTAAAGGCGACTTTGGCACATACTGACTCATATTTCCTCTCTTATTCTTTTTAGATCCTTGTATTGGAGGTGGAGAAGAGGCGGCGCAAGCAAAGGAAGCCGGCTACTTTTAACAAAATGGGGAAGAAGTATAAGGAGTGTCGTGCTAAGCATCATGCGATGGCAGATGCGCTCAAGCAGGACCCTCAGTTTCGGGTGTTTCGTGAGGGTATTGAACAATCGAAAGCTCAATGGAAGAGGAGGGTGGCTGAGTTGGAGGAGGTCGACGGGCAACTGATGGCCGCTTTGGCTCAAAACATCAAGCTGGAGACTCCTTCAATCAAAAGAGGAGGAACTGGAGATAAGCCGTGGGGTAGCAACGGAGGCGGCTTAGTTGTAGGCCATAGTCGTCGCTTTGTTTGCTGAGCTTGAAGCCAAGGCGCCTGAAGTTGAGACCCTTGAGTGGGCTGCTTTATCAACTCTCGAAGATGATGCGCATCGCGAGGCACGCAAAATGTGGGTGTATGCCAAGGTTAGACTAGTCGTGCTCGAGGAGTATTTCTATGCTGGTCGAGCTACTGAGGCAGCGGTTGAGGGATAAAGGCGTTTAGCTCGTGCCGCCCATTCCGCTTGTGGTTATACCCCCGATTCCCCCGATATGACGGCTGCTACTCTGAAGACGTCAACCGTCTAGAGTCCGACTCTTGGATTTCTAAGGCTTATCCTCCTGGGGGCGATGATGGACCAAATGGCGGGCAAGTAGGGCATGATGGACGAAGCGGCGAAGGCTCTTAGTGCCTGTGTGTATATATATATATATATATATATATTTATATTGTATGTAATCGTTCCCTTTTCAGGGTCGGATGTACAGGTATATTTTTTTGGAGATAATGGAGTATAGCTTTCTGCTAATTTTTCCTTTACTTTCTTGTTTTTCGGTATCTCGTCTCTGTAGAGCGGGAACTCGTTTACTTGTTGGACTTTTATTGCATTTTTGCTTTAGGTTCACGTGTTTTATGCCGCAATCGAACTAGGCCTTAGCCATATAATTTCGATGATCTTGGCCATGAGTGTGACTTCGATTGTCAAGTCATTCGCTAGTTTGTTGTGGTTGACCTGGGTCGATATCTAACGACAATGGATTTGGTCATGGTGAAGTTGATGGCCTTGGCCAGAGTTAAGTTGATGACCTTTAGTCATAACGTTTTGATGCCATTGGCCATATGGTTGATTTCGTCTGTCATCAAATCATTTGCTTGCCGTAGTTGAACTAGGTCGACTGTTGGCAGCGATGGCCTTAGCCCTGATGAAATTGATGGCCTTGGCCAGAGTTAAGTTGATGACCTTTGCACATAACTTGTTGATGGCCTTGTCCATATGGTTGATTTTGACTGTCGTCGAATCATTTGCTTGCCGTAGTCGAACTAGGTCGACTATTGGCGGCGATGGATTTATCCGTGATGAGGTCGATGGCCTTGGCCAGAGTTAAGATGATGACCTTTGGTTATAACTTGTTGATGGCCTTGGCCATATGGTTGATTTCGACTGTCGTCGAATCATTTGCTTGTCGTAGTCGAACTAGGTCGACTATTGGCGGCGATGGCCTTAGCCATGATGAAGTTGATGGCCTTAGCCAGAGTTAAGTTGACGACCTTTGGTCATAAATTGTTGATATGGTTGATTTCAACTGTCGTCAAATCATTTGCTTGCCGTAGTCGAACTACGTCAACTTTTAGAGGCGATGGCTTTAGCCATGATGAAGTCGATGGCCTTGGCCAGAGTTAAGTTATGACCTTTGGTCATAACTTGTTGATGGACTTGTCCATATGGTTGATTTTGACTGTCGTCGAATCATTTGCTTGCCTTAGTCGAACTAGGTTAGCTGTTGGCGGCGATGGCCTTAGCCATTTGTGCATTGGAGATGGCCATAACCATTTATACACTGGAAACGGTTGTAGATATTTATCCATTGGAGATGCTTGTAGACATTTATACACTGGGGATTGTTGTAGCCATTCATACATTGGAGATGGTCGTAGCCGTTCATACATTGGAGATGATCATAGCCGTTTATAGATTGGAAGTGGTCGTAACCGTTTATACATTGGAGATGGCCGTAGCCGTTTATACATTCGAGATGATGCTAGTCCAGTCCCTTTATCATGTCAGACTGGAGAGCGTATGGAGAGGTTGATACGATAAACTTGTTCCGCAAGTATCTCCAGGTGTCCCCTCCGCCGCCTCGTTTAAAACCTCCCCGAGAATACCCAATTGGGACAAAACTCGGGTAAGGGAAAAAGAGTACGACTCGGGAGACGCCTTTCAGAAATGGAAATACTTGAGGTGGGCAGCATTCCAATTACTTTGTAGTGTTTTCCCTTCCATTGTTTCCAATCGGAATGCTCCTTTATTGGCTGTTGCTATGATTTTGTAGGGTCCGTCCCAATTAGTGCCCACTTTTTCTTCGCTTGGGTCTTTGGACGCCAATGTCTTGGCTTTGAGGACATAGTCTCCTACTTTGAGAGGTCTTATCTTGGCCCTCTTGTTGTAGTATCTTTCGACCTGTTATTTTTTGGGCCACCATTCTGATGTGGGCCATTTCTCTCCTTTCCTCAGCTTCGTTGAGTTCTTGGAGCCTGTTCATGTCATTTTTTGTTCCGCTGGTATGTGAATACCTCAAGCTTGGTTCATCGACCTCGACTGGTATGACCGCGTCGGTTCCGTAGACCAGTAAGTACGGTTTTTCCCCTATGCTGGATTTGGGTGTGGTTCAGTAGGTCCATAATACTTCTGGCAGTAGCTCGGGCCATAGCCCTTTGTTTTCCTCAAGTTTCTTTTTTAGTATATTTAATATTGTCTTGTTGGAGGATTCTTCTTGTCCATTGGCGGCGGGATGGTATGGCATTGTGAGTATTCACTTGATATGCCATTTTTCGAAGAATTCTATCATTTTTTGACAAACAAATTGCCGTCTGTTGTTGCAGCTGATTTCCTTAGGGATGCCGAAGCGGCAAATGATATTTTTCCATATGAAGGCAATGACCTCATGTTCGGGTATTTGAGCGTGCGCACCTACTTCCACCCACTTAGAGAAATAGTCAGTTAAAACTAGTAGAAATCGTACCTTTTCTCATCCCGCGAGGAGGGGTCCGACTATGTCCATTCCCCATTTGATGAAGGGCCATAGGGATATGACCGAGTGGAGAGGTTCTCCTGGTTGGTGTATCATGGGGACATATTTTTGGCGCTATTCGTACCGGCGAACGTATTCCGCTGCTTCCTTCTTCATGGTAGTCCAGTAATAGCCAGCCCGTATGAGGAATCACACAAGGTCGCAGTTACCTGTATGGGTACCGCAGTGAACCTCATGCACTTCTTCGAGCACTGGCCTCGTTTGGTGCGGCCCTAGACACTTGGCCAAGGGTCCGCTGAACGTCCTTTTGTAGAGGACATTATTTATCATGCAATATCGAGCGGCTTGTACGCGGAGTTTTTTTGCTTTTGTTTGTCGAGTGGCAGCGTTCCAGCCTGTAGGCAGCATACAAATTGGTTGCGCTAGTCCCAAGTCAGATTTAGAGAGCATACCTCAGTATGATCGATGGATGAATGGAGGAGGGTGACCATGCTTTCCTTGTGACAATTTTTAGTGGCCGTGGCAAGTTTTGCTAGGACGTTTGTTTTGATGTTTTGTGCCCTCGGGATTTGTTCGAGGCGGCACTTGTCGAACTCAGCCATCAGCTTATGGATTTCTAACTGGTATTTCTGCAGCCTTTGTTCTTTTATTTGGAAAGTCCCAGCAACCTGATTTACCACAAGTTGGGAGTCGCAATGGAGGATGATTTGTCGAGCCCCATACCTTATGGCTAGTTTCATACCTAAAATTACAGCCTCGTACTCCGCCTTATTGTTAGTCATTTCGGGGCATCGTATGGACTGGTTAATTGTTTCACCCGTAGGAACCTCGAGGACGCGTCCTAGTCCCAATTTTGATGCATTGGCGGCACCGTCAGTATAGAGAGTCCATAGGTCGGTACTGGAGAAGACACGTTGTGTCTCATGTTCCGCCCCCAGCAGAATTTCTTTGGCAAAATCTACTATAAATCGTCAAGTAATTGTGACTTGATGGCGGTTCTTGGGAGATACGAGATGTCGTGCTCACTGAGCTCAATGGCCCATCTGGCAAGCCAGCCTGATAATTCAGGCTTGTGTAGGACGCTTCTCAACGGGAAGGTCGTTACCACTTTTATGGAGTGGCATTAAAAATAAGGTCGGAGCTTCCGTGAAGCCACGGCCAATGCCAGAGCTAATCTCTCAAGGTGTGGATACCGTGTTTCGGCGTCCACTAATGTTTTCCTAATATAATAAACAGGAGATTGTTTACCTTTGTCTTCGTGAACCAGGACTGCGCTAACGACAACCTGGGATACGGCCAGATACACCAGCAGGGATTCGCCAGGGCTCGCTTTGACTAGTAGGGGTGGTGAGGATAGGTACACTTTCAGCTTTCTTAAGAATTCGACACACTCCTTATTCCATTGTAACCCTTGGTCTTTTTTTAGCATGTTGAAAAACTTATGGCACCTGTCGGAGGACCGCGAATGAATCTGGGTAGGGCGGCTATCCGCCCCATTAGCTTTTGTACCTGTTTCTTGTTGTTCAACACCTCAGGTATTACATCTATTGCCTTGATCTGGTCTGGGTTGACCTCGATGCCTGTTTTGATATGAGAAACCCTAAGAATTTTCCTGAGGCTACGCCAAAGGCGCATTTCTCAAGGTTCAGCTTCATTACGTATCTCCTCAATATCTCGAAGGCTTCCTTCAGGTGGTTGATGTGGTCTTATTTCTTTGCCGATTTTACCAGCATGTCATTGATGTTGACTTCCATGGTCTTACCGAGTTGTTCTTTGAACATCCTGGTGACCAATCTCTGGTCCGTAGCTCCTGCATTTTTGAGTCCGAAGGGCATTACCTTGTCGCAATATGTCCCTTGGTGGGTGATGAAAGTTTTTTTCCTCGTCCTTTTCTGCCATCATGATCTGATTGTAACTGGAATAAGCGTCTAGGAAGCTTAGCAGCTCGTGTCATGCGGCAGCATCGATCAGTTAGTCGATATGTGGTGGTGGGAATGGATCCTTTGGGCACACCTTGTTTAGGTCAGTGAAGTCCATGCACATTCTCCACTTCCCATTTTTCTTTTTGACCATGACAATACTGGAGACCCATTGGGGATATTTTGATTCCATGATGGAGCTGTTGGCTAGTAGTTTGTCTACCTGCTCACAGACCACTTCGTTGATAGTGGCATTGAATTTCCTCCTCATTTGCCGCACGGGCTGGTGTAACGGGTCAAATTTTAGCTTGTAAGTGGCGATGTCTCGTGGGATCCCTGGTATACTTACTGGAAAACAGCAAACAGGTCTGCATGGTTAGCTAAAAACTCATGATACTTACTTGGATCAGTTATGCCGTGACCGACATAGGGTTTTATTGTAGGGTCGGCGTCATCCAGTTGGACTCGGTCAAGATCTTCGATCTTAGATTTACAGACCTCCACGGTATTAGGATCTTTAATGGCATCCTTTATCGGGTTGACCTTAGTCCCCGACATAGCAGATTGTTATGCCTCTGCACTTTCCCCCTTAAGTTGTTTGGTATGGGCGCAATCTTGGGCTATTTTGTAGCATTCCCTTGCAGTGCGTGGCTCGCCTCGGATGCTTTATATTCCCCATGGGGTAGGGAATTTGATCATTTGGTTAAAGATTGACGGGATTTCTCGCATGACGTGCATCCATGGGCGTCCTATGATGGTGTTGTATGCCGTTTCCTGGTCCATTACGTGAAAAGTTATTTCCGGCATGACTCCTCCCGCTAAAACGGGTAGGGATATTTCTCTAGAAGTCCGTTCCACTGCATTATTGAAACCAGTTAGTGTTATACAGCGGATATTATCTTGTCCTCGAGTCCTATTTGTATGAGGACCCTCGGGTGGATAATACAGGCACCATTTCTGTCATCAATCATGATTCTTTTAACATTTGTATCCGCAATACGTAAAGTAATAACTAAATCATCATAGTGAGGGAAAGACAAACAGTTGGCATCGGACTTATCGAAGGTGATACTATCTTCGAAGTCGTTATAACGTTCGTGGGTGATGGTTCGCTTCAGTTTGTGTGTGGTGGTGAGTTTGACGTGGTTGATTGCTGAGTCGTTGCAATGTCCGATGATCATATTAATCGTACATGCTGGGGAGGGCGACTTTGGCGGCCCATGGAGTTGCTCACATTCGCATTAAAAGTTGGTTTTCCCTTTGTCGCCGAGTAGCTCCCTCAGATACCCTTGATTTAGCATTCTGACCACTTCTTGTCGTAGCCTATGCAATCCTCGGTTTTATACCCTCGTTCCTGGTGGAACTCACATAGGACGTTTGATTTCCTTGTGGTGGGGTCTGATTTCATCATCATCAGCCATTGTACCTTGCTGCCCAACTTCTCTAGTGCGTACACTATCTCTGAAGGAGAAACACAAAAATTATGGGTGGATAATAAAAGAGGCATACCTCTTTCGTTTCGGAATGGAGTTCGTATTTATCTGCTCTTACCTCGGCACAGTAGGCGTTATGGATTTATTTTCATGTGGTAGGAGGGTACTTCATGAGACGACTTAGTAGCTTCTTGGTCGCCCTCGAACCATCTCTGCTTAGTCCGTTCTGGAAAGCGGCCACCGCCATGCCTTCCGATACGTTAGGTAGGATCATTTTTACCCTGTTAAACCTGGCCAGGAAGTCCCTGTGTCCTTCTCCTACGGTTTGACAGACGCGAAGATATCGTTAACCCTTGCTTCTGCTTTCTTTTCTCTTGCATGAGCAGTAACGAACATATCCGCCATTTCCTCGAACGTAGAAATGATCTTAGCCGGTAGCAGGGAGTACCAAGTGAGGGCTCCTCCTGTCAGCGTTTCTCCGAACTTTTTCGGCAGCACGAACGGTACATGTTCGTTTGACAGGCCGTTGCCCTTTACAGCCGTGACATAGTGGATCACATGATCCTTGGGTACGTGGTCCCATCATATACACTTAGGTAGAGAAGCATTTTGAAGGTCTTTGGAATGGAGTACGAGGCAACCTTCTCAATGTAGGCTTGTTCAACAAATCATCCCATATCGCGCTTTGGCAGCAACTTGGGGGCACCAGGGATTTTGTCTACCATCTTCTGGTGTTCCTTCATCTGATCACGAAGTGATCGATTTTCGTTTTCCATCTGCTCCATCTTCTTAAGAATGGATGTGAGCCTGCCATCGTTGGCCTAACCTTGCCCATCATATCATTTGCTAGTGCCATTTCAGGCTCAATTGTGGCAGCGGTAAGATCTAATTGTGCACTAAGTATAAGTGTATGAGGTATTACCATATCAAATACAGCTTTTATATATATAATATATGTACTTACGCTATACTATGCACTAAGTATAAGTGTATGAGGTAATACCGTATCGAATACAGCTTATATATATACAATATATGTACTTACGCTATACTATGCACTAAGTATAACTGTATGAGGTATTACTGTATCAAAATACAACTTATATATACACAATATATGTACTTACGCGATACTATGCACTAAGTATAAGTGTATGAGGTAATACCGTATCGAATACAGCTTATATATATATATATATATATACAATATATGTACTCACACTATACTACGCACTAAGTATAAGTGTATAAGGTAATACCGTATCGAATGCAGCTTATATATATATATATATATATATATATATATATATATATATATATATGTTATGTACTTACGCTATACTCTGCACTAAGTATAAGTGTATGAGGTATTACCGTATCGAATACAGCTTATATATATATATATACAATATATGTACTTATGCTATACTATGCCCTAAGTATAAGTGTATGAGGTATACCGTATCGAATACAGCTTATATATATAAACAATATATGTACTTACGGTATACTATGCACTAAGTATAAGTGTATGAGGTACTACCGTATCGAATACAGCTTATATATTTACAATATATGTACTTACACTATACTATGCACTAAGTATAAGTGTATGAGGTATTTTTGTATCGAATACAGCTTATATATATACAATATATGTACTTAGCTATACTATGCACTAAGTACAAGCGTATGAGGTAATATCGTATCGAGTACAACTTATATATATACAATATATGTACTTACACTACACTATGCACTAAGTAATAGTGTATGAGGTCATACCGTGTCGAATACAACTTATATATATACAATATATGTACTTACGCTATACTATGCACTAACTATAAGTGTATGAAGTAATACCGTATCGAATACAACTTATATATATACAATATATGTAATTACGCTATACTATGCACTAAGTATTAGCGTATGAGGTATGACAGTATCAAATACAACTTATATATATATATATATAATATGTAATTACGCTATATTATGCACTAAGTATTAGCGTATGAGGTATTACCGAATCGAATACAACTTATATATATACAATAGATGTACTTATGCTATACTATGCACTAAGTATAAGTCTATGAGGTAATATCGTATCGAATACAGCTTATATATATACAATATATGTACTTACGCTATACTATACACTAAGTATAAGTGTATGAGGTAATACCGTATGGAATACAGCTTATATATATACAATTCATGTACTTACGCTATACTATGCACTAAGTATAAGCGTATGAGGTATTACCGTATCGAATACAACTTATATATATACAATATATAATTACGCTATACTATGCACTAAGTATAAGTGTATGAGGTATTACCATATCAAATACAACTTATATATATACAATATATGCACTTACGCTACACTATATCGAGTATGGCGTGTGTGTGTATATATATATATATATATTATTTAATTAAAATTAATTGAATTTTTTAATTAAATTAAAATTAATTGAATTTTTTAAATTGTATTAAAATTAATTGAATTTATTAAGTTGAATTAAAATTAATTGTATTTTTTAAATTGAATTAAAATTTATTGAATTAAAATTAATTGATTTTTTTTGAATTTAGGGGTCAACTATGGTCGCTAATTTGGTCAAAAGAGTCAAAGCATATTTGGTACCAAAAATAGCTGCCAAGGTTGGTCGCTTTTTGAAAAAACATGATTAAAAACGGGTTTGCCCCTCCCATTCTCTTATTTTCTTCAAACAATTCCCGAAACCCTCTCTTCTCTCTCTCACACTCAAACCCCCCCCCCCCTTCCGTCTCCCTCCAGTAGCGGTGCCACCGACGCCCGTCGGCGGCAGCAACAGCTCCGTCGGTGTCCTCCACTGCCCAGCTGGTAGGTTTCTCTCTCCTTTATTGTTTTTTTGGAAATAGACTTATATATTTTAATTTGTTTAATTCTTTCTAGTTTGAACCCTAAAAATTAATTGTTCTTGGCTAAATTAAATCTATGATAATTGTTAGTAGCTAAAATATTTGGTTTTACCTATTTATTTGGGCAAGAAATGGTTTGAAGAGAAGAAACCCTAAACTTTTAGCGTTTATGATTTTTTTCTTGTGAATCAAAATTTTAGGGTATAAATTGAACTTTTAGTTAAATCTTGATTAGTTTATATGTAGATATATAATATAGACACTTGATAGTATATATATATATATATTTGGGTTTTTTCTTAAAGTTCAAGACAATTTAATGTTTAAGGCCTTAAGCGAATCGTTGCGTGGCTCTTGTTTGAGTACAACGAGTCACCCACATAGAGGATAACTAACATTAGGATATGACTTGAAGCTTTTAGGATATGAGTTGAACTTTTAGGATATGACTTGAGCCTTTTAAGTATGAGTTGAAGCTTTACGATACAAATTGAAGCATTTATGTATGAGTTGAAGCTTTTAAGATATAAATTGAACTTTTTAGTTTAAGTTTAAACTCGTAGGATATGAATATATCTTTTAGGATATAAATTGAACCTTGAATCTTTGTATTGTCTTGATAATTTAGTTATAAATAGAAATTTTAGGGTATGACTTGAAGCTTTTAGGATATGTGTTGAACTTTTAGGGTATGACTTGAGCCTTTTATGTATGAGTTGAAGCTTTTGGATATAAATTGAAGCATTTAACAATGAGTCGAACCTTTAGGATATGACTTGAACTTTTGTGGATATGATTGAACCTTTTAGGTATGAGTTGAAGCTTTTAGGATATAAATTGAACTTTTTAGTTTATGTTTAAACTCGTAGGATATGAATATAACTTTTAGGATATAAATTGAACCTTGAAATTTTAGGATATGACTTGAAGCTTTTAGGATATGAGTTGAACTTTTAGGATATGGCTTGAGCCTTCTAGGTATGAGTTGAAGCTTTAGGATACAAATTGAAGCATTTAACAATGAGTTGAATCTTTAGGATATGAATTGAAATTTTGGTTTATGTTTTGAAATTTTAGATTGCGGGAGGTAAACAGTCAGAAGAGATTGATGACTGTCACGACCCAATTCCCTAACCCGGTCGTGATGGCATCTCTTGTGAAAACAAGACCAGCCAGACCATTTCAGAACACCACTTAAAGCAGTTAGCCAGCTTATATAACAGATCGAATCTAAATTTAATAATATTAATTAATATGAATACAAATATAGCCCGATCGGAGGGTCACAAGTCACGAGCATCTAAGAGTGCCTTTATTAAAATTTAAAAGTCTATGATACACAGAGTAAAATCTAAGAATCAAGGAGAAGGAGAATCTCGGTGCCGCGAGTGCCGGCGGTCACCTAACTTAGCTACGATAGCAAAACCTTCAATCTAATACTAACCCGCTACCGGGTGATCAGTACCTGCAACAGCACACGAGGTAAGGAGTAAACTGAGTACTTCCAACTCTGTGGTAATAAGAGAGAATAATATCTTAGCGATAAGAAAACATGTATGAGCACACCAAACTGCTATAAAAGACAGAACAATCTTTTTTGAGAAAAACCGAAATACTGTGAAAATCCTTTTAGAAAATCTCAAGATCAGTTCAAAATCTCTATTGAAAATATGCTTTTTCAACAATTACAACGGTAATTTCAACAAGTTGGAAATAATCTAAAACCTGCCCCCCCTCCCCCCCAGGCTCAATATCAACCTCTCAGTGCAGTAACATCCACGCGGGCTCACTTCCAACTCACATTATCCAACATCAGCCTCTCGGGCTCAGCACTCCATAACATATAACACCACGGTATCTGGTCAACAAGGCAAGTAACACTATGTATGCCAATGATATATGAGTGCTAAATGTCATGCCACGTAGTACAAGCAGGAGTAAATGCATGAATTCAATGCAATGCATATGACCGCTATGGGGCATAGCTTGATCCATTTGGGTACCCGCGCTCACTGTAGGGGTTCAGACTCCGGAGGGGCTCCTACAGCCCAAGTGCAATATCAATATCATACCGCTGCGGCGTGCAGCCCGATCCATGCAATGTATATGCACATGTACACATAACACTCGACGCTTGAAGCCTCGTTACATCATCTTTATGTCCTCACATATGGACCTCAACCTCAATCAGTCCAAAATAGTCCAAGAGCCTCTCGGGCATCAGTAAAACAATTATACTCAGCTCAAATGATAGTTCAAATATCAATTTAAACTCCAAGTTTGAGAAAAATATAGTTAAGTTCATGAAACAGTGTAAATCACATGGACTAAGTTCAAATAATATTTCAAATAGTAAGGAAAACAATGATGATAGCTCACAAAGAGTTCAAACAATCGGCAATAATCCCCAAGTATGGCAATGAGCCCAAGTCATAATGATAACAACAAATCATTTGCAAATACGCGGTGATAACAAACATCGAGACGGACCAAGTCACGATCCCCAACGGTGCTCTACCCCACGCGTAGGTCCAGCGTGCAAGTCACCACAATACAACACTAAGATGTGCAAATCCGGGGTATTAAACCCTCAGGATATCATTCCCAAGTATTACTCGAACCGACGGAATATCAAGCTCGCAATGCCTTTGACCCTCAAATCGGCCTCCTCACGCGTCGAATCTAGAAAAAAACAAAGCGAATACATCACAATATGAAATGGGACAATACCCAATCGATAACAATCGAATTATAGCAAGAACCTCAAAACTAGCAAAACCCGAGTCCGGGACCCGCTCCTCGAAAAATTACGAAACTTGCATTTAGCCCCTTTTTTAATGAATTCAACCAAGTTTCCATGTTAATTCTTCCAAAAACATGATTAATTAGGCCAAGGAACTTATCTACCTTTGATTCCCTTCGAAACCCTCTTCATTTTCTCCCGAAAGCTCTCAAAATCCTCAACAATGGTTGAAAGACGACTTAAACTCGCGGATGAGAAATGATAATTTAAACCCTTCTTTCCATCTCGATTTCCGCTTCAGCGGTCTTAACTCCGCTTACGCGGCTACCGCTTTTGCATCCCAACAACCACTTCTGCGGATTAGCTTAAAAATCTCTAGGACCGCTTCTGTGGTTGAAAACCGCTCCTGCGGCGACTGCTCTGCGGATACCTCTCTGCTTCTGCGGAACATGCTAAACCCCCAAGGACCGCTTCTGTGACCTCATGGTCCGCTTCTGCGAGACAGGTTATGCAGACTCTTGTCCGCTTCTGGGGAAATGACAAAACCAGAAACTTCAAAACATGCAAAAAACTCCAAACTCTCCGATAACCATCCGAGACCTCAACCAAAAGCACAAACATGATCTATTACCTTATTCAAACTTGCTCAATCCATAAGAACACTATCATTAACATCAAAAGTCACCAAGTTCCTCATATCCAAGTCTAGATTTCTTAAGAACTTCCGAAATGCGCATCCGATCAAAAACCTAACCAAAAGACGTCCGAATAACCTTAAATTTTGGATACATCTCCAAAATCACCTAACGAAGCTACTGCAACTCTCTGAATTTCATTCAAACTCCCGGATCAAAATATCACCAATCAACTGGAATCCGCCAAAAATTCAAACTTCGCCAATTCAAAGCCTAATTCTACACCGGACTTCCAAGTTCAATACCAGTCGCTTTCCTAAGTCACGAATCACCTCTCGAAGCTAACCAACCCACCAGGATTCACATTCGAACCCTCTAACCACACAGTCAACATCAGGTTGACTTTTCTAATATAAGCTTCCTTCTAAGATGATATGTGCCTTATATTCAACCAAAGCCAATTAAATACACCCGATCGAATCTAATACTGATATTGAAACATGAAGCAACACAATAAGAGGGGAAACGGAGCAGTAACACATAAGACGACGGGTCGGGTCGTCACATCCTCCCCAATAAACAAACGCTCGTCCTCGAGCGTACCTAGAGTTTTACTAGAAGCAACCCAATAGCTAAATGACCTTACCAATCATATACTCAGGGTGATCCCACGTCACCCTATCCCACATAGGTCCGATAACACAACATAACCAGAATTTCATAGTCCGTCTAAACCATAAACCTCATTGCACTTCCCAAAATCATGCACCAGATCAGAACCCCACGTCTATACTCAGAATAAACCCGAACCAACTGTAATAACCCATACTCTCTACTCCATGTGAGACCATATGATATACTACACAACCCAAACACTCGAGACGGTGGCATCTATTCCCAGCAATTGCCCGCAATAACAAAATACTGATAGAAAAACCCTTTTATTAGCTAAAGTCCTATCCCAACACCTTTATATACTGCCAGCGGCAATTGAAATACCCAATAAACCGAATCCATCTCTCAGATCGCCCATTCATGAGTCCATTTCCTTTCTGACTGATACTACAACAGATTTCGGAGCCAAACCTCGATATTACCTTTCTAACAAGCTCAAATCAAATATGCTCGTACTCATTAATGACTCCAAAGATCATCTCAACTACAACATGCCACTCTGGTGATATGACACCTCAACACCGGCCTAAGCCACAACATGCTCAACACAGGCACCAATAAGAAACGATCTGAACACACTTAAATCATGACAACTGACTTAACGAAAGAGCTGTAATGAAAATTCCTCCGTACGATCATAACACAGAACTGAGATCCCATCTCACATCATAGAAATAGAGTACCTGAATCCTCCTTGAAATGTCATAACATCGCGTGGCCTTGCCACAACGCACGATTCTATCCAAACACTATTACCCATGAAGCACCTCAAGTCACCATGCTCAACACAAACAGCCACGCACAGGTTGAGGTCTGAAACCAAGCAATCCATCATACCCACGGTGAAGCAAGTATTATACGCTATTTAATCCTGAAAGAATACAACCGATGTGCTATTCGCCTAGCAACGCCCAATACGGATTTTCCTCATATACCAAGAAACCAGGCATACAAAGTAACATATAGGAAAACTGATCTCCACATCACACTATTGCAACGTGAAACCCGGTCCAGATAACATACCCGCGGCGGCGTGCCACCCTATCCGGATATCATACCCGTGGCGGCGTCCCACCTGATCCTGCACATATATATCTCACAAAAGGATATGCACATCGAATCAAATTTGATCATTACAATAAACACATATAGCCTCATGTCGGCCGCAAGAAACGCATCTGAAAAGTCCCTCAATACCGTAATTGAATCAATAGTAGAAACCTCTGCACTAACATCAGCCACGAAGGCCCAATTAATAAAGCAATGCTTGCCAACCGTCCGCTGGTCCTTGGAATATAACTACTCTGCTAGAACAATAATTTGATGCACACTGCCACGCAACCTGTGGCATTTCCTGACATAGCCCATAACACATTGGTCTAGACAAGCTGACATTGGGACAACCAGTCTGCAGTCTACTATCATAACCCAAATTAAACATACCACGCAAAGAAAGATCCACCCGGACCTCCAATTTCCAACAATCACTAGACGATGTCGATATACATGACCCCCAACCACCGCATGGTCGGGTCACAAGAACTTGTAGTCCCAACACATATAGCGCATGAATTACTATTCCTGATCCCACACTCCGCCGTACAAACACATAACACACATCGAATATCCATTCCTACCACGAAATATATTCAAAATTTCCTTCTCCATCAAAAAACTCAAATATCTACAATCGATCAAACAAGAAAATGTCGCAATACTACTGATGTATCATCAATTTACATCACCTTAATCATCTGAAGATCGATTCTTTACTCACCTGTAGCTGACCGTGCTACTCAAACATTTAATGATTTCCCAATATGAACTGAACCAAAACCTTGTACATGCAAATCTCAATTCTCCATATCATAACACATAGACCATACCACATTAGGATAATATGAGGACTTCTATCTCTCTCATGTGCCGCAGACATCGACGCACTCAACTAGTCAAGAACTTTCAGGATCCCATAAAGGAGAAAAAATATTACATACTCCATGCTTCCCATACCCATAGGAAATATACTCATTTTTAAACCACGGTAAAACACATCAAGAGCTCTTTCTCCCAATTCCATTGCACAAGCTAAACTGTCAGGACTCAATCCTTTTACCCAAACCAAGTTAAGCAAACTACCAGCACTTAAAGCTTTGCTGCACTATACCCGTAAGGCTCATTGCCTCAAACACATACAAGAATTAATCATACGCTCACCATACTGATTCGATATTATCAAGCTTTTCCATTTATCTAATTTTTCCTTCCTGATTCATCATTAATTTAATATTCTCCCCCATTGTAGCACCATAATACCTCAATATAGGTTACCACACGAGACTTCCACACAAGACTGCACTATCCAAGACCCATAGGCCATTGAATACCCTCTCGAACGCTTCTCAGAAATACAATATTCCAGAATGCTTTACCTTGAAGAACTTCTTGCGTATTTGAATTCGTTACCATTACCTTCCAAATACGGATACATATAATCCCATGATTAACATAAAATACCACAAGTCTTGATCTTTTCTAATGGAAACACAGTCTCTAGTCACACACAAAAACTTAAGACACCTGGTTGTTATATGCAAAATCTTGAACATAGTAAAACCATTCTCAAGAGTCATTCACTCTTAAACAACTAAAATTCACCTGCCTTAACGGACATCACTACTCGTGTCTTATTAGTACTCTGCCACCGCAGAACATGGTCTCATACTGATACAAACAACCATCTTTCTTCCCTATACACTTAGCATTCTTTATCAACAGCAGTTCAAAACATCCTAGTATTTTTAACACATTTACGAAAGCACTATATAACCTTTGTAGAAATTTTTCTTCACACGTGCCATCCTCGGCTAAATTTTTGTAACCAGAACTGATCCGCCATCATACCTCAAAACGGAACCAACATAGCACATAACCATGCAATCAGCTGGCCAACAGCAACCTCCCCAACTTGGCTCGAAGCCATATATTAAGGCACTCTTAACAACTCATAACACTTATACTCTAATGATGCCACAATGATATCAAACAAATCATTTACAAGTTTTGTAAATACACCGATCATCAGCTGAGTCCACTTTCTTAAGCGTCCCAATTCATCAAAATACAACACATAACCCACCTGCTTTTCCTCATTTTAATATTTCCACATACCTTCCACCATCATATACGTATTGCACCGCCATTTAGTCTTTCTGAGTCTATACTCGTCCTGCCACATGGAATGTACCTTACTTGCCAACTAAGAGACATGAAATATTCTTCACGCGCCCACAACTCGGACTACACATAAAATCACAATAGGAATCGAACACTCGACAACTCATCTATTATTCCGCAGACTCTTTCGTCAATACCAAGATCACATAGATACACCCCACGGTACTAACATACTCATCACATGGATATACAGTCGTCATTCCGGCTAATAAGATCAACACTGAACATCTAAGTTTGAAACACTTGCTCACATAATCATTACCTCGGTGCTCAAGCCATAGGCAAATATCCGGCCTCAAGTCCTCAAGACTGGCCCAACATGTACTCACGGAGATTACCTGTCGTCCCTCGATCGGGGAACACAAACCATCAAGGAACATATACTACTGAGCGCTGACATGCGCATACAAACATGCGGAATGAATTTTCAAGAGTTATCTCACATTGAATCAAGTACGCACGATAAGAACCAAGAGTGGGAAATTTTCCAAAAGATTCTGCAGCCTCTCGAGAATAAATACAGATGTCTTAGTACCCATCCGCGAGACTCTACTAACCCTGCTCATGACTCGTGAGACCTAGTAACCTAGGCTCTGATACCAACTTGTCACGACCCAATTCTCTGACCCGATCGTGATGACGCCTCTCGTGAAGACAAGGCCAGCTAAACCATTTCAGAAGACCACTTAAAGTAGTTAGCCAATTTTTATAACAGATCGAATCTAAATTTAATGATTAATCAAAATAAATACCAATACAGCCCGACCGGGGGGGTCACAAGTCATGAGCATCTAGTAGTGCCTTTATTAAAATTAAAAAGTCTATAATACACAGAGTAAAATCTAAGAATCAAGGAGAAGGAGAATCTCGGTGTCGCGAACTCCGGCGGTCACCTAACTTAGCTACTATAGCAAAACCTTCAATCCGCTACTAACCCGCTACCGGGTGATCAATACCTGCAACTGCACACGAGGTGCAGGGAGTAAAGTGAGTACTTCCAACTCCGTGGTAATAAGAGATAATAATATCGGAGCGATAAGAAAACACGTATGAGCACACCAAACTGCTATAAAAGACAGAACAGCCCTTTTTGAGAAAAACCGAAATACTGTGAAAATATCTTTAGAAAATCTTAAGATCAGTTCAAAATCTCTATTGAAAATATTTTTTTTCAACAATTGCAACGGTAATTTCAACAAGTAGGAAATAATCTAAAACATGTCCCTCGGATTCAATACCAACCTCTCAGTGCAGTAACAGTCCCGCGGGCTCACTTCCAAATATCATTATCCAACATCAGCCTCTTGGGCTCAACACTCCTTAACATATAACACCACGGTATCTGGTCAACAAGGTAAGTAACAGTATGTATGCCAATGATATATGAGTGCTAAAGGTCATGCCACGAAGTACAAGCAGGAGTAAATGCATGAATGCAATGTAATGCATATGACCGCTACGACGCGTAGCCCAATCCATTTGGGTACCCGCGCTCACTGTGGGGGTTCAGACTCCGGAGGGGCTCCTACAGCCCAAGCGCAATATTAATATCACACCGTTGCAGCGTGCAGCCCGATCCATGCAATGTATATGCACATGTACACATAATACTCGAGGCCTGAAGCCTCCTTGCATCATCTTCATGTCCTCACATATGGCCCTCAACCTCAATCACTGCAAAATAGTCAAACATCCCCTCGGGCATCAGTAAAACAATTATACTCAGCTCAAATGATAGTTCAAATATCAATTTAAACTCCAAGTTTGAGAAAAATATAGAGGAGTTCATGAAACAGTGTAAATCACATGGACTAAGTTCAAATAATATTTCAAATAGTGAGGAAAATAATGATCATAGCTCACAAAGAGTTAATCAATCGACAATAAGCTCCAAGTATGGTAATGAGCCGAAGTCATAATGATAACAACAAATAATTTGCAAATACGCGGTGAAAACCAACAACCGGGATGGACCAAGTCACGATCCCCAACAGTGCTCTACCCCACGCTCAGGTCCAGCGTGCAAGTCACCACAATAGAACACTAAGATGCGCAAATCTAGGGTTTCAAACCCTCATGATATCATTCCCAAGTATTACTCACCTCGAAACAACGGAATCTCAAGCTCGCAACGCCTTTGCCCCTCAAATAGGCCTATACGCACGTCAATTATAGCAAAAAATAGAGCGAATACATCATAATATGCAAATGGGACAATACCCAATCGATAAAAATCGAATTATAGCAAGAACCTCAAAACTAGCAAAACCCGAGCCTCGGGCCTGCTTCTCAAAAATTATGAAACTTACATTTTCGGAATCCTTGTCATGCCACGCGTTCATACATACCAAGAACTCCCAAATCCGAGCTCAAATGACCTATCAAATCCCAATTTGAAACATCAAAACTCAAGCCCTAGCTTTAGCCCCTTTTTAATGAATTCAACCAAGTTTCCATGTTAATTCTTCCATAAACTTTATTAATTAGGCCAAGGAACTTACCTCCCTTTGATTCCCTTCGAAACCCTCTTCATTTGCTCCCAAAAGCTCTCAAAATCCTCAATAATGGTGGAAAGTCGACTTAAACTCATGGATGAAAAATGATAATTTAAACCCTTCTGCCTAGCTCGATTTCTGCTTCATCGGTCCTAAATCCGCTTACGTGGCTACCACTTTAGCGTCCCAACAACCGCTTCTGCGGTTTAGCTTAAAAATCTCTAGGACCGCTTCTGCGATCGAAAACCACTCCTGCCGGCGACCGCTAATGCGGACACCTCTCCGCTTCTGCGGAAAATTCCAAACCCCCAATGACAGCTTCTGCGACCTCATGGTCCACTTCTACGAGACCGCTTATGCGGAAATAACATAACCAGAAATTTCAAAACATGCAACAAACTCCAAACTCTCCGATAACCATCCGAGATCACCCCGAGGCCCCCGGGACCTCAACCAAAAGCACAAACATGACCTACTACCTTATTCAAACTTGCTCGAGTCATAAGAACACTATCATTAACATAAAAAGTCACCAAATTGCTCATATCCAAGTCTAAATTTCTTAAGAACTTCCGAAATGCGCATCTAATCAAAAACCCAACCAAACGACGTCCGAATAACCTGAAATTTTGCAGACATCTCCAAAATCACCTAACAAAGCTACTGCAGTTCTCGAAATTCCATTTCGACTCTCGGATAAAAATCTCACCAATCAACCGAAATCCGCCAAAAATTCAAACTTCGCCAATTCAAGCCTAATTCTACACCGGAACTCCAAGTTCAATTCCAATCGTTCTCCTAAGTCACAAATCACCTCCCGAAGCTAACCGAACTACCGGGATTCACATCTGAACCCTCTAACCACATAGTCAACATCCTGTTGACTTTTCTAATATAAGCTTCCTTTTAAGAGGCTATGTGCCTTATTTTCAACCAAAACCAATTCAATTACACCCGATCGAATCTAATACTAATATTGAAACATGAAGAAACACAATAAGGGGGGAAATGGAGAAGTAACATGTAAGACGATGGGTCGAGTCATCACAATGACATTAATAGATATGCAATGGAACTTCCACTAAGAATAACTAAAATAAAGTACCTGGCAGAATGTGCCTTTAACTGTTGTTCTAATCAGAGACATTGATGATGAGAAAGCAATGGCATATATTGCACTATGTGATGGTATAGGTAGGAATTTAGTATTTCCTAAGTAGATAAAAGAAGAGCTTATAGAGTAATTCTCAACTTCACTTTCCATGAGGAAAAGAAGTTTAATTGAGAGTGACGAGGTTAATACAGATGGAATATGTTCTGTCGGTCATGAGGGTTCCCATAAAAAGGGGATCATAAGACTGTATGATGACAAAGATTTTAGGAAGCTTTGTACTCGACTTTCTTCCAAGGTTAATAAATACAAGCTTAATGTGATATTGGTGATAGTTCATCGGATTCAGACGATGGTTTGACGGACAAAAGTATGGAAATTTTGATAAAAAGAATTAGAGGTTGAATGTTTTTACCTCTAATTCTTTTTATCAAAGTTTCCGTACTTCTGTCTGTCAAATCGTCGTTTGAATCCGACGAACTATCACCAAGATCACATTAAGCTTGTATTTATTAACCTTGAAAGAAAGTAAAGTACAAAGGTTCCTAAAATCTTTGTCCTCATAGAGTTTTATGATCCACGTTTTATGGGAACTGGCACGACCGACGAAAAATATTCCATCTTTATCAACTTTGTCGCTATCAATCAAACTTTGTTTTCCTCTTGGAAACTGAAGTAGAGAATTTCTCTATAACCTCTTTTATCTTCTTAGGAAATGTTAAATTCTACCTTCACCATCACTTTTTTGAAACACATATCGTTTGCTTCTCATTATCATTGTAGCTAATAAGATCAACAATTGATCAAAGACACACTCAATCAGGTACTGTATCCAAGTTATTCTCCGTATCCAAGTTCATCCGGAGTAAGAGTACCGCACATGCAATGGAACTTCCACCAAGAATAACTAAGATACAGTACCTGGTGGAATGTGCCTTTAATTGTTCTTCTCAATATAGCGACAATGATGATGTTAAGGCAATGGCATGTGTTTCAAATAGTGACGGTGTAGGTAGGAATTTAGTATTTCCTAAGTAAATAAAATAAGAGCTTATAGAGTAATTCTGTACTTCATTTTCCATGAGGACAAGAAGTTTGATTGAGAGTGACAAGGTTGATGAAGACGGAATGTGTTCCGTTGGTCCTGGTAGTTCCCATAAAATGGGGATCATAAGACTCTATGATGACAAAGATTATAGGAAGTTTTGTTCTAAATTTTCTTTCAAGTCTGATCCAACAAGTTTAATGTGATAATTGTGATATTTCTTCGGATTCATACACTGGTTTGACCGACAAAAGTATGAAAATGCTCTTTAAAAACGTTTTAAGGGCATTTCCATACTTTTGTTGGTCAAATCAGTCTCTGAATCCAAAGAAATATCACAATTATCACATTAAACTTGGTGGATCACACTTGAAAGAAAATTTAGAACAAAACTTCCTATAATATTTGTCATCATAAAGTTTTATGATCCCCGTTTTATAGGAACTGACACGGCCAGCGGAAAACATTCCGTCTTCATCAACTTTGTCACTATCAATCAAACTTCTTTTCCTCTTGGAAAGTGAAGTAGAGAATTTCTCTATAACCGCTTTTATCTACTTAGGAAATGATAAATCCTACCTGCACCATCACTTTGTTAAAACACATGTCGTTTCCTTTTATTATCATTATAGCTAATGGGATAAACAATTGATCAAAGACACACTCCATCATGTATAGTATCCAAGTTATTCTCTATATCAAAGTTCATCCCGAGTAATAGTACCACGAAGATAATCACTAAAGCCACCAGACAAGTTTATGATGCCAATGAAGCAAGATGAACTATTCAATGAAACTCGTATTGTAAAGAAGAAGAAAGAGACAGATTCAGAAAGGAGGATCGAGCCTCGACTACATACATGTAAGTTTTTTACTTTTCATTAAATATTTTGATTTGCTTTTATATAGATTTTGGAATACTAATTCAATATAATTTTTCATATAAATTCAACTAGCTTCATAGCTGACGTGGGGGAATTCATACGCAGTCAACCACCTAATGAACCGAGCGAGGCAATCCAACTTGCAGACGAGGATGCTGAAAGAACACTCATTCAGTACCTTATATACTATTGTGTTAGTTCTAATGTGTTAGAATAAATTAATATTATGTTAGAACTAATTTACATTGTGTTAGAACTAATTTACATACCAATTTAGTATTGTGTTAGTTCTCTTTAATTCGAATGGGCTCGTAATAAGCGTTAACTTAATTTTGTTAGATCATTGTATTATATCTATTGAAGTTTATTCTTTGTTGCTTTTTATTGTTTTTTATTGTTTTTGTTGTTGGCATAAAATGCCTATTTAGGAAATTGGTATGACTAGCAGGTGGTATAGCTGAAGAAACGGGTCATTTTTGGCAAATAATGCACAGAAAAGCGAACAAAGTTGATCTCTATTTGGTCGCTTTTCAAGTACAAAAAAAAAATCTGGAGAAAAGCGACCAACTTTGGTCGTTATTTTCCAGATTTCTTCCAAAAGCGACCACAGTTGGTCGGTATTTCATTAAAAAAATTCTACTAATATAGAGGCCAAAGTTGGTCTCTATTATTTAAAAATTAAATTAAATTCATGTATTTAGGGACCAAAGTTGGTCGCTAAATTAATAAAATAAATAAATAATTAAATAAAATAGCGATCAAATTGGTCTCTAATTTTCATATGTTAAAATATAATTTTTGGATTAGTGACGACAGTTGGTCTCTATTTAATGATTAATAATACATAAATAAAAAATATCTTTTTTACTTAGAGACCAAATTTGATCGTAAAAGTTATATTATTAAATTAATATAGTGACCAAAGTTGGTCTCTATAGTCGACATCCGGAAAAATGGATCCATTTAGAGTAGAGACCAAAGTTGATCGCTAATTAGCGACCAAATTGGTCGCTTTTTAGCCAAAAAGCGATCAAATTTGGTCGCTTTTTCCGATCACTTTTTTCCGAATTTCTAGTGGTGATTGGTTTGGGGTAAACACACGATGCAGGTAAGTATTTACCGTTCCTATTGTATCACAAGTTTTGTCGTAGTTGTAATGAGCTTTCTGAGGATAATGGTGTTCAGAGGCGGACCCATATGTATGTATCACAAGTTTTGTCTTAGTTGTAATGAGCTTTCTGAGGATAATGGTGTTCAGAGGCTGACCCATATATATATATAAATGTTAAATTTAAAGTGCTCACCATAAAAGGAGCATCATCATCAGTAATTTTCTTGTTCTTTGAAGAATTGGAGATTTTAGAAGAAGAGGCCATAATTATCACAAGGAAATAAGATTTTCCTCTAAAGAGGGAGATTAAAGGAAGTTGAAAATAAGTGTGCGTCGAATAAAGAGAGTGTAGAGAATTATGAAGTGTAAAAGAAGAAAGTTGATGTGTATAAGTAAAGGAATAGACGGCTAAAATCGTGACCATAATTACCTCGATAACCGGTAAAAGTGTTGTTGAATCATCGAATGATACATGTTTGGGGCATTAAATACGGATAGACGTGCGTCTAATAAACCGTCAGAAACTTTTCAGAAGGGGTCCCAAAATTTTCCGCCAAGAAAGGTATTTTTATCAACTTTCCGGTGACACAAGTATATGCCACTATAAAGCAGGGGGGACTGTCTGTATAAGATAAAATATATTCATATCAAGTGCTCGCATAATAAAGCAAAACGTGGAGGCAGAAGGCAATCAGGTCCGAAGGCTATAATCTCGTTTGTTCCTAATGGGAATGATGTTCATAAAAGCGAAATAAATGTCTGCCATTATTTAATGGAGAATACTATGTAGTATAGGTAATCCATTATATAGAATATGACATTCATTGCTTACCGTTACACATTCTTCAATGGCTCACATAATTGTAATTTAAGAGAAGCTTGATCCTAGGACTTTGTTCCCGAAGTGTAATTATAAATAGTAAGCTCAACAGCTATTGTAGGGGCTATTGTAGGGGCACGAATTTTCTGACAAACTTATGTTATACGTAGTTCAAAGCTGAATAATATTTTTTCTTCTTGCTTATTAATATTGTAACGGTAGCCGCCGGGAGCTAAGCTGCCCTAAACAAGATTTTAGTTGTCTGATTTTTATTTCAACGCAAAATCTTACATTTTTATTTAAATTATTTATTATTTTTAGGATCAAATTAATTCATTTATTTATAAACCACGTGAATTATACCATCTGTACGGGTAAACAGCTATATATATATCCACCTCGATTAATATTTCTTATCAAAATTATTAAGTACTTCTGTCGTAATCTGAGAAATTTTCCATCCTTAAGGCCATAACTAATTCGTGGTACGTGGAAAGCAATCCTTGATATAGAGTCATCCACCATAATGGAACTTTGATGTTCACACATGGGTTCGTTGAGAATGCCAATACACACACCTAAATGGATTTACGTGTCATTACTTATCATCTACGGTAAACATTGGTTCCTTCCTTTGCAGACACTAAGGGACCATATGGACGCAGATATTTTAATTTTAATTTAATTTTAAATGACATGTTTTAGACGTGTCACTTAGATATGAAGTATGAAGTAGAAATAAAGGCTGAAATTGTTAGGACCAAAAAAGATCAGATGTCATGCGAAAGCTAGCAAAGCAATAAATAGCAAACGAGAAATTTACCAAACGAGATAAAAATATTTAACATGGTTCGGTCTACTGACCTATGTCCTCAATTGAAAATGAGCAATCCACTATGTATCGGGCAAATTTGCTCCCCTAGATTCCTACAATATCTATGTACGCCCTCAGTAAAGAGAGCGGCCTAATTATGGTTGACTTGAGTAAGACCGGCCTTAGTTAGTAGATGGACCTAATGACGCGACTCGCTACGACGTCGTTTCGAGCTCTGACACTCGTACACTGAGGCCACCAACCCTTGTACTTTTTTTATTATTTCGAGAAAAAATTCTTAGTATAAAGGGGACCTTCCCTTTGTAAAGGCTCATGTGTATTTTGCTATAGGAAATATACAACTCTCTCTCTCTCTCTCTCTCTCTCTCTCTCTCTCTCTCTCTCTCTCTCTATCTATCTATGAGACTCTCTATCTTTCTCTCTTGTGCAAGGCTCACTACTTGTCTTAATGTTCTTATATCTCGAATTATCTACACTGTAATCAGAAATCTCGATCATACTATACTCTCTAATCCATATTACTCTTGATTCCAATTAACCCATATTATTTTTGATTGTTTTAGAGCTATTTAAGTATTTGCATAACTTTCACACTATAATAAAAAGAGAGTACAAAATATCGAGAGAACAACCTCATGAAGAGGCAAACACAAGTGACACACTTGTCTCGTAAAGATCTCCCCCTAAATACGACTCTCATCCCTCCTATGGTTACATTGTGAATGCTATTGGATGAGAATGAATGATCTTCAATTTATAGAAGTCCAAACTTTTTCCTACAAGAAAAAGGACTAGCCAAACAAGGAAGAATTATAATTTTCTTCTGGAAAAAAAAATCAATTTAGATAATTATATTGCATTTTTCTTTAATAAATAAGAAAACCAAATATAATAAGAAAATAATGGCAAACACCTAAGAGAAATTTTGTAATTTGAGCTGGTATATATGCTAATTTCTCTTTTATAATTATGCCCAAAAAGGTGCAACAAGTCTATGAATTGTCAAATGTCAATTGGGAGAAATAATTGGTCTGTTTACTTTTACTTGTTTAAAATTTTAAAATTATTTTTATTTTTAGTTATTATTTTTAACATATTAAGAGAAGATAATTTCTTTTTTCTTGTTATATGCACAGTATTAATTACTTATTTTAAATTATTTTCTAAAATTTATTAATAATATGTATCAATTAATATAGTTATAATAGTAATTATGCATTTTATTTATTATTTTGTATGGGGTATACAAAGTTCATAGTAAACAAATAAAAGTAAATAGAGGGAATATGTGTTTTGACAATTATCCGACGGAGTATTAATTCTCCTACAAAGCACTATGTGCAAAGTCAATTTTCAACAAGTATGACTCTTAATGCACAAATGTTCTCAGTTTAACAAATCTTTGAGAAAAGTTCAACGTGATTGCGCGGTTTCACCAAATTAAGGTTGGGTAGATTGACTAAACAGATGATGAATTCTTTGTTTTTACCAATTTAATTGAATTTCCAGAATTTGGTAATTAATCAATCAATTAGACCAGCTCAAGTTCTTTGGTAGGACTATACGAAGAAATTAACTTATTCATATCCAGTGGTTGATTCAATTCTCTGATTTAACCTTAAAAACGTACTTCCTTTCCTTCAAGTGATTTTTAAAGATCTGAAATACTCATTAAAATTAGCCAATTAATAATATTTATTATATATTTTTATTTCTCACTCGATATCCGCTATTTATATTGGGGCCCGAATAATTCGGAGTCGTACCAGAAAGTCTCACATTGGGATAGAGTGCTCCCTAACAAAAGGCGACTTCATACCTAGGATTTCAAACTCAAAACCTCTGATTATGGACGAATAAGTATTAAGTATGTCATTATTATTAAAACACCCCTTAATCTATA
This sequence comes from Nicotiana benthamiana, assembly GCA_034376525.1. Classification (NCBI taxonomy): domain Eukaryota; kingdom Viridiplantae; phylum Streptophyta; class Magnoliopsida; order Solanales; family Solanaceae; genus Nicotiana; species Nicotiana benthamiana. Next base: position 48,392,223 of record CM067337.1, on the reverse strand, counting down.
CATAGGAAAATGTAAATAGGTTTTGTAAGGCTTCTTAGATATATGTACAGCATTAATAGACAAGAATAATTTTGGAAAAAGGAAATTCTTATTTTCCTAAAAAATCTCTTATTTTGGACCAAGTTAGAAAAACCTAGATGATAAATGATTGAAAAAAAATAATATGTTTTTAGTATATTTGCATATTATTTCTTATGTGAGTTGCGGGAGATTACATATTTATAAATATAAAATATGCTCCTTACATGTCTAAATATGTAGGAATAAGTTTGGATGAAAGTTGATGAAAATAAGATGATTTGATGCAAAAGGAAATTTGTCTAAAAAATAATCTTATCGATCGATTCAATTCCAAGCCGAGCGGCGAGCGACGCAGCACGAGGGTTCATTCTCTTTAACTCCTTTTAAGAGCTAGAAAATGTGTTTCTCAATATAAACACATCTTGGATGGTTTCCCCATCCAACGTGGGACAAACACTTTAATGATTTTGAATTTTCATTTCCCTCCAAAAACCATCTCCCTCTATTTTCCTTTCACTCCACTTAATTTAAAGACACATTATGTCTTTTAAATTCCAACATTAATATAATTTAGCTTTTGGATTTTTCTACTTTTTTAACTAAGTGCTTATTTCAGTTGATTGAAGAGTTCTCAACTGTTTGTGCCTATGTAGTATGTATTGCTTGAAAAATAATATATATATATATATATATATATATATATATATATATATATATATATATATATATATATATATATATATATATTTAGATATTAAACGACATCACTTCTAACGTATGTGAGGAATCAATTCGGAGGGATTAAAGGTGAGATTAGAACTAACGAATCCTTGATGCGATCTTAGTGAGCAATGAATTAAAGCCAACTAGTTTAGTTCGGAAGAATACGTCTAGTAAATTATTGTAGTTGCTCAAAAGAGAATTACGACACTCGAAGTTCTCCTGATCGGTAGAAGATACTTAGGCGGAATTATTAGAGACGTGGCGAAAGGGATTTCAATAATTGGAAAAATCATAATTCCAACTAGGCCTCATTAATCTTGTCTTCATTCCTCCGCATCCCTAGATGTTAATTTACTATTTTAATTTGTTAGTTAATTAGTTAGATGTAAAAATCTTAATATTTATAATTTAGGAATTGTTCGAGCTTGTTTTTTTAGTGATGATAAATAATTATATCTAAATCATAGTTTTTTGTGGGATTCGATTTTAGTCTATTAGACAAAATTATATTTGCAATAACTACCTTTTTTTAAGGATTAGAGTTAAGCATAATCAGTGCACACTCGAAGAAAAAGGAATAGAGGGAGTGCAAGTTAATGTGATGAAACATGTGATTTAATCATGATTAAAAACATGCCGTTCATTTATCAATTTGGTATATATACTTAATAAAAAAATCCTTTAAATTCCGTTCGTCATATTTTAAGTGCTAGTCCTAAAATACGTGAGATACACATGTATCCAATATTAATATATTTTAAAATTTAAAACATTTAAAGTAATACATTTAAGTTATAAAATAAAATTTAAAAAGTATAAGCTCTTAAAAATAAGAATATTGGTCATATTTAGTCAACAAAAGTAAAGAATGGTCTAGCACAGAATGAAAATGACCAAAATAATTTTGAAAGCTCGGCGATTTATTATGCATCTCTTTCTTTGGTTTTGATTTCGTATCAACATGATATTCTAGGTACCATGTATTTTAAATAAATTAATCACAAAAAGATAGAGAATTAACAATGAGCAAATTGTGTAAACAATAAAAGTTCGTCACAAATCCTAATTATTGATGAGTTAGCAATATGAGTGTAAATAATGGTCACTCAACTATCTTTCAATTTTATCAAAGTTATTCAATTATTTTTTGTTATTTAAAAGTAGTTAAACTTTATCATTGTCACTTGAAAGTAATTTTTGGCTCAAACCCCTACCATAAATATGCTCTGACATAAAATTTAATGAGAAAAATCCAAAAATAAATATCACATAAGTTTAAATGGACAATACCCACTTTAGATCCATTTCTCCCTTAATATGATTTGACCCATAACTCAAATGATTTCAATTAAAAAATATTAAATTCCATATTAATTTAAAACTATACCACAAAATTCTTGCCTTTTCCGTTACATAATGCTCATTTATTATTATTCTATACTAAGAAAACTCTTCTCTTATTTGTATGCACCATCTGAGTTGTTTTATAATTCTGCCGAAATTAAAATACTATTGTATCCGACTCTCGCAACGTATTAATATTTTTCTAGTGAAGTTAAAATAGTATTGTATCTATCTCACATAATATATTAATATATCATAAGCATACAAGAATAATAAGACTAACAAAAATCTATTTTCACAAACTACCATTCTATTAATTTTAAAATATTTTTTATTAAGCAGCATAACGAAAATGGTTAATAGACATGCAATTAGACAATCTATTGTAATTCTTTAGACGAGAGAAAAATTGTATATGTACGATAAAAATTTCCTATAAAATCACAAGACCTAATTTTATTAGGGATGTGCGTTGTTATTGAAACTCACATGGATTATGAGTCAAATCACATTAAGGTAGAAATAGATTTAGCAGGTATAACCCATTAGAGCTTATGTGGTATTTATTTTTGGATTTTTTTCTTTAAATTTTATGACATGTCATATGTATGGTAGGATTTGAGCCAAAATGACTTTTAAGTAACAATAATAAAGGTTAGTTACTATAAAAGAACAAAAAATAGTTAAATAACTTTAGTGAAATCAAAAAATAGTTGAATGACCATCTTACACATATATTCACAAATGCTATTTTTTCCAACAATAATTCTTATCTCAAAACACAGCGGTAGATAACTTTTGTAGCAACAGTACTTGCCATAGCAAATTTTTAAGGAATAGAGAAAAAACATGTTTAATAACCAAGCAAGAAATTCTTATCATTTAAATTTTTAAAAACAACAAATAATTCATATGAATAAAAAATAAAGATGCAAATTGGTCGAGTATGATGAAAATACAAGGTCAAAGAAAAAAATACACAAGTATTTGAGTTTCCTTGCTGGAAAGAGAAAGTTTCCTCTGTTATGAAATAATATAAATACAAGAACAATAATACAAGAACAAGAGCAATAGAGAGAATAGAGAGAGAAGTATTATTATTGATACTTAGAGATTGTTAGGGATGTATTACAATGGTAGAAGACCCCTTTATTTAAAGGGAATGGGGTGATCTAGCTACCAATAATAGGACTCTAGAATCTCTCTAATTAAAGACATTCACCTTAAATAGAAGTGTATTTATAACACTCCCCCTTGAATGTCTATTCAATGATGTGCCTCGTTAAAACCTTAAAACAAAACCCAATGGGAAAAATAAAAGTAAGGAAAAAGAGTACACATGTTTGAATATGCGCCAATCGGTTGCCTTATTAAAAACCTCGCAAGGAAAACCCGGTGGGACAAAACCTTGTAAGGAAAAAAGAGTGCAACGCGCATTAACTCCCCCTGATAAGAACATCAATTTATGTCCTTAAGTCTTCGCATCCCGATCTTGTGAACTAGCTTCTTGAAGGTTGACTTTGGTAGAGATTTTGTGAACAAATCAGCCATATTGTCGCTTGAACGAATCTGTTGAACATTGATATCACCATTCATTTGAAGATCATGTGTGAAGAATAACTTTGGTGAAATATGCTTCGTTCTATCTCCTTTTATGAATCCTCCCTTCAATTGAGCTATACATGCTGCATTGTCTTCATACAAAGTTGTGGGTAGTTTATCACACTTCAAACCACATTTGTCTTGGATATGATGTATTATAGACCTCAACCACACACACTCCCGACTTGCTTCATGAATAGCAATTATCTCGGCATGATTAGATGAAGTAGGCACAATTGATTGCTTAGTCGATCGCCAAGATATGGCGGTTTCTCCACAGGTAAACACATAACCCGTTTGAGATCGAGCCTTGTGTGGGTCGGACAAATATCCAGCATCAGCATAACCAACAAGATCCGGGCTGCAATTCTTGCCATAAAATAAGCCCATATCGGTAGTTCCCTTTAGGTACCGCAATATGTGTTTGATCCCATTCCAATGTCTCCTCGTAGGAGCCGAGCTAAATCTTGCTAAGACATTAACTGAAAAGGATATGTCAGGTCTTGTAGTATTTGCAAGATACATTAGTGCGCCAATTGCGCTAAGATATGGTACTTCAGGACCAAGTAGCTCTTCATTCCTTTCTTGTGGTCGGAATGGATCTTTGTTCACATCAAGTGATCAACAACCATCGGTGTACTTAAAGGATGTGCTTCATCCATGTAAAACCGTTTCAGTACCTTTTCTGTATAGGTAGATTGATGAATAAAAATTCCGTTTGCCAAATATTCAATTTGCAAACCAAGACAAGTTTAGTCTTTCCGAGATCTTTCATCTCGAATTCATCCTTTAGATAATCAATTGCCTTTTGGAGTTCTATAGGGGTTCCAATAAGGTTTATGTCATCGACATATACGGCAAGTACAACAAATTCCGATGTTGTTTTCTTTATAAAAACACACGGGCAAATGACGTCATTTATATAGCCTTCTTTTAACAAGTACTCACTAAGACGATTATACCACATTCGTCCAGATTGTTTTAGACCATACAAGGATCTTTGCAATTTAATTGAGAACATTTCCCGAGATTTTGAATTATGCGCGTTTGGCATCTTGAGTCCATCGGGAATTTTCATGTATATCTCATTATCAAGTGAGCCATAAAGATAGGCAGTAACCACATCCATTAAGTGCATGTCGAGCTTTTTATGGACAGCAAAACTTATTAGATAACGAAAGGTTATCGCATCCATTACAGGCGAATATGTCTCTTCATAATCGACACCAGGCCTTTGAGAAAAACCTTGTGCAACAAGGCGTGCCTTATATCTTTGTACCTCGTTTTTCTCATTTCTTTTGCGTACAAAGACTCATTTATAGCCGACAGGCTTAACACCATTAGGTGTTTCAACTATAGGGCCAAAAACTTCACGTTTTGCCAGCGAATTCAATTCTGATTGAATTGCTTCTTGCCACTTTGGCCAATCCTGTCTTTGTCGACATTCTTCAACAGATTGAGGTTCGAGATCCTCACATTCTTGCATAATGCTAGATGCTACATTATAAGTAAAGGCATTATCCACCACAATATCCACTCGATTAATATTTGCCTCAATATTAATTGGATTTAGGGATAGTTCCGTATTTTCCAGAGTCTCGGGCTCAATGGATTCTTCATGAATCTCAGAATTTGTTAAATCGTGAGATTCTTTCGCGGTGTCATTTTGATCATTCTTTTTCCTCTTTCTAGGATTTCGATCTTTAGAACCTAATGGTCTGCCACGCTTCGGCATGCATTTGACTCATTGGATATGACACTAGATGATTGTCCAAGAGGGACATCAATACGGATTGGAACATTTTCCGCGGGAATGTGGGATTTCGTTATCCTCTTCAAGTCCGTAAATGCGTCAGGCATTTGATTTGCTATTCTTTGCAAATGGATAATCTTTTGTACCTCTCTTTCACAAATAGAGGTATGTGGATCAAGATGAGATAATGATGCATTTTTCCACAAAATTTCCCGTTTGGTTTCACCAACTTCTCCCCCTAATTTTGGGAAAAGTGTCTCATCGAATCGACAGTCTGCAAATCGTGCAGTAAATACGTTGCCTGTCAATGTTTCGAGGTAGCGAATGATGGAGGGCGATTCAAACCCAATTCCTAACCTTCTTTGCGGACCCATTTTGGTGCGGGATGGCGGTGCTATAGGCACATATACTGCGCATCCAAAAATTCTTAAATGGGATATATTAGGTTCATGACCCAAAACCAATTGCAACGGGGAATACTTGTGGTAATTCGTCGGTCTGAGACGAATTAGCATTGCTGCATGTAAGATGGCGTGACCCCATACCGAAGTGGGCAGCCTCGTTCTCATAAGTAATGGCCTTGCAATCAACTGCAGGCGTTTAATTAACGATTCTACGAGACCGTTTTGAGCGTGAACATGAGCTACAGAATGTTCAACTTTTATCCCGATTGATAAGCAATAATCATTAAATGCTTGGGATGTAAACTCAGCAGCATTATCCAGTCTAATGGACTTGATTGGATTATCTGGAAATTGTGCTCGTAGTCGAATTATTTGTGCCATTAATTTCGCAAACGCAAGGTTGCGTGATGACAACATGCACACATGAGACCATCTACAGGATGCGTCTATCAAGACCATGAAATACCTAAACGACCCACTAGGTGGGTGAATAGGTCCACAAATGTCCCCTTGTTTACGTTCCAGAAACGTGGGTGACTCAGTCCCAACCTTTGTTGGTGATGGCCTGATAATCAACTTGCCTTGATAACACGAAGTGCAAGGATATTCATTATTCGAAAGAATTTTGAAATTCTTTAACGGATGCCCATATGAGCTTTCTATAATCCGTCTCATCATGACCGATCCTGGGTGTCCCAATCGATCATGCCAAAGTACAAAGGTATTGGAATCAGTAACCCTTTGGTTTACTGTTGAATGTGCCTCAATTGCACTAATTCTTGTCCAATACAGGCCACAAGATAAAGACGGGAATTTCTCAATAACCCTCTTTTGGCAGGAGACATTCTTTGTGATGACGAGATATTCAAGATTATCTTCATCCATTGTCTCAATATGATAGCCATTCCGGCGTACATCTTTAAAACTCAACAAGTTTCTCTTAGACTTGGAGGAGAACATTGCATTCTCTATGATTAACGTCGTGCCTTTGGGCAGAGTTACAATTGCTCTTCCGGAGCCTTCAATCAATTTACTACTTCCAGAGATTGTAGTAACGTTTGCCTTACACATATTTAGTTGAGAGAAATATTTCTTTTCTTTGAGTATTGTATGTGTAGTACATGAATCAACTAGGCAAATACTTTTACAGTTGGACGTTGATCCAAGTTCGCTTTGTGAGATATCCATATTTGCTATCCCATAGTTTGACATACAAAAGAGATACACGAACATAAGAATAAACAAGTTCAATTCGTTTGTGTCACATAATATTTTCAAATTCTGCTGCTAACAGTTGACTAACAAAATCAGATATGTTATCCATAATTTTGCAGTTTGAAAATTTCAGTTTAAGCATTTTCTTCAAACAATCGATTGTTAAACACAAACAATCGATTGTTGAACATTGACAATCGATTGTTAAACACACACAATCGATTATTTGCTATTTTGAAAAACTTCAGATCACACTGTCTTAAGACAATCGATTGTTTAACGTAGACAATCGATTGTCGGCTTATTTCGAAAAATTCCAGAGCACAGTCTTAAGACAATCGATTGTTAAGCATAGACAATCGATTGTTGACTATTTTGAAAAATTCCAGAGCACACTGTCTTAAGACAATCGATTGTTAAACATAGACAATCAATTGTTGACTATTTTTGAAAAATTCCAGATTACACTGTCTAACGACAATCGATTGTTAGACATAGACAATCGATTGTGGATGATTTTTGAAAAACTTCAGATTACACTGTCTAACGACAATCGATTGTTAGACATAGACAATCGATTGTGGATGATTTCTGAAAAATTCCAGATTACACTGTCTAACGACAATCGATTGTTTGACAAAGACAATCGATTGTGGATGATTTTTGAAAAATTCCAGATTACACTGTCTTAACGACAATCGATTGTTAGACAAAGACAATCGATTGTTGATCAATTGTTTTTCAGCTTTAATGCGAAAATAGTAGATAATCGACTAGTTTTTCAGGCTAGTCGATTACCCCTACTGGAAAATAAAAATATTATTGATATTTGAGCATATTGAAGACATTCTAAAGAACTACTGCTAACATTGCATCATGAACTAACTAATACGAGCTAATACTAATGACTATTAGTTTATTCACTAACTAATACAAATAAGTAGAACAAAATCAAATAACTCCATCTTCTTTCATCACGGACCCATCACCGATTAGGTGGTCTATTTTCCCCTCGGGTTGCTCAAAGAAGTCTGCCACATCCAGGTGGGTGATGTCCAAGTTGTCGTCATAGACAAAATTTGTTTCAGGGTCTTTTCTCTTTCGAGATGCTTGATAATGGTCAACCAAGTGTCTTGGTATACGACAAGTCATTGACCAGTGCCCTTTCCCACCGCAACGATAACATATAGTTTCTGAACCATTTGCCTTAGGATCTTCATGACCCCGTTTCTGCTTTCGGCGGTTATCTCTCCTTGGGGGTTGACGGACTTCATTGGAATTTCTTCCTTGTCTACGTCCCTGGCTATGACCCCGTTTACGACCATGACCATGGCCCTTTTCATGTTTTGCATAATGAGAGTGCACCTTATCTGCTTCAGGCAGTGGTGTAGACCTAGTGGGTCGATTTTCATGATTTCTCATGAGCAGGTCATTATTTCGCTCAGCCACTAGTAGAAGAGAAATCAGTTCAGAGTACTTTGTAAAGCCTTTCTCTCTGTACTGTTGTTGCAGTACCATATTGGAGGCATGAAACGTTGTAAACGTTTTCTCAAGCATATCATAATCGGAGGTTTTATCTCCGCATAGCTTCAATTTAGAGGTAATTCTGAACATTGCAGAATTATATTCAGAAACGGACTTAAAGTCCTGGAGCCTCAAAAGAGGCCAATCATATCGTGCTTGTGGCAGAGTGACCAACTTCAGGTTGTCATATCTCTCCTTTAAGCCGTTCCACAAGATGAGTGGATCCTTGACGGTGAGATATTCAATCTTCAAACCTTCATCAAGGTGATGGCGCAAGAAAATCAAGGCCTTCGCACAGTCTTGGGTGGATGCTTTTTCTCTATCTTTGATGGTGTCTCCGAGACCTATAGCATCTAAGTGGATTTCAGCATCCAACACCCATGTCATATAGTTCTTGCCCGAAATTTCAAGGGCAACGAACTTTCTTTTCGTAATGTCAGGCATAATCGAAAATTAAATTAGGAAGAGGGAAATACCTTAGATTTTTCGAGAATGGCTCTTGAGATGGTAGAGTCTCGTGCTGATAACGTGTTATGAAATAATATAAAGACAAGAACAATAATACAAGAACAAAGCAATAGAGAGAATAGAGAGAGAGAAGTATTTTTATTGATACTTAGAGATTGTTAGGGATGTATTACAATGGTAGAAGACCCCTTTATTTATAGGGAGTGGGGTGATCTAGCTACCAATAATAGGACTCTAGAATCTCTCTAATTAAAGACATTCACCTTAAATAGAAGTGTATTTATACCACCCTCTTATTTTTTGCAGTCTTTTTTATTTTCTTAATATTTCGTGTCTTTATTTGGAAAAGATGTTCAGCACATAATTAGAGGATTCTTGTCTGTTAACTCGTTGTTAACCCTTTCCCTTTTCTGTATTTTTTTAAACCATTGTTAACTCTTTATTTATTTGGGTTAAGAAGCGGTAAAAATGCAAGTTTTCGAATTTTTAGTAAGTTGTCGAATAAACAAATTCTGTGTACCAAAAAAAGAGAGGAATAAACACATTCCTGTTATGAAATAATATAAAGACAAGAACAATAACTCAAGAACAAGAGCAAATAGAGAGAAGAGTAGAGAGAATTCTTCCTATTGATACTTAGAGAATATTAGGAGTTATTTACAATGGTAGAGGGCACCTCTATTTATAGGGAGGAGGATGATTTATCTACCAAGAATAGAACTTTAGAATCTCTCTAATTAAAGACATTCACCTTAAATAGAAGTGTATTTATAACACTCCCCCTTGAATGTCTATTCAATGATGTGCCTCGTTAAAACCTTAAAACCAAAACCCAATGGGAAAAATTAAAGTAAGGAAAAAGAGTACACATGTTTGAATATGCGCCTATTGGTTGCCTCGTTAAAAACCTCGCAAGGAAAACCCGGTGGGACAAAACCTTGTAAGGGAAAAAGAGTGCAACGCGCCTTAACTCCCCCTGATAAGAACATCAATTTATGTCCTTAAGTCTTCGCATCCCGATCTTGTGAACTAGCTTCTTGAAGGTTGACTTTGGTAGAGATTTTGTGAACAAATCAGCCTTATTTTCGCTTGAACGAATCTGTTGAACATTGATATCACCATTCTTTTGAAGATCATGTGTGAAGAATAACTTTGGTGAAATATGCTTCGTTCTATCTCCTTTTATGAATCCTCCCTTCAATTGAGCTATACATGCTGCATTATCTTCATACAAAGTTGTGGGTAGTTTATCACACTTCAAACCACATTTGTCTTGGATATGATGTATTATCGACCTTAACCACACACACTCCCGACTTGCTTCATGAATAGCAATTATCTCGGCATGATTAGATGAAGTAGCCACAATTGATTGCTTAGTCGATCGCCAAGAAATGGCGGTTTCTCCACAGGTAAACACATAACCCGTTTGAGATCGAGCCTTGTGTGGGTCTGACAAATATCCAGCATCAGCATAACCAACAAGATCCGGGCTGCAATTCTTGCCATAAAATAAGCCCATATCGGTAGTTCCCTTTAGGTACCGCAATATGTGTTTGATCCCATTCCAATGTCTCCTCGTAGGAGCCGAGCTAAATCTTGCTAAGACATTAACTGAAAAGGATATGTCAGGTCTTGTAGTATTTGCAAGATACATTAGTGCGCCAATTGCGCTAGATATGGTACTTCAGGACCAAGTAGCTCTTCATTCCTTTCTTGTGGTCGGAATGGATCTTTGTTCACATCAAGTGATCGAACAACCATCGGTGTACTTAAAGGATGTGCTTCATCCATGTAAAACCGTTTCAATACCTTTTCTGTATATGTAGATTGATGAACAAAAATTCCGTTTGCCAAATATTCAATTTGCAAACCAAGACATAGTTTAGTCTTTCCGAGATCTTTCATCTCGAATTCATCCTTTAGATAATCGATTGCCTTTTGGAGTTCTATAGGGGTTCTTATAAGGTTTATGTCATCAACATATACGGCAAGTACAACAAATTCCGATGTTGTTTTCTTTATAAAAACACACGGGCAAATGGCGTCATTTATATAGCCTTCTTTTAACAAGTACTCACTAAGACGATTATACCACATTCGTCCAGATTGCTTTAGACCATACAAGGATCTTTGCAATTTAATTGAGAACATTTCCCGAGATTTTGAGTTGTGCGCGTTTGGCACCTTGAGTCCATCGGGAATTTTCATGTATATCTCATTATCAAGTGAGCCATAAAGATAGGCAGTAACCACATCCATTAAGTGCATGTCAAGCTTTTCATGGACAGCAAAACTTATGAGATAACGAAAGGTTATCGCATCCATTACAGGCGAATATGTCTCCTCATAATCGACACCAGGCCTTTGAGAAAAACCTTGTGCAACAAGGGTTGCTTTATATCTTTGTACCTCGTTTTTCTCATTTCTTTTGCGTACAAAGACCCATTTATAGCCGACAGGCTTAACACCATTAGGTGTTTCAACTATAGGGCCAAAAACTTCACGTTTTGCCAGCGAATTCAATTCTGATTGAATTGCTTCTTGCCACTTTGGCCAATCCTGTCTTTTTCGACATTCCTCAAAGATTGAGGTTCGAGATCCTCACATTCTTGCATAATGGTAGATGCTACATTATAAGCAAAGGCATTATCCACCATAATATCCACTCGATTAATATTTGCCTCAATATTAATTGGATTTAGGGATAGTTCCGTATTTTCCAGAGTCTCGGGCTCAATGGATTCTTCATGAGTCTCAGAATTTGTTAAATCATAAGATTCTTTCGTGGTGTCATTTTGATCGTTCTTTTTCCTCTTTCTAGGATTTCGATCTTTGGAACCTAATGGTCTGCCACGCTTCAGGCGTGCATTCGACTCATTGGATATGACACTAGATGATTTTCCAACAGGGACATCAATACGGATTGGAACATTTTCCGCGGGAATGTGGAATTTCGTTATCCTTTTCAAGTCCGTAAATGCGTCAGGCATTTGATTTGCTATTCTTTGCAAATGGATAATCTTTTGTACCTCTCTTTCACAAATAGAGGTATGTGGATCAAGATGAGATAATGATGCATTTTTCCACAAAATTTCCCGTTTGGTTTCACCAACTTTTCCCCCTAATTTTGGGAAAAGTGTCTCATCAAATCGACAGTCTGCAAATCGTGCAGTAAACAAGTCGCCTGTCAATGTTTCGAGGTAGCGAATGATGGAGGGCGATTCAAACCCAACATATATTCCTAACCTTCTTTGCGGACCCATTTTGGTGCGGGATGGCGGTGCAATAGGCACATATACTGCGCATCCAAAAATCCTTAAATGGGATATATTGGGTTCATGACCCAAAACCAATTGCAACGGGGAATACTTGTGGTAATTCGTCGGTCTGAGACGAATTAGCATTGCTGCATGTAAGATGGCGTGACCCCATACCGAAGTGGGCAGCCTCGTTCTCATAAGTAATGGCCTTGCAATCAATTGCAGGCGTTTAATTAACAATTCTGCAAGACCGTTTTGAGTGTGAACATGAGCTACAGAATGTTCAACTTTTATCCCGATTGATAAGCAATAATCATTAAATGCTTGGGATGTAAACTCAGCAGCATTATCCAGTCTAATGGACTTGATTGGATTATCTGGAAATTGTTGTTTGAAATAACGCTCTACGCTAGAGGGGGGGTGAATAGCGTATTAATAAAATTAAGCGTTTTCTTGCGGAATTTAAACTTTGCAGGAAATCAACAAATGCAGTAAAAATAAATTACACCACGATATATACTGGTTGGCCACACTTTGTGGTTAGTCCAGTCCCCGAGAGACTCTCTCGAGATTTCCACTAACAACCTTGTCAAGCTTAAGGTGCCCAACAAACCTTTACACTTGAGACTTGAATCACACAAATCTCAAACACTTGCTCGGAGGCTCCTCACCTCAAAGACTTCAATTTGCTCGGAGGTTCCTCACCTCAAAGACTTCAATTTGCTCGGAGGTTCCTCACCTCAAAGACTTCAATTTGCTCGGAGGTTCCTCACCTCAAAGACTTCAATTTGCTCGGAGGTTCCTCACCTCAAAGACTTCAATTTGCTCGGAGGTTTCTCACCTCAAAGACTTCAATTTGCTCGGAGGTTCCTCACCTCAAAGACTTCAATTTGCTCGGAGGTTCCTCACCTCAAAGACTTCAATTTGCTCGGAGGTTCCTCACCTCAAAGACTTCAACTGAGGAATCACAAGTTCCTCAACAAACGAGAATCGCAATTCTCTTACAAACACAAAACAAACTCACTTTACAAAGTACTCCTTAATGAGTAGATATGAGTAGAAATAGTACGCTCAAGATCACAACAACTTAGCTCAATAGAATGGCTCTTCAAAAAGCTTTATGGATGAATGAAAATGATGATCAATGTAAGAAAGCTTTTAGCAATGAAAATACTTAAATTGTATGTGTTGTTGTTGTGAAAACACTGAGTTAAACCTGTATTTATAGGTGAAAAACTCAGTCTTACCGTTGTCTAATTGCCAATTAAGGATTGCTGAAATTACTCAGTGACAATCGATTGTCAGGACTAAACAATCGATTGTTTGCCTATCAGATCAAAAAATCAATCCCAGATTTTACGTTAACAATCGATTACTTCAAATCAATAATCGATTAATTATAACGTTAAAAAATCCTTTCCAATTTTTGGCATAAAACATCGATTATCAGGAAATCAATAATCGATTATTTTAACAACGTTCAGAAAATCTTTTCCAGATTTTACGCTAAAACATCGATTGTTAAATATCACAATCGATTACCTGAAGGTAATTTGAAAAAAGTATGACAACGGTCAGCTTCAACAATCGATTATCAAATAGAACAATCGATTATCAATTAATTTCAAAACTTACTGTCTCATATATAATCGATTATCAAAAGCCACAATCGATTATCATTTTACTTAAAATCACTGGGAGACATTTTTCTCATTCCAATCGATTACCATTAGTTCATAATCGATTTTTATGAGTTTTGAAAACTTTGCCTCAGTTAACAATCGATTATCGAAAGTACACAATCGATTGTTATGCAGTTTGCAAAAACCTGATGTTAACTGGCTTACTCACAATCGATTATCATTAATTCACAATCGATTGTCATGCAGTCTTGGCTTAGAGATACTCGATTATCATAAGTACATAATCGATTATCTTAGCCCAGATTTTTGAGGCATGTTTGGAAAACATTTTAACAAATGTAAATATGCATAATTTAAAATCATTTGACACTTACTTTAAATATGCATGATTTTGGAAAAATAATTTTAGTAGAGAAGCCATGTTATGAGCCAAGATTGAGGAATCAAGATCACAATTAATATTGACTCAATTATAACATTTCCAAGCATTGTCTTGAGCTTCTTGTAATGCATCCATTATGTGCTTGTCCTTGAGCACTGCTATATATCGCTTATTGCTTTGTTTGACATTCATCAAAACCTACAAAAGAACACACGTTTAGTATATTGCATTTGAAACGTGTTTCCAACAATTTCCCCCTTTTTGATAATGGCAAACATAGGCGGGATATATGCAATAATTATTTTGATAAACCAAGACAAGTGTCATGTTCCCCCTCAATTCATGTTCCCCCTCACTTTAAGCATGAATGAAGTTGAGAGCATATAGCATAATATAGCATACTTCTTGATATCCCGTTTCTTCCCCCTTTTGCCATTAGCAAAAAAAATGGCTAGATAACAAGTCTAATAATAGCATGCTAGTTCAACAAATGTCAACATAATCGATTATTATACGGGATAATCGAATAGTTTGCACTGGAAAGAAATTCCCCCTAGATATAAGATTCCCCCTGAATTTATGCAACACATTCAAAGAAAGCATGTAAGTATGCATAATGGAAATAGGAGAGATATTGCAGATGAAAATCAACTTTTCATTAAATAGATAAAACATTACATAGGCCATTTAATGAAAAAATACAAGAAAATATTTAATCCTCGTTATCATCATCTTCGTCCATGTTTTGCGGCGGTGCCTCAAATGGGACAAGATTGCCATATTGATAGTTGATATGGTCAAAATATCCTAGGACATAGCGGGACAAAGTGTCAACTTTTGTTTCAATACGGGTAAGATGATTTACTATCTCCGCATTTGGATCTTGATTTTGAGGCGGATTTTGTGGAGGATTTTGAGGAGGTTGATTATTATGATTGCCACCACTGTGAAATGAAGATTCAGAAATTTCCCAGCGTTTGGTCCGATTTTTAAGTGGACCATTTGCCGTGATAATGCCGGCGGATTCAAGAAAATGCATGACAAGAAGTGCATATGGAAGATGTTTGTCTTCGGCGAGAGCATCACACATGTGAAGCTTGATTAATTTACAATAATTTAATCGAGCTCCGGAAGAAATGGCATGCATGAGTTTACAATCTTCTTGGGAAATAGTGGTGTGACAGCTTTTTCGGGGCTTGAGAACTCGGGTGATGAAATAGAATATCAACCGATAGTTCGGATCCATTCCCGTGATCGTAGGACGACGAGAAGTGAGACGTGGATCATAGTTAACAAGACCAGCTTGACGAAGAAAGGAGGTTTCGTCAAATAATTCTCCTTCTATTCCAACATATTGAGAAATGTCTTCTCCATCATTTGGGAGATAGGCAATGGTGTTTAGGGATTCATCAGAAATGATAGTTTTAACACCATTTACAAAGGTGACAAGATCACCTTGATCGTTCTGGCGGAGATTTGAATAGAATGCCCGAACGAGTGTAGCATTTATAAAGTCAAAAGAAAGGAGAAGGAAGTTTAGAAGATTGCATTGCTGAAGAAAGTGTATAGCAAGACTAAAATTTTCAAGATACCTCATTGTGGAAAAACGAGGAGGAAGAAAGTATATATATCGGAGAAGATATGGTATTCATGGCTGAATTGAAGACTCAAAAACGGTCAGATTTTAAGAAGACCGCTGGAGACAATCGATTGTTTGCTGGAGACAATCGATTGTTGAGCAGATATGCCCGTTGGAATTCTGAAAATGAAACTGACAATCGATTAAAGGGGGTCAGCAGAGCAGAATGGTAAGAATTTTTTTGAATTAATACCGTCTGACAATCGATTGTGTCAAGTTTGACACTTAGATTCTGAGAAATTGGCTTGAAACAGAATGTTTTTGAAATTTCAGAAAATCACTGACAATCGATTGTTGAATTTGACAATCGATTGTTTACTGGGCAAAAAAAATGGTCTAAGTCCTGAAAATTGATTTTGGAAGTATGGTAATCAATTTTGAATATATTATAATCAATTTTGGAATTATGACAATTGATTATGAATGAAACAACGTCATCAACACATGGAGGAAGATAATGATTCTTCGGATGAAAACGTTTTTATGAAAATAGATTTTCCATCATGGATACATATAATCAACACCAATTGTTATAAAAACCAATTTAGAAAATCAAAACTCAATACAATTTATGCACTTAATCAATTATGCAATTTATCAAAATAACATTCATATCAATACTTGTGACATATAATGCCAATTCAACTAGCTAAAGGGTAGAGTAAGGAACGATCATACCCGGTTTGTCTTGATGTCATCCTCCATCGTTGACATCTCAATTTGCTAGAAATTGAATTGAATGCTTCAAGCGAGCACATTTGCATTTCCAACATTTAATCAAGTGAAGCCATTTCCGATATATATATATAAACAATTTATCACCATAATAACAATTCAAAAACCAAACAGATATTTGTTAAGAAAATATCATCAATAAAATTTATGCAATCAATTCTTTCAAAGCACAAGTTCCCTCTTACTTGTAACAAATTGCCTAAAACATTTATTCTTTTGATAAGAAGATTGTATTAAGGCTAATTCCTTTTACCATATTCACAGAAGAATAGGAAGGATATTGAGGAATATAAAATATGACGACTTCTATAAATTTATCAATTTTATCAAAAAAAAAACTATTGTTATTTTGAAAGGCATTTGTCAAAACATATATCGCATGCTGTTTCAAAAAGATAGTCAAAACATGAATCAACCATCTTATCACCTGTTTAAGCAAAACACATCAATTTGACATTTTACAGGAAATACCGATTGTTACACAAGCAATGAAAGATCCATTTGAC
Organism: Nicotiana benthamiana; assembly: GCA_034376525.1. Lineage (NCBI taxonomy): Eukaryota > Viridiplantae > Streptophyta > Magnoliopsida > Solanales > Solanaceae > Nicotiana > Nicotiana benthamiana. Next base: position 48,375,001 of record CM067337.1, on the reverse strand, counting down.
GGAGAGCATACCAAATGCATCAAATGTTATTTTATTAACAGTGATGCACAAGGTTATTTTCAGTAATCCATATTGCAACAAATGTCAAATATTTCCATTAAGCGCATTTGCAATAATGAGAACCAAAACAAAGCATGATTCAAGGAGAATTGATACGGGTGCTTAACAAAGACATATCAACACATACAATTGGGCATGATAAAAATGAAAGCCTAGCCTTTAAAAAATTTCAAGAGCGTTTATGCCTATTTTGAACTGACACGATGCTAAATGATAGCTGTTGAGTTCAGAATTCAGAATGGTAACAAATCTTTGAGATTTTTACCGATTGACAATCGATTGTTGAAAGGGGACAATCGATTGTTGAACTATTTGACACTTAGTTCCTGAAAAATCTGCAAGAAGCAGAGAGTTTTTTTGAAAACTCAGAAAACCACGAACAATCGATTGTGCCTGTGAACAATCGATTGTGGACTAGACCAAAAAGGTTTTAAGTTCTGAAAAACGATTATGAGAGTATGCTAAAGGCATTTATCAAACCATATATTAAAACATGATTTAAAACACTTTGCTGTTTTAAAAAAATTGTCAAGACATAATTCAACTAAACATGATTTAGTAGGTACTCATTCAATGCACAAATCAACATTTGTCAAAACATGGATCAAGCATTTAAATAGTTGATACTAGTAATCAAAAATGAATTTTCAGCATGTCAATCAACAAGTATAGTCAACAAGAAATTTCACAAATTGATTCTTACAACTAACGCATGTCAACGTTTTTCAGGGTGAGAATCAAGTTGACAACTTATATGTTAATAACACCAGCTTCAACAAAACTGTCAACATTAATAATTTGCACATATTCAGTTTTAAAAAAATAGCTAACCGAAATTCCTTTCGATGCCTTTTGGGTGTCGTGCTTGGCGCATCTACTACAATTTTGTAGTCTTCAAGCACACCTGCAAAAATATCTACGGAGAGGTTTTTGGTACCCATATCTTTTTGGGTCCTTTGGGGTTAGGCAAATGATAATTATAACCAAAAGATAAATTTCTATGTTTAGCAAAACACACAGGTGCAATGTGACCTATCCGATTGCAATAATGGCATACTACGTTTGGATTGTGCCAATGCCTAGGTTGCGCCAAATACATTCTAGGTGATCTAGAGTCATTCCTAGAGGCGTTGAGAATCCTAGAGTCATTTCTAGGTTGTCTAACGTAGTTCGTTCTAGGCTTATCAACAATAGTCCTAGTATTGATTCTAGGCGATGTAAAGTGATTAACTCTAGATTCATTATTCCCATTTCTAGAGTTGTATCTAGGTGATCTAAAGGCGTTAGTTTTAGACTTGTTTTCATACATCCTAGCGTAATGTCTAGGTGGTCTAAAGGAATTTGTCCTAGACTCATTTACAGCCCTAGAATTATTTCTAGGTGGATCAGTAAAATTTCTAATGGGATTTCTGCTTTTATGCCGTTGATTGTTCCTCGACGTTTCCTTTTCTTCAATAACCTTAGGGACATCTATACTTCGTGATTCTAAAGTTTTCCTAAGTTCTGCGTTTTCTAACTTCAAAGAATCGCAGGAAGTACAAGTAGAGCATTTATCAACATAAGAAGCTTCATGCATAGTCTTAACGACTTGTCTAAGTTCTACACTATCATTTTGCAAAAACTGATTTTCTTTTACAAGATTCTCGTTATCAAGAGACAGATTTTCAAAAAATTTTTGTTTTAAAGAAAGTTGATTTTTGAAATCTTTTTCTTTCAATAAGAGACGTTCTTCAAAATCTTTTTCTTTTAAAGAGAGATTTTTCTGAAAATCTAATTCTTGCTGGGAAAGTGATTTCTTCAAATCTCTAATCATTTTGACAGCATTACAAAATTCACCATACAAGTCTTCATATGCATTTTGTAATTCTTCGAACGAGTGAGAGTTAGAGATACTTACCTCTTCTTCGTTGTTTCCATCAAATATTGGAGGCATGGTGTAGCAGTTTCCTTCACCGATTCCTGCAAAAGAATCATGAGTAGAAGCCATGGATGGTTCTCTCAAACTGTTAAGTTTTTCAGAGAGTATGGCTCTGATACCAATTGTTTGAAATAACGCTCTACGCTAGAGGGGGGGTGAATAGCGTATTAATAAAATTAAGCGTTTTCTTGCGGAATTTAAACTTTGCAGGAAATCAACAAATGCAGTAAAAATAAATTACACCACGATATATACTGGTTGGCCACACTTTGTGGTTAGTCCAGTCCCCGAGAGACTCTCTCGAGATTTCCACTAACAACCTTGTCAAGCTTAAGGTGCCCAACAAACCTTTACACTTGAGACTTGAATCACACAAATCTCAAACACTTGCTCGGAGGCTCCTCACCTCAAAGACTTCAATTTGCTCGGAGGTTCCTCACCTCAAAGACTTCAATTTGCTCGGAGGTTCCTCACCTCAAAGACTTCAATTTGCTCGGAGGTTCCTCACCTCAAAGACTTCAATTTGCTCGGAGGTTCCTCACCTCAAAGACTTCAATTTGCTCGGAGGTTTCTCACCTCAAAGACTTCAATTTGCTCGGAGGTTCCTCACCTCAAAGACTTCAATTTGCTCGGAGGTTCCTCACCTCAAAGACTTCAATTTGCTCGGAGGTTCCTCACCTCAAAGACTTCAACTGAGGAATCACAAGTTCCTCAACAAACGAGAATCGCAATTCTCTTACAAACACAAAACAAACTCACTTTACAAAGTACTCCTTAATGAGTAGATATGAGTAGAAATAGTACGCTCAAGATCACAACAACTTAGCTCAATAGAATGGCTCTTCAAAAAGCTTTATGGATGAATGAAAATGATGATCAATGTAAGAAAGCTTTTAGCAATGAAAATACTTAAATTGTATGTGTTGTTGTTGTGAAAACACTGAGTTAAACCTGTATTTATAGGTGAAAAACTCAGTCTTACCGTTGTCTAATTGCCAATTAAGGATTGCTGAAATTACTCAGTGACAATCGATTGTCAGGACTAAACAATCGATTGTTTGCCTATCAGATCAAAAAATCAATCCCAGATTTTACGTTAACAATCGATTACTTCAAATCAATAATCGATTAATTATAACGTTAAAAAATCCTTTCCAATTTTTGGCATAAAACATCGATTATCAGGAAATCAATAATCGATTATTTTAACAACGTTCAGAAAATCTTTTCCAGATTTTACGCTAAAACATCGATTGTTAAATATCACAATCGATTACCTGAAGGTAATTTGAAAAAAATATGACAACGGTCAGCTTCAACAATCGATTATCAAATAGAACAATCGATTATCAATTAATTTCAAAACTTACTGTCTCATATATAATCGATTATCAAAAGCCACAATCGATTATCATTTTACTTAAAATCACTGGGAGACATTTTTCTCATTCCAATCGATTACCATTAGTTCATAATCGATTTTTATGAGTTTTGAAAACTTTGCCTCAGTTAACAATCGATTATCGAAAGTACACAATCGATTGTTATGCAGTTTGCAAAAACCTGATGTTAACTGGCTTACTCACAATCGATTATCATTAATTCACAATCGATTGTCATGCAGTCTTGGCTTAGAGATACTCGATTATCATAAGTACATAATCGATTATCTTAGCCCAGATTTTTGAGGCATGTTTGGAAAACATTTTAACAAATGTAAATATGCATAGTTTAAAATCATTTGACACTTACTTTAAATATGCATGATTTTGGAAAAATAATTTTAGTAGAGAAGCCATGTTATGAGCCAAGATTGAGGAATCAAGATCACAATTAATATTGACTCAATTATAACATTTCCAAGCATTGTCTTGAGCTTCTTGTAATGCATCCATTATGTGCTTGTCCTTGAGCACTGCTATATATCGCTTATTGCTTTGTTTGACATTCATCAAAACCTACAAAAGAACACACGTTTAGTATATTGCATTTGAAACGTGTTTCCAACAATTGTGCTCGTAGTCGAATTATTTGTGCCATTAATTTCGCAAACGCAAGGTTGCGTGATGACAACAGGCACACATGAGACCATCTACAGGATGCGTCTATCAAGACCATGAAATACCTAAACGCCCCACTAGGTGGGTGAATAGGTCCACAAATGTCCCCTTGTTTACGTTCCAGAAACGTGGGTGACTCAGTCCCAACCTTTGTTGGTGATGGCCTGATAATCAACTTGCCTTGATAACACGAAGTGCAAGGATATTCATTATTCGAAAGAATTTTGAAATTCTTTAACGGATGCCCATATGAGCTTTCTATAATCCGTCTCATCATGACCGATCCTGGGTGTCCCAATCGATCATGCCAAAGTACAAAGGTATTGGAATCAGTAACCCTTTGGTTTACTGTTGAATGTGCCTCAATTGCACTATTTCTTGTCCAATACAGGCCACAAGTTAAAGACGGGAATTTCTCAATAACCCTCTTTTGGCCGGAGACATTCTTTGTGATGACGAGATATTCAAGATTATCTTCATCCATTGTCTCAATATGATAGCCATTCCGGCATACATCTTTAAAACTCAACAAGTTTCTCATAGACTTGGAGGAGAACATTGCATTCTCTATGATTAACGTCGTGCCTTTGGGCAGAGTTACAATTGCTCTTCCGGAGCCTTCAATCAATTTACTACTTCCAGAGATTGTAGTAACGTTTGCCTTACACATATTTAGTTGAGAGAAATACTTCCTTTCTTTGAGTATTGTATGTGTAGTACATGAATCAATTAGGCAAATACTTTTACAGTTGGATGTTGATCCAAGTTCGCTTTGTGAGATATCCATATTTGCTATCCCATAGTTTGACATACAAAAGAGATACAAGAACATAAGAATAAACAAGTTCAATTCTTTTGTGTCACATAATATTTTCAAAATCTGCTGCTAACAGTTGACTAACAAAATCAGATATGTTATCCATTACTTTGCAGTTTGAAAATTTCAGCGTTTTTCATAAGACAATCGATTATTAAACACACACAATCGATTGTTTGAACGTAGACAATCGATTGTTAAACACACACAATCGATTATTTATTATTTTTGAAAAACTTCAGATCACACTGTCTTAAGATAATCGATTGTTATGCATTGACAATCGATTGTTGGCTATTTTTGAAAAATTCCAGACCTCACTGTTTCAAGACAATCGATTGTTATGCATGGACAATCGATTGTTGGCTATTTTTGAAAATTTCCAGAACACACTGTTTCAAGACAATCGATTGTTAGCCAAAGACAATCGATTGTGGATGATTTTTGAAAAAATCCAGATTACACTGTCTTAATGACAATCGATTGTTAGACAAAGACAATCGATTGTGGATGATTTTTGAAAAATTCCAGATTACACTGTCTTAATGACAATCGATTGTTAGTCAACGACAATCGATTGTTGATCAATTGTTTTTCAACTTTAATGCGAAAATAGTTGATAATCGACTAGTTTTTCGGGCTAGTCGATTACCCCTACTGGAAAATAAAAATTTTATTGATATTTGAGCATATTGAAGATATTCTAAAGAACTACTGCTAACATTGCATCATGAACTAACTAATACGAGCTAATACTAATGACTATTAGTTTATTCACTAACTAATACAAATAAGTAGAACAAAATCAAATAACTCCATCTTCTTTCATCACGGACCCATCGCCGATTAGGTGGTCTATTTTCCCCTCGGGTTGCTCAAAGAAGTCTTCCACATCCAGGTGGGTGATGTCCTCATCGTCGTCATAGACAAAATTTGTTTCAGGGCCTTTTCTCTTTCGAGATGCTTGATAAAGGTCAACCAAGTGTCTTGGTATACGGCAAGTCTTTGACCAGTGCCCTTTCCCACCGCAACGATAACATATCGTTTCTGAACTATTTGCCTTAGGATCTTCATGGCCCCGTTTCTGCTTTCGGCGGTTATCTCTCTTCGGGGGGTGACGGACTTCTTTGGAATTTCTTCCTTGTCTACGTCCCTGGCTATGACCCCGTTTACGACCATGACCATGGTCCTTTTCATGTTTGGCATAATGAGAGTGCACCTTATCTGCTTCAGGCAGTGGTGTAGACCCAGTGGGTCGATTTTCATGATTTCTCATGAGCAGGTCATTATTTCGCTCAGCCACTAGTAGAAGAGAAATCAGTTCAGAGTACTTTGTAAAGCCTTTCTCTCTGTACTGTTGTTGCAGTACTATATTGGAGGCATGAAACGTTGTAAACGTTTTCTCAAGCATATCATAATCGGAGATATTATCCCCGCATAGCTTCAATTTAGAAGTAATTCTGAACATAGCAGAATTATATTCAGAAACGGACTTAAAGTCCTGGAGCCTCAGATGAGCCCAATCATATCGTGCTTGTGGCAGAGTGACCAACTTCAGGTTGTCATATCTCTCCTTTAAGCCGTTCCACAAGATGAGTGGATCCTTGACGGTGAGATATTCAATCTTCAAACCTTCGTCAAGGTGATGGCGCAAGAAAATCAAGGCCTTCGCACATTCTTGGGTGGATGCTTTTTCTCTATCTTTGATGGTGTCTCCGAGACCCATAGCATCTAAGTGGATTTCAGCATCCAACACCCATGTCATATAGTTCTTGCCCGAAATTTCAAGGGCAACGAACTTTCTTTTCGTAATGTCAGACATAATCGAAAATTAAATTAGGAAGAGGGAAATACCTTAGATTTCTCGAGAATGGTTCTTGAGACGGTAGAGTCTCGTGCTGATAACGTGTTATGAAATAATATAAAGACAAGAACAATAACTCAAGAACAAGAGCAAATAGAGAGAAGAGTAGAGAGAATTCTTCTTATTGATACTTAGAGAATGTTAGGAGTTATTCACAATGGTAGAGGGCACCTCTATTTATAGGGAGGAGGATGATTTATCTACCAAGAATAGAACTCTAGAATCTCTCTAATTAAAGACATTCACCTTAAATAAAAGTGTATTTATAACAATTCCATTGTACTTGTGGGCTTATTCAACTTTCTTTTAATAAGTTCTTCCCATTCTGTGTTTTAGCAATAAAAAGTTAGACAAACAGAGGCTGCTCTCTATAAAGACGTCCGTAAGTTTTCTTCAATATTCAATGAGAAAGTGATGCTTTGAAAAGCCATCCTCTACTCAAATATCTGATTAATCATTATAATAAGTTAAGAATGTGCAATAATTTAAACAAATACTAAATATATAATCAGATATCTCATTAATAGCATCCATATATAATAATATTGCACTATAAAAATCAAGCTTTTTTTAAAACCAACTTTCATGTTATGTTAATATATATGTTCTCTATATCAACACCTCGTTATAACAACCAAAAATAGCTAAAACAAACAAGGTTGTTTTAGAAAGGTTTGACCATAATTTACTTGTTTATTTAGATCAAGCCTTTGACATATGTGTATGGGTCAAATTTGACCCTCAATGTCCCTATGATTAATGGGTACGCCCAATAAGCAGACGCCGACTAAAGTGAGGGCGCGGCTTGGACGTGATGGTAAAAGCGATGTCGTTTAGAGCTTAACTTCTTTACTAAGTGGAAGCCACCAACTTTTGTACTTTTTAAATTATTTCGAGGGAGGTCTCCTGCTATATAAAGGAGACTTCCGCATTGTAACACGCATTATGATTATTCTCGATAATACAATTTCTCTCTCTGTCTCTATCTCCAGCTATTGCTTCTATCTTAAGCTAAGATTATTTTCTCTATCTTGGAGATCTAGAACTACAATATCTTCTATCTAATCTCTAGGTCATATTATATTTGATTACGATTTACCCTTGTTTATCTTTTGATTGTTTTCTAAAACATACAAAGCACATCGATAACTTTTGAGCTAAAAAAATTGGCGCCGTCTGTGGGAGTTTCGAGAATCGAAACCATAGTTTGCACCTGCAGAACAACCGACAACTATTCTCTACACCACAAAAACAAAAAAACCTGAAAACAATGCAAGAATGAAAGTAATAGCGGATGTTACAACCAACCTCATCGGTCCTCTCAACGAAGTCGGTGAAGAGAATGTTTCGATTACAACCCCTAGCACCAAACCAAGTGGAGATATCCCACCTCCCCCGCTTGGAGATCTGACGATATTGCTGGAAAAGGGTGTTTCTACATCTGTAACCAAAGAGGTATCCTTAGAAGTCAAAAAACTACTAGAAGAGTGGCTAATGGGTACCCTAAGTGGCTTGATCGAAAAATCTCCACAAGGTAACATCAGATGTGCACATATATTGTATATATAAACACACACGGCTGCTTCGTAGTACTATTTATCCCTTGTATTAGAAAAGTATTAACGACTTACATTTATATTATTTACATAGTAAACACAAAAGTAATTTTTATTGTTGACCAGAATAGTGACCAATTATTGTAGCAATTTATTCATGAATTTAGATTAGCGACCAAAGTTGGTCGCTAACTTTAATCCATATTTAAATATATTTCATATAATAATTAAATTTATAATATAATTATTAAATATGAATAAATGGGACCCAGTTAAGCGACCAAAATTGGTCGCTACCTTTCTTTCCTTTATTTAGCGACCAACATTGGTCGCTAACTTCATATTATATATTTATATTTTATAGTTTTTTCAAAATAATAATATAATTATTAAAATTTTGTAAGCGGGTCCCACTTTAGTGACCAAGTTTGTCGCTAATCTTAGTAAAAGTTTGACGAAACAACTTTGACCAAGCCAGTCAATATTTTGACTACTTTAGCAACCAACTTTGGTCGCTATTTTGTATCCAGAATTTAGTTTATTATATTGTTTTTTCCATAGACCAAATTTGGTCGCTATTGTTTGGTCGCTTTTTGCAGGAATTCTAGAGGTGAATAGATACATGACACGTGTTTTGCATATGGACTTCAATCATTTAACCATGATAAATGAAACTCTATCAGACTAGCCTCATACCTCCTAATATGCAATCCTAATGCTCGACCTCCACAACTTCTTATCAAGGGTCATGTCCTCGGAAATCTAAAGTCACATCTATCTCATGCTTGATCACATCTCCTCAATATATCTTAGGCCGCCCTTTATCTATTTTTATATTATATATTATATATATATTAAATAAATCTATTAAACATGTACAAATATTAAATTTTGAATTTTGAACCCATCAACTAAAATGATCATAGTTAAATGACACTCTCAACTCAGAAAATTCAAATTCTCAATTGCGTTTTAACACTTTTATGTACCTTTGTAAATTAATATGACAACTAACCTGCTATGTTATGTTAATAGATTACATTCATAGAGTGAAAAAATATTTACACTAGTAGTGTACTTACGTAGATTCAGAGGCGGACCTACAGTCATCCCTATTTACCGTTATTATCCGCACACCACATCCCCGACAGCCGCAATACCTATACCAGTTATTAGCTATCAGCTAAGGAATTTGTTACTATATCTCCTTTTTATTTCTCGCATTGCATAAGGCTATTATTCTTCCTTCCGAGACTAAACTCTTTCTCAATCTGCATTTCCTACATTGCATAAGGCTACCATTCTGCCTTCTAAGGTTAAGCTCTACCTCCATCTGCTTTTTTGTATTGCATAAGGCTACCATTCTGCCTTCCGAGGTTAAGCTCTACTTCTATCTACATTCCTTGCATTGCATAAGGCTACCATTCTGCCTTCCGAGGTTAAGCTCTACCTTTTCCTGCATTTTCTGTATTGCATAAATCTACCATTCTGCCTTCCGATACTAAGCTCTGTCTCCATCTGCATTCCCTGCATTGCATAAGGCTACTATTCTGCCTTCTGAGACTAAGCTTTGTCTCCATCCGCATGGCTGAAATATCACTACTTCATTTACATTTTGCATGGCTAAAATACCACCACTTTTATTTACACCTTACATTGGCTGAAATACCGCAACTTTTATTTACACCTTACATCAGCTGAAATATCCCCGCTTTCATTACATCGGCTGAAATATCGCCGCTTCCATTTCATCTTGCATGGTTGAAAGATCGCCACTTTCATCTATATCTTCCATTGTTGAAAGACCGACACCTTCATTTACTTCTTGCACGGCTAAAATGTTGCCACCTTTATTTATGTCTTGCATTGGTTGAAAGATCGCCACCCTCTGCATCTCATGGAATGAAAGATCGCCAAATTGTCCAAAGGCGTCATTGTTCGGAGGTACCATTTTTATAGCCCGAGACCACCATGCATGCCCTGAGGACCCCTTTTTAATTTCTTGCATATCATTATTCGAAGGCATCATGGTTCGGAGGCATCATTCTCACAGCTCGAGAACATCATTTCATAGCTTGCGAATTCTTTATACGCTTCATGGCCCAGGAAGTCATGTTCTAAGGACGTCATCCTTATCGTCCAAAGACAGCATCCATGGTTCGACCTGAATTTGCATCATGTTTAAATTTACGCACAATATACACTTGTATTGCTTATTTGCAGGTAAACCGGTGAACAACGGCCATCTCAGTAGGAGCGATCCCCAGAGGCGGACCTACAACCATGCTTGAGGGGTCACGTGAACCCGTTAACTTCGATAAAAACTCTATATATACATAGTTGTATATACGTTAGGGACCCTTAAATATTTTCCTTGGCACCCTTATTAACAAAATTACGCCTGCAACAATTGTCCTCTTCTAAGAATAAGCCTTGTTCCTTGTCACATCATGCGGGTTCGAGACCCGTCTGCTACAATTTTTTTGATGATGCTCCCGTTATTCTTAAATCCTAAGTCTACCTCTGCGTAGATCTATGTATTTTTCACCACTTAAATCCGTTTTGGATACACTTAAATAAACAAAATAAGCAAGGAAATTTGCTGTAAATTTCTGTCCCATGTACAAATTCAGAATGACAATGGTAAAATAAGTCCTTATTGAATATGGTTTAAGGATTTGAAATTTAGCAGTCGCAGTCAGAGGTGGAATTAGGATTTGAACCGTATGAATTCGAAATTATAATTATTTTAAGTTATTGGTTCTAATTTAGTAATTTATATATATTTATTGGATTAATTTATATAAATACACTATTTGAACATGAATTCGACCGATTCCGCGACCACCAAAATGTCTCCGCCCCCGGTCGCAGTAGAACTTTTTAACGGGGAAGTGGAACTCTAGTTCTACCTTATCCAAGTACAACATGAGTAAGTGGCCAACCATCAGCTAGCTAGTTTAGACTCTTGGTGATCTTTCCCAAGGCACTAACAAAAGTTAAAAATAAGAATGATGCAAACTTGATAGAGATGGAAAAGCAAAGAGGCAAATAAAGCAAAATATTGAGGTGGGAAGAGGGATGACAAGAAGGCAAGGAATCTTCTAAGATCATTAAAATAAGTCGTTGTATTGCTAATATTGGAAGAGAGTAGCAAGTTGACAAGAAAAGTATCCATCGGGTGGGACTACGCAATAAGAATCTTACAAGCAATCTTTATCTCAGCTTCCACTCCTTTTCCATTTTCGAGTCTTTGTTTAATTAATACGTGCACATAGTTTAAAACTTGTATGAATATGTATCTATGTTTAAATATATTTGTTCTTTATTCGTAAAATCGTACAGTTAAATTTATTACGTGATATAATTAAACTGATATGATCAAAAAATAATAAATAAACAAGATTAGAGATAAGATTTAGCGAATAAAATCGAACGATATGACAAGCCTGACTCTGAATACAATGCTACGGGGACAAAAATAAGAACAATATAAATCAGCAAATAAATTTATTTGCTTCAGCTGAAGAATAAAACGTAGCATAAGTTTTTACCAAGAATTTTATGTCTCACGATGGTTGTTAAGCCAACTATTTGTAGCTATACCTAAGAAAACAAGATCCTAGGATTATGCTCCTCTTAAATAAAAATAAAGGGGTCATTGGTGAATATGTAACGAGATACTATGAATGTAAATATTCTCTACAATGGTTGCCCATTTAATGCCAGAGAATATTCTTCATTGAATGATATCCGATGGCAAGCATTCGATATGCTCAGGTTGATCATGCCCCTTTCTGGGTCTACCCGATGTCAATTGTAGTTGTTGTTCCCGGTACTGTTTGTTACTAGATTTACTTTCTACTTGTCTTTGTTTTCACGTGTCACATACCATTCGATCATTTTAATGTAAATTAATTTTACACTATACAGATAGTCCACGTGCTTTCAGGTGGCATATCTGTCACAACCCAAATCGCAGGGCAGCGAGGGCACCCAATACCTTACTCAACCTGCAAATTATGTTCTCCCACAGGGAATCGAACAATTAGCGCTCGCCAATTTATTGGTAAGGACCTGTTTCGCTCCACTTAGAAAAATAGTCTGTTAAAACCAAAAAAATCTTATCTTACCTAGAGCCGGTGGTTGCGAACCGACTATGTCCATCCCTCATGAGGGCAACAATACTGAATGCAAGAGTTCTGCTGGTTGATGTACCAACGTCACGTGGCATTGACACTTGTTGCATTTATGAACAAATGTGTTAGCGTCTTGTTCCATTCGAAGCCAATAGTATCCTGCCCTAACTAACTTTAGCACTAACAATTCCGCACTAGATTGATTCCCAAGATTCCTTCATGGACTTATCTCATGATGTAATTAGCCTCGGAAGGTGCTAAGCATCCGTCCAACGGGTCTTGAAAGACTTTCGATACAACTAGCCTCCCCTGAAGCAGTAACGAGCTGCTTTTGTATAGAGTGCTCGGGATGCATTTGGATCTTCGAGAAGTTTTCCATGCTCAAAATAGTCGATGATCTCATTTCTCCATTCCTAGACCAAATTGGTCGTATTTACTTCATAATAACCGTCCACATCCAATACCGTGTGCATAAGCTGTACGACCGTACCAATGTTTGATCCTTTCATTTACGTGGATGATCCCAGGTTGGACAGTGTGCCTGCCCGCATTTTCTTCTCTTAATATGTGGGTGATTGACCATTCCGTGAACCGTGTAAGCAGAGTCTGTATGTTCACTACATATTGTTGCATGCATTCCTCTTTAGTTTTAAAGATCTCATATACTTGATTTACTGCCAGTTGGGAAACGCATTTGATTTCAATGACCTCAGAGTCCAGTCCCCTGGCCAGTTCAATTCCTGCAACGAAAGCCTCATACCCGATTTCATTGTTAGTCAATGGAATAGTTTTTATGGCCAGCCTTAGGGTTTCCCCCGATGGCGTAATTAGTATTACCCCGAGCACGAACCCTTTCACATTGGAAGCTCCATCCATAAATAAGGTCCAACTCCCGATGTCGTTTCTGAATCCATTCCTACTTCCTTGGTAGCCAAAGACAGTTGTCCGAGACTAGAAAAATTGGTCGCAAATGTTAGAATAAGTGCCCAACGCTAGAGGGGGGTGAATAGCGTTTAACAAAAATCGCAGGAATAAAATCGAAGTAAATGCGGAAACAAAAAAAGTAAGGAGGGAGCACACCAAATTTATACTGGTTCGCCACAACGTGTTGTTACGTCCAGTCTCCCGAGAGACGCTCTCGAGCTGCAACTAACTCCGTTAAGCTTAAAGGTGCTCAACAAACCAATACAACTTGAGAACTCGAGTCACACGAGCCTCAACAACGTTTGCTCGGAGATACCGCACTCCAAGACTTCAACCGAAGGAATGAAACCTTCCTTCTTACAACAACAAGGGATTAGACTTCCCTTCAAGTGTATACAAACACTTAGCACTCAAGAATAGGACTCTCTTATAGAGTAGATATGAGTAGACTTAAGAACGCTCAAGAACACAATAATTTCTCCAAGATTTTGGCTCTCAAAAGCTATGAAATATGAATGAATTTAATGCAATGAAAGTATAATAGATTGTTGAAGAATTGTTGTAGAAATGAGAGGTTTTGGGGTCTATTTATAGCCTTCAAGGATCAAGTAACCGTTGCTCAATAGTTAGATAAGAATTTTGAATTAAAGGCAGAATAATCAATTATCTTAACTGCATAATCGATTATCTTACTTCAACGTTCAAAAAACTAGTCGTTGGATGGTAACGGTAACTAGATAATCGATTATTCTCCAAAGGATAATTGATTATTCAACCTCTCTCTAATTTCAAGTTTGGGCAGGAAACACAGAATAATCGATTATCAGATAATGATAATCGATTATCTGAGGTGATAATCGATTATCTGAAGGTGATAATCGATTATCAGAACCTTCTGTAACTTGGGGTTTTGCTACATTAGCAAGATAATCGATTATTGGAACATGATAATCGATTATTTAACCTTGAAAACCAACCAAGTGTTGGAAAAGCTTGTTTATGGTATAAAAAGTGAAAACAAGACCTAGTTCTTAAAAATCAAGTTTCCAAGGTCATAAATGTCGCGTCACTTTGTCAAAGACGTTTTCCATGTGTTTAGACGACGACCATAAATCAAGTGTGGTTTTTATGAAATAATTGATTTGGAATATGTTTAAATATGCCCAGAAGTGAAAACCAATGATAATATTTTAAAAACCATTTTGGCTAAAATGAAAACGTCAAAAACCATGACGATGTCTAGCCGACGTCTAGCTGACGTCTAGCCAACGTCTAGTCGACGGTAGCCGACGGTCAGATTTTTGGTTTGGGCATGGTCACAAAATTTTGGTCAACAACAATATTTATGATATGCATGATTTGATAAAATGATTTTAGAGAGAAGCCAAGACTTGAATCCATTGTCGGATCAAGATCACAATGCAAACAACTCAATAATGTCTTCAATACATCTCTTGGTCTTGTTCTTGACTCTTCTTTACTTGTACTCTTCCTTGGTCCATTAGCCATAATTATCGCCTTGTTTGTTCAATGATATCTTTGTATTCACGACGATTTGGCCTTTGTCAAATTTGCATCCACGTCGGTTTGTCATTCATCAAAACCTACAAAAAACGAACACGACTTTAGTTCAACGTCTTTGAAAGTGTGTTCCAATAATTTCCCCCTTTTTGACAATGGAAAACCGAGATGGGGATATGCATAGGTGTTTAAACGTTTGTGCCAAATACGTAATGAGTTCCCCCTCAATTTATGCATAGCCCTTTCTCAATTTATGCAAAGCCCTTTTCTTCCCCCTTTTGACATTAGCAAAAATTTTATTGAATAAGGGAATAAAGATGGAGTACATAATGGAAGCATAAAAAATTATTCAAAACATAAACTAAAGAGAAAGAGAGTCGAGCTTGAGCTCTAAAAGCTTCTAGGAGCTGTTGTCATCTCCATCACTCGCCGTTGCTTCATCATCATCATCATCACCGTCACCGTCATCATCGGTTTCCGGCACCTCGTCAACATCTTCGATTATGGTAGTCTGAAATTCCAGAAAATTTCCAATGCAACTCAAAATGGTTTGAATTTGTTCCCCCTGACTTTGTGGCCATTTTGAGACCTGCAAAAAAAGAGTTAGACGTCTCCGACACTCAAGTTAGTAATAGTTCAAATAAAATATTTTACAAATGCACGCATTAGATCATCGTGGAATCAAGTATTCCGAGTTCGCTACGAATGCGGAAAAATGACTCTTTCTCTAAAGGTTTTGTGTAAATGTCGGCTAATTGATATTTTGTTTCCACAAACTCAATCTCGACATCACCTTTGAGAACACGATCTCTAATGAAATGATGCCTAATTTCAATGTGTTTCATCCTTGAATGAAGAACGGGTTCTTCGTCAAGCTTATGGCGCTAGTATTATCACACCGAAGAGGGATATGATCAATACTAAGGCCATAATCCAAGAGTTGTTGCTTCATCCAAAGGATTTGAGCACAACAACTCCCCGCGGCCACATATTCGGCCTCGGTGGTGGATAACACAGCAGTTACTTGCTTCTTACTAAACCATGATACTAAGGAACTACCAAGTAAGTGGCATGTTCCACTCGTGCTTTTGCGGTTCAATTTGCAACCCGCGAAATCAGAGTCGGAATAGCCAATGAGTTGGCATGAAGAACCTTTGGGATACCAAAGTCCTACATTCATAGTGCCAACAAGGTATTTCATTATCCGTTTTACCGCAGTTAAGTGCGATTCCTTCGGACAAGATTGATACCGAGCGCATAAACAAACGCTAAGCATAATGTCTGGCCTACTTGCGGTAAGATAAAGAAGGGATCCGATCATACCTCGATACTTCTTTACATCTACTTCCTTACCTTTTTCGTCTTTGTCAAGGTGATCGGATGTGCTCATGGGAGTAGCCATTGCTTTGGCATTGTTCATCTCAAAACGTTTGAGCAACTCCTTGCAATACTTAGATCGACAAATGAAAGTCCCTTCTTTCATTTGTTTCACTTGCAATCACAAGAAGAAATTGAGATCACCCATCATTGACATCTCGAACTCACTTGTCATCATTTTCGAAAATTCCTTGCACAAAAATTCGTTAGTAGCACCGAAAATAATGTCATCTACGTAAACTTGAACCAAGAGGATGTGTTTGTTTTTACTTTTGATAAAAAGTGTTGTATCAACTTTCCCCCTTTTGAACTCATTGTCCAAAAGAAATTTACTCAAACGTTCATACCAAGCTCGGGGAGCTTGTTTAAGACCGTAGAGTGCTTTCTTGAGTTTGAAGACATGATCGGGGGACTCAAAGTCTTCGAAACCCGGGGGTTGTTTAACATACACTTCCTCTTGAAAAAACCCATTGAGGAAGGCACTCTTGACATCCATTTGGTATAGTTTAAAATCCATAGATGAAGCAAAAGCAAGTAATAAACGAATAGCTTCTAAACGTGCTACCGGTGCATAAGTTTCTTCAAAATCAATGCCTTCTTCTTGATTGTAGCCTTTAGCTACGATCCTAGCTTTGTTTCTAGTTATAATACCATTTTCATCAAGTTTGTTACGGAACACCCATTTCGTACCAATTACGGTATGATCTTTTGGTCTTGGCACCAATTCCCAAACGTCATTACGTTTGAATTGGTTAAGCTCCTCTTGCATTGCCAAGGTCCAATGCTCATCCTCAATTGCTTCGGAAATGGTTGTAGGTTCAATTTGTGATACAAAAGCCATGTGTCCTACGGTGTCATTAAGAGAGTTTCGAGTACATACCCCTTGTTCTATGTCACCAATAACCTTATCAAGAGGATGATTTCTAGACGTCCTCCAAGCTCTAGGCATCACCGTCTCTTCCTCTTGTGGTTGTTTCTCTTTCAGAGGTTGTTCCATGAATTCGTCTTGGACTTCCTTTGGGCTCTCTTTTTCCACATCGCCTTGAAGATTAATCTTCTCCAATGAATCTGCAAGATCATCACAAATATCCTTTCTCGCCAAGCGAGTATCATTCTCGGAAAATACAACATGAGGGGACTCCTCAATAGTTAAGGTGCGTTTATTAAAGACTCTATAGGCCTTACTACGCAATGAATAACCGAGAAAGATGTCTTCATCGGATTTTGCATCAAATTTCCCCAAGTTGTCCTTTCCGTTATTATGAACAAAACATTTACAACCAAAAACTAGAAGATGGGAGAGGTTTGGCTTTCTTCCCTTGTAAAGTTCATATGGCGTTTTCATGAGTATCGGTCTTATGACGGCTCGGTTTAACACGTAGCTTGTGGTACTCACGGCATCCGCCCAAAAATACTTAGGAATTGTTGCCTCATCGAGCATAGTTCTAGCCATCTCCTCGAGACATTGATTTTTGCGTTCCACCACTCCATTTTGTTATGGTGTACGTGGAGCGGAGAAGTTATGCTCAATGCCAAGTTCATCACAAAAATCTGCAAAGAGATTTCGTTCGAACTCTCCACCGTGATCACTTCTTATGGATGTAATTGTTGTGTTCTTTTCATTTTGAACACGTTTAAGGAAACTTTTGAAAACTTGAAACGCCTCACTTTTGTGAGTTAGAAATAATGTCCATGTATACCTAGAGTAGTCATCAACAATGACAAAGGCAAAGTAGTTTCCACCAAAACTTTTTGTTCTTGATGGTCCAAAGAGATCCATGTGCAGAAGTTGTAAAGGCCTTGTTGTTGAGACAACATTTTTCGATTTAAAAGAGGCCTTTACTTGCTTCCCTCTTTGACATGAATCACAAATGGTGTCCTTCTCAAACTTGAGTTTTGGGAGACCAACTGCTAAGTCTTGTGAAACCAATTTATTCAAAAGGTTCATGTTAACATGAGCTACTCTTCGATGCAATAGCCACATATCGTCCTCTTTACTTATGAGGCATTTAGCAAAGTTTGATGAAGAATTTTCAAGGTTAGCCATATAAATATTATCAATTCTATCAGCATGTAAAATAACCTTATTATCACTAAGGCGTTCAACCATACATGATTTAGAATTGAAAATCACACGATTTCCCTTGTCACACAATTGACTTATGCTCAAGAGATTGTGCTTAAGACCCTTAACTAATAAAACATTATCAATAGAGGAGGTTTCATCCTTACCAACCGAACTAATGTCAATTATTTTCCTTTGCTATTGTCTCCAAAGACTACGTTTCCTCCTTTGGCGGGTCTCATTTGTAGAAATTTGGATGCATCTCCGGTCATGTGCTTGGAGCATCCGCTATCAAGGTACCAAAGTACACTTGATGCCTTCAAGCACACCTACATACCAACTCAATGAGATTTAGGTACCCAAGTCATTTTGGGTCCTTGGGTGTTAGGTGCAAAGTGGTAGTATGATTGTTTAATCGTGAGATGTCTATGCCTAGTAAAGCAAACCGGAGCTATATGACCTATCTTATTACAATAATGGCAAATGACATTTGGATTATGCATTCTCCTAGGTTGATAATAGCTTCTAGGTGGTCTAAATTCATTTACCCTATTTTGAGAAGCGTAGTTTTGATGCACTTTTTGAAAACCGTTTCTAGGTGTTCTAAAGTGCTCATCATTTCTTCTAGTGTTTGTTCTACGTTGTCTAGTCTTCCTAGAATTATCATTTCTAGATTGTCTATTAATATTAATTTTATCTTTCCTAGGTTGAGCCTTAGGTTGTTTAGGTTTTGGCTCAACTTTTTCATTCATATTAATATCATTTTCGAAACCTAAGCCATGTTTAGTAGATTTCAAATTGCCAAGTACACCATTGAGGTTTTTATGAGAAGTATTATATTTGTTCAAAGTATCCTTAAGTTTTTCAATTTGGTCTTTGAGAGATTTGAAGGACTTGCAACTTTCGTTTGAGCCTTCGGGTTTGTCGGCGTTTCTTTTGCCAAAAATATTATTTTCTTCTCTTAATTTTTATTATCTTGGCTCAATTTTTCCAAATCCTTCTCCTTTGAAGAGAGTTGTTTCTTTAAATCCTTAATGGTTATAGAAGCGCTAACAAATTCGCCATATAACTCATCAAAGGCGTCTTGCATATCTTCATAAGTATAAGGATCTTTAGGAGAAGTTTCACATACCTCTTCTTGTACTTCCTCATGTGCCATGAGACATAAGTTGGCGGTCTCATCTTCATCTCTGTCGCTTGACTCATCCCCGGAGTCGCCTCCCCAAGAGATGTAGGCTCTTTGTTTCTTGACGGTCTTCTTTTCCGTCTTTGTGTTTGGGCATTTAGGTTTGATGTGCCCAAATTCTCCACACCCATAGCATTTGGGTGGTCCTCCTTGCCTCTTTCCGTTCCATTCATACTCTTTACGAATGAACTTGTGGAACTTTTTAATAACGAGTCCAAACTCGTTATCCTCATCGCTTGAATCCTCAATGACTTGAGGTTGTGATGTGGAGGCCTTGAGTGCAATGTTTCTTTTCCTTTGATCTTCCAAAGGAGGGTTAATAATGGTGGACTCGTACGTCTTTAGATTCCCCCGGAGTCCGTCTATAGTGACGTTGGTGATGCCAATTGACTCTTGAATGGCATCGGCTTTGGAACGCCACTCCGAGGTGAGGCTCCGCAGGATTTTTCGTACAATCTCCTCGTCCATGTACGTCTTCTTGAGTGCGTGGAGGTCGTTGACGATTTTTGAAAATCGTTCAAACATGTCGTCGATTTTCTCGTTCTCCTTCATACGAAATAATTCATATTGATGGGTTAGAAAATCGATTTTAGCCTCTCGGACTTGGTCCGTACCTTCGTAGGTGACTCTAGCTTCTCCCACATTTGCTTGGCCGTGGTGCAACATGAAATCTTCTGATAATCATCGGGGTTTACTGCACAGTACAGCATGTTGATGGCCTTATCATTGTTCTCCACCTTTTTGATGTCCTCCGTATCATATTCCTTCTCCGTCTTTAGGACGACTTTATCCTCGACTATCTTAGTGGGCAATTGTTCACCATTTTTGATGATTTGCCACAATAGAAAGTTGTTGGATTGGATGAAGATTCTCATCCGCTCCTTCCAATAGGTGTAATTTGTGCCATCGAAGAGTAGTGGCCTCATGGTTGATTGTCCCTCACCAATTCCTGCATAAAGATTGTGAGTAGAAGCCATAGATCGTTTCTCTCAAACTGTTAAGTCTTTCAAAGAGTATGACTCTGATACCAAATGTTAGAATAAGTGCCCAACGCTAGAGGGGGGGGGGTGAATAGCGTTTAACAAAAATCGCAGGAATAAAATCAAAGTAAATGCGGAAATAAAAAGAGTAAGGAGGGAGCACACCAAATTTATATTGGTTCGCCACAACGTGTGGTTACGTCCAGTCTCCCGAGAGACTCTCTCGAGCTGCAACTAACTCCGTTAAGTGTATAGGTGCTCAACAAACCAATACAACTTGAGAAATCGAGTCACACGAGCCTCAACAACGTTTGCTCGGAGATACCGCACTCCAAGACTTCAACCGAAGGAATGAAACCTTCCTTCTTACAACAACAAGGGATTAGACTTCCCTTCAAGTGTATACAAACACTTAGCACTCAAGAACAGGACTCTCTTATAGAGTAGATATGTGTAGACCTAAGAACGCTCAAGAATACAACAATTTATCCAAGATTTTGGCTCTCAAAAGCTATGAAATATGAATGAATTGAATGCAATGAAAGTATAATAGATTGTTGAAGAATTGTTGTAGAAATGAGAGGTTTTGGGGTCTATTTATAGCCTTCAAGGATCAAGTAACCGTTGCTCAATAGTTAGACAAGAATTTTGAATTAAAGGCAGAATAATCGATTATCTTAACTGCATAATCGATTACATAAACGTTCAAAAAACTAGTCGTTGGATGGCAACGGTAACTAGATAATCGATTATTCTCCAAAGGATAATCGATTATTCAACCTCTCTGTAATTTCAAGTTTGGGCTCGAAACACAGAATAGTCGATTATCAGATAATGATAATCGATTATCTGAGGTGATAATCGATTATCTGAAGGTGATAACAGATTATCAGAACCTTCTTTAAGTTGGGGTTTTGCTTCATTAGCAAGATAATCGATTATTGGAACATGATAATCGATTATTTAACCTTGAAAACCAACCCAAAGATCAAAGTGTTCCGAATCAAAAACCAAGTGTTGGAAAAGCTTGTTTATGGTATAAAAAGTGAAAACCAAGACTTAGTTCTTAAAAACCAAGTTTCCAAGGTCATAAACGTCGCGTCACTTTGTCAAAGACGTTTTCCATGTGTTTAGACGACGACCATAAATCAAGTGTGGTTTTTATGAAATAATGATTTGGAATATGTTTAAATATGCCCAGAAGTGAAAACCAATGATAATATTTTAAAAACCATTTTGGCTAAAATGAAAACGTCAAAAACCATGACGATGTCTAGCCGACGTCTAGCTGACGTCTAGTCGACGGTAGCCGACGGTCAGATTTTTGGTTTGGGCATGGTCACAAAATTTTGGTCAACAACAATATTTATGATATGCATGATTTGATAAAATGATTTTAGAGAGAAGCCAAGACATGAATCCATTGTCGGATCAAGATCACAATGCAAACAACTCAATAATGTCTTCAATACATCTCTTGGTCTTGTTCTTGACTCTTCTTTACTTGGACTCTTCCTTGGTCCGTTAGCCATAATTCTCGCCTTGTTTGTTCAATGATATCTTCATATTCACGACGAGTTGGCCTTTGTCAACTTTGCATCCACGTCGGTTTGTCATTCATCAAAACCTACAAAAACGAACACGACTTTAGTTCAACGTCTTTGAAAGTGTGTTCCAACAGCAAAGTCGGCTAAAACTTGTGATTTGATCGCATTCCTGGGTTATACTCTATTTCAAATTCACGCATTTTGACTACCCAATTAGCCAATTGACTTGGCAATTCTGGTTTGTGAAGGATATTCCGCAGGAGAAAGTTTGTCACCACGGCTGTTGGGTAGCATTGAAAATTAGACCTAAACTTTCAAGTGGCGACTATGAGAGATAAGGCCAATTTTTCGAGGTGTGGGTAGCAATTTTTTGCTCCTTTTAAAATTGTACTAACATAATAAATATGAGATTATGTACGTTTGTCATCGGGTACTAAAATGGCAATTGCCGCTACCCCTAAGACCACTAAGTAAATAGTTATTTTTCGCCTTCCTCCGGCTTAGATAGATAACGGAGGGCTTGATAAATACCTTTTCAAACCTTTCAAATACTGTTGCCTTTTTGGGAGTCCATTCAAAGTTATTCTTCTTTTTTCAAAATTGAGAAGAGGTGATGGTATTTTTTCGAAGACCGGGAAATGAACCTGCTTAAAGCGGTTAGTCTCCCTATTAACCTCTGAACCTCTTTCACATTTGATAGCTTATTGGGAAACCCAAGAACCTCGTTTCCCCTTTGTGACACCAGGAAACCCAAGAACTTACTGGATATGACTCCAAATGTACACTTTTGAGGGTTAAACTTCATGTTATGCTACCTTAAGATGTCACAGGTTTCTTGGAGGTGCTTCAGATGATCACATGCATTCAAAGACATAACAAACATATCATCTATGTATACTTCCATTGTTTTCCCTATTTGCTTTTCGAATATTTTGTACATCTATCGCTCTTAAGCCCAAAAGGCATCACATTGTAGCAATATATCCCTAAGTTTGTTATGAATGAGGTTTTTTCCTGATCCTTCGGGTTCATTTTGATTTGGCTTTACCCGGAATAGGAATCGAGGGGATTCATCAACTCGTGCCAGACCGTTACATCAATCATTTGATCAATGTTTGGAAATATGAATGAGTCTCTTGGGAACGCCTTATTCGTATCCTTATAATCTATGCACATGCAAAATTTATTATTCCATATCTGAACTACTACTATATTAGCTAGCCATTCGAGATATTTTAGCTCCCGGATCAAACCGGTATCAAGCAATCATGTTACCTCTACTTTGACAAACTTGTTTCTAACCTTGGAAATAGGGCATTTCTTCTGCCTTACTGGAGGGATATTAGGATCCAGCTTAACTTGTGCACGTCCACCTCATGAAAATACCAATCATATCCGCATGCGTTGACACAAAACAGTCAATGTTAAATTTAAGAAATTCT
This sequence comes from Nicotiana benthamiana, assembly GCA_034376525.1. Classification (NCBI taxonomy): domain Eukaryota; kingdom Viridiplantae; phylum Streptophyta; class Magnoliopsida; order Solanales; family Solanaceae; genus Nicotiana; species Nicotiana benthamiana. Next base: position 48,351,545 of record CM067337.1, on the reverse strand, counting down.
ATAAATCCTGACCTGAGCTTGGGGTTTAATCTTGTCCCCAAGTGGAAATTCCTCTCTAAGAACTTTTTGAACAATGCGATTTGTTCGAGTTTTTGCGCTATAAATTTTGTTGTGTCTGTTTTTATGATACTTGGAATTATCTTGGCACCTAATAGGATTTTGATGACTCGCTTGTCGACTTCATTCGGTTCAGGAGCAGGCGCTGGCTCCTGTAATTACTATGTTGCACGTCTCTTTCCTTTACTGCTAGAAACTGATATTGCATTCATCTACCTTGTCGTCGGTTGATCTCTCCTTATTTTTTTAATTCCCTCGAGCATTAGGAATTTTAGAAGTTGATGGTACAACCTTCATCTTGTGTAGCCATGGCCTTACAAGAATAATATTATAGCCCATGTTGTCGTTTACTACTTCAAGCAAAGTCATCTTCATGACGCCTTTGACATTTATGGACAAGAGGATATCCTTTTGGGTTTTCACACTTGCTAAGTTGAACTCGGCGAGGAACTTTGTGGTCTGGATGATGCTTCCGGTTAGCTTGGTTTGCTCTAGCACTCTCCATTGGATAATATTGGCTGAACTTCCTAGGTCCACCAAAACATGTTTAATTATAAAATCTAAAATATTAAGAGAATTTAACCAGGCATAATTTTATAGTAGTTGAAGTCTATCTACGTCCTCCTCTGTGAAGGTGATATCGTCCTCGATTACTTCCCGGAGTCTTTTGCTATAGGTTAGTGATACCTTTGTGTTTTCGCTGCCGTAAAGGTTATGTCATTAATCTCGTCCCCCCAAAAATCATGTTGATTGTTAGATGAGAAGGATCTTGTCCTGCTTTAGAGCGTTCCGCATCATCCTGATTGCGGCCATAGTTATTCTTAGCCCGGTCACTTAAGAACTCTCTAAGATGGCCATTTTTAACCAATATCCCCAACTCATCGTGTAGATGTTGGCAGTCCCCAGTCTCATGGATGTTAGTCTCATAATACTCACACCATTGTTTAGGATGAGTGAACTATGCTTAGACGCTTCGTAAAACCGAACTGATCCATGAAAGGAGCTAATATATGAGTAGGCTTGCCCTTTCGATTCAAGAAATGTGATATGGGACATGATGAGAGTCCCTCTAACTTGGGTCGGATCTCATCGACTTTGATAATCGGGCATCCTTAATGTTCCTCATCGCCGATACAAATTCCACTATACTGACACTGAAGTTATACTCAGACAATATAAGGTAGGTGAAATCCTTAGAGCCCTATACCTCTTTGTCATGCAACAATCTATTATTCCGGCCATGTTCAGCTTTCCTATCAGCAGGGAACCTATCTGCCAACTGGAAACCTCTGCCCGTCCTTCGACCCTTTCGTAGGGAAAAAACCAACCTCTAGAAATCCATCGATCTGCGTTGAAATCATCCTTCAAATTTTGCTTATTCTTCTCTCGGTCCTGACCCTTGGTTGATGAAGGGAAAACGAGCTAGTAATCCTCTATTGCTATCTTTTATTCATAATAGTTGTGGATATATGCCTATATTGTCACTTAGGACTCGAGCATACTTTCTTTTAGTTTCCATAAAGCATCAGAACTCCTCGGATTCAGCCTGTTAGTAAATGTCTCAACTGCCCATTCATCTGGTACGACCTGTAGCAGCATCATTTCCTTTTTATAGCTGGCTATGAATTCTTGCAGCAATTCAGACTCTTCTTGCGCAATTCTGAATATGTCGGCCTTTCATGCATGCAAATTTCTGGCCCCATCATGGGCCTCGATAAAATAATCCGGGAGCATCTTGAAGGAATCTGTTGACTGCTTGGGTAAAAGTGAATACCATGTCAGGGCCCCTTTTGTGAGGGTCTCCATGAACTTCTTCAGCAAAAGTGACCTAATCTCATGCGGAGCTAAACTGTTTCTTTTCACCGCTATTGTATAGGTGGTGATGTGCTCTTGAGTATCTAAGGTCTGGTCATTTATGGCATGTCTGGCATTTTGAAGCGCTTCGGGATTAGCTCCGGTGTTGTGTTTGGTTTGAATAGCAACTGGGTGTATTTCTTTGAGTCTAGTCCAATCAACACTGGTTATGCGTATGGGATTTGATGCATTCGGGTATTTATTTCCCACATATACCGCATGAGTTCGCTTTAAAGGTATCATTCTCATTATTGTTACCAGACCCGATACAGTTCACCTCGGCCCTGTCGAAGTCGACCTCACCCCACAGAGTATTGTTATCAACCATTTGTGCTGTTTGGTTTGCGAGAGCACCGGGAGGAACTATACTTCTTCCATTCGCGCTGTTGGAAGCACCCTGCAACACTTTCCTTAACTCTATCATGACCTGATCTGTTCGTGAGAGACGACCCATAATAGCCATTTGTTGTTCCCTCAGGATTGTCACTATTTCTGCAATGTGCTCGTCTTCAGCATCATCAAGAGTTACCTCCCGAAAGTGTCATGGATATTTCCCTCTATGGACTAGCATGACTTCATCCCCCTCGTTGAGAGTATCGCTGATCGAATCTTCGTGTTAAGGATAATTCCCTTAGGCCTCAACATTGTGCATGATATTGACCTTATTATCTGCCTTTTGTTTTACGGTTTTTTCCTAAGAAACAAAGAATTAAATAGGTTAGTGATAGATTCAAGGATCGACTCAATTATGCAACTGTCTAAGTCTCATGATGGGTGCCAAACTATTTATCCTTGAAACAGAACAATCGAATTTGTAACTTTGTTTATTGACAAGTGAATCGATTTGATTCTAAAATAATAAATAAATTAATTAACAGGACTTAGCATTGATATCGAGATAAGACAGCAGATAGCTTGATTCCGGGAGAAAAGCTTCCGAAGGCAGTAATACAAATATCAATAGACAAGAAATAAAGTATTATTGAGCTTTTGAATAATATATTGCATGAGTTTGTCAGAAAATTCGTGTCCCTTACAATGACTGTTAAAGTCATTATTTATAGTTGCACCTAGGGAACAATGTCCTAGAATTAAGCCCCTCTTAAATGACAATTATGAAGGCCATTGAAGAATGTGTAACGACAAGCTATGGATGCCAAGATTCTCTATAACAGATTATGTATTTAATATTGTAGAATATTTTCCATTGAATGTTATCGGGTGGTAGGCATTCGTCTCTCTTCATTAACAATGTTCTCTTCTAGGATTTTTTTTGTGCTAACCGAAGTTGCTGCCCTCGGCCTTGATTTCAGCTGTCTCGCTTTTCGTCTGTCTCTAATTTTATGTGTCATTCTATTATAATATTATTTAATATGAACGATTTTACCCTATACAAGTAGTGCCTTCATCATATTTTATGAAGATAAAAAAACTGAAAAGAATTATTGTGGATGAAGGCTTGGAGCTTGAAGAACGAAAAAAAATTGACACGAAATTGTTATGTGTAAAGGCGAAGCTTGAAGAAGATGAGAAATAGAAAGTTTAAAACTTACTTGTAAATATCAATAACGAGGAGGTTTCAAGCGTGAGAAATTGAGAATTAAGGTCTCCACGCCCTAAGGTAGCTTTATAGACTTAAGGATAAAATAATAATTTTAATAAAACATATTCAATTATTGGTTAAATCATTAATAAAATTAAGCAACATGAATCTCGAACCAATAATTCAATGGTCTGGTAATACTAAATCGTTACTGAACCATTAATTCAATAATCATATACTAATAACCTAATAATATTTTTTGATTTGGACTATCAGTTTATTCGAAATATACCCGACTCTAGATCAAAAGGCAGAACTCAGAATTTTATAAGCCATATATATCCTTCGATAGAGTGTTTCACAGGCGGCTGACTACTACACTTTATCTCATATGAGGACACAAAGTGGTTCTTCTATTCAGAGATTGATGCAGTCCTTTTCCTAATGCATTTTGTTCATAAGAAATACTCCTACAGATCTGGTATTCTAGGTGCATGCAACTTAATGATCAATAAGATGAATAAAAAATTGTGAAGTTTTAAGTTCAAATTTTAATGAAGGCAAAAATTTTACTTCCTCCGTTTCAATTAATGTGAACATATTTCCTCTATAGTTCGTACTAAAAAGAATGACCTTTTTCCTTGTTTGAAAATAATTTACCTATATATAATGATTTATCGCCACACAAAATATATGTGACTCATTTTACATCACAAGTTGAAAATTCTTCTCTCTTTTTATAAACTTCATGCCCAGTCAAATGAGTGGACGTAAATTGAAATAGAGGGAGTTGTTAAGTAGTTGGTGTCCTACATTGAAAAGAAGATACCAATTATTATGTAATAATTGTATATAAATTGGATTGTACAATACATTAATTAAGCAATAATATTTCTCTCACGTGCTTTCTTATGTGGTATCAAAGCATTAGTGAGTAAAGGTCACTGTGCATCATTCCAGCCACATCAGGGAAGAAATAACTCAGTACTATGCAATTTTTCGGTGACCTAAGTAAGTGATTTGCGTCATCATACGTTTGGTGAGTGTTGTACAAAAAGCAAAACCACCATTAGATTCAAAACCCTCCGGCGACCAAACCCCAAAAGTATTCTCCAGCAACAGACGCTCCACACACCTCCCGAGTCTGGAATTTTGCCTGTGCGTCTGTCCTATGCACCAGCGCGTGTGTGTTTCTTTGAACATTTTTTGTAAGAGCTTCTTCAGGACAGCCTGTTCGTACAACAATTCTGAGCCGACCCATACCTTTTTCTTTTTATTCTGATCACTTTGAGATCTTTCAGCAACTACACTGACTTTCTGGCATCTACAATGATTTTTCTGACGAAACTTTTTTTGGACAGATTACTTAGAAAGTTATTTCGAGTCTTTTCATTCAAGTTTAAATCAAATTCCAACCACTTTTATATTCTCCGGGGTAACATTATAATGACATTCGTATCAGAAGCCTTTAACTCACAATCCGTTGGATCCAATTCATTGAATCCAATTCAGATGGTTTCTTTACCAGATTATATTGAGTTTCTCCAGTACAAATCATGTAAAAAATATCCTCAAGCATAATTTCCGTTGTTCAAACATATAGTAGCGTGCCTTATGTATCCCAATCTTCAACTTTTGAATCTTGGATCATTGATTCAAGTGCATCTGATCATGTTTCTGGTACAAATCTCTTTTCACTAGTATTTCATATTCTCAATCTCTTCCAACAATCACAATGGCCAGTGAGTCTCAAACCATGGTAACTACAATAGGTCAAACAAGCCCACTTCCTTTCTTACCTTTAGATTCGGCTCTTTACATTCCCAATAGTCCCTTTAATCTCATAGTCCTTAGTCGTTTATCCAAATTACTTAAATGCACTTATTTATTTCTTGATGACCTTATTTTTATACATGTATGCAGTGTGGGGCGGATCAATTGGACATGGAGTGAATCAAATGGACTTCATTACCTTATCCTTGCAAAATCACATGGACTCACATCTTGTCTTCCTTCAATAACTTGCCTTGTTACTGATTTACCAGATTTATTACATAAACAGTTGGGACATTCCAGTTTATCAAAACTTCAAAAAATGGTACATGATTTATCTCACTTGTCCACTCTAGAGTGCGAGTCATGTCAGCTTAAGAAGCATAGCCGCCCTATTTCCCTCTACGGCTTGATAATCGAGCAGAGTCACCTTTCACTTTAGTCCATTCAAATGTTTGAGGTTCTAATCGAGTCAGTTCTACCTAGGGATTCCACTACTTTGCCAGTTTCATTGATGATTATTCCAGGTGAACTTGGATATTTTTGACGAAAAATAGGTCTGAGTGGTTTCCTATTTTCTAGACCTTCCACACTGAAATTCAAAATCAATATGAGGTTTCTATCCACATATTTCATAGTGATAAAGCTCTAGAGTATTTGTCTTTCCCATTTCAGTTGTTTATGAACTCTCATGGGATTATTAATCAAACATCTTGTCCGCACACATCTCAACAAAATGGGATAGCTGAAAGAAAAATAGACACCTTATTGAACCTACTCGTACCCTACTCATAAAATCTCATGTTCCTTTTCATTTTTGGGGGGATGCAGTTCTTACATCTTGCTATTTTATTAGTCGCATGCCATCTTCACCTATCCAGAATCAAGTTCTATTCTCTATCCTAGTTTCCACTTACCTTTGTTTTCTCTTCCACCCCGTGTCTTTAGAAGTACATATTTTGTTCATAACCTTACTCCAGGAAAATATATGTTAGTTCTCGTGCTCTTAAGTGCATATTTCTGGGTTTCTTGAGAATGCAAAAGGGGTATAGATGCTATTATTCTGACCTCCAGTGGTACCTTATATCTACTGATGTTACCTTCTTTGAAACTCAATCATACTTCACAGGTCCAGGTAATCACTTAGATATTTCTGATGTGCTACCAGTTCCATCATTTGGAGATTCAATCACTATCTCCCATTCATCCTCCTTTACAACTAGAGCTCCACCACCTGTAGCTCCATTCCACCATGTATAGATCCAGTTCCACAACCTAGTCTAGTTCAACATTCTGCAGCTCCACCACTTTTGACTTATCATCTTCGTCCACGTCCAACATTAGGCCCAATTAATTCACTCCTGCATCAGATTCTGCACCTACTATGGACTTGTCTCCTCTTAGTCAACCAACTACAATCTACAAAGTTGTACGATGCACTCTTAATCTTAATTCCCATTATTTTTGTTTAAGTTATCATCGGCTGTCATCAACTCATGCTTTTGTATCATCTTTGTCCATTGTTTCTATCTCTAAGTATACAGTTGAGGTATTATCTCATCCAATATGGAATAAGCTATAATTACGGATATGTCTGCTTTACATGCGAGTGGCACTTGGTATCTTGTTCCTATTCCTTCAGGTAAGTCTATTGATGGTTTTCGTTGGGTTTATGCGGTCAAAGTCGGTGCCACACCTCCCATTTCACTACACCTGTAAGGGCATAAAGGTGTTTTTCCACTTTAAGGACAATCAGAGCGGGATTTATTACTAAGATTTCAGAGTCGCAACTTGAGAGATTAATGGTGTCCCAATTCACCGGCTGAATCCCGAACCAAAGAAAATATGACTCTATTAACTATCCGCGAACCAAAAATTCGAGTAAGGAATTCCGTTTACCAGGGAGAAGGTCGTAGGCATTCTCGTGTTGTGTGGTTCTAGTACGGTCACTCAACTATCCTGTTTAGCTTATTTAACTGATTGTATCACATGATGAAACTATGTGTTAATTTTTACTATTAACTGCTTTTTATTTAATTTTTAAAGAAAGTTGAACATCATTTAAAATGTGCCTTTGGATTGCATCACATGAAATGCACCTGCAATTCTGAACACATTTTATTCAACGTTTTGGGATTTGATTTGGGTCACATGAAGTGCACACCCGAGTTTAGGAAGGTAATTTTATTAAAGTCGCGCCTAAAGAGGCTAACACGTTATTATTTTTGGGGAAGACCGTAAATTCGCTAAATGGTCCATCCCAAAGTCTAAGCATTTTAACATAATTATTTATCTAGGGCCCCACAATTATGCATTTTATTAGACGAGACGTCTCATTTATTAATTAAAGGCCAATCCTAAAGCAATCTATGATTTTCTACTTAACTCGTCTCTAAGAGCAAAGAAATAGCCCTAGATAATTTGTCATTGGCCAAATACAAGCCAAACCATAATTTTAAACTAAACATGCCTTTGGGATCAAGGACAAGCCCAAGGAATTGGAATTGAATCTCAGTCCACAAACAAACCTGGCCAACTCAGGCCTTGGCCCAAGCTCAAACACAAAGGGAATTAAAATTGAGCCCGGGCATGCGTCGAATGAGGTGAAGCTCAAATTGCTGGAATCAGGCCAATGGGCCTTGCACCAAGCGAAAGCTTAACCCAAATAGAAGTGAAAATATGCTGAGTTAACTTCAAGTTACTCTAAATGCATTCAATAACTTGTAACAAATTAATAGAACCTTAATTGTTTTAATTTTACTTTCATGCTCAGATTTGCTTACTTATTCATTTATCTATGAGTCCTGGCCATTATTAAAGTGAGAACCAAGCTGGAGGCATGAATATAAGGGCACAAAGTATACTAACTCTTTTGACTTAATTCAAGCATCTAGACTATTGGACTTAATTACTGAAATATCATTCTGCGAACACAAAGCAGTCAAATTATTTTATGCTAACATTACTAACACTGATAAAACACAATCATCAAACGGATTCAAATTATACTACACTAATCCAATATCCAAGTGTACAACTCAGTTTTTAGTCCACTTATACAAATTATCTAACAGAATTACAACAATATGGTATTCAACTACGAAGGAACTAAGTTATCAGCTATTGTGCAAATGAAACAATGAGGAACAAATTCAGCAAGCACCAAAGCTTAGAAGCCACTTCCATTTGAATCAATCATCTCATTACATGTTATCTTGGATTTAAGAACATATTAAATCATGAACAATGCTTTAGAAATGAAACCAGATAAGGTGAAAGAAAAAATTTAAACTAAAAATAAAATCAGAAAACTATGCATACTGACTGATTTTCGGACTCCATAAGGCCGCCGCGTCGTAGTTTTTTTTTGGTAATTAAGAATTTCATTAATCACCAATGAAATAACATTACAAAACCATAATCTAGCTTTAACTAAGCTGACCATCTCTAATATAACAATTTAAGTGTATCTAATGTCCTAACTACCTAACAATACTAGATTTGAATGTGTTGTAAGTGGTTTCTAATTCGAGGGGTACCTCTAACATTACAAGTGTATACTATTTATCTCAAAAGGGCTTCATTGCAACGAAATGTGCTATTGTAGATTCTTGAGTTCCTTTCCAGCCAGATAGTATATGCAAACTCAGCAGCTACCATTTTGAAGATGGCTGCTCGACATATTCTACCTTTGGCTTTACTTATGAGCCACTGCAATTTCTGGTTCCAGGCAGTAAGGTGAGGGTAAGTCTCCTGCAGCCAGTGCATTATTTTCCCCCATAGTTCAGCAGTGACTGGACAGAATAGTAGCAAATGATCTCTGGTCTCTGGATGGTTTTGGCATAAGATATAGTGTTGATCAACACTCATTCCCCAACTGTGCAATCTATCTTTTGTTGGTAATCTATCTTGTAAGAACAACCATAGATTGAATGTTGCCTTTGGTCTTTCCTAGTTCTGTATGATCAAATTTTTCCATGGGATTCTCGGCAGATCTTGAAGCTGTAAATGGTATAGTTGTCTAACTTAGCAGACCTGCTCCTTGCAGTGCTGAAACCTCTGCAAAACTTCTCTAGACTATATGATCTTTCTGACCATCCAACTTGCCTGTTCAGGAATTGGCATGGTTTTAATAAGTTTATTTTTGATGTAGTATACAGTGATCCACCTTTTCCACAGTTTGTCCTTTTTATGAGCTAGATCCCAGCATGTTTTTGCAATGGCAGCTTTATTCCATAGCTTGAGATTAGTAAGATTCATCCCTCCTGCTGATTTTGGGGGTACACATTCTGTCCCAGGAGATATATGCTTTCCTAGTGATAGAGTTCAACCCAGACCAAATGAAGCTCCTACAAATGGCTTCTATCGTCTTTAGGACTTTAACAGGGAATATGAACAGTTGTGCCCAGTAAGCTTGGATACCAAAAATGACAGATTGGACCAGCTGGATTCTCCTAGTATAAGACAATTTCTTGGCAGTCCATGAGGTGATCTTGGCAGTGATCCTCTCCACCAGAGGTTGCCATTGGAGCAATGTGATCTTCTTGGTGGACAAGGGGACACCTAGGTACTTGAATGGTAACTCACCTTGCTCATAGCCAAGGTGGTCGATAATCTGTTTTTGAACATCCAGTGCAACACCACCAAAAGAAACAGAGCTCTTGTTTATGTTAGCCTGTAAACCAGATGATTTAGAGAATTGAGAGAAGCATCTGGATAAGGCTATGGCAGAGGTAGTGTCACCTTTGGCAAATAGCAGCAAAACACATGTGAGTAATACCTAGTTTTTTACATCTAGGGTGGAACTGATATTCTGGATTTCCCTTTAGTGAGTTGCATGATCTGCTCAAGTACTCCATGACCAGAGCAAATAGGAAGGGGGAAATAGGGTCCCCTTGCCTAAGTCCCCTAGCAGCAGCAAATGGTTCAGTTGCCTCTCCATTGACTAGCATAGAGAAGCTCACTGTTGAGATGCATTCCATTATCCATTTGGTGAATTTGCTGAGGAAACCAATCTGCTCCATAATCTATTGTAGGAATGTCCATTCTACTGAGTCATAGGCTTTCTGGAGGTCAATTTTAGTCGCCGCGTCGAAGTTGATTCTCATTAATGTTATGTGTCTATTTTGTCAAAAAATAGACACATAATATTAAATAGGAATCATTTGACCTTGAAAATGCCCACAAAAGGCTGACCCCCAAACCCTAGATTTAAGATATGAAGAGTTTAAAGCGGATTTGAAGGTTTTGGGTTGGGATTTGAGTAAAGGAGGTCAAGGAAACCCTAGGTTATGAATTTTGTGAGATTTAGAGGGCTTTGGGTTTTTTTACCGGAATTTCGATTTAAGATTCGAGGGATTCGGGATTGATTCGTTGGAATACAATGGAAGCTATGGAATGAGGAGAGAAGGAATGACGACCCGGTCGGTCGACTTTGGAATTTATGCCCCGTTCTCCCGTTAACTGCTTCCCCTAAGTTCATTTTTGCTATTTTATTTTGTCGGAATGTTCGGTAATAGAATTCGGAGTGTTTTGGGATACTTAGTCCCTAAAGGAGTGCATAAGATTTGGAAAATAGTCCGTAATCAGAACAGTGTCAAGACGACCTCGGAATGGAAAATTGATGGTTCTGTTATCTCCGTTAGGTGATTTCGGGGTTGGGAGCATGTTCGAAATGTATTTTGGATGTTCGTAGCTCATTTAGACTATAAATGCCGAAAGTTAGAATTTTGAAGTTTCCGGTCCGATGTGAATTTTTGACACAAGGGTCAGAACATGATTTCGGAAGTTTCTGTAGCACCGTCATGTCATTTGGGACGTGTGTGCAAAGTTTCATGTCAATCAGACGTGTTTTGATTAGGTTTTGAATCGAAAGTAAGTTTGGTTAAGTTTTGGAAATTTTAAGTTCAAATCATTGATTAAATTATGTTTCCGGTGTTGTTTTAGGTAGTTTAAGGATTGGTACAAGTTTGAATGATATTAAGGGATAGGTTTGTAGGTTTGGTTGAGGTCCCGGGGACCTAGGGTGTGTTTCGGATGCTCGACGGGATGGTTTTGGAATTTTTGGATGAAGTTCAAGTGCTACTTCTGTTGACCGCAAAAGCAGTGCCACAAAAGCGGAAGGGGCCCTAGGCCAGGAGACCGCAGAAGCAGCACACCTTTCCGCGGAAGTGGGGGTCGCCTTCGAAATTTATGACCGGAGAAGCAGAAAGTTGAGATTTTACGTGAAACCGCTGAAGCGGCTATATGGCCGCGAAAGCAGGATCGCAGAAGCGGTCCGTGGATCTGCAAAAGCGGAAATCACAGTAGACAAAAAGGGTTTATCCGAGGCTTAAATTTCATATGTTAAAAAATCAATTTAGAGCTCGGACCAAGGAGATTTCGAGTGAGCTTTGAAGAAGAGATTATTGGGTAACGATTGTATGATCCTTTCTAGCTTTAATTCATCATTTAGTTGTAAAATTCATCTTTTAAATTCAAATTAAGGTCCAAAAATGGAGGAATTTGGGTAGAAGTTCATTGACTAAACAATTGGGATTTGAGGGAGCATTCGACCTTTCGATTTGGGAGATCTTTATATTGTTAGACTCGTGAGAGTACAAGGTTTCTGAAGCTATAAAAATTATTAAATTTCGAGACGTTGGCCTGAGGGGAATTTTTTTCATTTTACCTATTTGAGTGCCTTAGTTTAATTTTAACAGTGTAATAAGTTGCTTGTGATTTTATTTACAATATGTAATTGGTTTTAATAGATTTGGGCCACTTAGAGTCGGATAATCGTGGCAAGGGCATTGTTTCTTAGCGGTTTTGTACCAATTCGAGGTAAGTGGCTTGTTTAACCTTGTTTGGGGGACCTCTCCCCTTAGGATATATTTGTCATTGTTTAAGAGCCTGGTGCCCGAGGTGACAGGCATGTACTTGTGCTAGTTATTAGAAATTCACCTCACTTAGCTTATTTAGACTGTGTTTTTCTTCCATACTTAACTGTTAAAAATGAAACTTCGCATGTTTTGATTTAGGGAAAGCATGTTAGTAACTTATTTGCTCTATTTGACTAAATTGAAATATCTATTTTTCCTTTGGGAGCATGCTAGGGACTTAATTGGTCTATTTGACTAAATTGCCATATTTTTCCTTCTTGCGAAGCATGTTAGATTCTCGACTTTACTTGTTTTTCGCAGTTGGTTTCCTTTCTGTTAAATATTGAATTTTTGGGGTGTATTTTACTTTTGGGACTGCGGGTTCAATTCTCGTAGATCCTCTGTTAATTGTATTTTGGACTACGGGTTCAATTCCGGGGAGATCCTCTAATTTGGGCATGACAGACTACGGGTTCAATTCCCGGGAGATCTTCTGATATTGATATGACGGTTTGCGGGTTCAATTCCCGGAGATCCCCTATAATTGGTATAAAGGAAAATGGATTCAATTCCCGGAGATTCCCGGAGATCCTCTGCAATTGGTATAAAGGAATGCGGGTTCAATTCCCGGGGATCCTCTGTTATTGGAATAAAAGACTGCGGGTACAAATTTCGGAGATCCTCTGTTATTGGCATGAAGGACTGCGGGTTCAATTCCCGGATATCCTTTGTTAGAAATGTGATGGACTACGGGTTCTTCCCGGGAGATTCTCCGATATTGCTATAATGGACTGCGGGTTCAATTCCTGGAGCTCCATGTAGAGATCCTGATTTTTGAGTGGTTGCCTTGTGTTCGTAGTCTGTACTTGTACCCGTTCTATTTTAATTACTGTCTTGTTAGATATTAGAGATTTACTTCATTATCTACTATTTATTTAATTTTACAGTATTTCTTACGTTCTTCTCAGTAGGGCCTTGACCTTCCTCGTCACTACTCCATTGAGGTTAGGTTTGGCACTTACTGAGTACCGTTGTGGTGTACTCACGCTACTCTTCTGCACATTTTTGTTGTGCAGATCCAGGTACTTCCGATCGGATGCGCTATCAGTGATTAGGATCTATACTCAGAGATTGAGGTATGCATCTGCCGCGTCCGCAAAGCCGAAAAGTCTCCTTCTATTCTCCATTTAGCTAGTGGTTTCATTCATGTACTCCTTGTTGTAGATACTCCAGGATGTTAGAGCCGTATGTTATACTTTACTCTTGGCATGTGTTGCCCGTGGGTTTCTGGGTATTGGAGGTTTTTACGTTATTTGGAGTCGACATGTATGTGCCAGGTGGCACTCTATGCATTATCTTATGCTTTTTAGGTTTTATTTATTGTTTCCGCAAAGATTGTTGAATTTCCGCAGTGTGTCAGGCTTACCTAGTCGTGGAGACTAGGTGCTATCATGACAGGTTCATGATTGGTAAACGGTCGTGACAAGTTGGTATTAGAGCTCTAGGATCATAGGAGTCACGGGACACAAGACGATTATTTAGAGTCTCGTTGATCGGTACATAAACGTCTGTACTTATCTACGGGAGGCTATGTAACTATTTAAGAAAAATCTTCACTTCATTTGGATTCTTGTCGTGCTATGTTTTTGACCTCGATTCTAAACTACTGTCTTCTATTCTCGCACAGATGGTGAGGACATGCACGACCCCGGACGATCAGGCACCTGCACTTCCTCCTGCAGCCGCTAGAGGTAGGGGTCGGGGCAGGAGTCGTGAATGTGCGCGGGGTGCAGCCAGAGCACCTGCGTGAGCAGCCACCGAGGTGCCACCAGCAGACCCAGTGAGGACTCAGGCACCAGAGACGCCCACAACCACTACTACTCCAGTTGTTCAGGAGGCATTGGCGCAGTTTATGAGTATGTATACCACGCTATCACAGGCAGGGTTGCTTCCACTTCTTGCAGCTATGTCCTAGGCCGGGGGAGGAGCCCAGACTCTCGCAGCCCGCACCACAGAGCAGAGGGCGCACATGGGACCTATTCCAGATGTTATTCCTTCCCAGCCTTTAGTACCAGCTCAGCCCGAGGATGGGGCACCTGCTTCGAAGGATGAGCAGCATAGATTGGAGCAGTTCAAGAAGTATGACCCTCATATTTTCACCGGACTAGCTACAGACGATGCTTTTGGGTTTTTGGAGGATTGTCACCTCATTTTTATCACCATGGGTATTACTTCTTCGAGTGGGGTTTTCTTTGCAGCTTTCAAGCTTTGAGGAGGCTCGTATGACTGGTGGCGCACTTTTGAGCTAGATAGTCCGGACAAGGCTGCCTCCCTGACTTGGACTCAGTTCTCAGATATGTTTTAGAGGGAGTTTGTTCCCTACAGCCTCCGAGATGCATGGTGCGTGGAGTTTTAACACTTGCACCAGGGCCCTATGACTGTCTCTGAGTATTCCAACTGTTATACTAGATTGGCCAGGCATGCGCTTGCTTTGGTGGCTACTGTTCGTGAGATGGTTCGCCGGTTTATCGAGGGCCTTATTCCTTCCATAAGATCTGGCATGGCGCGAGGGATGGAGATGGATATACCCTATCAGCATGTAGTGAGAATAGCAAGGAGGATAGAGAGTATGCATGCCATAGAGCGAGAGGAGAGAGAGGCCAAGAGGTCTCGAGAGTCTGGTCATTTCTCGGGTACCCGTACTTCAGGAGCAGGACGTCATGGTAGGGGCTATACGGGTCGCCCAGTTCAATCAGCCTTTCCTTCATCCAGCAGTCTCCAGCTCCTCCCAGATCTCAGGAGACTTATTATGAACCCCCGGTTTCTAGTGTGCCTCCTGCGCAAGGCACTTCAGAGGTCAGTCTAGCAGGGGTGGGTCCAGCCAGTCACAGCCGCTCAGCCCTCCTAGATCTTGTTATGAGTGCGGGGATACCCGCCACTTGGTTAGAGAGTTCCCCAGATATGACAAGGGTGTGGCTTCTCAGACTCCACAACCCCAGTATGCTCCATATGGTCAACAAGCCATTGTTCTAGCTTCAGCTGCCACCCCACCTGCCCAGCCAGCCAGAGACGGGGATCGGGGAGATAGAGGTTGCCCTCAAGGTAGGGGCCAAGCCAGATTTTATGTCATTCCTGATCGTGACGAGGTTGTTGCCTCTGATTCTGTGTATTATTTTAGTTAGTCAGAGAAAGGCATCAGTTCTATTCGATCCAGGTTCTACTTATTCTTATGTGTCATCTTATTTTTCTCCGCATTTGGGTATAGTTCGAGAGACCATGGGCTCTCGTGTTTATATTTCAACTCCCTTGGGAGATTCTCTTGTTGTGGACCGTGTGTATCGGTCGTGTTTGGTTACTATTCGTGGTTTTGGGACCAGGGCAAATCTTTTATTACTTGATATGGTCGTTTTTGATATTATCTTGGGCATGGAATTGTTGTCGCCCCATTATGCTATACTTGATGGTCACGCTAAGACCGTGACGCTGGCTATGCGAGGTATTCCTCGTATTTAGTGGAGTGGTACTTTTGATCACACTCCTAGTAGAGTTATATCCTTTCTTAAAGCTCAGCATATGGTTGAGAAGGGGTGTGCCGCGTATTTGGCCTATGTGACAGATGTCAGTGCTGATACCCCTTCTGTTGACTCTATCCCAGTAGTACGGGACTTCCCCGATGTGTTCCCAACTGACCTTCCAGGCATGCCGCCCGATCGGGACATTTATTTTGGTATTGATTTGTTCCCGGGAACTCAGCCCATATCTATTCCTCCTTTGCGCATGGCTCCACCTGAATTGAAGGAGTTGATGGATCAGTTACATGAATTGCTTGATAAGGGTTTTATTCGACCCAGTGTTTCACCATGGGGTGCTCCTGTATTTTTTGTGAGGAAAAGAGATGGTTCTATGCATATGTGTATCGATTATCGTAATTTCAACAAAGTTACAGTGAAGAACCGGTATTCTTTACCTCGTATTTATGATCTATTTGACCGGCTTCAGGGCACACATGTGTTTTCCAAGATTGATTTTCGCTCAGGTTATCACCAGCTAAATATTCGGGAGCCGGATATCCCGAAGACTGCTTTTAGGACTCGGTATGGTCATTACGAGTTCCTTGTCATGTCATTTGGGGTGACCAATGCCGCAACAACTTTTATGCATTTGATGCACAGTGTATTTAGGCCCTACCCCTACTCATTTGTCATTTACTTTATAGATGATATTCTTGTATACTCCCGGAGTCGGGAAGATCATGAGCAGCACCTAAGGACAGCGCTTCAGACCTTGAGAGAAAAGAAATTATATGGAAAGTTTTCAAAATGTGAGTTTTGGTTGAGTTTTGTGGCATTTCTAGACCACGTGGTATCGAGTGAGGGCATTCGGGCAGATCCGAAGAAGGTGGAGTCGGTGCAGAGTTGGCCTAGGCCTTCCTCAGCTACAGAGATCCACAATTTCCTTGGCTTGGCAGGGTATTAACGTCATTTTGTGGAGGGGTTCTCGTCAATTTCAGCCCCTATGACTAGATTAACCAGAAGGGTGCTCCTTTTCAGTGGTCGGACGAGTGTGAGGCGAGCTTCCAAAAGCTCAAGACGGCTTTGACTTCAGCCCATATTCTGATTTTGCCTACTGGCATGGGGTCCTATACGGTATATTGTGATGCCTCACGAGTTGGACTTGGAGCGGTATTGATGCAAGGCGGTAGGGTGATTGCTTACACGTCCAGACAGTTGAAGGTGCATGAAAAGAATTATCTTGTCCATGACCTAGAGTTAGCTGCTATTGTTCATGGCTTACAGATCTGGCATCATTATTTGTATGGTGTGCCTTGTAAGGTTTATACAGATCATCGAAGTTTGCAGCATTTGTTCAAGCAAAAGGATCTGAACTTGCGCTAGAGGAGATGGTTTGAGTTACAAAAGGATTATGATATTACTATCTTTATCACCCGGGGAGGGCCAATGTGGTAGCCGATGCCTTGAGTCACCACGCGGAGAGTTTGGGGAGTTTGGCATATTTACCAACTTCAGAGAGACCCCTGGTGATGGATGTTCAGGATTTAGCCAGTCAGATCGTGAGATTGGACCTTTCGGAGCCCAGTCGGGTTCTAGCCTGTGCGGTTTCTCGGTATTCATTGTTTGATCATATCAGGGAGAGACAATATGATGATCCTCATTTGCTTGACCTCAGGGACACAGTTCACCCTAATGATGTGACTATTGGAGATGACGGGGTGTTGAGGATGCAGGGGCGGATCTGTGTTCCCGATGTTGATGATATTTGGGAGTTGATATTGACTGAGGCCCATAGCTCGCGGTATTCCATCCACCCGGGTGCCGCGAAGATGTATCGGGATCTGAGGCAGCATTATTGGTGGAGGCGGATGAAGAAGGACATAGTAGAGTTTGTAGCTAGATGTCTCAACTGTCAGCAGGTGAAGACTGAGCAGCAAAGACCGGGAGGGTTGCTCCAGCAGATGGAGATTCCGTAGTGTAAATGGGAGAATATCACTATGAATTTTGTGACTGGTCTCCCTCTGACGACGAGGAAGTTTGATTCTATTTCGGTTGTTTTGGATCGGCTGACCAAGTCCGCTCATTTCATTCCAGTGTGCACTTCTTACTCAGCGGAGCAGTTAGCATGGATTTATATCAGGGAGATTGTCCGTCCGCATGGAATTCCAGTTTCTATCATCTCAGAAAGTGGTTCACTGTTTACATCACGGTTCTAGAGAGCCGTCCAGCATAAGCTGAGTACCAGAATGACCATGAGTACATCTTTTCACCCTCATACAGATGGACATTTCGAGCGCACTATTCAGATTCTTGAGGATATGCTCCATATGTGCGCGACTGAGTTTAGAGGGTCTTGGGATCAGTTCTTGCCATTGGCTGAGTTTGCATACAACAACATTTATCAGTCCAGTATTCAGATGGCGCCCTATGAGGCCTTATATGGTAGGAGATGCAGATCCCCGGTGGGTTGGTTCGAGCCGGGCGAGGCCAGGTTATTGGGCACTGATTATGTTCAGGATGCGGTTGAGAAGGTTAAGGTGATACAGGATAAACTCCGTGCGGCCCAGTCCAGACAGAAGAGTTATGCGGACCGGAAGGTTCGTGATGTTTCATTTATGGTTGGTGAGCGGGTTTTGCTTCGGGCCTCGCCTATGAAAGGCGTCATGAGGTTTGGAAAGAAAGGAAAGTTGAGCCCGAGGTTCATTGGTCCATTTGAGATTTCGAAGTAGGTTGGGAAGGTTGCTTATGAGCTCGCTTACCTCCCAGCTTGGCCGGGGTTCATCCAGTATTTCATGTTTCGATGCTTCGGAGGTATCATGGTGACCCGTCTCACGTGTTGGAGTTCACTTCAAACCAGTTGGACAATGACTTGTCCTATGTTGAGGAGCCAGTGTCAATATTCGATTGACGGGTTCGAAAGCTCAGGTGAAAGGATATAGCTTCAGCAAAGGTTCAGAGGCGGGGTCAGTCGGCCAAAGAGGCAACTTGGGAGACCGAGCGGGATATGCGCAGCCGATACCCTCACCTTTTTGCTACTTCAGGTATGTTCTCTATGCTCGTTCGAGGACGAACGAATGTTTACGTGTAGGAGGATGTGACGACCTGACCGGTCATCTTTGGAATTTATGCCTCGTTCCCTCGTTAACTGCTTCCCGTAATTTCATTTCTGCTATTTTGTTTTACCGGGATGTTCGGTAATAGAATTCGGAGAGTTTTGGGACACTTAGTCCCTAAAAGAGAGCCTAAGTGTTGGAAAATGATCCGTAATTAGAAAAGTTTCAAGACGACCTTGGAATGGAAAACCGATGATTCCGTTAGCTCCGTTAGGTGATTTCGGGGTTGGGATAGTGTTTGGAAATGTATTTTGGATGTCCGTAGCTCATTTCGACTATAAACGCCGAAAGTTAGAATTTTGATGTTTTCGATCCGATTGTGAATTTTTGACCCAAGGGTCGGAACAGGATTTCGTATGTTGCTGTAGCACCGTCATGTCATTTGGGACGTGTGTGCAAAATTTTAGGTCAATCGGGCGTGTTTTGGTTAGGTTTTAAATCGAAAGTAAGTTTCGTTAAGTTTTAGAAATTTTAAGTTCAAATCATTGAATAAGTTGTGTTTCTGGCGTTCTTTTAGGTAGTTTAAGGATTGGCAAAAGTTTGAATGACGTTAAGGGATAGGTTTGTAGGTTTGGTTGAGGTCTCGGGGAGCTCGGGCGTGTTTCGGATGCTCGACGAGTTGGTTTTGGAATTGTTAGATGAAGTTCATGTGTTGTATCTGTTGTTTCCACTTATGCGGCTTGGGGGACGTAGAAGCGGCGCTGTAAAAGTGGCTTAGAGGTTGCAAAAGAGGAAGGGGCTCTGCGCCAAGAGACCACAGAAGCGGTAGACCTTTCCGCAGAAGCGGGGGTCGCCTTCGTGATTTATGACCGCGAACGCAGAAAGTTGAGATTTTAAGTGTAACCGCTGAAGTGGCTATTTGACCGCGAAAGAGGGACCGTAAAAGCGGTCCCTGGATCCGCAAAAACGAAAATCACAGTTGAGAAAAAGGGTTTATCCGAGCCTTAAATTTCATAAGTTGAAAAATCAATTTACAGCTCGGACCAAGGCGATTTCGAGTGAGTTTTGAAGAAAAGATTATTGTGTAACGTTTCTATTATCCTTTCTAGATTTAATTCATCATTTAGTTGTTAAATTCATCTTTTAAACTCAAATTAAGGTCCAAAAATGGAGGAATTTGGGTAGAAGTTCATTAACTAAACAATTGGGATTTGAGGGAGCATTTGACCTCCGATAGTAGATTATTATATAGTTAGACTCGTGAGAGTACGCAGTTTCTGAAACTGTAAAAATTATTCGATTCTGAGACGTTGGCTTGAGGGCATTTAGGTCATTTTATCTATTTTCGTGCCTTAGCTTTAATTTTAATAGTGTAATGAGTTTCTTGTTATGCTATTTACAATATGTAATTGGTTTTAATAGATTTGGGCCACTTGGAGTCGGATATTCATGGCAAGTGCATTGTTTCTTAGAGTTTTGTACCAATTCGAGGTAAGTGGCTTGTCTAACCTTGTGTGGGGGACCTCTCCCCTTAGGATATCTTTGTCATTGTATAAGAGCCTGGTGCGCGAGGTGACGGGCGTGTACTTGTGCTAGTTGTTGGAAATTCACCTCACTTAGCTTATTTAGACTGTGTTTTTCTTTCATACTTAAATGTTAAACATGAAACTTCACTTGTTTGATTTAGGGAAAGCATGTTAGTAACTTATTTGTTCTATTTGACTAAATTGAAATATCTATTTTTTCCTTGGGAAGCATTCTAGGGACTTATTTCTCTATTTGACTAAATTGCCATATTTGTCCTTCTTGCGAAGCATGTTAGATTCTCGACTTTACTTGTTGTTCGCATTTGGTATCATTTCCGTTAAATATTGAATTGTTGTGGTGTATTTTACTTTTGGGACTGCGGGTTCAATTCCCGGAGATCCTCTATTATTGGTATGTTGGACTACGGGTTCGATTCCCGGCAGATCCTCTAATTTTGGCATGACGGACTACGGGTTCAATTCCTGGGAGATCCTCCAATATTAATATGCTGGACCGCGGGTTCAATTCTCGGAGATCCCCTGTTATTGGTATAAAGGACTACGGGTTCAATTCCCGGAGATCCCATGTTATTGGTATAAAGGACCACGGATTCAATTCCCCGAGATCCTCTGCTATTGGTATAAAAGACTGCAGGTTTAATTCATGGGGATCCTCTGTTATTGGTATAAAGGACTGCAGGTTCAATTCCCGGAGATCCTCTGTTATTGCTATGAAGGACTGCTGGTTCAACTCTCGGAGATCCTCTGTTAGAGATGTGATAGACTACGGGTTCGATTCCGAGAGATCCTCCGATATTGCTATAATGGACTGCGGGTTCGATTCCCGGAGCTCCATGTAGAGATCCTGAATTTTGAGTGATTGCCTTGTGTTTGTAGTCTATACTTGTAGCCATTTTGTTTTAATTACTGTCTTGTTAGATATTCGAGATTTACTTCATTATCTACTGTTTATTTAATTTTACATTATTTCTTATGTTCTTCTCAGTAGGGCCTCGACCTTCATCGTAACTACTCCATCGAGGTTAGGTTTAGCACTTACTGAGTACCGCTGTGGTGTATTCATGCTACTCTTCTGCACACTTTTGTTTTTCATATCCAGGTACTTACGATCGGACGCACTATCAGTGATTAGGAGCTATACTCGGATATTGAGGTATGCACCTGCCGCATCCGAAGAGACAAAGAGTCTCCTTCTATTCTTCCTTTAGCTAGTGGTTTCGTTCATGTACTCCCTTGTTGTAGATACTCATGGATGTTAGAGCCGTATGTTATACTTTACTCTTAGCCTGTGTTGCCCATGGGTTTCCAGGTCTTGGAGGTTTTTACGTTATTTGGAGTCGATAATTATGTGCCAGGCGGCACTCTATATATTATCTTATGCTTTTTCCATGTTTTGTTTATCGTTCCGCAAAGATTGTTGCATTTCTGCAGTGTGTCAGGCATACCTAGCCGCAAAGACTGGGTGCCGTCATGACAGGTTCACCATTGGTGAACTAGGTTCGTGACAGAAGACAGATTTAGTGGTGTGAATTTGGGCGTCATTGGACGCCGACCGCCGCCAGGGATGATTTCCGGCGATGGCAGGCACAGAGACGGAGATGAGTCTATAGGAGTGTGTTGAAGACGATGAGAGAGGGGGTAGGTCGGGTCCGACAGTTATAAATCAAAAACCTTGAATGTTCTCGTCCGTTGAATGACAAGAGATCCAGGGCTGAGATTAGTTTGTGTTCTTCACAAATCCAAACGACGTAGTATCCTCATTAAACGACGTCATATTACTTGTCTGGGGGATCTGGCTGTGTGGACCGGGTTTGGGGTGCAATTGGGCCATCTTGGCCGAGTTTTGGAGTGTGTTTGGTTTGGGCTAAGCATTAAAATATCCCAATGGTGGGTCTTTATTAAGAAATTTTTCTTTTTTAATTGTTTTCTTTTTTTTTCTCTCTTTTGTTTTATTTCTTTTATTTATTTTTGTATTTCATTTTGTATTTTTTCTGATTTTATAAAAAAACAAAAAAATTAAAATGAAACCTAATTTATTTCCAAAATTAAGCTAATTAATTCTTAAAATTGGTTAAGTCCAATTTAAAGTAAACTCATGACAAATTCAATAATTAACAGAAAAATTACAAAAATGGACTATTTTTGTTTTTTCTTTATATTTCGTTTTAAAAACAATTTAACTACTAATTAAATCCAAAATGCAAAGTATTTTTGTATTTTTCACTAATTAAAATGCACAAATAAAAATACAAACAATTAATGAAGATAACACAACATTCACAAAATTGTGAAATAATGAAATATTTTGTTTAAATTTTTGGGAATAATTCACTTAGGGCAAAAATCACTTGCTCACAGCTGCCCCTCTTTGCCAGGAAACACGAAGAGTTTTGGTGCAAAGATAAGTGAGCGGAAACGAGCGATTTTTGCCCGTTCGAATATTTCGTGCGAAGCAGTTTTTGAAAAAATTTGACCGCACCTTGCTTCAGAGGTTTCCTACATATCCTTGGCTAAAAAGGAATCACGTCAATGTAGTTTGGAAGTGTCTGGTAGATGAAACTACTAGAAGCTGTGATTTCACTGCGATTGCCGCTGCTACTGCTTGTTGACCTCCTTTATTAAACCGTGTCAAAATAAAAGAAACTAAATTAGCTATCCTCTATGAATTATAAAAGTCCTATCTAAATTCTTCAAAGTTGCTCTTGTACTTCCTGTTGCCTTGTTTTCCTGTGTTCCCTTGGTGAAATCCATTGTTGCTAATTAAAATTGCATACTGATATGTTTTCTTTTCTTCAAACTACTGAACTTGAACTTGAAAGTATTCCTTTATTGTCCAGGCGGGCTCCTAACTTCTGAACTTGAGATTGAATGTATTCCTCTGTTCTCCAGGCGAGCTCCTGATTTCACAAAAATAGACAAAAGAAAGAAAACTTTGTGCCCCAGTTTGGAAATTGGGTACATGTTACTGGATGAGAATTTAAAAACTAAA
Organism: Nicotiana benthamiana; assembly: GCA_034376525.1. NCBI lineage: Eukaryota > Viridiplantae > Streptophyta > Magnoliopsida > Solanales > Solanaceae > Nicotiana > Nicotiana benthamiana. The sequence goes on along the minus strand of CM067337.1, from coordinate 48,328,357 downwards.
ACTTGAATTGTAATACCTCTGTTCTCCAGGCGGGCTCCTGACGTCAACGCTTGAGTGTATTCCTCTGTTCTCCAGACGGGCTCCTAACTTCAAAACTTGAATGTATTCCTCTGTTCTCCAAGCGGGCTCCTGACTTCAAACTTGAGCTGTTTTCCGTTGTTATCCAGGAGGGCTCCTGACTTCAGAAAAAATAGACAAACCAAAGAAACTTTCTGCCCCAGTTTGGAAATTGGGTATATGTTATCAGATATTAATAAGAATTTGAAAATTAAAACTTGAATTGTAATAACTCTGTGCTCCAGGCGAGTTCCTGACTTCAAAGCATAAAAATGTATTCCTATGTTCTCCAAGCGGACACCTGACTTCAAACTTGAAATGTATTCCTCTGTATCCAGGCAGGCTCCTGACTTCACAAAATAAACAAAACAAAGAAAACTTTCTGCCCCAGTTTGGAAACCTGGGTACATGTTATCGGATATTAATAAAAACTAAAACAAAAACTTGAATTGTAATGCCTCTATTCTCCAGGCGGGCTCCAGACTTCAAGACTCGAAAAATGTGTTCCTCTATTCTCCAGGCGGGCTCCTGACTTCAAAACTTAAACGTGTTCCTCTGTTATCCAGGCAGGCTTCTGACTACAACAAAACAGACAGAACAAAGAAAAATTTTTGCCCCAGTTTGGAAAATGGGTACATGTTACCAGATATTAATAAAAATTGAAAACATAAAGCTTGAATTATAATATCTCTGTTCTCCAGGAGAGCTCCTGACATCAAAACTTGAAAAATGTATTCCTTTGTTCTCCAGGCTGGATACTGACTTCAAAATAGAAAAGAAATCAATTTGTAAACTAAAATTTGAATTGTAATACATCTGTTCTCTAGGCGGGCTCCTGGATGCAAAACTTGAATTGTATGTCTCTGTTCTCCAGGCGGACTCCTGACTGCTGAAATTCGAAATTGATGTCTCTATTCTCAAGGCGGACTCCTGAAAATTAAGCAACCAAAGAGAATTTTTGCCCCAGTTTGGAAGCTGGGTGTATGGGTGAGTGTTAAACTGAATCACATTACCAAATATCACTAAGAATTGAAAGCCAAGTCCTATTATCCATGGAGGTCCTGGCAATTCCTAACAATTAGGAACCTAAGGTACTACTCTAACTACATCATGTTTTATAAGAGGTTTTAAACTACATCCTATTATCCAGGAAGGTCCTGACAACTCCTAACAGTTACAAACCTAAGGTATTATTCTCGCTACATCGTGTTATCTATTAGGGTTTTTGAACTATGTCCTATTAACCAGGAAGGTCCTGACAACTCCTAACAATTACGAACCTAAGGTATTACTCTCATTACATCATGTTATCTACAAGGGATTTTGCACAACATCCTATTTTCCAGGAAGGTCTTGACAACTCCTAACAATAACGAACCTAAGGTATTACTCTCATTATATCATGTTATTTAATAGGGTTTTTGCACTACATCCTATTAACCAGGAAGGTCCTGACAACTTCTACTTGAATTTTATCCTAAAAATGCAAACTTTGAAACCAACTTACATTTCCCTATGCTATTTTTTCTTGTATTTCAATCAAATCACCTTACAGTCAAACCTGATTACTGCTTGTTTTTCCTTTATGAGGAGTTCCTCCGGACAAAGAAAATTTCATCAATTTATAATAGTGGTTAGTTTATGGCATTCTTGTTTCCACTCCATTGCTTTGTTTCTTCTAGCTTCCCCGAACCGGCTCTGAATCTCTTGACTTTCTGCCAGACTTTCAAATTCCTTGACTTTCGACAACCCGAGTGTTTTGTACCCTTGTTGTTTCACACATTTCTGACCATTTTATCTGAACCTCTGCATTTTCCCGCGGTACTTTCCCAATCATTCTACCGATGAAACTTCCGGTGATCCCCTGTATTCCACCTTACATGATGCCGCCTTTGACATACTCTGACCACACTGTTCTTTACAATTTTTGGGAGTTTTTAGAGAGCTTTGAAATCCTTTAATACTTGCTTTGAACGAAACTGACATCGAAACATTTTAGACAAACAGAACCCTCAAAAGAATTTAAATGCAATGATTTTATGAGTTAAGGATAAGAAGAATCCAAAAGCCAGATGACTGCTAATATAGAAGGAAAAGAAACTTATTTGACAGGAACAACTAGTACCAATGGTGATGACATGCATTTTGGACTAATCGGCCCAATCTTTCCAACTAACCAGCTTCCACTTGCCATACTTTGTTGCCCCAGAATTTCCATCACTTGATTACTTTACCAAACCTTAACCCCGATCATCCTGTGGTGCCTCGAAATAGTTTTCAACCAGCAGACCTCTCTCATTTTTTCATTTCTTAACTCACTTTCGCCTCAAGGTGCATGTGAGGGTTTTCACCAATAAGCCTCTCTAATTTTTATTTATCTCACTTTTTCCCCTTACATTGTCCGTGAGGGTTTTCACCAATAATACTCTCTCATTTTGGTATGAGTGAACCTCAGAGAGGATGCGTACGTACCCTTTCGGGATCAAGTCAAACGTAGTTCACGTCATAGAAACTACGTTGTTGTGTTTCTCTTCTTTTCTTTAGTTTTATGTTATTCTTTCCTTTCTTTTTCTTCATTTTCTTTTTTTTCTTTTCTTTTCTTTCTCCTTTTCACTTTTCATTTTTCTTCTTCTTTTTTTGTTTCTTTCATTACTTTATTTCCTTTTTACTTTTAATTTTTCTTCTTCTTCCAATCTCCTTTTCTTCCGCACTTGCGTTCTAGATTATGCCATTGATTCCGTAAGAGGGTTATGAAAGAAAATAAACACTGCTCAAAAAGGGATAACACGGGATAAAGTGTTTAAATAGCCGAACAAAATGCCTTCGTCATTTCAATCTCCAAACTATGCCAAATACAAACAATTACAATCAAGATGAACAAATCATACATAGTATCTCTTGACTGCATAGGAATTGATAGCCATTTCCACACATTTTCCTTCCACATCTGTCAAATTTAGTGCACAATTAGACAACACTCTGATTACAATAAATGGCTCTTGCCAGTTTGGGGCGAACTCTCCTTTTGCTTCAGCCTGGTGAGGGAAGATACGTCTCAGCACTAGCCGTCCCATTTCAAAATTCCTTGTTGTACATTCTTTATTGGTATGCTCCTATGCGGGCCCTGTATTCCCTTTCTTTTTTCTAACCAACCCCACTGTTTAAGTGATGATTCAACAAAGTCCCAGCGGTGTGGTCATTTAGCTGGCCTCTCGTGATCAAGTTCTCTCCTATGCCAAGCAAAGTATTCTGGCAACACTTCGCCTTTGGCCCGATCCTGCACGCAAGTATTTTCTTTTAAGTATTGACATTCATTCGAGATCTGGCGGACTCTTGCTTCGAGAAACTATCCGTTAGGGCTAATCTCAATTACTTGAGAACGAAGATCCTCCTCCCGTGGCACTATTTGGCATTTACCAAGTTGTCTCAAAACTCGATTTGGAGCATAAGGCTGGATGTTCTTAAGTCCCATCAAGAGAAAATGCGACCTAGCCGCTGGCATGTATATGATTTCTTCAACGGGTAACCTCCAAGCGTCCACTGTATCTGACTGGCAGTGAGAGTCTGAAGGTATAATATCCACACTGTTACTCCTTCAGGTAAACTAACCCCGTCGATTCTCATGTAAAACTCCCCTATTCAGGTTTTCTTAGATGAACCATAACTCAGGAATTGAGGACGATGGCATAGGTGCTCAGTCATCCACATTTGCAACAGGAGATTGCACCCTTCAAATAAGTTCCCTCCAGCTTTGCAGACTGTGAGAGCGCGGAAGATATTAGCCAATATCATGGGTGGAAAAGTGCTTTTGGCTTGAGTCATTAAAGTATTGACGACCCCGGTTATTTTTATATCAATGTTTCCATCTTTCCTTAGGAATACTAGGAGCCCAAAAAAGACCACCATAAAAGCAAAACATTTGTGTTCCTCCCATTTTTGCTGGTTTCCTTTGCTACATATCTTGCTTTCCGGGTTATTGAGTCCGCCTATGTGGCCATATCTGTTGTATAAAAGGCATGGAGTACAAAAGCTCTTTGCCAAATACGTATTGTGGACTGTCCTGATTATCTTCAGTGCGTCTAAGAACCGATGCAAAGCTATAGTTCTCGGGGCAACCAGGTATTTTTATCTTAAACTCACCTCATCATTTCCAATGAACCCGGCTATCTCCTCCAAGGTCGGGGTGAGATCAAAGTTTGAGAAATGGAATACGTTGTGTGCCGGGTCCCAGCAAGTGACCAACGCTCTGATGATGTCTCCCTGAGGCACAATCTCTAATAAACCAGTAAGCCCAATCAAATACTTTTTGACCCCGTCTTGTCCTTCTTTACCCAGATCATTCCACCATAAGTGCAACTCCAGAAGGATTTTAGTCATGATTGAGAAGGTTTCATTTGAATTGTGCTCATCTTGCACATTTATTAAGGCAATTTAATCACTTATTTTGACCTAAAAGGAAAAAAATGACACTATTCTGTTCAAATTTCCAATTTAAAACAAATAGCCGGGTTTGCGGATACGTCCTTTCAGCACTTCATGAAGAATATTTTAAGGCTATGCCTGCAAACCATTGAAAATGACCCAAGGTGGATGTTCTTTCAAAAACGACCTTCCAGCGCCCTTTTAGAGACATTCGGCTTATTTTTCACAAGAATGGTGTCACCCGACTAATTCATGGAGAAATTAAAACTTTTGAATTTTTTTAGCTATATTTGCGAAGGGGAGGTTTGACCCGATGAGGGTTGCCTATGTATCTCATATCCAGTGAGTATCAAATTTGCGTAGTTCGGGAAAATAGGACAAACTATTTTGAAAACACGACTCTTTTCGTTTTGCTTTTCGAATAAATCAAACTAAGAAAATATTTTTCTCTTTTCCATTTTCAAATAAACTATTTTGAAGCTAAGGCAAACTAAAAACTCATTTTTCTTTTGCTTTTTGAATAAAACATGTTCTTCATTTTTCATTTTCTCAAAAAATTGGTAGAGTTTCGACGCTATTTGGGCATTGTTTTTCTAAAAATAAAAAAATTAGGCAATTAAATCTATACAATACTATTTCTCTTTTTTTCTCTTTTTCTCAATTTTTCGATATTCCCGATTTTCATAAGCCGGTCAGCATGCAGACCCGAAGTAAATAAATACACAGAAAACATGTAGGATGCACCAGGATGATCTTTTCATTTCAGGTTTCTTGTTCTAGACGGACCCAACCCCTGTGTTGAGTCCCCTAAGTCAAGATGCACATGGAGTTAAGCGTTCCTACTAGGGATCCGGTATGAAGTTGAGTTATTCTAGGTTCAAAACCTGGGTGTTTGTTCTAGACCTAGCTTACCCGAGCGGACAACTCGAGCCGAGGGGGAGGCACCGTACATGGAATACAGAAGCTTCGCCGGCTTTGCAACTTATCCGAACCTCGTTCTAAATTGACAATTAGACACTATACAGAAAAGAAGTCACACGAAGTGCACCCTTCTTCATGATTTATAAGACTCAGAGAGGAGACGGGTTTCAGCACAGTTTATATACAATTTACATAATATCAAAGCGGTACAAACAGTCAATTAGCACATAATGCACAAATCATGTAATAAAATCAGATAAAGCCAAACACAACAATTATTCTAAGCTCGAATTCTGAACCCTAAACAAAATGTTCTGGGTTCTTATCATCAGCAGAGTCGCCAGAGCTGTCACACCTCCTTTTTCACTACACCCATAAGGGCATAAAGAAGTTTTTTTCACTTAAAGGAATATCGGAGTGAGATTTATTATTAAGATTTCAGAGTCTTTTGGAGAATAATGGTGTCCCAAGTCATCGATTGACTCTCAAACCGAAATATGACTCTGTTAACAGTCCGCAAACCAGAAATTCGAGTAAGGAATTCAATTAACCCGGAAGAAGGTGTTAGGCATTCCCGTGTTCCATGGTTCTAGCACGGTCTCTCAACTGTCGTGTTTATCTCATTTATCTGATTTTATTACATGATAAACCTATGTGCCGATTTTTACTTTTAACCATTTTTTATTTTAATTTTTAAATAAAGTTGAACATCGTTTAAAACGTGCATTTTGATTGCGCCACATAAAATGCACCCGCAATCCTGAACACATTTTAATCAATGTTTTGGGATTTGATTTGGATCACATGAAATGCACACCCGAGTTTAGGAAGGTAATTTTATTAAAGTCGCGCCTAAAGAGGCTAACACATTATTATCTTTGGGGAAGACCATGAAATTTGCTAAACGGCCAATCCCGAAGTCTAAGCATTTTTACATATCCATTTATCAAAGGCCCCGCAATTATGCGATTATTTGACGATGCTCGTCTCATTTATTAATTTAAGGTCAATCCTAAAGTGATCTATAATTTTCTACTTACTTCGTCTCTAAGAGCGAAGAAATAGCCCGAGTTAATTTGTAATTGGCCCAATACAAGCCAAACCTTAATTTTAAACTAAATATGCCTTTAGGCTCAAGGACAAGCCCAGGGAATGGGAATTAAATCTCAGTCCACAAACAAAACCTGGCCAACGCAGGCCTTGGCCCAAGCTCAAACACAAAGGGAATTAAAATTGAGCCTGGGCCTGCGTCGAATGAGCTGAAGCTCATATTGCTAGAATCAGGTCACTGGGCCTTGCACAAAGCGAAAGCTTAACCCAAATAGAAACGAGAATATCCTGAGTTAAGTTCAAGTTACTCTAAATGCATTCAATAACTTGTAACAAATAAACAGAACCTTAATTGTTTTAATTTTGATTTCATGCTCAGATTTGCTTACTGGTTCATTTATCTATGAGTCCTGGCCATTATTAAAGTGAGAACCATGCTAGAGGCACGAATCTAAGAGTACAAAGTAGACTAACACTTTTGACTTAATTCAAGCATCTAGACTATTGGTCTTAATTACCGCAATATGATTCTGCGGACACAAAGCAGTCCAATTAATTCATAAAGCAGTCCAATTATTTCAGGCTAACATTACTAACACTGAATTACTGAAATCGTTACTGTAATTGAAAACACAATCATCAAACGGATTCAAACTATACTACACTAATCCAAACTCCAAGTGTACAACCCAGTTATACAAATTATCCTAACAGAACTACAACAATATGATATTCAACTACGAAGGAACTAAGTTATCAGCCAATATGCAAATGAAACAATGAGGAACAAATTCAGCAAGCACCAACGCTTAGAATCCCCTTCCATTTGAATCAATCAAAAACTCATTTACATGTTATTAGGACTTAAACTTGTACCTGGAAATACGACGAATAGACGGAGAGGTTAGCAAAAGAAAAGAAGACAACAATAATTTTGGAACTCAAACAGCAAAAATCAACCCAACTTCAGCTCAGAAACGAGTTAGGAGTACATAAATGTTTTAAAACCAACAGGATCAATAAATCAAGCCAAAAAATATTTGAATAAGCCCAAATGACCTTCAAATCAAACCCAGAAACATATCCTAGCAACACAACATCCAAACTAATCCAAAACTGCTTCAATTGAACCCAAAACCCATTTGGAAACATACCAGATACACGACTGAACTTCGACTACCAGATATTGAGATAAAAATGCAAATCAACTAACTAAAACTAGAAATTAGCTAAGAGATTGAATGGAATAGTACTATTTTTATATAATTTTCTCCTATATTTCTGTTTTTGTTTGGGTTTTTGAAGATTTCAGAAATTTGAAATTCAAAATCAAAACTGAAAACTTATTGAATAACTTAGATATGTGTAAACTTAGAGAGTTTTTTGGGGGGGACTTTTAGAGGTTCAAAAACCTTTTTTTTCAAGGTAGAGGTGACTGACTGCCTTATATAAGCAAATTAATGGGCAGCCCTCAGGTTTTTGTTTTCATTCCAGTCCCTCTTTATTTACTCATTCAACCCCTTATTTTCTGACTTTTGTCACAAGTTAATACAATATAATTATTGAAATTATACTAAAGTCCTACTTTGAAAGGTCCTAGAAGATTCTATTTTCAACTACCATGTGCTACCCAATCCTAAATGTCTAAACTACCCTTGAATTCAACCTAAAATTATAAAAGCTGTACTAGTTGACCCCAACCCCTTCTTCTCTGATCACAACTAACAGCGACAAACCAATTCACCTAACTATAACAGCTAACATGAGCTGAGCACTCGATTAGAGCAGTATTGATAACAATTTGTGTATTTAACCTAAAATAGCACCAGAGAACAATTCAAATAAACCTAACAAAACTAATTAATCGAACAAACTATCAGAGAGTTCAAAATAAAAAACGAACTAAATCAGGAATTAAAACAAATTAAACTCAAACCAACAATTAGAATCAAACACAACAAATCAGAACACATAAACCAAAACAAGAACTGAAATAAGCTAATGACCAATTTATGAAAAACATGCTCAAATTACTAACTAATCAGGAAACATGAACATGAGCTTAATTCACATATCACAAATGAAGAAGAAAAGAAAACAGGAACAAAATCTTTTTAAGCCAAAAAAACAAGCATAAGAACGTATTCAATCATGAACAATGCTTCAGAATTCAAACCAGATAAGGCGAAAGAAAAAATTTAAACTAAAAATAAAATAAAAAAATTAAGCATACTCACTGATTTTCGGACTCCATAAGTCTGCCTAGTAGAAATTGATTCCCATTAATGTTATGTGTCTATTTTTTCAAAAATAGACACATAACATTAAATAGGAATCATTTGACCTTGAAAATGCCCAAAAAAAGGCTGACCCCCAAACCCTAGATTTAAGATATGAAGAGGTTAAAGCGGATTTGAAGGGTTTTGGGTTGGGATTTGAGTAAAGGAGGTCAAGGAAACCCTAGGGTATGAGTTTTGTGAGAATTAGAGGACTTTTGGTTTTTTGACCGGAATTTTGATTTAAGATTCGAGGGATTCGGGATTGATTCGATAGGAAACAATGGCAGATATGGAATGAGGAGAGAAGGAGGATTTAGTGGTCTGAATTTGGGCGTCATTGGAAGTCAGTCGCCGCCGTGGGCGATTTCCTGCGACGGCAGGCGGCGGAGACGAAGAGGAGTCTCTAAGGGTGTCTTGAAGACGATGAGAAATGGGGGTAGGTTGGGCCCGTTAATTATAAATCGAAAACCTTGGGCGTCCATGTCCGTTGGATGATGACAGATCAAGGGCTAAGATTAGTTTGGGTTCTTCACTAATCCAAATGATGTAGTATCCTCATTAAACGCCGTCGTATTGCTAGTCACAGTGGTCTAGCTATGTGGACCGGGTTTGGGGTGCAATTGGACCATCTTGGCCGAGTTTTGGAGTGTGTTTGGTTTGGGATAAGCATTAAAATAGCCCAATTGTGTGTCTTTATTAAGAAAGTCCTCCTTTTTAATTGTTTTCTTTTGTTTTCTCTCTCTTTTAATTTTATTTTATTTATTTTTGTATTTTATTTTGTATTTTTCCTGATTTTATAAAAATGCAAAAAATTAAAATGAAACCTAATTTATCTCCAAAATCAAGATAATTAATTCCTAAAATTGATTAAGTCCTATTTAAAGTAAACTCAAGACAAATTCAACAATTAACAGAAAAATGCATAAAGGGACTATTTTTTGTTATTTTCTTTATATATTATTTTAAAAATAATTTAACTACTGATTAAATTCTAAATACAAATGCCAAGTATTTTTGTATTTTTTACTAATTAAAATGCACAAATAAAAGTGCAAACAATTAATGAAAAATAACACAAAATTCACAAAATTGTGAAATAATAAAAGAAATAATTTTGTTTAAATTTTTGGGAATAATTTACTTAGAGCAAAAATCATGTGCTCACAGTCACCCCGAATGTCCAGGTTGATCGTCTTAAGTCTCGTCTTGTTGCAAAAGGATACACTCAGATTTTGGGATTGATTATGGTGGCACTTTTTCTCCCATGGCTAAAGTAGCATATGTTCGTTTCTTTTTATCCATGGTTATTGTACGTCGTTGACCTCTTTATCAAGTAGACATTAAGCATGATTTTCTCTACGATGATCTTGAGGAAAAGGTTTATCTGGAGCAACCACCTGATTTTGTTGTTCAGAGGGAGTCTAGTGGTCTTGTATGCCGATTGCGCAGGTCACTATATGGTTGGAAAAAGTTCCCCCGAGCTTGGTTTGGTAACTTTAGCACAATTATTCACGAGTTCGACATTCTGCTTCTAATTTATGTATTTATCTGGTGGTTTATGTTGATGATATTGTTATTGCAGGAAATGATCAAGATAGTATTACTAATCTTCTCTTTCAGCACTTCCAAATATTGGTATTTCACGGCGGGAGTATGCCTTAGATATTCTTGAGGAGATCAGAATAATGGGTTGCTGACCTATTGACACTCTTATGGATCCGAATGCTAAGCTTCTGCTTGGATGAGGGGAGCCTCTTAGAGATCCTACGAGATATAAGAGGTTGGTTCGCAAATTTAATTACCTCACAGTGACTAGACCTGACATTTCTTTTCCGGTAAGTATTGTAAGTCAGTATATGGATTCTCCTAATCATAGTCACTGGAATACAGTCGTTCGCATTCTTCGGTATATAAAGTCAGCTCCAAGAAAAGGGTTAATATTCGAGGATGCTACGAGAAGATTGTTGGATACATGCTGATTGGCAGGATCACCTTCTGATAGACGTTCTACGTCTGGATATTGTGTTTTAGTATGAGGTAATTTGGTCTCTTGAAAGAGCGAGAAACAAAATATAGTTGTTCGATCTAGCGCTGAAGCCGAATATCGGGCCATGACTATGGAAACGTGTGAGCTAGTTTGGGTCAAGCAATTGCTCAAGGAGTTGAAGTTCAGCGAAATCAACAAGATTGAATTGGTGTGTGATAATCAATCCGCTTTTCATATTGCGTCAAATTCAGTTTCCTATGAGAGGATAAACACATTGATATATGTTGTAACTTTGTTATAGAAAAGATACTCTCAGGAGATATTGTTACAATGTTAGTAAAGTCGAATGATTAGCTATAGATATTTTTATTAAGTCTCTTACTGATTCTCGTATTAGTTACATCTTTAACAAGCTCGATATATATGATTCACATGCATCGGTTTGAGGAGAGTGTCAAGTAGTTGGTCATATGTAGTGTCCCCCATCGGGAAGTAGATACCTATTATTATGTAATAACTTATATAACTAGGCTTGTACAATACTTTAATTAAGCAATAATATTTTTCTTCAGTGTTTTCTCAAAGGAGTGTATGATTTCTTCTCATTTGTTCAAGTCTTTGTGAATAGAGTTTCTGGTATCTATATTACTGTGCAGAGGCAAATCAAAGAATTAGGGAAGATGGGTGCAATACTACGAAAAGGTGAATCTAAAATATAAATTTTACGGATTCAACTTTTAATTCTTATTATTGCACCCATTACGCTTTTGGAATTACAAGTTCAAAACTATTTTTTTTTTAAAATAGTTTCTCTTATATATATATATATATATATATATATATATATATATATATGTCGAATTACATCATTTATTTTTACTAGATTTAATATACACATCTAGTTTAATTATACAAAATGTTGCACTGACAAACTTTCAAAATACCAGACTTAGAAATTTTTGAAAGAACAAATCAAAAAAAAATAAAATGAAAGAAATAGAAGGATACTTAATTAATATGCAAAAAGTGACACCATTCACGCATATCCATCTCCCCTGGGATGTGCCCAACGTAATTCTAGAAAAAGAACGGGAAAAAATAAGATAGAAATAAGATTTGGACTCACAAATCTTATTTAAAGAGGCGCACCTTATTACCTTCACAGCATATAATTTTTAGTTTAAGTATTTACATATATATTTAATTTTTTTTTTGGAAAATATAATATTACTATACATGTTATAGGGAGGGGAACATAAGTCTACGTGACCCCGGGAACCCCCTCTAAATATGCTCTTTGCTAATAGGAGGTAGTTGAGATACCCTCATAAAATTAATCGAGATGCTAACTAGCTGATAAGAAAAAGAAAAGAAATACTTACAACAGAGCATGTATATATTGTCCTTAACCATGTATTGACTTCTGCTGTTTTTAATTTGTTGCAAATATTAGAGATTTAATCTTCTATCGCTCTCGAATAGATTTTCAGTAACATGGGATTCTGCGGTTAATTATTAGAGTGTTTACTGTATAGGTTTAATGAGTGCTTCACGGTGTCTAAATGATGTCTGGTATTCCTCTGTCTCTTATAATGGCCTATTGGCCTCTTCATTGCAAGTTGCAACTTTAAGCATTTTTTATAAAAAATTTAAATAAAAAAAAACTCGTATACATTTGACACAATTATTTACAATACCGATCTAAATTCGCATGGTATAACACGTTATCGTCTTATTTATTATTCCATATGTCTCATATTATGTATCGTGTTTTTCTATTACACGTCCCTTAAGAATTATTAATTAGGAAAGTGATTGAACTATTTTACCTTTATTTATGTCTTAAGATATAAACTCTTTTCATTGAATATTTACTATTTGTGTTATCTCCATCTTCAAAAACAATTATCAATAAGGGTAAAAAGAAAAAAACGATCAATTTAGTCTTGAATTTCTAAAATGACAAATAATTGAGACAATTATTTTTTGTAACCATGACTGTTAATATGAGATGGCCGAGGGAGTAAGTACTAATTACTCCTCCACAATAAGTGGCCAATTTTTCTTTTTATTTTGATCTAAAATAAGTGTCCATTTATATAATTAATAAAAAATTCAATTTCTTTTTATAAAACTACCCCTTATGTACGTATTCCTAAAAAGTCTTTTATTCTCACATTAAATTATGCTGAATATTTAATTAAGGATAGCTTAACCACATTAATTAATTTTGTTTAAAATTTAATATTTTTTTAATAGGTATATTCAACGCAAATTAATTACTTAGTATGAATCGGAGGAAGTAATAAAAGTATAATAGTTCAATCCATTTTCTAATTAATATTTTTAAAAGAACGTGTAAAATAAACATGACAAGTAATATGGGACACAGAGTAACTAATTTCACTTCTCAAGAATAATTATGTAAAAGAAAGTGCATATTATCATGAGTGCATAGAAACTTTTGCGAGAAAATCAATTGGTCTCCTTTTGCGTTTTCTTTCATAGAGATATGTATACGTTAAGCTACGAAAAATTTTATTTTGTGTCTTATATAATTGACATTAATTGTATAAAATAATTTTTTTTATTTTACAATTTTGTGAATTCAGATTTTTATGAACTCAAAAATATATGATTATTTTGTGTTAGTTATACGAGACACAAAATAAAACTTCTCTCGTGCCACTTATGTGTAAGGCAGTCGTTGAACACAAAATTAGTGGATACATAGTCCGAGGATATACAATAAATAATCAATGCTATTATTGATGAATTTCTACAAATTTGATCTTTGATCATCTATCCACTTTGACCCTAATATCAAGTCTAGCACTATAATAACATGTCTGATTTTCATTCACTTCAAAATTCTGTTATGTTTTAATGACAGAAACTGAGTCCTAATGACCTTTGAGAATGGTCCTAATGTCCTATGAACTCTCTCAAAAGTCCATTGGTAGTAGGAATGGTAGTTATAATTCACCATTGGTTTTAATTACCAAAGTACTTAACTTGTATAATTAAATCCAATAACTGTTTGTAAACTATTGATTGGTTCATGTGCTGACATACAAAAAGTAATTTATTAATCGTTTTTTACAACAGGGCACCAAATCCTGTTCAATGTTTTGACGAGTACAAAAAGTATGGAGAGACACTTGTGTTAACTTCACGTCATTGGATAGGCCTAGTTTTTGGTGGTGAAGCTTCGTCTCTCACAATCCAAAATCAAGTCACGTATTGTTCACCTTAGTCCAACAAATATAAAAGAAATTGTACTTTAACTATGCCATCATCCAATTCAAAAATGCATGTACCATAATAACAATACTAATAATAATAGAATTGTTAACTTGAAAATTTATTAAACCCCTTTACGAAATGCATAATGCCAAACAACAAGGCTAATCCTGAAGTCAAATTGTTGTAGGGTATGGGTGTTTAACGAGTGGGTTGGGTTGGAAAAAAGGTCACCGGCCGGTTTACAATCCGGACCGGTTACGGGGTGTATTTATAGTTTTTCTAAAAGGCTAAATTAGTAATTAATTAATAAAAGTGTTAATTTTTAAAAAATAGTAGCCAATTGCATTAAAACTGTTGGGCAACGGTTATATGACATTAACAAAACAACAATTGAGATTTTAAGCCATTAAATTGGTCCGAGCCGCCCGATTAAACGATTCATCAGTAATTTTTGTTTACCGGATTTTGCCGGTCTGATTAACTGAATTTGTTTTAGTGAACTTTTTTTGTAAACGGACCAACTCCTAGCCCATCCCACCCGGCTCTCCAACTGCCGGTTCGGACTGGATCAAAAATGGATTAACTCGGCCCGTTTGACAGGCTTGCAGTAGGGTAGACAAAAGAATTGAGAAACACAACACCAGGTGTCCACCCTAGTGTTGATGACGCCAAAACGGCATTAAAATTACAGTTGAAAAGAATAAGGGAGAATTCAAGATACTATTACAAAGTAATCGATTAGTACATATGGAAAAGACAATCAACCACATTTTATGCTAATAATGTTTTGACATATTAGACGACAAATTCCACCATAAATGTTACAACTACTGTGCCCTGTGCATGTATGTTGAAGGGCTGAAGACGTTTCTTCATTTTTCTTTTTCATTAAAGACTAAGGGGCTAACCTAAATCTAATAAACAGTCCTCTTACAATTTATTTATACAGAGAGAGTAAAATCCAATTACAGCGATATGAAGTGTCACCTCTTGACTGAACTACTCTTTATCCTAAACTACTTATTATGTGTTCCTTAAAAACCTCTGTAGTTTAACGTTTTATTAATTGAGGAAATAAGGAAATATTTTGAGAAAGAGCAATAAATGACTTCTTATTTTCCCCCCAAAAAAAAAGACTTCTTATTTTCTAAACAATCAATAATTTGAAATAATCAAGTTTGCCAAAATGATTAATAGACTGAATAATCCGCTTTAAAGCCCATTACTATTATGGAAGAAGGGTCATTGGACTTGTTGAACGTGTTAAAAATCCTCATTATTGGGCTCAAACACTCTAAAACCGATGGGTCCGAAATCCGTACACTTCATTCTTAAAGACTTAAACAGTGTTCTTAGCCCTGATAAAACTATGGGCTTTATAAGATATTTTCACCGGCCAGTCTTTAATTATTAAATCGAAAATTACCCGGCTGAGCACTTTTTAAAAAAGAAGAATTAACTCAAATATTTGCCCACCAAATCTCTTAAATAAAAAAGAAATTTTTAGGGGCATTTGTATTTATATTCATTTTTTGTGTCACGTTTTAACTTGTGCCCTCTTTGCAAAAAAAAAATAAAAAATTGCAAACGTATCCGCTTTGTTAAGTTATATTAGGGTCTATTATGTTAATTGATTGACTTCCATTTAAAACAACTGAATAGACCATGAATTGCAGTATTTACGTTACTGTATTCACAAATACATATCGTGAATACAATCGAATATATCATAATCTGTCTAGCTGTAATTTCCTATTTCACGCCGTGAATACAATCGAATATAGTTTAATACAATAATCTCTCTACCTGTAATTCCCCTGCTTCACACCTAGAAAATGCTACTGTATTCATGAATACAGTAGCTTAAATACATCGAATACACTCTAAAAAACCTGAAAATATAACTATAGGAAGTAATATAGTAAATGGTAGCTACAACTAGCTATTAACCACAAAAAATAGTGGTTTGTGAACATTTCTCAACTATAAATAGCAAGGGGATGTATAACATATATATAATTCATGTATAATATATGCATAACTATGTAAAATTAATGTATAATATATGTATACCGGCTAGAAAAAGTAAACATTTAATCTGATGACTATTTGTGTAACAATTCCTAAAAATGTCACTATTTATTTCATAATATACCAGACAAAATGCACAAATCATTTGTCCTCGCACTCCCTCCTCTTATTTCTAAGGGAAAAAAAATCAGATTGCCCTCTGTGTATATCCAAATAATATTATATTGTACACCAATAATGTTTCAGTATATATAAGTACAAAAGAATTGTAAGATTTAAAATCTATAAGTAACGTTGAATTAACCCTATTTTGAAATACATGAACACATTATATGTCTTAAATAATGGGTTATAGCTTAAAACTCAACGAATATTTTATCAAGAAGAGTAGCAATCAATTTGTAGTAATTCATGAAAGCTCGGTGATATATTTTTGGGTCGTTTGGAATATGTTTTAGCTCATTCTATATTCTAACAGCTTAATATTACGGTAGTTCTTGTTCAATATTCATTATCAATATGTGTAACATTGAAATATAAATATTCTAATAATACGTTATTCACAACAATAACAAATTCAATATAATATCACAAGTGATGTAGCCGATTGAGCATTATCCATATAGAAAATTAATAATTTTTCTCCTTTATTATAACCAATAATTACAAAATTATTTTCTTTTTTCAAGCAAAGGACACACGCAACCGAATTCCAAAGGGGTGCCTTCTCATATATTATATATTATAACATAATAATGGCAACCCGTAAGAGCAGAATATAACCAAAAAAATATACTTAAAAAACTTACATGCGAATGTGATGGCCTCTAAAGTATTTTTTGTTGGGTTGCAAGACTTTATCATAGTGCTCTAACTACCCTTCTAAATTTTCATAGATAGGATTTTCTTTTATTATAAAAAAGGCACAAAAATTCTTACAAATCCTATCCCCGAGAATTCTGAAGCCAAACCAAATTTAAAAAGTATATATTGTTGAGAGAGAGAAAAGAATATATGTGTTATGAAATAATATAAAAGACAAGAACAATAATGCAAGAACAAGAGCAATAGAGATAAGAGTAGAGAGAGTTTTTCTTATTGATACTTAGAGAATGTTAGGAGTTATTTACAATGGTAGAGAGCACCTCTATTTATAGGGAGGAGGATGATTTATCTACCAAGAATAGAACTCTAGAATCTCTCTAATTAAAGACATTCACCTTAAATAGAAGTGTATTTATAACACTCCCCCTTGAATGTCTATTCAATGATGTGCCTCGTTAAAAACTTAAAACAAAACCCAATGGGAAAAATTAAAGTAAGGAAAAAGAGTACACATGTTTGAATATGCGCCTATTGGTTGCCTCATTAAAAACCTCGCAAGGAAAACCCGGTGGGACAAAACCTTGTAAGGGAAAAAGAGTGCAACGCGCCTTAACTCCCCCTGATAAGAACATCAATTTATGTCCTTAAGTCTTCGCATCCCGATCTTGTGAACTAGCTTCTTGAAGGTTGACTTTGGTAGAGATTTTGTGAACAAATCAGCCATATTGTCGCTTGAACGAATCTGTTGAACATTGATATCACCATTCTTTTGAAGATCATGTGTGAAGAATAACTTTGGTGAAATATGCTTCGTTCTATCTCCTTTTATGAATCCTCCCTTCAATTGAGCTATACATGATGCATTGTCTTCATACAAAGTTGTGGGTAGTTTATCACACTTCAAACCACATTTGTCTTGGATATGATGTATTATCGACCTTAACCACACACACTCCCGACTTGCTTCATGAATAGCAATTATCTCGGCATGATTAGATGAAGTAGCCACAATTGATTGCTTAGTCGATCGCCAAGATATGGCGGTTTCTCACCAGGTAAACACATAACCCGTTTGAGATCGAGCCTTGTGTGGGTCGGACAAATATCCAGCATCAGCATAACCAACAAGATCCGGGCTGCAATTCTTGCCATAAAATAAGCCCATATCGGTAGTTCCCTTTAGGTACCGCAATATGTGTTTGATCCCATTCCAATGTCTCCTCGTAGGAGCCGAGCTAAATCTTGCTAAGACATTAACTGAAAAGGATATGTCAGGTCTTGTAGTATTTGCAAGATACATTAGTGCGCCAATTGCGCTAAGATATGGTACTTCAGGACCAAGTAGCTCTTCATTCCTTTCTTGTGGTCGGAATGGATCTTTGTTCACATCAAGTGATCGAACAACCATCGGTGTACTTAAAGGATGTGCTTCATCCATGTAAAACCGTTTCAGTACCTTTTCTGTATAGGTAGATTGATGAACAAAAATTCCGTTTGCCAAATATTCAATTTGCAAACCAAGACATAGTTTAGTCTTTCCGAGATCTTTCATCTCGAATTCATCCTTTAGATAATCAATTGCCTTTTGGAGTTCTATAGGGGTTCCAATAAGGTTTATGTCATCGACATATACGGCAAGTACAACAAATTCCGATGGTGTTTTCTTTATAAAAACACACGGGCAAATGGCGTCATTTATATAGCCTTCTTTTAACAAGTACTCACTAAGACGATTATACCACATTCGTCCAGATTGCTTTAGACCATACAAGGATCTTTGCAATTTAATTGAGAACATTTCCCGAGATTTTGAATTATGCGCGTTTGGCATCTTGAGTCCATCGGGAATTTTCATGTATATCTCATTATCAAGTGAGCCATAAAGATAGGCAGTAACCACATCCATTAAGTGCATGTCGAGCTTTTCGTGGACAGCAAAACTTATGAGATAACGAAAGGTATCGCATCCATTACAGGCGAATATGTCTCTTCATAATCGACACCAGGCCTTTGAGAAAAACCTTGTGCAACAAGGCGTGCCTTATATCTTTGTACCTCGTTTTTCTCATTTCTTTTGCGTACAAAGACCCATTTATAGCCGACAGGCTTAACACCATTAGGTGTTTCAACTATAGGGCCAAAAACTTCACGTTTTGCCAGCGAATTCAATTCTGATTGAATTGCTTCTTGCCACTTTGGCCAATCCTGTCTTTTTCGACATTCTTCAACAGATTGAGGTTCGAGATCCTCACATTCTTGCATAATGCTAGATGCTACATTATAAGCAAAGGCATTATCCACCATATCCACTCGATTAATATTTGCCTCAATATTAATTGGATTTAGGGATAGTTCCGTATTTTCCTGAGTCTCGGGCTCAATGGATTCTTCATGAACCTCAGAATTTGTTAAATCATGAGATTCTTTCGTGGTGTCATTTTGATCGTTCTTTTTTCTCT
This sequence comes from Nicotiana benthamiana, assembly GCA_034376525.1. Classification (NCBI taxonomy): domain Eukaryota; kingdom Viridiplantae; phylum Streptophyta; class Magnoliopsida; order Solanales; family Solanaceae; genus Nicotiana; species Nicotiana benthamiana. The sequence goes on along the minus strand of CM067337.1, from coordinate 48,309,080 downwards.
TTCTAGGATTTCGATCTTTGGAGCCTAATGGTCTGCCACGCTTCAGGCGTGCATTTGACTCATTGGATATGACACTAGATGATTGTCCAACAGGGACATCAATACGGATTGGAACATTTTCCGCGGGAATGTGGGATTTCGTTATCCTTTTCAAGTCCGTAAATGCGTCAGGCATTTGATTTGCTATTCTTTGCAAATGGATAATCTTTTGTACCTCTCTTTCACAAATAGAGGTATGTGGATCAAGATGAGATAATGATGCATTTTTCCACAAAATTTCCCGTTTGGTTTCACCAACTTCTCCCCCTAATTTTGGGAAAAGTGTCTCATCAAATCGACAGTGTGCAGTAAACAAGTCGCCTGTCAATGTTTCGAGGTAGCGAATAATGGAGGGCGATTCAAACCCAACATATATTCCTAACCTTCTTTGCAGACTCATTTTGGTGCGGGATGGCGGTGCTATAGGCACATATACTGCGCATCCAAAAATTCTTAAATGGGATATATTGGGTTTATGACCCAAAACCAATTGCAACGGGGAATACTTGTGGTAATTCGTCGGTCTGAGACGAATTAGCATTGCTGCATGTAAGATGGCGTGACCCCATACCGAAGTGGACAGCCTCGTTCTCATAAGTAATGGCCTTGCAATCAACTACAGGCGTTTAATTAACGATTCTGCAAGACCGTTTTGAGTGTGAACATGAGCCACAGAATGTTCAACTTTTATCCCGATTGATAAGCAATAATCATTAAATGCTTGGGATGTAAACTCAGCAGCGTTATCCAGTCTAATGGACTTGATTGGATTATCTGGAAATTGTGCTCGTAGTCGAATTATTTGTGCCATTAATTTCGCAAACGCAAGGTTGCGTGATGACAACAGGCACACATGAGACCATCTACAGGATGCGTCTATCAAGACCATGAAATACCTAAACGACCCACTAGGTGGGTGAATAGGTCCACAAATGTCCCCTTGTATACGTTCCAGAAACGTGGGTGACTCAGTCCCAACCTTTGTTGGTGATGGCCTGATAATCAACTTGCCTTGATAACACGAAGTGCAAGGATATTCATTATTCGAAAGAATTTTGAAATTCTTTAACAGATGCCCATATGAGCTTTCTATAATCCGTCTCATCATGATCGATCCTGGGTGTCCCAATCGATCATGCCAAAGTACAAAGGTATTGGAATCAGTAATCCTTTGGTTTAATGTTGAATGTGCCTCAATTGCACTAATTCTTGTCCAATACAGGCCACAAGATAAAGACGGGAATTTCTCAATAACCCTCTTTTGGCCGGAGACATTCTTTGTGATGACGAGATATTCAAGATTATCTTCATCCATTGTCTCAATATGATAGCCATTCCGACGTACATCTTTAAAACTCAACAAGTTTCTCTTAGACTTGGAGGAGAACATTGCATTCTCTATGATTAACGTCGTGCCTTTGGGCAGAGTTACAATTGCTCTTCCGGAGCCTTCAATCAATTTACTACTTCCAGATATTGTAGTAATGTTTGCCTTACACATATTTAGTTGAGAGAAATACTTCCTTTCTTTGAGTATTGTATGTGTAGTACATGAATCAACTAGGCAAATACTTTTACAGTTGGACGTTGATCCAAGTTCGCTTTGTGAGATATCCATATTTGCTATCCCATAGTTTGACATACAAAAGAGATACACGAACATAAGAATAAACAAGTTCAATTCGTTTGTGTCAATTAATATTTTCAAAATCTGCTGCTAACAGTTGACTAACAAAATCAGATATGTTATCCATTACTTTGCAGTTTGAAAATTTTAGTTTAAACGTTTTCTTCAAACAATCGATTGTTGAACACAAACAATCGATTGTTGAACATTGACAATCGATTGTTAAACACACACAATCGATTATTTACTATTTTGAAAAACTTCAGATCATACTGTCTTAAGACAATCGATTGTTATGCATAGACAATCGATTGTTGGCTATTTTGAAAAATTCCAGAGCACACTGTTTTAAGACAATCGATTGTTAAGTATAGACAATCGATTGTTGGCTATTTTGAAAAATTCCAGAACACACTGTTTTAAGACAATCGATTGTTAAGTATAGACAATCGATTGTTGGCTATTTTGAAAAATTCTAGAACACACTGTTTTAAGACAATCGATTGTTATGCATAGACAATCGATTGTTGATCAATTATTTTCAGCTTTAATGCGAAAATAGTAGATAATCGACTAGTTTTTCAGGCTAGCCGATTACCCCTACTGGAAAATAAAATTTTTATTGATATTTGAGCATATTGAAGATATCCTAAAGAACTACTGCTAACATTGCATCATGAACTAACTAATACGAGCTAATACTAATGACTATTAGTTTATTCACTAACTAATACAAATAAGTAGAATAAAATCAAATAACTCCATCTTCTTTCATCACGGACCCATCGCCGATTAGGTGGTCTATTTTCCCCTCGGGTTGCTCAAAGAAGTCTGCCACATCCATGTGGGTGATGTCCTCATCGTCGTCATAGACAAAATTTGTTTCAAGGCCTTTTCTCTTTCGAGATGCTTGATAAAGGTCAACCAAGTGTCTTGGTATACGGCAAGTCTTTGACCAGTGCCCTTTCCCACCGCAACGATAACATATAGTTTCTGAACCATTTGCCTTAGGATCTTCATGACCCCGTTTCTGCTTTCGGCGGTTATCTCTCTTCGGGGGTTGACGGACTTCATTGGAATTTCTTCCTTGTCTACGTCCCTGGCTATGACCCCGTTTACGACCATGACCATGGTCCTTTTCATGTTTGGCATAATGAGAGTGCACCTTATCTGCTTCAGGCAGTGGTGTAGACCCAGTGGGTCGATTTTCATGATTTCTCATGAGCAGGTCATTATTTCGCTCAGCCACTAGTAGAAGAGAAATCAGTTCAGAGTACTTTGTAAAGCCTTTCTCTCTGTACTGTTGTTGCAGTACTATATTGGAGGCATGAAACGTTGTAAACATTTTCTCAAGCATATCATAATCGGAGATATTATCCCCGCATAGCTTCAATTTAGAAGTAATTCTGAACATTGCAGAATTATATTCAGAAACGGACTTAAAGTCCTGGAGCCTCAGATGAGCCCAATCATATCGTGCTTGTGGCAGAGTGACCAACTTCAGGTTGTCATATCTCTCCTTTAAGCCGTTCCACAAGATGAGTGGATCCTTGACGGTGAGATATTCAATCTTCAAACCTTCATCAAGGTGATGGCGCAAGAAAATCAAGGCCTTCGCACAGTCTTGGGTGGATGCTTTTTCTCTATCTTTGATGGTGTCTCCGAGACCCATAGCATCTAAGTGGATTTCAGCATCCAACACCCATGTCATATAGTTCTTGCCCGAAATTTCAAGGGCAACGAACTTTCTTTTCGTAATGTCAGACATAATCGAAAATTAAATTAGGAAGAGGGAAATACCTTAGATTTTTCGAGAATGGTTCTTGAGACGGTAGAGTCTCGTGCTAATAACGTGTTATGAAATAATATAAAAGACAAGAACAATAATGCAAGAACAAGAGCAATAGAGAGAAGAGTAGAGAGAGTTCTTCTTATTGATACTTAGAGAATGTTAGGAGTTATTTACAATGGTAGAGAGCACCTCTATTTATAGGGAGGAGGATGATTTATCTATCAAGAATAGAACTGTAGAATCTCTCTAATTAAAGACATTCATCTTAAATAGAAGTGTATTTATAACAATATGACCATTTTATATTTCTCTGTTTGTTCAAGTAGTACAAGACTACTCTTATTTAAATTGGGATAAGATAAAGACAAAAATGGCTTGTTGATGCCAGAGGGCAATCCTACCTTGACTTCAATATACGTTGACTTTAATTTCATAGGCTTCTTAGCCTTGACTAATAACTTTCGACGCGAAGTAAAAATTTATATATAAACATTCATTCAAATTACAAAAAAAAGTAAATATAAACTTATAACATTAAAAATATAATAAATTTAGTGTTAAAAATCTTAAAAAATTGAACCCATAAAGTTTAAATCATGGATTCACCTATGTTCTTGATCCGACTTTTTTCTTTTGATTTCTCTCTTTTATTTTTCGTTGCTCAAGATTAAAAAGATGTGGTCGTATTATTCTTTTTTCAAAGATGTATTGCCGGCGTGGTATGCAATGTTATGTTTTCTATAAAATTATTTTTCAGTTTTAATAACCTTACATTGATGAGTGTTATCTTAAAAGACAATATTTTACTTCAAAACGGAGAAATGAATTGAATTACGAGCGTAAATCTCTAAGAATTATTATAACTTTTGCTCCATGCCACTTGTTATCCAATATTAATCGATTTCTCTCCCTCACTAAAACAAACAGCAAGTTTTATTCTAATTTTAACATCCAATCTAGTGTAGAATTTTCTGAAAATTCTCATTTTAAATTATTCTTATGGGTTGATGCTTTTTAACACAAGAGGGGTTGCTCTGATGGTAAGCAGCCCCCACTTCCAACCGAGAGGTTGTAAGTTCAAGTCTCCCCAAAAGCAAGGTGGGAAGTTCTTGGAGGGAAGGATGCCGGAGGTCTATTTGGAAACAGCCTTTCTACCCAAGGATAAGGGTAAAGTCTGCGTATATACTACCCTCCCCAGACCCTACTATGTGGAATTATACTGGGTTGTTTTTGTTGTTGTTGTTGGGTTGATGCTTTTAAAAATTCATTATTTCAATATTTTACAAGTTGTCTTTTATATATTCTAGTAATTACGTGAGATAATATCCTATGACATATATATATCCAGCGTTCTTTCATTTCAGATTTAGTGATAAGTCGAGTTAATTTCACTTAAAATTTGTAAAAGGTTTTAAAGTGGCAACTAATCCATTCATTTTTATTTGCCGAAATACTATTATCAAACAACCTCCAAACTACCAACTGGATTTTGGTTTCTGCATGTACTCCATAAAAATAAGAGAGAGTATTGCGGATTATCTTTCTTTTTTCTTTTTCTTCAGAGAAGACAAATTACGTGCAGCCCTTGAAAACTTTGAGATTTAAACTGAAGAATCATGGAAAATATAGTGAGAGAATTTAGAGAGAAGGATGAGCAGTTGAGATAACTCTCTAGAAGAGAGAGAATTTTATTAATCAGAAAATGAAAGCAAAAATGAAGTCTGTCCACAAAAATATCTGCCCCGTATACTATATACACGTTGCACTATTGGGTCAGGTCGGGTTAGCCGGCCCAAAGCTAAATAACTGTTGGGCTCAGATACATAGTCCAATCATCATAGCCCAGCATAAAGTATACCATGAGTATACAGTAAACATACAATGTGTATACAATGAATATACAAGTCTATACAAGTCTATTCAAGTCTATGTCACTTATATTCTCTCATCTCAACACCCCCCCTCAAGTTGGAGGGGGAGACCACCTGCAACTTGAGCAACAAGGGATGAAGCACAGTGCCAGGCAGAGGCTTTGTCAGAAGGTCAGCCAGCTGACGAGTAGTAGGGACATGAAATAGGTGAATGAGGCCATTCTGGAGTTGATCACGCAAAAAATGACAATCCACTTCAATGTGTTTAGTCCGTTCATGAAAAACAGGATTTTTAGCAATGTGAATAGCAGCCTGGCTGTCACAATACACAGAAAAAGGAAGAGAGACAGAAACTCCAAGATCAAGAAATAAACGAGACAACCAAGATAGTTCTGCAACAACCTTACTGAGGGCCCTGTATTCAGCCTCAGCAGAAGATAAAGAAACCACTGGTTGCTTCTTAGATTTCCAACTAATCAGGCAACCAGCCAGAATAATACAGAACCCAGTAACAGACCTCCTTGTATCAGGGCAGGCAGCCCAGTCACTATCAGAATAACCAACAACAGTGAAATCATTGCAATCAGAATAAAAGAGGCCCAGAGAAGGGGTGCCTTTAAGATATCTCAACACATGAAGGGCAGCAATCATATGGGGGAGTCTGGGGCATTTGAGGAACTGACTCCGATGTTGCACAGCAAAACAGATGTCAGGCCTAGTATGAGTCAGAAATAAGAGTTTACCAACAAGACTCCTATACTGATCAGGAGAAGGCAAAAGGTCACCAAAATCAGCATGCAATTTTGCATTAATGTCCAAAGGACAAACAACAGAAGAGACATTGACACAGTGAAACTGTTGAAGCAAATCAGAAATATATTTATGCTGATTAAGGATCATCCCACCAGGAACAACTGACATCTCTATGCCTAGAAAATAATGTAAGGACCCTAGGTCCTTAATTTTGAACTGATCATCCAGAAACAGTTTCAGGTCAGCAATTTCATCACAGTCATCCCCAGTAAGAATAATATCATCCACATAGACATCAACAATCACAAGGGACCCTGGTGTACCTTTGATGAATAGAGAATAATCATTCAAAGAATGTCTATAGCCTCTGGAAAATAGGGCAGAAGACAATTTGGCATACCACTGTCTGGATGCCTGTCTGAGCGCATATAGGGATTTGTTTAATCTGCAAACAAGGGGAGTAGAGGCAGAGGAGGCAGAAACAGAGTCAGGAGCAGAAACTGTCAAACCTGGAGGGAGCTTCATATAGACCTCCTCATCCAAATCACCATGCAAGAAAGCATTATTAACATCTAGTTGAAATAAATTCCAATGATTTTTCACAGCCACAGCAATAAGACACTTAACAGTGCACATTTTAACCACAGGAGAAAAGGTGTCAGTGAAATCAATACCTTTAATCTGAGTATCTCCTCTAATAACAAGTCTAGCTTTATACCTTTCAACACAACCATCAGCCTTGTATTTGATTTTATAAACCCATTTACAACCAATGGGCTTACCAGGAGGAAGAGGAACAACATCCCAAGTATGGTTTGTGTCCAAAGCATCAAACTCCTGTCTCATGGCATCCTGCCTTGCTGGAACAGATGCAACTTGAGAGTAATATAGAGGCTCAGATTCCAAAGAGGAGGAAGATGAACCAGAAAAGGCAGGTAGTTGACAAACATAATCCTTAAGATAAGTGGGAGGATTATGCTGTCTTTGAGACTTTCTGGGAGCAGGAACAGAAGGAGAAGAAGCTAGGACATGAGGTGAGATATCAGGATTGAAAGAAGGGGTGAAGGTAGAGTCAGTAGATTCACGGACAGTATACTTGCACAGATGTAGGAGAAGGAGGAGAGGAGAGGAGGATGGGAGAATCAGAATCATCATCATGTTCTCCAGAAGGAACAAAAGGAAAGGATAAAGCAGAAGGATGAGCAGAAGAAGATACAGTTATAAAAGGAAAACATGATTCATGAAATATGACATCCCTGGAAACTAAATATTTCTTTGAAGCAATATCATACAATTTATAACCCTTTTTGGCAAAAGGGTAACCCAGGAAAACACAAGGAAGGGCTCTTGGCTTTAACTTGTCCCTTTGAGGGATTGGGACAGTGGCATAGGCATGGCAACCAAATGTTCTCAAGTGAGTATAGGTTGGAACTTTCCCATACAAGATTTCATTGGGAGATTTGTTGTGAAGTAATCTGGTGGGTATTCTGTTAAGGAGGTAGGTGGCAGTCAACAAACAGTCCCCCCAGAAAGATACAGTCAAGCCAGATTGAAAAAGCAAAGCTCTACAGGTTTCAAGGAGGGTTCTATGCTTCTTCTCAACAACACCATTCTGTTGAGGGGAATGAGAGCAGGTGGTTTGATGTATGATCCCCTGACTATTAAAGAAAGAAGTACCCTCAATGCTAGATTCCAATTCTAAGGCATTGTCACTTCTAACAGTTTGAACCACAACATTAAATTGGGTTTTAACCAGAGAAAGGAATGACTTAAGCATAGAAAAAACATTGCTTTTGGATCCCATTAAGTGTGTCCATGTTGCCCTAGAAAAATCATCAACAATTGTAAGGAAATATCTACAACCAGAAGAGGTTAGAGTATGAGAAGGTCCCCAAGTGTCCACATGAATCAGTTGAAAGGGTCTAGAGGTCTTAATAGAACCATCAGGAAAGGGGAGCCTAGTCTGTCTTGCCATATGACAGACTGAACATGGAAAAGGTTGTTTGGAAGCAAATGGAAAAGACAAACCAGAAATATGTATCATATTTGTAAATGGAGTATGAGCAAGTCTTAAATGCCAAATGTAATTCATGTCAGTTGTAAGAACATTATTACAGATGGAACTATATACATGTGAAGGCAATGGAACAGCCTTGCTATCAGACAAAATGTCATCATTACAAGAAGCAGACACAAAAGGCAATGGAACAACCTTGCTATCAGACAAAATGTCAGCATTACAAGAAGCAGACACACAACAAACAGAAGTAGAGGAACAACTAATAGAGGAAGAAGGGCAAGGAGGAACCCAAGCCAGTTTATATAAGCCAGCAGCTTCTCTACCAAGATCCAGAGGCCTCCTCAGAGAAGGGTCCTGTATGATGTGTAGTAAGCATGAATGTTCAGTGAACAAAACTATACAATGCAACTGCTTCACTAACTTGTGGACAGAAATCAAGTTGTGTTTAAAAGAAGGAACTAGCAGTATATTGTGAAGAGTGATGGAAGGAGTCAGTGCAAAAGAGCTTGTGCATGTTACTTTCACTTTATAGCCATTAGGAAGAGTGACAAGATATGGCAGAGTTAAAGGTGTGATGTTAAAAAGTAACTGTTTATCATGTGTCTTGTGATTAGAGGCACCTGAATCTATAATCCAGGTGACAGAATTAATATTGGTAAGCAAGCAGAGTTTGGAATCAGAAATAGGGCTCTCAGTTAACATAGTACCAGCAAAGTTAGCAGCATACATGGGAGGAGGAGTCAGAGCAGTGGAGTCCCCTAACTGGGTTTGTTGTAATAAATTCATCAACTGATCATACTGTTGTCTGCTCAACCATGGTATCACAGAACTCTGGCCATATATTTTTGGAACAGATTGATGGCTTTCAGGAGGATTCCCTTGGGGAACAGACATATGTCCTTCAGAATGAGGGAAATCCAGACCAGCACTAAGATGAGCAGCAGCAAATCTCCTCCCCTTGTTAAAATTTGTACTTTGTGGATGCCCATGGATCTTGAAACACTTATCAATTAAGTGTCCAGATTTTTTACAGTATCTACAGAATAAAGGTCCTCTGGCTTGATCAAAATTAACTCTTTGTCTGAAAGGAGAAGAAGGATTAGGCACTGTGTCCTTGTTAAATCCAACAGGATGCATATTAGTATGGACATTGAAAGAGACAGAGTCTGGATTAAACTGAGAAGGAGACTGGACTTGTCTTTGCTTCTCATCATTGAGGACCATTATAGACATTGTCAAGAGTTGGAGGAGGCTGCATCATCAAAAGATTACTCCTTACCCCCATGTATGCTTCATTAAGACCCAGTAAAAACTGAAACACCTTATTTTCATCACTTTCCTGTATTATACCATCTTTGGCAGCACAAACACATCTTTGACCATGATTAACACACATTGATTCTAGTTCATCCCACAGACCTTTGAGCTTATTAAAATATGAAGCTACATCTAAGGATCCTTGGGAGGTGTGAGAAAGCTCTCTTTTCAATTCAAAGATTTTGGTCCTGTTTGCAGTGCCATATCTGGCCTGGTGTTGGGACCATATACTCTGTGCAGTATCAGAATACTGCACACTTTCAGCAATTTGAGGGGAGAGGGAAGCAGTTAACCAAGAAATCACCATGTTATTGCACCTATCCTATAACCTTTGTTGAGCCACATTAATGGCTGGTCGGGAGCATGTGCCATCAACAAAACCAATTTTGTTTTTAGCAGATAATGCAACAATCATTTTTCTCCTCCAACCCCCATAACCACTTCCCGAGAAGGGAGTCGGGACAAGAGAGACCCAGGGATATCAGAGGAGTATACAAAGATGGGGTTGGTAGAGTCTACCGAGGAGGAGGTACCAACATTCGTATTAGAAGCCATAATCAATGAACCGGCTTAAAAAAAACAATTTCGACAAGCAGAGTATAACCAAACCAGATATTCACACACAAAACCAGATACTCACATACGGAGCCAGATAATGACACACAAAGCATACAATACTCAAGATAAGGACAGAGTTACCCTCCTTCTTCGCGACCGGAGAAGATCGGCCTTCAATCAACAGAGAAAACCCTAGGTACAAAACCCTAGGTGCAACCGTCGAAAACCTTACTGGAAATATGGTCAGGGATGTCGGAAAGTCACCCAAAACATCCACTGAGTGAGGATCGAGCCACCAGATAGCAGTTAAACCCTAGGTTTAACCACCAGAAACCCTAGAAGCTGATAAATCATCGAAAGATCACCCAAAAATTATCGGAAAATCTCCCACAACGTTCGAGTGAAGAAGATATAGTCAGATATCACGATGAAAGTCTCAGAAAAACATCCGATTTAGATCGGAATCGTCATCGACCACATACGTCAGAAACACCCCCAAAAATCTCAAAGGATACTTCAACCGAGATAACAAGATGTAGAAAAACATAGTCGGATCATCGTCTAGGCTCTGATACCATGAAAACTTTGAGATTTAAACTGAAGAATCATGGAGAATATAGTGAGAGAATTTAGAGAGAAGGAGGAGCCGTTGAGAGAACTCTCTAGAAGAGAGAGAATTTTATTAATCAGAAAATGAAAGCAAAAATGAAGTCTGTCCACAAAAATATCTGCCCCCTATACTATATACGCGTTGCACTATTGGGTCGGTCGGGTGAGCCGGCCCAAAACTAAATAACTGTTGGGCTCAGATACACACTCCAATCATCATAGCCCAGCATAAAGTATACCATGAGTATACAGTAAACATACAATGTGTATGCAATGCATATACAAGTCTATACAAGTCTCTACAAGTCTATGTCACGTATATTCTCTCATCTCAACAGCCCTTAAGATTTTTTCAGAAATTCAACTATTCTGTTTTCTAGATCTATTGGTTCAACTTAAGCACAAATGATCAATAAAAATTATCCAGGTTAATTAGGAGGGAAAATATATCTTAAAGGTGTACAATCCTAGTCAAAGTCTACCGCTACAAAAAAAAAACTCAATTACCAACAAAATTGGTAAATTGATCAAATTGGTTGGTATTTTGACTTACTAACCGATTACCAACGGAAATTGGCCTGTTGCTAAAAGGCTCGATGGTAAATTTTACCAACCATATTGAATTGGTTGGTAAACTTACCAAGTAAATATTAGTTAGTAAACACCAAATAAAAATGTTGGCAAATTTTGAATCTTGAGTCCAAGATTTTCGTTGGTAAATTTACTAACAAAAATTCAGTTGGAAGTTCGTTAGTAAATTTACTAACATATAGAAATTGAGTTAGTAAAATTGGTTTTTGATTATTTAAGTTGTGTTTGTAATTGGTTGGTAAATATAGGAACAAGAAAATTTCCATTAGTATTATGTTAGCAACTATACTAATGGATACCAATTTGGTTAGTAAATCCGATAGTATGTTTTTAAAAGTACATTGACAATCGGTTGGTAATTTGTCTATAGAAAAGTTCTATTTAGTAAATTGTAGGCAATTTACAAACAAATTTCAAATTCGTTAACAAATATGGTTATAATAATTGTATTAATATTCATTTAAAGCTTTAAAAGATCCCAAAAAAACGAAAACAAAATAAAAAACATACTAATACTTTATAAATAATAATATCTATCATGAAGTTGAAAGCAAATCCAAGATGTGTCTAACATAAAAGAAGCTAACATAAATCTAAATGTGACTCGTGTCATTTGGCGACGAGTTGCAGAATCCAAGACGTGTCTAACACAAGAGAAGCTAACATAAATCTAAATACGACTCGTGGCATTTGGCGACAAGTCGTGTCTACGAGAAGGCGGTGTAGGTAAGCCACCTATGAGGACGGATAGACGGTTTTGGAGTAGTTGATCAACTTGCTCGCGCACCTCTTGCTGCATTTCGTGTCTCATTTCTTCACACATTTCTTCTCTCATTTCTTGTCTAATCTCTTCTCTGATCTCAGATCTCATCTCATGCTTCATCTCTTCCTTAATTTATTGAAAACAATGTCCTACACATTCACTCACCCGAGTATTGAAGTCTAGATCTTGAGGTCGAGATATCGAGCTGGAGGAAGCACCAACATGCCCATAGAAAGGAGCTTGAGAACCAAGACCATAAATGCGCGTCTTCTTAACACCAACTTCCTCCAAATATATTTGTGAGAAATCAACTTCAGGAAGCTCACCGGACCCATCTTCAGGCTGAGACGCAGATAGAATTTTAGACGTTATGGCGTCCTGGACAAAAAGAAAATGATATAAGCTCTATAATAATAACTTTGACAGAGAAAACATCAAGGACACAATCATAAAAGGTAACAAAACTGAAAACTCAAATGTCAATAAATGAGCTAAGCTCAATTAATTCCCAGTCGATAGAAAAAGTTGAGCATCAGAATTCTCATTCTCTATGCAAGTTCTGATAAGTGGAGATTTTGTAGTCATTTGAACTGGAAGACAACCAATTGGAGGCAATCCAGTCAGTACAATCATACGGAATCCAAACTAGAGGTTCAGTTAAATGCTGCATATGTATCACATTTAGAAAATGTGTATCCATTCTATTTTGGTTACTGTATTTCCTATACTTCTGAGAATGTTGCTACTGCCAACAGACTGAGTCTGTTTTAAATTATACAGCTGCAGTCTCACTCCCAAGCCAGAAAGCAGTTCCTGTCCAGCAGTGTACAGAGAAATCTACTGTTACATTGCAGCTGACATCAAATGTGTTAACTGAAAAGAAAATGTCAAATAAGCCTTCAGTGACATCACAAGTCAGTAAACGAGCTGATCAACAAGCTAAGGAGATAGAAGAGAAAGGTTGTGATTCAGGAGATGAATTAATAAAAATTGCGCAACACAATGCACTTTTGGCTGAAGCAGGGAACGAACAGCAGAATGCAGTGGTGATAACCAATTCTGGTCATTTTCATTCTCCAGTAAATCAAGGCATTGTAAAAGATGTTACGATAAAAAATGGTGATGTAAAACTGCTCAAACTTCTGTGATGGATAGGAATGCTGCAGATTAACATCTACTATCGAAACCTGTTGTAGTGGATGATAATTTATAGGCCTCGTATATTGCTTCTCCAGTTCAGCCCATGAATGAGACAACTCCAGATGGTATTGATCGACTCCTTTGCACAGGCTGATCAATCAGATGAAAGTGATGAAAATCATTTCAAGTGTAATGTGTAGCAGCAACAAAGCACTTTGTTTGCTGCTACAGCTGCAGAAATTTTACCAAAAGTTGTTACTGCCCAGACTTGCCTGATATCAGCTACTGTTTCATTGAAACAACCCTTAAATGAGTTAACAGAAATCGACAAGCAGCAAATGGTACATCATTCTGTGGATCAACCAACTGCTGCACTACCTCCTGTGACACCAAATGATAACAATGCACAGGTTTGTATAATGCCATCGTCTAGTTCATTGACACAGTCATCGAATGCTTTAACTACTACACAGGATACCAACACAGACAAAGGGACAGTACATAATGAACCATCACCTTATAGGCAAATTTCTATTGATCAAGCTGAATCACAGCTTGACAATAATGAAGCAGTCAATCATACAGCTATAGCTGCTTCTGCTGATGCTGTCAATGATGATGCCTTATCTAAAGAAACTGTTGTTGTAAAGCTTACAGATAATCGACAGGAAAATGGACAATGGTCGATGGCAAATAAAGCAGTAACTCCAAAATCCAAAAATAAAAATCACTTTGCAGGAAACAACCCATCCATACCCTCAACTTCATACTCCTTCTCAACAATTGCCAATTCCAATGATGATGAAGGAGAACTTTCGGAAGAAAAATTACAGATTGGTAACATTAAGCACACAGATAAGTTAACACTTTCGTCAGAAAAAGATCAAGAGTGTGATCAAAATAATTCTGGAGAAGTCTATGAAGATCCAATCAAGCAAAAATGTCAAGGGAAATCTGTAATGAAGAACTGTCATACTCTTCTGCAACAAACAGCAACTCCAAACAACAATATGAACTGTAACGCTCCAGTATTTGTCCCAAGAAAAAAAGCAGTAATTTCAAATACAACGACGTCAAAGTTAGAACAGAATGAGTCAGCACATAAAAGCTTAATTGAAGTTGCAAACCAAAGGAGGCCATCCAGTAAGGTCTATGTATTAACTCAACAACCAACAGATACTCGACAACAATCAAGTGAAGATGGACAATGGACGATGGCCAACAAAGCAGTAACTTTTGATATTACATCACGGAATACAGACATATTTGCAGCATATAATGCACAAACAAGTCATTCGTGGAATCGACTTCCAGCGTTTCGTCAAAACAACTCTGATTTATCAACTCAATCACTTCTGTCATAGTCACAAGACAAGTATCAGTTTCACTTTTCCTTGGAGATCATCTTGATACATGTCTTCCACTATGCTTTAAACCAATAGTGTGATGTCGACTTGAAGGAGAAAGAGTAAAGAAATTGCGAATCCTAATTTTTTGTTTAAATAGATCGCTGTTACAGCCTTGTTATTTTCTTTTTGGAAAAAAGGGACGCTACAGGTCGCCTCATGCTACATGTTGCCACACGGTACAAAGGCAGAGGCGCTCGCTTATTTGGAAATGCTATGCCACACTGTAAAATACCGGTGGTAGCTCGCCTCGCCTCGCCTCACGCTATTAGCGCTGAGGTGAGCGCTATTTACAACATCGGTACAACCAGTTGCCAGAACGTATATACAGCATGTGAAGACATATCAAATTATTGAGCAAGTAAAAGGTGGTCTATATAACCTGTAGTTGGGACTCTTAGACAGAATATTGAAGATTCGCAAAATCAGAAGAATGCTTTCCACTGGAAAATGACATTCAATTATCATCAATTCTTTGACTCTTAAGTAACATCTTGCATGCTTTTTGCTAATCCTATAAATTGTGACACTGACTACAATAGAATATATGTTAAAATTAAAAGGCCATCGCAATCAAAGTAGCAAACGTCACAACAAAAATGTGAGAAGTAACTTACATAGGTGCTCTTAGATTTCTGGTCCACAAACTCCTTGTTCGCCTTGACATGTGTCTTCTTCAGAAGCTCATGTGGATGAGCTGGTCTTCCCAGTTCTTTAGCCTAGAATTGAAAACCACGTTCACTATATTAATACATAATCACTAGCTTTGGAGATATTATAACTAGGCTAATAAAAAAGGAATATACCATTTGTCTTGCATGTTCTCGGTGACTTCTGGAGCCTCCTGTATGGCGCGAGGGACCAGAACCTTCACCACCTTTTTCACTTAGCCGATTCCTTGAGCATTGCGTAGACTTGGCCTTAAAAGCCTCAGTCTCCCAGTGAGGCTTCCAGCTGTCCCAAATAGATACTTGAATAGTTTTGCGCTTCTTCTCACAACTTCTTGCTTCAGATAACATACCCTTGTATCGTTATGCACATTTGCTCATAAACTTATCCTTTATGGAACCTTCAATTGCAGTGTCCCACTGAAATCGTTTCTGTTTGAGAACATCAAATGAAAATAACACAAGATATTGATAATAACAACAAAAACAACTTATACCGAGTGTAGTAAATCCTCGGCTCAAGAAAGATAAAGGAACTCCAAATATTATTGATCTTATAATACTATAACTTTACCTTAAACTCTTCCCTATAGAAGTCTTTTGTCTCTGGTGTAACAGACTTCCAATTATGTCCTTCAGGATCCAGTTTCTCCTTGAAGATTTTTGTGACAGACTGAGCGACGTCATTGCCCGTGTCCAGTTGGCTAAAGTAAATAAGAAATGAATTATGTTGTTACTCTATTCCATTTAAGCCTTTCATATTCTTTCAAGAAGCATTTGAGATGCACTAATGCATACCAGATATGCAAGAAACAAAAATTTTAAAAAATATAAACAAGTGACACTTTTACTCTTACCCTACAGGGGCGATTGTAATTGGGATACGGTTACCGCATATTGTGTTGGATGAACTTGCTGAATGGATTTCATTTGCAGATGTACCAAGATCAGAATAAGAAGATGGTAAGGATTTGCTTAGAGTTGCATCCAAATGTGGTGTTTCTGTAACTGGAGGTTCAGGTGACTGATCAGGTTCGGGTGACTGATCAGATGTGGGACTCAACATCTCACGAGATCTCGGTGTGTTTGAATTCCTGTTTTCAGCATATCTACGTGCTCCACCTCCCCTAGGTGCCATATCTGCGATTCCAAAGCCAGATGCAGATGAACAAATAACATATTTAATGAATCATGGTTAAATCTAATTGGATACAATAATTGATATATTATTCCAAGAGTAATTAAATGATATATTACTCCAAGAACAAAATGCTTTGAAAAAATAAGGCATACAAGTATTAATCTAGACATGGTAGATTCAAAAGACAAACATCTAAAAAGGAACAAATTTACTTTATAAAGTATTTCAAAAGACAAACATCTAAAAAAAGAACAAATTTACTTAAGTTAAAAAAAATAAGAACCCATAAAATCTGAAATCCAGGAACTTTTTCTTAAAAACTAAAGACTAAAGATAAATTATATACTATGTTTCATTCATTTAGACTCTATAATTGAAGAGATTGAAGCACTTTGACTCTATTCACTGTCTTTTTCATCATATAGCTCTTCATTCTCATTATCCTCATCCTTATCTTCATCTTCGTCCGATCCAAATTCAACATGAAGTTCTACCTCATCATCTAAATCATCATCCTCGTCTCTTATGTTTATGAATCCACCATTTGGATCATTAAGGAGAATAATTTCATCGTTAGGTACCACATCAAATGTTAAACCAACTTCCTCAGATTGGAATTGCTCAACACCATCTGTCGGAGTTGACTGTGAAGATGATGGAGGCATGTCCACCAAACCCCGTGCTTTTACTTTGCACACAGCCCACCACTCACTCTTCTCACGTCGTAAGCTAGGATAAGTTGTATAATACACTTGAGCCGCTTGCATTGCCAAAACAAATGGTTCATACTTCTTTAACTTCTTTTCATGGTTGATGTCCACAAGTTTATATTGTGGGTGAATCTTCATTCCTGCCTTTGGTGTGGGATCAAACCACTCGCACTTAAATAAAACAGTTCTCTTTATATACTCACTACCCTTGTACTCCAATTCAAGGATATCAGTTAGCACGCCATAGTAGTCACTATCATCTGCACTATAATTAGTTCCTTTTATGCATACACCGCTGTTGTTAGATGATCTAGAAGAACTGCGGCTTTTAGTGTGAAATTTAAAGCCGTTCACTGTATAACCAGTCCATGGTTGTGCTGTTCGACATGGACCTTCTGCAAGGGCCTTGTGAACTGATTATCTATATGGACGCGTGCCTATAAAAGAAAAATAATTAGAGTTTCTTATAAGTGAGGTAAGTATAAGTGGAAGGATATTGTACAAGTACTCACATATCTTTTAAACCATGATGCAAAATCTTCATCAAGTTTCTTATCCACTTCCTTCTCCGTAATTTGTACAAAATTTTGACGAAGGGAGTCTATAAAAATCCTTTGAATCACATCCAAGAAAATATTTTATTAAGGTTTTGATGATTTTGTTAATCTACAAATGAAAACAAAAGCTTGAAGTCTTACTCAATATATGGGTGTACTTCTGGGCAATTTAATAAAACATAAATATGAGCTGCATCAAGTTCTTCTTCAGTCATATATCTTGGTTTACATCTCCCAAATGCTTTACCTGGATAGGTAAATATAGAAAGATTACCATCACGCTCATCTTTTTCCCTTGTACCACCATCATCATTCCGTGGAACTTTCCTATGCCTTGTGTAAACATGAGGTTCAAAGTAGTGTGAACAAAAAGATGAAGCTTCCTCAACTAAATACGCGTTGCATATTGATCCTTCAACTTGTGCCTTATTTCGAACATTATTTTTCAATTTCCGAAGGTTCCTGGAAATAACACATAAGCTCAAATAAGAAGTCTGAATTAAAAGAGTTTCTGGGAGCAGAAGATTACAATAAACTACTGCTTTTATGAATTTAATGACAGCTATTAGAACACCTATGGTTCATAGAGAACTGACTAAAACGTGAAGATATATAATGAACATGTAGAACAAGAAACTGGTTTTTAGATATTAAAAAGTTCCAAAGAGTATCTGTCAAGAGATACAATGCAAAGCAAGTGGAGCAGCAACTCGTACCATTCAGGGACGTACAATAGTGTTTAAATGATAGAACTACGCACAAGGATAATGTACAAAGTGAGAAACGGTCCAATTTATTAATTGCAGGCAAGATCGAGCAGCAAATTGTTTCATTTCATTATTCAAAACTTGCTACAGATCATATTACCTACTGCTATGATGGTGTAAAATTTGAATCCTACTGCTACATCTTCTGTAGGAGCAGATGACTGTATGCAGAATAAAAAAATTGAGCAACAGCTTCTGGTACAGAATAGTAAGATTCATTTCAGTACATTATCTGATCAAACATATGGCACACTTTTGGAGGATTCAGAATCTTTGAATGTTATTAGAGATCCATCTGTTGTATCTGCTGAACCAGTGGAGAAATCAATAATGCCAATTCATTTTGATGCCTCAAAAAAGGAGATGTCAATTTTGTCTTCTATGAAAGCACATGACAATGCAAAAAGATAGGAACATATGCTGATCGACCAACAACACAGTGTGCAGAACTCCACTCTGTTTGATCAAACAATTGGTACTAGGGACAGCAATTCAACTGAACTATCTAAAGGACAGCAAGACAGATGCGGTGTTCAGTAGCTAGCAGCAGAAGAGATTCATGTCCCGACTTCTGTTCAGCCAACTCTAGCATTGGATGGCATTACAATGTTTAGATATAATGAAGAGATGGTTGATCAAGGTGATGTTATGGACTTGGAATTTGAAACATCTGGTACAAAGGGTAACAACAATTCCAACTGGACATTGCATAAAGAAGCAGCTGCTGCAGATCATATTCTGCCAAAGATGGTTTCTACTCTTCCTTTGCAAAATCATGCTGATCGAGATATAACTGCGAGTGAAAATGCTGTCATTCAATTAACAGCAAATCCTTCAGAGGATGATATTGCGCAGAACTTACTTCGACAAGATAACTGTCAAAAGTCTGAGATAGTTAAACAAGGCAGTGTTACCAACTCAATAGTTACAGAAGCTGCAAATGTCAATAAGTCTGCCTTGTCTCAAAGTGATTCTGATCTACAGAACTCTGATGATACATCACAACAAACCTCGGCAACTGGACAACATAATGCAAAGAACAATTGCTCATCGAGGTCCAACAGAAATAAGAATCAGAACTATAAAGATACAAGTATAAACATCAACTTTATAGATACAACTTATAGGATTCTGGTAACTAATCCAGCTGCTACTGATCGAACAACAACTATCAAATCTGGACAACAGAAAATTGAGGTAACTAATCCAGTTTTGGATGCAGGGCAGCAACTATAAAGATACAAGTATAAATATCAACTATAAAGATACAACTATAAACAGCAACTACAAAGATACAACTATAAATAGCAACTATAAAGATACAAGCAGAAAGATGAAATTTTACCTCTCAAATGGGTACATCCATCGATATTGCACCGGACCTGCTATCCTTGCTTCGTAAGCAAGATGCACGGGAAGATGCTCCATTGAATCAAAGAAGCTGGGAGGGAATATACGCTCCAATTTACAAAGAATTTCAGGTATTTCTTGTTGAAGTCTAACCATATCCTCTTCGCGAATTGTTGTTGAAGTGAGATCCCTAAAGAAAAGGCTCATCTCAGCAAGTGGTTCCCAAACTTTTTGTGGTAATAGCTCACGAAACGCGATAGGGACCAATCTTTGCATGAATACATGACAATCGTGGCTTTTCATACCAAACAATTTATGTTTTTTAATGTCCACACACCTTCCCATATTTGAGACATATCCATTTGGAAATTTCAGATTCTCCACCCATTCACACAACACTTTTTTTGACTTCTTGTCTAGTGTATAACAAGCTTTCGGAGATTCATCACCAACGGTATGTAATTCAGGGCGTCGGCAGAACTCTTTCAAGTCTTCTCTAGATTTGGCATTATCTTTTGTTTTACCATCTATGTCCAAAACTGTGTTGAACACATTCTCGAAAAAGTTTTTTTCGATGTGCATAACATCTAGATTGTGTCGGATCAGATTTGTACTCCAATACGGCAAATCCCAAAATATGCTTCTTTTCTTCCAACCCGAAAACTTACTAATTTTGCCATTAACAATATCAGCCCCAAGCTCTGTCACCTTTTTCAACCCCAATTCATTTATCTCCTTCAATATATCATCACCTGACCGTATCGGGGGAGGATGCGTTCGGACCACTTTATTTTTTCTAAATGATATTCTATTATTTCTGTATGGATGATCCAGTTGTAGGAACATACGATGATTGTCAAACCATGACTGTTTGCCACCTTTAGTCAAAGTAAAAGCATCTGTATTCTCCATACGATATGGACATGCTAGCTTACCCGCAGTACCCCATCCAGACAACATCGAATATGCAGGAAAATCACTAACTGTCCACATCAAAGCAGCTCTCATGTTAAAATTATGCTTCTTGGAGATATCGTATGTGTCCACACCTGTACTCCACAATTGTTTTAGTTCTGCAATCAAAGGCTGCAAGAAAACATCAGGCTTTTGCTTAGGGTTCTTCGGTCCAGGAACTATAACCGACAAAATAAATAGGACTCTTTCATACACATCCAAGGCGGCAACTTGTATGGTGTCACAACTATTGGCCAAGATGAATACTGTTGACCTGTTTGTCCAAATGGTTGAAAACCATCTGTGCATAGCCCTAATCTGACATTACAACTTTCTGCTGCAAAAGATGGATGCATCTTATCAAAGTGTTTCCATGCGGGCGCATCTGAACAGTGACGCATCACATTTTCCTCAACTTCATGCTCGGCATGCCATCGCATATGTGCAGCAGTCATGTCGGAAGCATATAACCGTTGTAATCGTGGAGTGAGGGGAAAGTAGTACATATGTTTGAAAGGTACAAGATTTCTCTTTGAACTCGATATTTGCCTAGTAGGCTTGTACCTGGGATGGCGAAAAAACTTGCAATGGTTAAGTTCGCTGTCTTCTGCCCAATAAATCATACAGGCATTTACACAACTGTGGATTTTTTCTACTGGCATGTTCATTCCCTGCATCAACTTCTTAGTTTCATAGAAATTATTTGGCATTAGGTTATCCGGAGGAATCATCTCATTCAAATATTGACAAATGTCATCAAAACATCTATCAGATAGATGGTGTTCAGACATGATGTGCAATAAGCGTGCAACAGCTGACAATTGAGAATGTGTTTCACAGCCAGGCCACACCTCTTGATTTTCAGAATCTACCAGATCATAAAATTTCTGCGCAACAGGATTCGATAATTCATCCCTATCAATCGAATCGAATGAGGGGCCAGCGGCGTCAAGGACCATTCTGTGGTATGAAGTAGGTGATCCAGGCTCATCAATTGCACCCACATTTACGGATTCAGTATTCATAGACTGATCCCAATTTCGCATCTCTTCATGTTGATTTATATTTCTCGTAACCTTATTTTCTCCATGCAAGTACCATATATGATATCCAGGTACAAAGCCATCGCGCAATAAATGCTCGTGGACAGTAAGAACATCTTCAAAATTTCTATTCTGACACTTTTTTCTGTTACAAGGGCACCTTAGTCTCTCACCATCCCTCCCTTCGCGATGATTTTTTGCAAACTCGATAAATTGCTTAACACCCCTTATGAATTCGGGATTATACAAGCCTCTCGTTAGCCTTTTGTACATCCACTCGCGATTTGAAGTCATTTTTCTGACAAACTTTCTTTCCTGATAATGTAAAAGGATTACAGTAGCACTTAATAATTACAAAAAATCATTGGACAATAAAAAAAGAGTACTAATAATCAAATTAGGTCTAAAATCCCCGTATAATGAGCACGAGCTTTCAAATATTTCGCAAAAAAAATGGCAGAATAAAAGTTCACATAGAGAGTGGAAAGATAGTTACATACCAATAGCAAAGGACTAAAAAACAATCAAGTGAAGCTCACAAGAATATCTGGTATCCTTATATTCTGCCTTCTTTAATCTATATAAGCCATCAACTACAAAATATACTAATATATATATATATATATATATATATATATATATATATATATATATATATATATATATATATATATATATATATAACCAAACAAATATAGCATATCAATTCATATCTACAATATACTGAAGAATCCAAATAATAGCTTGTGAGAGACTTACCACTTAGCCGAATCTATTGTGCAATTGATCAGAAGAATCCAACCGATAGCTTGTGATGAGAGGCTGCTTGAGATAATCTTTCAGTTGGGAAAAATATTGGGACGAACTTCTTGTTGATCGTGGACAAAACTGGCGACGTTGGAGAAACTGACTGAAAAAAACGCGCGGGATTTTTAGGAGACAGAGGAAACCTTTTCGCGGCTTATGTTTTTTGTTTAATTTCTTCTTTTTTGTTTAATTTCTTTTCTTTTTTGTTTAATTTCTTCTTCTTTTTTGTTTTATTTCTTCTTGTTTTTATTTAATTCTTCTGCATTCTCCAATTTTTTTGGGAGTATTTTAGTAATTTTATTTTATTAGACTCTTCTACTATATTAACCAGTCACATGGCATATATAAGTATCTTTGGTTATTAAATTATCATATAAAATAATAAATTTTAATTGCACCAAACTATATATGTGTATAAAAAAAAATTGCATTCATGTTTAAATTACAAAATATAAACCAAGTCCACAAATAACTTACAGCTTGTTTGGATAGTTGTACCTATTGTATTGTATCGTATTGTTACATTAAATACAATATATTTTTTATTGTTACTAATATTGTATCTTATCGTATCGTTAAATATGTCGTTACATAACGACGAAATGTGCCACTTTATATAACGACCGATTTGGTGTGGTCGCGTCGTTAACTATATTTTACAATCAACTTCTTTTAATATTTTTCTCTAATTTATAATATAACCAATTTATTTAATTATTCTTGAGATATTGTTGATCTTAGGTAAAGTTTTATTAATTTTGTTTTCAAAAAACACTTTCCGTTGGAGGAAATGTCTTCATGTTTTTTTATGAGCAATATATTTTTTCATATAGCATATGAAATTAATAAGAATTAGTAAATCTTTTATTTCATTGAGTAAATTTTTGTTAATTAGAGTATTATTTTTTACCTGTAAAGTTTTTCGTAGTATATCAATATTGAGCCAATTATCTCAAGGTATTTACTGAATCCACTGAAAAGTAAAAATTAATCCAAGTTGAAGAGAATAGGAGGAATGAAGTGAAAAATTATTTAATTAAGTATATATCATTTATTTGTTATAGCTCTACACCCCTTATGAATTCAGGATTATACAAACCTCTCGTTAACCTTCTGTATATCCACTCGCGATTTAAAGTTAATTTTCAAGCAAACTTTCTTTCCTGATAATGTAAAAGAATTACAGTAGCATTATTGATTTCTAAATCGTTAGATAGTAGTACAAAAAGAGTACTAATAATCAAACAAGGCCTCAAATCCTAATTATAAAGAGCAAAAGCTTTCAACATATATCTACAATACAATGGATAAATTAGATTGATAAAAAATACTTACCACTTACCCGCCGCCGAATATTGAATTGTGGAATTGAGAAGCTTCCAAACGATAACTTGTGAGAGACTGTTGTGAGATTATCTATCAGTTGGGAAAGATAATGGAAAGGATTAGCCATATTGTGATCGTGCGTACAGAGAAGAAGCTAAAATGGTGCCAGTTCTCTGTAATTTTAGGAGAGTGGGGATGGTAGGCGGTACCCTCTATGCGCACCTAAAATTTGTGTAATTTAGAAAAGGGGGTAATTAATTAGGCGGTGCACTCGATGTAATTTTATGTGAGAATTATTACTTTAATTTGGTGTTTCATTATATATATATATATATATATATATATATATAGTGGCGACTGCCCGAACCAATAGAAATAAATTGTGCACTTGCCGAGGGTCGACGACCGCCTATAGATGCATCTATTCATACCGAGGCGATCGGCTCGATCCACAAATATCAAGCAAATATCATGTATATATACACACGAAGGCACATAAATATCCATTATGTCATACAAGAGTTCAACAAGTATACAAATTTACTTTTATCATCTTTCAAGTCCCTAGTATATATCCCAGGCGATATCATTGACACAGAGATTTCATAAGTTAGACATGATGTCGCGTGGGTCCTAAACTACCTGGATAATTAATATAGTAGTAGCTAAGCACCAACTCTCGTCACGTAGTGCGCACGTATCCCCCGCATTTAGCAACAATTATTCATTTATAAATCCTATGCACTCTTACAAGGTTAGGAAAGAGACTCACGTGCTCGCTCCGAATTGAAGTGCACTTCCAATATCAAGAATAAGCCAAAACCCTCAACATGAAGTCGAACGAGCACAAACTAGTTAAACAACATATTAGTCAATAAAGGCTCAGAAGCAACCCAGAATATATGTATACATACAGAAAGAAAAATAGAGACAGATAATTGAATATCACTAATTAAAGCGTATATATATATATATATATATATACACACACTTTAAATTGAATTAAATAAATATAATACTCAAAAATATTATTGATAATTTCAAAATAATAAATGTATTCGGAGAAATTGAATAAAACTCTAAAAGATATAAAATTTTTTGGTTCTTAATTATTGAGATAAAATGATTTTTAATTTATGATATATTAAGCAACGTGAAAAATGATTAATTGTTTCTCAAATCTCATACTTAGTATATTTTAATTTTTAGTACCATTCTCGCCAGTGTCATAGATCCTAAAAATAATGAGAATTGAATAATAACTCATATTCATCACAAAAATCGAAGGTTTTATACTATGAAGGACTCTCATATATACGAGAGGTCGACTTGATACTTACTAAGGTCAAATAATATATGAAATATTTTATAAGCATAGAAAGCTACAAGTATCAGCAGTTTATGGCAAGATGCATAAGTCATGTTCTTACAATGATTTACTATTTCTATTTTTGTGTATAATAATGAACAATGTGAGTATAAGTTTTCACAGAATAATCATCCGCACGTTATGCCGAGGCGACTGCCCGAACCAATAGAAATAATTTGTGCACTTGCCGAGGGTCGACGGCCGCCTATAGATGCATCTATTCATACCGAGGCAATCGGTTCGATCCACAAATATCAAGCAAAACAATATCGAAAAACAAACAGCTCAAGATCAACTAGTTATATTAAGGCGAAAGGAGACGATTTCTTCTTTAAGACATTCCCATGGACAATGGGATTTAATCCTCGTGAAGAAACGCCAAAAGATGTCGTTTGGATCTCTTTTCCTGAACTGCCAGCTAACTTCTTCGCAAAAAAATCCATAATGTCAATCGCTGCTGCAGTGGGAAAGCCTTTAGCAGTTGATAAGGCTACTAATGATCGAACGAGACCGAGTACGACACGACTAAAAGTTTTGATTAATTTGCTAGACAAACTTCCAACAAAAATAAAGATCAAGATAGTTGATATTAAATCTGGAAAAATAGTCGAATATGACCAGCGGATCGTTTTTGATAACCTTCCTAAATACTGCACGTATTGTAATCATCAAGGTCATGATGTAAAATCGGGCCGTTGGAGTACAGATGAAGTGAATGAACAAGCATTTCATGATCGACAATCTGAAGGCCGGGGCAGGTTGAAGAAACTAGAAGGTGATGCCAGAGAGTTCATAAATGCTAATCTTGTAGCCGAACCAGTGAAGGAGTTCGTCCTAACGTCACTGTTGATGAAGGACAAAATATGGATGCTGTTCCAATTCAATCTATTTGAAGATTTTGTGAATGCGCTGTCAAAAACTTCTGGCTATGTAAAATCAAAAGGCAATGAGTTCTTCTTCCGGACATTCCCATGGTCAATGGGATTTAACCCCCGTGAAGAAACATCAATAGCCGTTACTTGGATTTCATTTCCAGAACTGCCAGCGAATTTCTTCGTAAAAAAGTCGTTATTGTCTTTTTTTTTAACCGCTAGGCGAAGCCTAGGGTTGAGATTTTATTAATAACAGAAAAAATACAACATAAAAAACATGATCGTGCCAAGTAACTTGACACGACTAACATTTTAAGATCATCACAAATCATCTTTTGTTTTTTGACCGGTTGGATTTTTATGCGTACTGTTTGATACTCAAAATTTCATAATCAGCCATACTTATCAATTTCAAAGAAACAGTGTCCTGTATTTTTTTTAACACAATCAGAGACACCTTTGAGTGTTGGACATATTTCTGCAGAAACAGCATTAGGACTATTACCCTTAGGCTGCACTTCTTTGATGTACTTATCTGAAGACACTAAATCCTTTAACTTATCATCTGCTGCAGCTGATGTCTCCAGCATATTGTGATCAACTTCATTTGTATTAATCACAGAGATGTGAGAAGTCTGTAAATGATTTGCAGCTTCATATGCAGTATCTAGATCACCAGAATTGCTCAATATTGTGTTAGCATTTGCAGCAGTATCATTCTTTTTGGCAGGATCAACAATCCCATATTCTCCTCTTCGACCAGCACTAATCTCATTCAAAATTTCCCTGGCATCCCCCATAACCATACTGCCCCTGCCATCCAATACATTAGCAGACACTGCTTTCTCACTACGATCTTCTGTAATCCATCGACACGAATTTTTCTCATGACCTTGGTGATAACAGAAAGTGCAATATTTTGGAAGATTATCAATTACAATCTGCTGGTCATATTCAATTAATTTTGCAGATTTTATATCAACTACTTTTATCTTGACTTTCTTTGGATGTTTGTCTAGCAAATTAATCAAGACTTTAACTCGTGTCGTACTAGGAAGCGTACGATCTTTAGTTGCCTTATCTACATCAAGAGGTTTCCCAATAGCAGATGCAATAGATAAGAGAGATTTCCTGGCAAAAAAATTTGCTGCCAGATCTGGCATTGAAATCCAAAACCGCTATTGAAGTTTCCTCTCGGGGGTTGAATCCCATAGTCCAGGGGAAAGTCCTAAAGAAGAAATCATCTCCTTTGGACTGAACATAACCAGATGTTCTTGAAACGACATTAGAAAAATCTTCGAATAAGTCGAATCTTACCAGAATATGTCGATATTCTAGTTGTCCGATATTGCATTTACCTTTGACATTGAAAACTTTTGGCAGAATCTGTCTTAACTCCTGGATCGCAGGTTTTCCATAAGAAAATTTAATTATAACCGCTTGATGGAGACCTTCCTCTCTAGTGAATGAGTTGACTTCGTCCACTATGAATTCTACTGTAGGTGTTCCATTTTGAAACGAAACTGGATTAAGTTCGAGCTTTGAAACTGTCTCGGCAGATTTTTTTCCATCAAACAAAGCTGCAAAACTTGGTTTTGTCCCAATAGTCAATTGGTTTTCTGAAGAGTTATGAATATCCTCTCCCACAGCACAAGGCTGCGGAGAGACTAAATTTTCCATCGAAGCCTTCCCAGTCAACCGCAATCCGTTGCTAACATGTTATGTATTATTGCTGGAAAATTCAGAAACTCTGCTGCTACAGTAACTCACAAAACTTAGATTTGAGATTTAGGAAGATTGTTTATGGATTATAGGAAAATTTCGATAGGAAAATGATCTTTAAGAGAAGGGGATCACGTGACGTAGATAAGGCCACTCAAGATCGAACTCGACCTAGTACGGCTCGAGTTAAAATCTTGATTAACTTACTCGTCAAACATCCAAAGAAAACTAAGATCAAGATAGTCGATAAAAAAACTGGGAAAACTGTCGAATACGTTCAGCAGATTGTATTCGACAATTTACCAAAATATTGCACATGTTGCAATCACCAAGGACATGATACTAAATCTTGTCGATGGAATTCAGAAGACTTGATTGAACAAGTTCGTCACAGTGAGGTTAAATTAAGAGGCGATGCTAGGGAATACTTGAATGCTAATTTCGCAGGACGTCGACACAATGCGACAGATGGACAAATCCCAGTTCATCTATGCCATTGTCTGAAGCTCCCTCAATGCCAAATCCTTAGGCTACATTGCTTGGTAAAGGTCAAGCAGATGGAAATAAAAAAGGAGCAGACAGTTATATCAGCAGATGAAAATGCAAAAGGTCCAGACTTGCTGTTGACAGAATCCTCACTGAAGAATGCTACAGAATTTTCAATGACAAACTCGACTACTGCTCATCTTTGTAAAGACTCTTACAGTTTTGCACATAAGTCAATTGAAAATGCTGCATTAACTATTGCCACTAATCAATCTACTGTGAAGGATATGGGAGTTTCTAAATTGGCTAGCACTGCAGTGGTTCTTAAAAATGCTGCTGTTTCTGATACAACTTGTGTAAATGCAAAATCTCTTACAAAACCAAATGGTGATACTGCCCAGACTTGTCTGCTACCAGTTACTGTTTCATTGAGACAGCCCTTGGTTGATTTAACTGAAATCACCCAGCAACACATGTTAAAGCATTCATGTGATCCAACAATTTGTACAAATTTGGAGACTGTTAACACTACACATCCTACTGTGATCGATAAGGGAGATTCTGATCATCTTGAAGGGGATAGTAGTACTGTGGTTTCTAAAACAGATTCTGCTTCTGCTTCATTAATAGCAGCTGCACCAACTCTTGTGACCCCAAATGATATTGACAATGCCAAAAACCAGGAACATAGTTTGATCTACCACCAGCATATGTTGCAGCATTCTCCTCTGGTGGATAAAGCAGCTGATACAAAAAAGGAGTTTTCAGAAACTGTCAAATATGGATATTGAATCTGCTTCAGCTGCACAAAATTTGGCTGGGATTAAAGTGACTGCTGATCCAGGTCACAACATTGATGCTGTTCCAGTTGGTCAAGCTAAAGAGGCTCATTCAGTGCCAAAGTCTGATATAACACAGCTGACTAAATATACTGTTTCATCAAAGTACATTAATTGTTCCATGTGAACAGGCACTGTCTAATGTGGCTACTGCATCTGCTGCGGTTGCATATCACTGTGCAAATAGGACTACATTGTTTTGCCAAGAAAAGGATACAATTTTGGAGTCTCTACTTCCTGCCAAAGATGTAACAAATTCTACTGTTCCACCAGTTCAACGAGGGCAGAACCTGACAGCGCCAAAATTGCTACATGCTTCAAACATTACTGCAAGATGCAATGAAAAAAAAATATCTGCCTTGACTATATCTAACCATTCTAATTCAAATGAATTATACAAAGGGCAGCAATCTACTGTACAGCAAGTAGGAACAGCAATGAATTCGCTCAGACAACATACATATAACCAGCATGGCAGGGCCCGACAAGGCTGTGTGATCAATTCTTCAGATACAACTACTGATGCTGTATCTAATGCTGCCTTAGCTCAACCAAATTCTGCTTTACAGTTTGTTGATAATCTACAACACACAAGAGAAGATGGACAATGGTCATCGATGGCCAACAAATAAGTAACACCAAAATCCAACAATAAAACTCATATCGCAGGAAAGTGTTGCGCGAATTTGAAAAGAGAGCAGGAAAATACGCTTAAACAACGTTTCCATTTTGAAAATCATCGAGTAGAAAGAGTAATCAAGGATGCAATTCAAACTCCAGTTTTTAAAAACACTATTGTTGGAAAATTAAAGACCAAATGGGAGGCTCCTGATTTCATTCCAAGTAAGCCTCCTTGTCGCACATGCATTCACTTCCTAGATACACCACCAAACAATGTGGTCGACCACATTGGAACAAGTAAGTCAGGTGCTATTTTGAAAAAAAAAGTGCAACATGGGCAGACAAGAAATCAAATGTTAGGCAAATTCCAATGAGAGCAGCCAAACAAAAGCAAGCTGCTACAAATACGTCATCGAAATCTAACCGTTCAAAAAATAAAAGATGATTTTTGAATACCTTTTGAACAAACTGGAGGACAATGAAATAGAAGTACAACTTCAACATTATACAAGTTTGGAAAATAAGGGACAACAATCAATTGGGTATTATACATTTTACTCTACGACTTCATTAGTATCCTCAACTGTAATCTAATCACAGAGTATGTTATAAACTCTGTGATGATCATAAAATATTTAGTCATGTCAAGTTCTTATTTAATGCATGCTTGTTAATAAGTGAGGGTGTCAAACCTCAATAGGATTAGTACGGTAAGGATAGCCCGATTTCAATACCGGTGCTACTGTCCCTTATTTGAACTTTTCCTAGTTGTTGTAATGTTATTTTCAATTATTAATAAAAAACTAGCCCTAGGCTCTTGCCTAATGGATTAAAAAAAAAGATCTATTAATTAAGTTTTCCAACCGTTTTAAGTATTAGATGGCAAGTTTACTAACAGATACCATTCGGTTGGTAATTTACAAACGCATTTTAAATTAGTTGGTAAAATTAGCAACAAAATCTTTCTGTTGGTAAATAATTGGTTGGTAATTCGTTACTAATTTGTTAATAAATAATACTTCATTTTTTACACCATATTTAACAACGGATATGTACTCCGTTGGTAATATTACCAACGAAAAATATTTGTTGGTAACATTTGAGTTGGTAATCCATTAGTACGCAGTTGCTATATTAACCGCCTATTTTTCCCTCCATATTTACCAACTAAATTATTTAGTTAGTAACATTTTGATTGGCCAGTCGTTAGGAATCTGTTACTAAATTCTGAAAAATAAATTAGTTACCATTTGGTTAGCAATTTGTTGCTAATACACCAACAAATTCGAGGCGTTGGTAAAATCCGTAAGCAATTGGAGTTTTTTTGTAGTGTACGATGCGAAGTCATTTCTGAACATTACAAGTTAATTGTTACAGTTTCAGCACTAGATAATTTCTCAAATAGTAAAGAAATATCAATTTTTGTAACTACAAAAGACACTCAACTTATGGATATATGGTTTCTCATAATATAAAACCCCACATAAACAAATCACATTAGCCAAAGCCATGCTGGCTTAAATTACTCCAAACCCGTTTTTTTTTCCTTTTCCAAGGCAGTATTTTGATCATAGAGGGAATTTTAGTGGCACGGAACACTTTTACATTGAATTGTTACAAAATAATTTATATTTAAAATAAGGAACGCAGACATTGAAACTAGAACAAAGACGCTCCGAAAAAAACATACTTCCTTTTGTTAGATAACATTGACTCCACAGAGGATAGGAGTGAAAATATATAATTTATCCAATAATATTTATCTAGACCTTACTCTTGTTTTGTGAAGGCACAGAGGATATAAGATAACGTAAATCACAATAATTTGAAAAAGAAGTACGACAGTAGAAAAGCAAGAAGACGAATAGGCAGTGATTGAATATTAATTAGTGGTGCTTGCCTTCACATAATGATGCAAGTTGGATTATAAGGATCATAAACGGGTTGGCATACTGGATAGGACTGACCACCACATATTGGTGGGCAAATTATACTTTGGCAAATGGGGTTTTTCGGACTAGCTGGTTTTTCCGGCGGTTTCACATCTTCCAAGCTAACAATGCTGGAACACCTGAATTTCTTCCTTATGCACTTCATCAGCCTGAAAAAATCAACTCCTATTCCAATCACCACCAAATGCCCTTTTTCCTTGTCTACGTTCACTGATATTACTCCTGCAAATATACCATTCTGTTACTCCATTCCATCTTTTAATTAATTTGTTCCAATAGATCGTGCGTGGATTTTTCCAAGGAAAATAAATTAATACTATGAAGTTAAAAGTTGAGATAATTAAGAAGGAACAATTATTTACGCCGCCAACAAGTTAAGCAAAAGAGTAAATAGGCATAAATACCTGCACTTCTTACAGCTATCTGCATGGCCTTTGATCTACCGTTCTCGGTGTTGAGAGGGAGATCAATCACAATCTTTTTCTGTATGACATTATTTATTTTATAATTTAGACCTAGCTAGCTCAACGCAGAGAAGAAAAGAAAGACAAATATTCAAGAATAGTACAAGCTTACCTTCATGTTCTTGTGAATATATTAAATGGATATATATATATATCGGAGCTTAATTTCAAAATGATAATGAAGGGACATTATATATAAAGAACCTAAATCGGTCTATTTAGGGTGATGATTGCCATATCGTCATCTCATTCTTCTTTGACAAAGACAAATACCGTGTCATATATATATATATATATATATTATATACTCCGTACTACTTACAATTGTTTTAGTGATCAAGAAACCACACCAACCAGGTTCAATCCTAATTACATGACTACCTCAATCTTCGACGCTACTAAAAAACTAAATCAACTCCCCAAGTCTTCTTAATTAATTAAGCATCTAAATTAGTAAGTTGTTAATTTGCTGGAACGGAAGACAATTGCAGGATATTGGAATAAAAATAGAATGACAAATCAGTAATACTCAGTTGGATATGAAACTCAGTCGTCGACTCACCTAAATGACTTTTAGCCCATAATATTTACATATCATGCATATAGAGAGAATTTTTTTACTTTATAGAAACTTCAATCCCACGGTCCAATTATTATATACAGTACTTGTTATCTAGTAGAATACTAGGTTTATATATTTGGAAGTTGGAATGGTCCCAACATCCCAACCAACTGAATTAATTAGGTTTGTTACCTATATAGGCTGCGTAGTACTCGTTGACATTGGATAGAATAAGTAGGAACAACTGTTTCAGGAATAAAGTAACTACTGCAATTCTTGAATCTGATTGTCTAGTTGTTTCTGACCTTTACGATTGATAGAAACTCAATATATTTTAGAAACCCAATTAAGGGCCAAGTTATATTTCTCTGCGAATGTCTCGTAACCTCCTTCTGCACGTACAAAAATGGAGCCAAGATTTCAAGCTTAAGTAAAGGATATTACATGCATTGAAGTCACTTAACCATAGTCAGCTTTAGTTAACTGTAGTTGTTTAGTGTAAATCATAGTTAGCCAGTTGTTAATTTGAGGCAAAATACATATGTTGCCACCTAACCTATGACCCAAATCTCTGTTACGCACTTTTCGGGAATGAATATTATTTTACACATCAAACATTTTTAAAGTGTATCTAATACACACTACTTTTATATTTAAACATCTCAAAAAAGTGAGGCATGTCATGCACCAATAATATAGTACGATGTGACGTTAATTTTAAAATAAAATAAATTAATAGAAAATTACAAATATACCCCTAAACTATTCTCCCTTCCCATCCCTTTCTCTTCTCCCCTAACCTCCATTGACGCTAGACACCAAAAAAGTCCACAACTATCATCTTTCGATTATTTAGCAAAATTAGGAACTCAAGTACACTAATCACGAGTTAGTGAGTCCAGATTCAAATCTAACACAAGAAATAGGATGCAAAACTCAAAACTCTATTAAAGTTGGTTATGGCCAAATCCGTGGTTGCTCGATTCACATTCAGCTTCTCCGATAAAATAAAAGACTAGGTATTTCAACAGTTGATTATGGCGAGAATCTGTGGCATTATCCAGTGCAAATAAGCAACCAAAGTGATGAAAGCGCAAGCAACAAACAACAACTTTATCAAAATGGCCTGTAAATAACAAATAAAATTTCTGTAAATGACAAATAAAATTTCTCGGCATCTTTTGGCTCATCTCTAATATCCATCAACACCAAATTAATATTTTACCATATTAAATTTGTGTTCTTAAATTGTTACTACTGAATTATTATTCAAACCCAGATCTATAGAATTCTCTTAAATATAGATTTCTTTTAACTTTCTTTATCAATTTCTTCCAAAGCCCTTTTATATTATTGATATTTTTAAAACAATAGATAGAAAAAAGAATGGTGGAAAAGGGGTGGGGAAGAAGATGAAAATGGGAAAGGAGGAAGGTCAAGAACAAATTGATGGCGTCGGGGTCCTTGGGAAGAAGAGCATGGAAGGGCGGGGTAAAGTGAAAACAAAAAAAGTAATTTTAAAAAGTAAAAATTTAAAATTTTGACACGTGTCCTTTAAGTAAGACCCGGGATAAAAATTTCTACAGTTTAACGCACTTATAATTTTTGTGAAATACGCGAGTGCGATGTAACAAAAATAGTGTGTATTAGACACACTTTTAAAATGTTGAGCGTGTAAAGTTATTTTCGTCTACAAAAAGTGTGTATAAGGGATTTGGTTCATAATTGGGGTGCTAACTTATGTATTTTTCCTTAATTTAACTGAACCAGTTAGTAGAGATTAGTAGACACGTGTATATATGTTAGTATAAGAGTTCATTCTCTGTGTTGAGAAAGATAGAAGCAAAATATAAATTGATCTCTTTGATTTCTTCTCTATCTATTATTTTTCTTTGAGCTCCATCACTGTTGGCTCATTTATGCTGCAATTCTTCAAGTTCCTCTCTTTATTGAGGATATTAGCATGGTATCAGAGCAATAATTGATCAAATCTAGGGTCTTTCATCGCAATTCTGGTGAAGAACGAGAGATTGATCGTGTTTTTGCTTTCATAAATGGCAGTTGACGAAGTTGTTGAATGAGAATCAAATGTAATTTATCACAATCACCCGTTATATTTGCACCCATCGGATACTCTGAATGCTTTGTAACTCGGTTTTCAGCTGATTGAAATGGAAAATTACACTCTTTGGCATCAAGCAATGGAAGTCTCTCTACTCACACACAATAAGCTAGGTTTTGTCAATGGATCTATCACCAGAGACACATATGGAGAAAAGCATGTGAACCTTTGGGATCGGTGTAATGCAATTGTGAAATCGTGGATTATGCACAACGTGAGCAATGATTTACTAAGCGGAGTGCTGTTTCTATCCAATGCACATGCATTTGACAAAGAGAAGGCATCGCAAATGCACTACTTGCACAGAGAAATCTTCAATCTTACACAAAGAACATCATCAGTATAAGTGTATTACTCGAAGCTAAAAGATCTGTGGGATGAATATAACTCATTTATGCCACCTCCGACTTGTTGTGAAAAATCATAATAAACACCAGCAGTACCAACGCTTATGACAATTTTTGATGGGATTGAACTAAGGATACAATCAAGAACGAAGCCAAATACTAATGAAATCTAAAATACCAGCTATCAATCAGTCTTACGCAATGATTCTTCAAGATGAGAGCCAAAAAATCATCGCTGGAGGACATTGTGTTGTCTCTGACAATTTGCATCCCGCAGCCTTGTTTAGATCCAAGAATACATGGCATAAATAGAAGAAGAACAATAGTTTGGAGTGTGATTACTGCCATTTGCGTGGACATACAAAGGAAAATTGTTATAAGCCCATGAGGTGTGACTTCTGCAATATGAAGGGACATCATAAGGAAAATTGCAATAAGATAATTGGTTATCCTGCAGATTTCAAGGCTAAAAGGAAGGGGCAATCTATGAGTGGAAATATGGGATAGTCTGAAGGAATAACTACCACCAATTGTCCCTCTCCTCCAGTATTCACTCAAGATCAATACAGCCAGATCCTGAATATGCTAAGCAAAGCCACAACAAGAGATATCAGTAGTCACAGTGCACAAACGAAATGTATATTACTTTCTGAACATAAACTTAGTCGTGATTAGATAGTGGATACTTGAGCAACCAATCGTATGACTAGTAAAAAACACTTGCTGGATGATGTTAAAGTAGGAAATAATGGTCAAGTTCATATGCAAACTTGTGATTCTGCTAAGATATACTATGTCAGAAGCTGTCAGTCGTCTGAAGGTGATGCAATCAGAAATGTTCTATGTGTACCGGATTTTAAATTCAATTTACTATCGGTATCGAAACTCACTAGGGATTTAAAATGCTTTGCATCTTTATATCCTGGATTTTTTATCTTCCAGAATCTCTTCAGTGAGAAGGTGAAAGAGATTGATAGAAAGAGGAAAGTCTATATGTCTTCAAGTCCCAGAGCAATAATGTAGTAACTAGTTCTAGCAATTCAATGGCAGTCCAAGCAACATCTGATCCAGAGATTTGGCATATGAGATTGGGCCATGCACCACTGGCAGTCTTAAGAGAAATTCATGTTTTTAGGAATAAATGCAGTTTTTCCTTAAATTATTATGGTGTCTGTCCATTAGCTAGACAGACTATCACAACTTTCAAGCATAGTACTAGTAGAGTTAGTGCTCCTTTTCAGCTGCTTCATTTAGATGTGTGGGGCCCTTACAAAGTAGACACCTATGACAATATGAAATATTTTCTTAGTGTGGTAGATGACTGATCGATGCCAACGTAACGCTACACGTATGTAGGAAGAGTGGGTTGCAACAGCTTTTACCTGAATAGTGGATCGAGATCGAGTTTCCACAGGGAGGAGGTAGTAGAGTTGTATTGTCTGTCTAGCCTATAGATGCATTTGTGCTTCTAATTACGTTTCAAACGTTTTTGGTTTTTATTTTATTTTTATAGCTATTACTATGAACTAAGGATTAAATCTAAATTATGCTAAGGGAATATTGCTGGGTTATAATTAATGGAGAGAAAGGCACTAGGGTCGTGGCATCATCCAGGTGGTAATTAACTGGTAGAAACTACTAAAGATAAATTGACATATTTGGTTGCTTATTCTATAACCGTTGCACAATTGTAACCACTCTCACACCTCTCAATAGAGAGAGAGTGATTTTGCCCAATTGACTTTCTTGAGACCAATTGGGTAGGCCAATTAGACCAAGCAACTAGGGTTCAAGTAGGGCAATTACTCTCTTGAGATTTAACCCATTAATTGAGATTACCATTTCTCATGGGTCCATCCCAATTCCTTGTTGGGTTAGTTTTGGGGTCATGGACTCTCTTTCTGAAGAAGAGTTAGACCCACAAAGCTAGAATCAGTGTTTACAACCACCAATCCTTAATTAAAACATAAAATAAACCCAAATAACAATTACCCAATATCAATCTAACCCTAGAAAGCAACACCCATCAATTACCCACACTAGGGTTGAGCCACAACCCTAGCTAATGGGTTTAACTAGACATAATTAAAGAAGAAACTGAAGAAATAGAAGAAGAACTAAACATAAATTGATTACTAAGAAGAAACTACAAGAATCTATTGAGAATTTAACGCTAAAGTGCCACAAATGGCTAATATCTCGGTCTCCAGGTGCACAAATGCGTTAATAATACAAGACTTAACCTAAAAATGGTAAAATATTCTATTTATAGTGGGCTAAAAAAATTGAAACCCTTGCGGGTCGCACAAATATGACCGCGGCCGCATAGGCTCTTTGACTTCAACTTTTCATCTCTCTGATTTGTATGGCGCAGGCTGCATAAAAGGGTAACGCGGCCGCGGAAGGCTCTGGTGCGGACCGCGTGAATAAGATCGCGGCAGCATGGCTTGCTCTTGACCAAAAGAATAACTCTTTGAATCTCCTAACGTGGACTGCATACATAAGCAGTGCGGCCGCGAAGGCCAAATGCAGGCCTCAAGAATCTCACCGCGGCCGCATGGTCTTTGTCAAGAAAAAGCCCTATCTCTGATCCTTCTAGTGCTGCCGCATGCATTTTTATGTAGTCCGCACTAGGCTCTCTTTCCTTCACTTCACTTGATTTTTGATACTTGAGCAGGTTTCACTCCGTTTTGAGCCGATCTTTGACATTTCGTCACTTTTTCGCTCAAACCTTCAATCAAGCACAACATTGTGAGCATTTTGGGACTATTTTATAGCAATTTATAATGAAAGCATAGGCAATTAGGGGCATAAAACACGTTAAAATCCTACTTAATTATCTCCCCCAAACTTAAACCTTTGCTTGTTCTCAAGCAAACAAAATAAGACCAACCCCTTAAAGGAACATCCAAGTAATTCCAGCTATCCTAAAGTAACCTCAACAAACATCAATTGGGACTAACAATTTTCCTCAATACAAATGCATCATTAACACATTTAAATTTTGAAAACTTTGGATCAAGTGTGACACAAGAGCATCAAGAGTTGACACATTTCATCAAAGAACTTCTCTCAAATACTTTGGTCATTGTGGAACTCAAATTCACACATCCTCAGCTCTCCCTAAGCAAACATCACCTTTTAGTGTATTGACACACAAACCGAGGTTGATGGACTTTCATTCATCTCTCTCAAGAAGAAGGTCACAAGTGCGGCTTTAAGTACCATATGCTTTCCCCTTATGTAAGTATCCAGTAATGTAGGTTTCTTTCAACTCAAGATCATATAGGGCTTTTGTGGAGTCATTGTGAAGGCTTTTGGGTAAGGGCAGGACATGTTTTTGTTCAAGTGGATTCAATCTTCCCTTAAGCACTTCTTTTGATTCATTTTGGCACGCTTTCTTGACTCATTTGAGCATTTCACTTCTTTTAAAGGGGTTAGAGGGACACACTGCTACTCTTTCTTATGCAATTCAAAATAATTCTCCTTTTTCTACTTTTTTCACATCTTTTTCGCTTTTGTTTTCCTTGAATATCTTTTATTCTTGTTCTTGGTCTTTCTTTTTGTCCTTTTTTTTTTCATTGCCTTCCTTTTCTTTTGTTTTTGTACCTTTTACCACTTTATTTCCTTTCTTATCTCCTCCCCCAAACGTAGACATTTGCCATTACTCAAGGAAAGATTTTGGTGCCAATAGAGGGTATCATGAAAAATGAGTATAGGCTTGTAGCATTGGTTCTTGAAAGAAAAATGTTTAAGCCTCAAAAGAGTTAACTAGGGATCATTTCATTGGTAGACCATGGAATTGTTCAACTTAACATTTGGATCAAGGAGAGCCTATAATCATCTCTCAAGTCAAATTTCACCTAGGATTTCGCCTCAACAAAAGTTTAGGGCAAGTTCTAGACCATTGGCTCGGGACTTGGACTCACAATTTGATTTTTCACCACACACACTCAAAGATTTCTAAAGACATTGAGTTGAGGTCCCACAACGACCTTAGTTATGATTCAAGCGCACAATGGTCCAAAAAGACCACATGATGATTGTTTGGTCAACACAAGAGTCTAAAGGCCACGACTTTCACCATCCTAAACACAACATTATGTCTTTGATCATGGGATCAAAGGCAAATGTGCTAGGCCCAATTGAAGCTTTACCTGAGGTACCCTTAACTACGAAATATCAAAAACAAAAGAAAAATAAAAACCGGACTCCAACCCTTATGAAGGTTATCACGCCTTCTATCATTGGGAAGAACTTCCCAATTCACACAATACTTCACTCTTGGAAAGAACTGTGGCATTAAGAAAACGAAGGGCTTATGGAAAATGTCAAAAACAAAACAAAAGGCTACGAGCCTATCTACAAAGCTAAAAATGATTTTTTTTTTTGCGAAAATAGAAAACGGGATCTTAACCAGCTAGTACCAAAGATGACTTCCCCTTGCCGAACATACACATTCTTATTGACAACTGCGCAAAGCATGAGCCGTAGTCGTTTGTTGATTGTTTTGTCGAGTATCATCAGATATGGATGGACGAGGATTACGTCGAGAAAATAGATTTCATCACGCCATGGGGAATGTAATGTTACAAGAAGATGTCTTTTTGGTTAAAGAATGCTGGTGCCACCTACATGAGGGACATGACTACCATCCTTCAAGACCTGATACACAAGGAAATTGAGGTATATGTAGATGACTTCATTATCAAATCCAAAATAGCTGCTGACAGCATGGAAGATCTAAGGAAATTCTTCAATAGACTAAGAAGGTACAATCTGAATTGAATCCCGCCAAGTGTGCATTCGGGGTTCCTGCCAGAAAATTATTGGAGTTCATCGTGAGTCATCAAGGAATAGAATTGGATCCGCCAAAGGTTAAAGCCATTCAAGAATTTCCACCGCCAAAGACCATGAAGGATGTGATGAGTTTCTTGGGGAGACTCAACTATATTAGCCAGTTCATAGTCTAGTCCACTGTCATTTGTGAACCTATCTTTAAAATGTTGAAGAAGGGCGCTACTACCAAATGGACTGATGATTGTCAGAAAGCCTTTGATAGATTTAAGGAGTACTTGTCAACACCGCCAGTTTTGGTTCCATCTGAACCAGGTAGACCTCTATTGCTCAAACTTGTAGTACTGGATAAAGCATTCAGTTGTGTTCTGGGAAACACGATCAAGTAGGGAGAAAGGAGCAAGCCATCTACTATCTCAGTAAGAAGTTCACCCCGTACAAGGCCCGGTATTCTCTATTAGAGTGCACCTATTATGCTCTGACTTGGGTGGCACTCAGAAGTTGAAGCATTATTTTTATGCCTACACTACTTATCTCATATCAAGAATGGATCCGCTGAAATATACCATGCCCGCCGGCAAGCTAGCCAAGTGGCAAATCCTGCTATATGAATTCAACATTGTTTACATGACTCAGATGGCAATCAAAGGACAAGCCTTGGCAGATCATCTCGCTGAGAATCCCATGGACGGAGGATACAAGCCTTTAAAGATGTATTTTCCCAATAAAGAAGTATCTTTCATAGGAGATCGCAGAATCCTATGATAGTTGGAGAATGTTCTTCGACGAAGCCGC
Source organism: Nicotiana benthamiana (assembly GCA_034376525.1). Taxonomy (NCBI): domain Eukaryota; kingdom Viridiplantae; phylum Streptophyta; class Magnoliopsida; order Solanales; family Solanaceae; genus Nicotiana; species Nicotiana benthamiana. The sequence continues at coordinate 48,268,323 of CM067337.1, read as the reverse complement.
AAATTTTAAAGGAGTTGGCATAGGAGCGGTCCTAGTATTGGAAACCGGCTAGCATTACACGATATCCGCCAAGCTCAGGTTCTCATGCACCAATAATATAGCCGAATATAAAGCTTGCTTCTTGGGGCTCAAGATGACTATTAACATGAACATTCATGAGTTGCTAATGATCGGTGTTTCAGACTTGCTCATACATCGGGTTCGAGAAGAGTGGGCAACCAAGAACTCCAAGATACTTCCCTACCTGCATTACATACAGGGGATAAGAAAACGATTCACAAAGACGAAGTTTCAGCATGTCCCCAGGGTCTAGAATGAATTTGCAGATGCATTGGCTACTCTATTCCATGATCCAACATCAATATAAGAGTTTCATTGATCCCATCCTGGTTAAAATTTATGATCAGCCAACCTATTGTGCTCATGTCGAGGAAGAAGCAGATGGGAAACCATAGTTCCATGACATCAAGGAGTACTTGACGACAACAAAATATCTATAATATGTCAACCCTACTTAGAATCGCACCCTTCGGCGGTTGTCTAACAACCTCTTTCATATATGAGGACTCCTGATTTGGGATTGCTGAGATGTATCGAAGCAAAAGAAGCATCCAGATTATTGGAAGAGATCCATGCAAGGACCTATGGTGCACACATGAATGGTTTTGTCTTAGCAAAGAAAAATACTCCGCGCAGGTTATTTTTGGATGACTATAGAAATGGACTGCTTCCAGTATGTTAACAAATTTCATCGTTGTCAGATACATGCATATATGATAAAAGTAAACTAAGGAATCCCATAGTCAATCATTATTGATAATGGTTCAAACCTAAATAGTGACATGATGAAAGCAATGTGTGAAGAATTCAAGATCAAATACAAGAATTCTACAGCCTATAGACCTCAAATGAACGGAGCTGTAGAAGAGGCCAACAAGAGTATCAAGAAGACACTAAGGAAGATGATAGAAATGCACAAGCAATGGCACGAGAAATTAGCATTCCCCTTATTGGGATACTGCACCGCAGTCCGCACGTCAACCAGGGCAACTCCTTACATGCTGGTTTATGGTACAGAAGTGGTCATTCCCGCCGAGGTAGAAATTCCCTAGTTAAGGATCATACAAGAAGCGAAGTTAGATAATACAAAATGGGTAAAGAGTCTAAGAGCAGTTTGCTCTTATAGATGGGAAGAGAATGAATGCCATTTCCTATGGTCAATTGTATTAGAACAGAATGTCAAGAGCTTTCAATAAGAGAGTCAAGCCGAGGAAGATTACACCTGGGCAACTGGTATTGAAGAAAATATTTCTGCATCAGGATGAAGCCAAGGGGAAAATTCCAATTGTCAAGGTCCGTATATAGTTCACCTGGTTCTGACAGGAGGAGCCCTCATACTCGCAAAAATGGACGGAGAAGTCTGGCCAAAGTCAATCAATTTAGATGCAGTCAAGTGATACTATGTGTAATCCGTTATGAATTCTTTATTATGTAATTTTGAACTACGCCTGACCTGATTCTCATTTAATAGGGGATACGTAGGTAGCCCTATGGGTTCGGTCATAATTTAATAAAATTTGCATTTCACCCCGCTATTGGAAACTGGGGCAGAATTTTGAGGAGGACCCTCAATATTCCGAAGTTGATCTTTAGTCATTCATCGCACGCATCAGTTAGAAGTGCTAGCCCAATAAATTGGGGCAGAATTTTGAGGAGGACCCTCAAAATTCCGGAGCAAGAAAGCTTACAATGTCTTGAACCGCCTCGCAGTCGTCGGTTAATCTAAAGAAAACTATTTTCAATTTTATAGTTAGTTTACATTATTTACTAAATCAAGCATGACTATTATGAATTGTTGTGTTTGTCAACGCTACTCCAATAAAAACATAACATCCAGCAAGACGGCAAAGGCCATAGGAAGACGAACTAACCTTCCCCCTTTTACAAAACTCGCATTTTTTCTTTAGACGTAGGCTCTCAAAGTCTTAAAAACATTAGATATACTTATGCGCTCATACTTTCGCAGGATACAACTCTGAGAACCATCGCTTATTTACAATTGTTACCCGCACATGGCATCCCTAGCAGACACAATATCATAATCAGTTATCCTCTATCATCTATCAGCTAAGGGATTTCGTTACTATTCGCTTTCATTTGCTGCATTGAATAAGGCTACCTTTCTGCCTTTCGAGACTAAGCACTGTCTCCATCTGCATTCATCTGCATTTCTGCATAAGGCTACCTTTCTGCCTTCTGAGGTTAAGCTCTACCTCCATCTGCATTCATCTGCATTTTTGCATAAGGATACTTTTCTACCTTCCGAGACTGCGCATTATCATCTGCATTTCCGCATAAGGCTACTTTTTTGCCTTCCAGACAACATTGTCTCCATCTGCATTTTTTACATTGCATAAGGCTATCTTTTTGCCTTCCGAGGTTAAGTTCTACCTCCATTTGCATTCTGCATAAGGCTACTTTTCTGCCTTCCAAGACTAACCATTGTCTCTATCTGCATTCATCTGCATTTCTACATAAGGCTACTTTTCTGCCTTCCGAGACTAAGCATTATCTCCATCTGCGTTTCCTACATTGCATAAGGCTACCTTTCTGCCTTTCGAGGTTAAGCTCTACCTCCATTTTCATTCTTTGCATTCTACATAAGGCTATTATTCCCCCTTCCGAGGTTAAGCTCTACTTCCATCTGCATTTCTCTACATTAGGCTACTATTTTCCTTTTCGAGACTAAGCATTGTCTCCATCCTGCATGGCTGAAATATAGCCACTTCTTACATTGGCTAAAAGATCGCGACCTTCTGCATTTCATGGGATGAAAGATCGCAAAGTTTTATCTTTTTCATATCATTATTCAAAGGTATCATGGTTCGGAGGCGCCATCCTCATAGCCCGGGAACAACATTCCTAGCATGCGAATCTTTTATCATATGCTTCATTGCTCAGGGCGTCATGATCTGAGGACGTCATCCTAATTGTCCAAAGACAACCTTCATGGTCCAAAGGAAACATGCAACATGTTGAAATTTACGCACGGTATATGTTGTATTGCTCACTTTCAGTATGCCGGCTAGCAAACGGACGACTCAGCAGGAGGGATCCCGCTCCGATTCTCGCAGCCTATCAGATTTCAAATACCTCCTGCAACCTAAACATTGCATCCGTCCTTTGCAAATCTCCATAGGCACATTCCACCAATGGCTCCTAAAATACATATGACCTGATTCCTGTAAGACCAGGGATATGTAGGCGACTCAGAAACTAGAGCTCAGTCCAAATTCCTTTCAAATCGCCTCATTTTGTCAAAATTGGTCATCCTATCTTTACCCGATAACACTTTCATCCTACTTCCCGGGTAAAGAGGGGTAGATGTTGATACCAAAATTTTCCCTAGATATTTTTATACTCAAGATACTTTCAAAATGACATATATATGCATATAAGAGCATACCCAAGTATTTTAATATTTTTCAAAAATTTTAAAGATTTTTAAACCAATTTATTTTCTATTTTAATACTACAAAATTCAATAATTATTCCCAAAAATTATCATTTTTGTGAATAATTCATTTTATTCTTATATTTACACCAAAATATAACTAAGGTGATTTTTGCATATTTTTATGAATTTATTTGGTATTTTTAAAAGCTAAGTTGTGTATAATTGTAATTATTGCCTATTTTTAGATTAATAGTATTTTATAGTTATAAAACTAGTTCTAGTATTTTTTAATAAGTTTTTATATAATATCAATTGGTTCAGTACTTTTAATTTTCTTTTAAAACCATTATGCTCTTTTTTATAAATTAAATAGAAAAAAGTGGATATTTAAATGCTAACCAGATTTTATTTCAATTCTAGCATAAAATCCTCCCCTAAATTAGCCCAATTTTAGAAGCAATTGACTTAGCCCGTGACCCAATTTCAAATAACCTTACCCAGACCCCTTTTCATCCTAGCCGTTGATCTCAGAGATCAACGTCTTGTATTCGCCTCCTTCTTTTTTTTTAAACCCGAATGACCACCCTAATTCCCTCATTTCTCCTATCCCACCACCATTGAATCCCCTCCCCTTATGTGTTTTCAGCTGTGGTTCAAAAGACATGGCAATATGTCAGAAGTTATTGTCCATGAATATGAACTGGACCCTTTGGGTCCTAAACTCTTTCGATTTCCCATACCATCCCCTTACTATGTGTGCTGAGTAAAGTCTTGGCCTGACAGTATTCTAATTATGGCCCAGACCATGGCTTGACCTTAAATAGGTCCTAACTCTCCAATGTTTGGCTAACAGGCTTGTCAGAGGTGTGCCAGCACTCCATATTGCTGGGCATGACCACTAGCCTACCTTGGCATTCCCTAATCCCCTTTCCTTCACTTACACTTGTTCCTAGAATCTATGTTCTTCCCCTCTCTTGTGAGCCTTTCCTTGGGACCTATGAGCTCCCTCTGATCTTGGACACATGAGGGCTAGCCTTTCCACACTGCACTTTAATTCATTTCTTTGATGATATCTGGTGTATGCATTGCCTGGGGGTCCTTGAGATCCTTGGAACTTTGATTTACTCCAGATAAGCGAGAAGCCTTGGAAATCTGGATCCCGAAAGTTTTGTTCATCTCATGTTGATAGATATTAAGTCTGAATTTGGTTGTTTGGATGTAGCTATAGTTTCTGATGTAATTTATTTCCAGTTGGTCTGTAATAAATTGTAAAACTTATGGGGCTTTAGTAATGAAACAGAGGGGGTTTATTTTATGCATAAGGGTAGAATCCTTCCTATAGGGTTTGCTTCGGAATTTCTTCACTTTCACGTATAGAAACCATGTATTCTGCACTATAGAAATCCTACTTAAAAGTTTATGCATCTTCATATAGTGATCATGCATATACGCTTCTTGCCCTTCTACGGAAAATCATTACTGATAATGGTTCAAACCTCAACAGTGACATGATAAAAGAAATGTGTGAAGCATTGAAGATAATATACAAGAATTCTACAACCTATAAACCTCAAATGAACGGAGCTGTAGAAGAGGCCAACAAGAGCATCAAGAAGACACTAAGGAAGAAGATAGAAATGCACAAGCAATGGCACGAGAAGTTATCATTCGCCTTCTTGTGATACTGCATCACAGTCCGCACATCAACCGAGGCAACTCCCTATATGTTGATTTATGGTACAGAGTTGGTCATTCCCGCCGAGGTAGAAATTCCCTAGTTAAGGATCATACAAGAAGCAGAGTTAGATGATACAAAATAGGTAAAGAATCGCTAAGAGCAGTTGGCTCTTATAGATGGGAAGAGAATGAATGCCATTTGCTATGGTTACTTGTATCAGAACAGAATGTCAAGAGCTTTCAATAAGAGAGTCAAGCCGAGGAAGACTACACCAGGAAAGCTGGTATTGAAGAAATATTTCCGCAACAGGATGAAGCCAGGGGAAAATTTTCTCCCAATTGTCCAGGTCCGTATATAGTTCATCGGGTTCTGACTGGAAGAGCCCTCATACTCGCAAAAATGGACGGAGAAGTCGGGCCAAAGCCAATCAATTTAGATGCAGTAAGGTGATACTATGTGTAATCCTTTATTAATTCATTATGATGTAATTTTGAACTATGTCTGACCTGATTCTCGTTTAATAGGGGATATGTAGGCAGCCCTATGGGTTCGGTCACAATTTAATACAATTTGCATTTTCCCCCGCTATTGGAAACTGGGGCAGAATTTTGAGGAGGACCCTCAAAATTCCGAAGTTGATTTTCAGCCATTCATCACACGTAGCCGTTAGATGTGCCAGCCCAATAAATTGGGGCAGAATTTTAAGGAGGACCCTCAAAATTCCGGAGCAAGAGAGGTTACAATGTCTTGAATTGCCTCGCATTCGTCAGTTCATCTAAAGAAAACTATTTTCAGTTATGTATCTAGTTTACATTATTTTACTAAGTCATGCATGACTATTATCAAATTGTTGTGCTTAGCAACGCTACCCCAATAAAAACATGTCGTCAAGAAAGACGAGCAATGAGTAATAGCATGCAATAAGCAATGAAACTATTCCGCGCTTTAATACCTTAACAGGGTGGGAAGGGTAGATATGGAGATGATGACCGATGAGCTAATATCACGTGTGACCCCCTTTTTGAGGAGTGATTGCTGGATATTTCGTTGAAGTGATCCATATTATTTACAAACCTAGGACCCATTTTCCCTTTTGCTTGTTTATCTTTCTCTAATTGTTTAATCTATCACTCTAAAACTTCTGATTTCTTTTACTGTCTTCAAACTCTCAATTTGCTTGTGTGAAAACCCTTCTATTTGAAATTTATACTTTCTTATTTGTTATTCAAAGTCACAATTGTAGCATGGCCGGGACCGCACTAATGGATCCTGAGGGGTTCTTAACACCTTTCTCTCGGGATAATTTCTAGCCCTTACACTAATCTCTAACTTTTTCATCTCAAACTCTTCTTAAAAGTGTCCTAATGCACTATAACCATTAGGTGGCGACTCTTCAACTCCTAAACCCAATTTTTGAAAGGGAATAGAGTTGCCCTCCCAATTGTCGTGCACCTGATTTTGACTCGAATAGAAAAAGGGGGCGTCGACAGCTAGGGTTTCTATTTTCTTCCATTTTTGTTCTATCTTTGAATCCTAATAGTCCATACTCAATTACCCAACATGGGATCACACTCAACACTCAAAATCCAACATATAAACTATCATAATTATTAAGTCCAAGAAAAACGGAAAGAACAAAGAAGTTACAACTACTGGTAAGCAAACAAAGATTAAAAATAGAAAGTAATTAATGGAAATTGCATGAAATGTTACCAGGATTAGGATGAATCAAAGCAATCTATCCAAGAACACAAGAAGAACGGTCTCTGAGATGTATGAATAGTAGAAATAGGGCTCAGGGATTTCAACTTGCGAAAAATGTAAAGTCAGACCCTGGGTTTCTATTTATAGAAAATTGTGGGGCCTATACTCATCCACCAGCGCGGCCACACAAAAGAGACCATGGGCTGCGCTGGTTTTGATCATGAAACCTCGCAGAAAGCAGCCCATGAGGACCACACAAAAAGGGACGCGGCCGCGTGAGTCCACCGCGGACTGCATTAACATGACCGCGGCCGCGTGGGAAACTGTATACTCAGCTCATGCCAGTGCGCACCGCACAAAGTGTACCACGGCCATACTGGCAACTTCAGAGACTATGAACTTTTTATACTTTATTTTGCACTGCTTCTACAGAATCCCTGCAATATCTCACAAACAATTAGCTCAAAAATCCTAAGCCACTAAAAAAATCAAAGAGAAAGAAAAAGAGATGGGTTGCCTCCCAAGAAGTTGCGGCATGACGCATGTTACCATCGTATCACTTCAAATGAACGAGTGACACCACATGGTTGTCATAAAAATTCCCCAAGTAATGCTTGATACGATGCCCATTGACTCGAAAAACTTCACCATTGTTGCTCTTGAGATCAATAGCACCAAATGGGGTCACACCAACAACTTCAAATGAACCATTCCATTTTGACTTGAGCTTACCCGAAAATAACCTCAACTAGGGGTTGAAAAGAAGAACCATATCACCAATCTTGAATTTCTTTCCCCGAGCATATTTGTCATGGAGACACTTCATCTTGTCCTTATACAAGGACGAGTTGGAGTAGGCATTAAATCTAAACTTGTCAAGCTCATTGAGTTTCTCAACCTAGAGATTCGTCGCAACATCCCATTCTAAGTTCAACTTCCTCAAGGCCCACTTAGCCTTGTGCTCCAATTCCATCGGAAGATGACAAGATTTCCCAAATGCCAACCGGTACGGACACATACCAATTGGGGTCTTGTAAATCGTCTGATAGGCCTAAAGAGAATCATCTAATTTCATCGACCAATTGGTCATATTGGCATTGACAGTTTTAGACAAGATACTCATAATTTCTCGGTTAGAAACTTACACTTGGCCACTAGCTTGAGGATGATAGGGGATGGTCACTTTGTGATTTACTCCATAATTGGCAAGCAATGAATCAAAAGTCTTGTTGCAAAAGTGAGACTCCCCATCACTAATGATAGCACGGGGAGTGCCAAACCTTGTGAAGATACTCTTTTTCAGAAATGCCACCATACTTCGGGCTTCATTGTTGGGCAAAGCTATGGGTTCAAACCACTTTGAGACATAATCTACTGCCACCAAAATGTAAGTGTTCCCACAAGAGCTCACGAAAGGACCCATGAAGTCGATACCCCAAACATAAAAAATGTCCACCTCTAGAATTTTATTGAGAGGCATCTCATCTTTTTTTAGAAATCCCACCGGCTCGTTGGCACCCATCACATCTCTTGACAAAATTACGGCGTGTTTAAACAAGGAAGGCGAATAAAATCCGCAACTAAGCACCTTAGAGGCCGTCCTCACCCCGCCATGATGGCCACCATAGGGAGAGGAATGAAAATCCTCCAAAATACTCAACTGATCTTCTTCCGGGACACATCGACGAATCACACCATCTGTGCAAATTTTGAACAAATATGGATCGTCCCAAAAGAAATCCAAGCTATCCCGCTTTAGCTTCTTCCTTTGGTTAGAATAGAGCTCATACAAGATTATACTTGTAACAAGATAGTTGGTGATGTTAGTAAACCACGGCATATCATCCATTGACACCGCAAGGAGTTTTTCATCCGGAAATGCATGATTTATCTCAAGGCCATCACAAGGACTCCCCTCCTCCTCCAAGCGGGACAAGTGGTCCGCCACTTGATTTTCACTCCCTTTCCGGTCCAGAATTTCTAGATCAAATTCTTGAAGAAGTAACACCCATCTCATCAATCTCGCCTTGGAGACTTTTTTGGTCATCAAATACCTAAGGGCGGCATGATCAGTATGGATAATCACTTTGGCTCCCATTAGGTATATTTGGAACTTTGCCATGGCAAAAACAATGGCTAGCAATTCCTTCTCGGGGACAGTGTAATTCCTTTGAGCTTTATTCATGGTCTTGCTTGAGTAGTACACCGGATGGAAAATCTTGTTGATCCTTTGGCCCAAAATTGCACCCACCAGAGCATCACTATTATCACATATGAGCTCGAAGGGCAAGCTCCAATTTGATGCGGTAAGGATAGGGTTAGCTGTCAACTTGTGTTTTAGAAGTTCGAAAGACTCGATGCTTTTCTCATCAAAAACAAACTTGCATCTTTCTCTAGCAACTTGCACAATGAGTTAACTACCTTAGAAAAATCTTTTATGAACCTTCGTTAGAAACCCGCGTTCGCAAGAAAACTCCTTACCCCTTTGACAGAAGCAGGAGGAGGAAGCCTTGAAATAACCTCGATCTTGTCCTTGTCAACTTCAATTCTCCTCTTTGAAATCTTATGACCCAACACAATACCCTGTTCTACCATGAAGTGCATCTTTACCAATTGAGAACTAGGTTCATGTCTTCACATCAGGCCAACAAACTCGGCCCGCAAGATAATCAAACATTTTCTCAAGGAACGACAACGGGAAATAAACTTTCCTAGTCACCTTGTTAAGTTTCCGGTAATCCATACAAACTCTCCAACCTGTCACTATCCGAGTAGGAATAAGCTCATTGTTGGCATTGGGCACCACAGTCATCTCGCCTTTCTTCTGTATACATTGCACCGGAGAAGTCCATGAACTGTCAGAAATGGGATATACCACACTGGCGTCGAGCCACTTGATAACCTCTTTCTTTACCACTTCTTGCATAGCCTCGTTTAGTCTTCATTGATGCTCAAGTGAAGGCCTAGCATCTTCCTCCAATATAATCTTATGCATGCAAAAGGCGGGGCTTATACCCCGAATATCGGCCAATGTCCATCCAATCACCTTCTTGCGCTTTTGAAGAACCACCAAAGCGGCGTCAACCTGCACCTTAAGCTAGAAAAGAATAACATGCAAAGTACAATTAGAGCCCAATTATTCATACCTGAGATCAGGAGGAAGTGGCTTCAACTCCAACACCGGTGGCTCCTCAATAGATGGCTTATTTGGGGGAGTTTTGTGATTCTCAAGATCCAAGGATAACTTACTAGGCTCATATGAATATGAACATATAGTATGAAATGTATTTACACACTCCACTCTCCCATCATCATCATTGACATCCATATTTAGAAGAACGGCCTCAAGTGGGCCTTTAACATTAATCATCCCGCTTGTCATCCACTATCACCGCCGGGACAATATCCACAAACAAGCACACCTTGGTGCTATTTGGTTGACTAATAGACTTGCACACATGGAACACTACCTTCTCATCACCAAGACGAAAAGTCAACTCTCCCGCTTCAACATCAACCAAAGCCTTCCCCGTATCTAGGAAAGGTCTTCCAAGAATACTCGGGACTTCAAAGTACACTTCACAATCCAATATAATGAAGTTGGCCGGTAAGATGAATTTATCAACATGAACAAGGACATAATCAGTTATACCCAAATGCCGCTTCATTGATCGATTTGCCATTTGGAGCCTCATTGAAGTTGGGCGAGCTTGTCCGATTCCCAAAGTCTTGAAGACCGAATATGGCATTAAGTTTATACTCGCCCACAAGTCACAATTGGCTTTGGCAAAGTTAACACTTCCAATGGTACATAAGATAGTAAATGCATCGGGGTCCTCAAGTTTTGGAGCCATAGAATGTATGATTGCGCTCACTTGATGAGTCATCTTGATTGTCCCACACTCCATTGACCTCTTTTTTGTAACCAAATCTTTCATGAATTTTGCATACCCCAGCATTTACTCGAGTGCCTCCACTAATGGCACGTTGATAGTTAGACTCTTATCATCTCAATGAATTTCTTGAACTCACCTTTTTTCTTGGGCAACCGTTGAGGATAGGGCGGAGGAGGCCTAGGCAAGGGTGCCTTGGCTTTGGGCACCACCAGCTCGGGCATATCAATCATGTGTTCCCTAGATGGGTTCATGGCCTCTTGTGTCTCCTCCATATCCTCATCAATATCAATCTGCACATCATTGTTCACGTTGGGTTCAACTACATCCTCAACCACCAATGATATTCATCATCTCACAACTCATCTTCATCGACAATAACTTGATTTCCTCTTGATGCATGCACATCACCACCTTTCCCACTTCGCGTTATCACCGCCATCACATGATTGTTGTGCACACCCAGGGTTTACTACTGTATCACTTGGTAGAGCACCCTTTGGGTGAGTATTTAAAGATTGAAAGATTTGGCCATGTTGCACCTCCAAGTTACGGATAAAGGTGTTGTGCGAAGCCAATTGAGCATCAGAGTCTTGGTTCTTTTTCATCATTTGCTTGAACATTGTGATCACGTGACTTTTTTCCTAAGTGAATTATTCCCAAAAATTCAAACAACAGGATTTTTATTTATTTTTACAATTTTTGAGAATTTTTGTGTTAGTTTTTTTATAATTATTTGCATTTTATCTGTGCATTTTAATTCATATGAAAAGTAAAAAAATATTCTTGACATTTACATTCTAGGTTTAATTTCATATTCTAGGATTTATTAGCAGTTAAATTGTTTTTAAAACAAAATATAAAGAAAAGAAAAAAAATAGTCATTTTTTGCATTTTTAATTGTTAATTGTTGAGTCTACTTTTAAATAAAATTTAATCAATTTTGTTGGAACTAATTAAGCTTAATTTTTTAAATAAAGTAGGTTTCATTTTAATTTTATTATTTTTATAAAATCAGGAAAAATACAAAAATAAATAAAAGAAATAAAAAATGAAAACAAAATAATTAGAAAAGGGGCAGCCTAATAAAGGACCCCAAATTGGGCCATTTCAGTTGAAGTCACAAGCTCAAATACCCTCTCCCAGGCCCAAACCGACCGACCCAATACCCCAACTCGATCCTGTCCCAACATCAGCCAAAATGACCTTGTTTGGTCATGATCAATTTTGGACCGTCGAGGTTCTTATGATCATATGGTCCTTAACTGTGGCTCTAAGGGTATTAAACGGACGAAGTATCCCCCCACCCCCATTTCATCGTCTCAAACACACCCCTCACAGACCTTGTGTAACGCCGCTCGTTGCCGCCGGTCAAAAATCGTCGCCGCCGGCGGCCCACCTCCAAACGCCACCTAAATTATAACCCTGATTACCCTCGTCCTCCTCTATTCAAATCCACCATCCGCTTCTCTCAAACATCAACCATTTTTTTCGAATCTTAATTCGAAATTTTTCGGCCACGTGCCTTTAAATAATAAATGAGACGAGCCTCGCCAAAATAAAGCATGAATTACGAGACCCTCAATAAATATTGTATTAAAATACTTAGATTTCGGGACAGGCCATTTAGTGAATCTCACGGCCTTCCCAAAAGATAATAACACGTTAGTCTCTTTAGGCGCGATTTTAATAAAACTACCTTCCTAAACTCGGGCGTGCATTTAGTGACCTAAATCAAAATCTTGACAAAGCCAAAACGTGTCGAAAAACATGGGTGCATTTATGTGACGTGGTTCGAGACGCATTTTCACGACGTTGCAATTCTCGTAAAAAATAAAAATAAAAGCAGTCTAACGTTAAAAAACACATAAGTTAGCATGTATTAAAATTAGATAAATAAGTCAAATACGTCAGTTGAGCGACCGTGCTAGAACCACGGAACTCGGGAATGCATAAGACCTTCTCTTTTGTTAACAGAATTCCTTACTCGCATTTCTGGCTCGCGGAATATTAACATAGTCATATTTTCCTCGGTTCGGGATATAACCGGTGACATGGGACACCGTTAATATCCCAAGTGGTGACTCTGAAATATTAATAATAAATCACGTTCTGATTGTCCTTTAAGTTGAAAAACTCCTTTATGCCCCTGCGGGTGTAGTGAAAAAGGAGGTGTCACAGCTCTGGCAACTCTGATAGGGAGACAAACCCATAACTTCGGTTCAGGGTTTAAGAATTTGAGCTTAGAATAGTTGTTATATTTGGCTTTATCTGATTTTCCTACATGTTTCATACTAAATGTGCTAAATGTTTTACCGCCGTGATATTATCTGAACTGTATATAAACTTTGCCGAAACCCTTCTCTTCTCATCTCAAGGGATGTGCTTGCTGGTTGAGACTCCCTATTCTGTAAGTGTAATACCCTGAAATAAAAAAGTGGCTCGGATAATTTACTAAGTCAGATGGCTTTTTGTTTCCTAGTACGTAGCCCCCTCCTTGACTCGAGTTGTCCGCTAGGGTACAGTATTTAGAACATATACGCAGGTTTGGAACCTTGAATAACTTGACTTTATGTCGGATCCCTAGTAGGAACTCTTATTTGCATCACGTGCATTTGCCTTAGGGGACTCAACACAGGGGTTGGGTCCGTCTAGGACATGTAACCTGAAATGAAAAGACCATCATGATGCATTTACGTATTGCATGTGCATTTATTTGTCTTAGACTTGCATGTTAATCGGCTTTGGAGTATTTGGAAACATTTAAGAAGAAGGAGAGAAATAGTAGTGTGGAGAGTTAATTACATGTTTTAGAAAAACAACCAATGTCAAAATAGCTTTGAAACTCTGCCGATTTTTGAGGAAAATGAAAAAAAGGTAAAAAGGGAAAAGAAAATTTGTTTTCAAAAATAATGGTTTTTTTATTTGTCAGTAAAAAGAAAAAAAACCAAGAGTCTTATCTTCAAATAGTTTGTTGAAAAAGAAAATATAAAAGGAGTGCATTTGTCAATGAAAAAGAGTCATGTTTTTGAAAGTAGTTAGTTTATTGACCCGAACTAAGCAAGTTTGATTCTCACAGGATGTGAGATACGTAGGCAACCCTCATCGGGTCCAACGTCCCCTTTTGCAAAAAAATAGCCAAAGAAATGTCTAAGTTTTAAATTTTGGCATGAATAAGTCAGGTGAAGTCGTTCTTGCCAGAAATAGCCGAATGTTCCCGAAAGGGACGTCGGAAGGCTGCTTTTGCAAGAACAACCACCCTTGGTCATTTTATAAAGATTTTGGTTGGTTGGCCAATGCATCCTTAAAATCTTCATTCCCGAGGTGCTGAAAGACCGTGACCGTAAAACCGGGTCTTTTATTTCAATTTGAAATAAAAACAAGAAAAAGTGTCAGTGGTCAAGTACATACCGTTTGGATTTTTGGTCAAAATAAGCCGATCTAACTTCGGCGACGTCTTAAACGTTCTTGCCTAAATAGCCCTAGAGTATCTTTAAGTTGTCGAAAGGCTATTTTCGTGAAAGAACGGACAAGTTTGTGAAGTGTCATAAAATAATCCTCCTCGGCCTCAAAATTCATGAGAAATTGGGAAGAGGCCACATTTCCAAAAAAAAAATAGCCATTTGGTTAAAATTGGCATGTATGGGAAAGAATCTATAAGTTGGTTCTTGAGTTTGTATTTTTTGATTAAGAGTATGTTGGGTTGTTTGATTTTCGAGTCTGTATTTCGTCTTTTCGTCAGAGTCTGTTAGTTTTGTTTAAATTTGTCAGTTTTTCAATCATTGTAATCAATGTTTGTTTTACTCTGAAAAATTGATAGTTCCGAAAACTATTTTATTGTTTTTTTACCTTTTATCTTCATGAACTATGCTTGGTCTGATTCATTCGAGGCATCACGTAGGCAATCTCCATAGGATTCGACCATAACCAAATAAAAAAAGAGGAAAGAAAAAGAGCGAAAAAACAAGAAAAAGAGAGAGAAAAAGAAAAGAAAAGAAAAGAGAGGAACTGAAAAAAGGGGTGAAAAACAAGAGAGAAAAGAAAAACAAATGAGAGAAAACAGAAACCAAAAGAAAGGAACAACGATAAAACAAGAGGGAATGAGAGAATAGAAACAAACAGAAAACAAAGGCAAGAATTGAGAAGGAAGCAGAGAAAAGAAGGAAAAGGCAAGACAAAGAAAGAAAAAAGGAAGCAAAGAGAAAGAAAGTGGTCATTAGAAATAAAAGTCAGGATGACGCAAGCAAACGAGCAACTGCTTAAGGGCATTCATTCCCCAAGGTACGGTTATTAAAACTGCTAATTCCCTTAACCATTAACCAAGCTATTGTTGATGTTGAGTCCAGGCAGATGGTTAGTTGTTTGATATTCTGGCAAACCATTCCTACAACACTCGATCAAAATACAAGTTGAAAATGACAGGCCAGGAATCTGATACCAGTATTGTGGACCCGGAAAATGAGGTAGAGGTGATGGATGTTAATGCAATGAGGGAAGAAATGCTTAAGTTGAGGCACCAAATGGCTGAAATGCACCAGGCTTGGTCTAGGGGTCAGCCGGCGCCAGTTTATCCCGCCAATCCAGCCTACATCCCACCTTTGGCTCAGTCTCAGGAACCTCCTACTGTCAATTCGTCTCCAGCTTTCCTGTTCTATCAATAGAGTTATGGAACCACCTCATATCTTCATCAAGATTCACCACCCAAACAAAACCATCCTCCACTAATCACCCCTGTCTTTGTGGCGCCTCCACTTGCCACACTGCAAATATCTTCTAGTGAGCCACTGTTTCAGGCCCATGATAGCCAGTACTTCCTCCCGAGCCTACCTTTAAGGTTTATGAACCACACTCCTACACCCCTCACTTTGAGATCCCTGTAGAAACTGAAAAGACACCTAAAAATCAGAGCAGGAAGAGATGATTCGAAAAGTAAAAAGCCTAGAGTAGTCCTTTAGGAGCATGAAAGGGTTGGGTGGCAAAGTCAGTGTGGCCTATAAAGATCTGTGTCTATTCCCGGATGTTTAGTTACCCGTAGAGTTCAAAATGCCAAAATTTGATCTGTATGACGGGCATGGTAACCCGATGGCCCACATGAGCATAAAAATTAGAGGGATGGTGGGAAAGATAAATTATTGATGGCATACTTCAGCAAGAGTCTGAGTGGGTATGCTTTGGAGTGGTATACATGACAGGACCACGGTAGGTGGTATACTTGGGATGACTTGGCACAAGCGTTCGCTTATCATTTTCAGTACAATCTAGAAATTGTTGAAAACCGCCTGTCATTGATAAAACTTGAGAAGAAGCCCGGGGAAAGTTTCAGGGAGTATGGTTTCCGCTAGAGAGAATAGGCTGCAAGGGTCGATCCTCCCATGAAAGAAAACGAGATGGTTGACTACTTTCTGCAAGCTTTTGAGCCAACCTACTTTGGTCACTTGGTAACAACAATTGGAAAATCTTTTAATGAAGTTGTAAATATGGGAAGTATGGTTGAGGAAGGACTCAAGACCAATAAAATCATGAGCTATTCAGCAATAAAAGCCACCACCCAGGCCATTCAAAGTGGCACTGGGGCCGTGCTGGGGAAAAAGAAGCAAGAAGAGGCTGCAACCGTTGAGTCCGGAGCATGGTCCAAATCTAGAGGCCCTTCACCAACTACCAACCCCTATCCCACCACCCAAATTATCCCTACACTCCATATATCCCTCCACAACACTATTACCCGTAACCAGATCCACATTTCTTCGTCTACCATGCTCAAACTTATACCCAGCCTCTAGCTCACGCGCGATGGCGTGCAACGGTTCCCTAAAACTCATATGTAGCTCCATAAAACAAATATCCACCCCAAAGAGCCTACATAAACCTTTTGGGAACAGGTTTCCGGCCAAACCCAGCTTTCAAGAATGAAAGGGCACGGAAACAAAAGACATTTACTCCACTATGAGAATCATACACCAGCCTTTTTTCATAAATTAAGGCAGCTAGGCCTATTGAACCCAAAATACCAAATCCTCTTCCTTGAAATCTGGACCATTCAGTAAGCTGTGTATGCTATTCAGGAGCTCCCTAACATGATACAGAAAAGTGCTCGAAGTTGAAGACTGTTGTGCAAGAGCTCATTGACACTCACTGAATTTAAGTTCAGGCCTAGAGGTGCCAAACATTAACCAAAATCCATTGCCAGCTCATCACGATCCCCACATGATTGAATTGGTACATAAGGGGGGGAGGGGAGCTCAAGAAACCCTCGGAAATAGTAATGATGATCCGTGCTAGTGAAACCAATTCAAAAGAAAAATTAACTAGTGAGAGGGCAGTAGTTCACTTGAAAAGGACGGACAACAAGCTAGTTGTGGTAGTCGAGAATAGGTCACCGAGCAATGTTTTCATAAACTTAGAGCTGGTCAAAATGGTTGTGCAAGGGGTAGTAAACAAAGCTGTGTTGCCAGTTACAATAACAAAATCATTCCTTCGAATTACGAACCAGTGGCGTTGACATATAAGGGGAAAGAGGTCATAGGAGAAGTTTGTGAAGCGCAAGATCTGGCTCGTTCGGGAAGGTGCTTTGCCCCTGAAGAGTTGAGAAAAGTCAAGGTCCCCAAAGATAACCCAGTGCTGGTTAGAAGGATGTGACGGAAGAGGAGTCATACAAGTTCTTGGAAAAGATGAAATCGCAAGTCTATTCTATTGTTAAATAGTTAAGGAAGACCCCGACCCATATTTCATTGCTTTTATTGCTTATCCACTCAAACGAGCATCACATGGAACTGATGAAGATACTGAATGAGGCTTATGTTCCCAATAAGATTTTGGTGAATCATTTAGAGAAAATAGCACACAAGATCTTTGAGGTGAACAGAGTGACCTTCTCTGATGATGAGTTGCCCATGGAAGGCACAGAACATAATAGAGCTCTTTATCTGACAGTGAAATGCGAGGATTTCGTAGTCACTCGAGTGTTGGTTGATAATGGGTCTAGTGAAAACATCTATCCTTTGTCTACGTTGAACAAGCTGAAGGTTGATAATGACAGAGTTCATAAGAACAGTATTTGTGTTCGAGGGTTTGATGGTGGGGGTAAAGACACAGTGGGTGACATAGTGCTGGAATTGACAATCGGACCAGTGGAGTTCACTATGGAATTCCAGGTACTAGATATGGCGGTCTTTCATAACCTCTTGTTGGGCAACCATGGATCTACGCTGCCAAGGCGATGCCTTCTCCATTGCATCAGATGTTCAAGTTCGAATGGGATAAACAGGAGATTGTAGTGCACGATTAAGACATTATATGCACTTTAAGTGATGCCATTGTTCCTTTCATAGAAGATGATAATAACAAAGGGCCATGGGTTTACTAAGTCTATGACAGAGTCTCAGTGGAAAAGATCCCGGAGGGGAACAACATCCCAGCTCCTAGAATAGCAGCCGCAACTGTCATGGTTGTTTTGGAATTGTTAAAGAATGGTTTTACACCGGGAAAAGGTCTGGGTGTTGATCTTCAAGGCATTATACATCCAGTCTCTCTTCCCATTAATCTGGATACTTTTGGGTTTTGGTTCAAGCCCACCACAACATATGTAAGGCGGGCTCGCAAGATGAAAAAGAGGGCATGGCTCCTTCCTAAGCCAATCCTGCATCTGTCCAGATCCTTTATCAGGCCGAGTATTAAAAAGCATTTGCTATCAAAGGTTACATGGTCGCTTTTTGGTGTTGATGGAGACATGGATAAAGGATTTGAAAGGGTGTTCGCTGAGGTAAACATGGTTGAGGCCGGGGAAGGGTCGAGCAAAGTAGATATACAGTACATTGGGCCATGTGCTAATGTCAATAACTGGGAAGCCACTTCTCTTCCAACTCAAAAGGATTCATTGTAGTGGGTTTTGTTTTCCTTTAGTTAACCTAGATTATTACAGGGTTTGTAATTCAGTTGTTATGTTCCGTCCATTTGGAGGAGTTAAAACCCCGTTATCTTTACATTCAATGAAATGCAATTTTCTTTCTTTCTTCATACCTAATTTTATTTCCATTTTTATTTTCCTTTTTCTGTACAGTTCTTTTTTTGCTAAGATCAATGACATGACATGCATGAGGAATCTTCGACCCAGTTTTAATAGCCAATCTAACTCGAAAATAATAATACAATAAATTTAGTGTGATGATGAGGTGGAATATGATGACGACGAGGCCTATGAGGAAATTAGTAAAGAATGAAGCCACATTGAGGAAAAACCCAAACCTAACCTAAATGACACAGAAGCAGTTAAGTTACTGGACCAAGACAATGTCCGTGAAACTAAAATAAATGTTCATCTGGAGCCACAACTCAAGGAGGAGATAATCGAAGCATTGTTCGAGTACAAGGATATTTTTGCATGGTCGTATGATGATATTCCGGGTCTAAGTACTGATTTAGTGGTTCACAAATTGCCCACTGATCCGGCACTCCCTCATGTCAAGCAGAAGCTGAGAAACTTCAAATGGATATAAGTGGGAAGATCAAAGAAAAGATCACCAAGCAGTTTGATGCGAAGGTCATTCGGGTTACACGGTATCCTACCTGGTTAGCTAATGTTGTGCATGTGCCGAAGAGCGATGGAAAGACAAGGGTGTGTGTTGATTATCGGGATCTTAACAAGATGAGTCCAAAAGACAATTTTCCACTGCCAAACATCCACATATTGATTGAAAATTATGCCAAACATGAGATTGGTTCTTTCATGGATTTTTATGCTGGTTATCATAAGACCTCAATGCACGAGGAGGATGTAGAAAAGATGGCATTCATCACACCATGGGGAACATAATATTATCGGGTCATGCCATTTGGTTTGAAAAATGCTAGGGAAACTTATATAAGGGCAATGACAAAAATATTACATGATATGATACATAAGGAAATCGAGGTGTACGTGGATGATGTTATCGTGAAGTCTAGACAGCAGTCTGACCATGTCAGGGATCTGAGAAAATTCTTCCAAAGGCTTCGTAGGTACAATCTTAAGCTCAATCCTGCAAAATATTCTTTCGGTGTGCCATCTAGGAAGTTGTTGGGATTTATAGTCAGCTGTCGGGGTATTGAGCTAGACCCGTCGAAGATTAAGGCTATTCAAGAATTTCCATATGTGAGGAACAAAACTGTCTTGTTAGGGATAATGAATTACATTAGCAGGTTCATTGCTCAGCTTACGACAACTTGTGAGCCTATCTTCAAACTATTAAAGAAAGGTGTTGCGATCAGGTGGACGGATGAATGTCAGGAGGCTTTCGATATGATAAAGGGGTATTTGTCGAATCCACCCTTGTTGGTCAAGCCAGAACCAAGAAGGCCTTTGATTCTATATTTGACGGTTTTGGATAATTTGGCTACGTACTAGGGCAGCATGATGTTAGTGGCAAAAAAGAGCAGGCTATATATTATCTCAGCAAGAAGTTCACATCTTACAAGGTTAAGTATACTTATCTTGAGAGGACATGTTGCGCCCTAACTTGGGTGGCACAGAAATTGAAACATTATTTGTCATCTTACACTACTTACCTCATATCTCGTCTGGACCCATTGAAGTATATTTTTCAGAAGCCTATGCCCACGGGGAGGCTTGTGAAGTGGTAGATTTTTCTTACAGAGTTCGACATTGTTTACTTGGGTCAGACTGCGATGAAAGCACAAGCCTTGTAGGATCATTTGGCCGAGAATCCAGTTGATGAAGATTATGAACCTTTGTAAACTTATTTCCCCGATGAAGAGGTGATGCATGTTGAGGAGTTGGAACAAGTTGAGAAGTGGGATGGAAACTTTTCTTTGATGGGGCTGCAAACATGAAAGGCGTGGGAATATGAGCGGTACTTATTTCTGAAACAGGGCAGCATTACCCTGTTACGACTCAGCTTCGTTTCTATTGTACTAATAACATGGCATAGTATGAGGCATATACCTTGGACCTGAGATTATCTGTAGATATGGGTGTCCAGGAAGTCTTGATCATGGGTGACTGAGATCTATTGGTACACCAAATTCAAGGAGAATGGGAAACACGAGACTTAAAGCTTATACTGTACCGACAATATTTGCATGAGCTTTGTCAACGGTTCCAGTCAATAAAGTTGAGGCACATTCCGAGGATTCATAATGAGGTTGGCGATGCATTGGCTACTTTGACATCAATGTTGCACCATCCGGATAAGGCTTACGTGGACCCTTTGGAGATTGAGGTCCGCGATCAGCATGCTTATTGTAATCTGGTGGAAGAGGAACTTGATGGTGAGCCATGGTTTCATGACATCAAGGAATATATCAGGATGGGTATGTATGCAATACATGCCACTGGTGATCATAAAAGAACAATTCGACGATAAGTAAGCGGGTTCTTCCTTAGTAGAGGAGTGTTATACAAAAGAACTCCAGACCTTGGGTCGTTACGATGCATTGATATAAGACAGGCCACATCTATCGTGACTGATGTACATGCCGGAGTTTGTGGACCGCATATGAGCGGGTATCTTTTAGATAATAATATTCTCCAAGCGGGTTATTATTGGCTCACTATGGATAGGGATTGCATCATCTACGTACACAAATGTCATCAGTTTCCAGTGCATGGAGATTTGATTCATTCTCTACTCTCAGAATTACACACGATGTCCGCACCGTGGCCTTTTGTTGCATGGGGCATGGATGTTATTGGGACAATTGAGCTAGTAGCGTCAAATGGGCACAGGTTCATTTTAGTGGCTATAGATTATATTACAATGGAGCTAATCTCAATATCCATTTGATAAAGGAGACATGTGAGAATTTCAATATTACACATCACCATTCTACTCCATACCGACCTAAGGCAGATGGTGCGGTTGAAGCGGCCAACAAGAATACAAAAAGATACTTCGCAAAATGGTGGAAGGTTCTAGACAGTGGCATGAAAAGCTGCCTTTTGCATTATTGGGATACCGCACCATTGTTCATACTTTGATAGGGGCAACTCCTTATTCTTTGGTGTATGGCACCGAAGTTGTGATACCCGCAGAAGTGGAAATCCCATCCGTTCAAATTATTGCGGAGGCTGAGATTGATGATGATGAATGGGTGGAAACCCGCTTGGAGCAATAGAGTTTGATCTATAAGAAAAGATAGGCGTCAGTGTGTTATGGCTAATTGTACCAACAAAGGATAGCAAGAGCGTACAATAAGAAAGTGCACCCAAGGAATTTCAAGTGGGACAGTTAGTACTGAGGCGGATTTTCCTCATTGGGGTGAAGCAAAAGGAAAGTTCGCTCCAAACTGGCAGGGGCCATTTGTCGTAACCAGAGTATTATGTAACGGTGCATTAAATCTAACAGATGTGGAAGGAAAATGTGTAGAAATGGCAATTAATTTCGATGCGGTCAAGAGATACTGTGTATGATTGCTTTATTTTTATTGTACTTGTTTGTACTTGGCATATTTTGAGGATTGAAATGATGAAGGCATTGTGTTCTTCTATCTAAACACTTTCATCCCTTGTCATCCCATTTGAGCCGTGTTTGTTTTCTTTCATAACCCTCTTTCGCAATTAGTGGTATAATTCAAAAACGCGAGTACGGAATTAAAAAATGAAAAGAAGAAGAAAAGAAGAAGGAAAATGAAAATAAAAGAAAGAAAAGAAAGAAAAGAGAATAAGAAGAAAAATGAAAAGTGAAAAAAAGAAAAAAAAAGAAAAGAAGAAGAAAAATGAAAAGCGAAAAGAATAAAGAAAAGAAAGAAAGGAAAAGAAAGTGAAGAAAAAGAAAGGAAAAGAAGAACAGAAAAACAGAAAGAAAAGAAGAGAAACACAATAACGTAGTTTCTATGGCGTGAACTACGTTTGACTTAATCCTGAAAGGGTATGTAGGCAGCCTTACTCTGAGGTTCAGTCATGTCAAAATAAAAATCCAAAGTCCCCAATCAAGAAACTGGATAGAAGTTGTGGTTGTTGTGGAAATCTGACTCTGAAAGTTGTAATTTGAACCCGTTTGAATTGTTTTGAGCTTTTATACCCTTTCTTTCTAACCCTGTCCAAAAGCCCACATTACGGTCCAAAGAAAGTCCTTCTGATCAGTCTTTGAGAAATGCCAAGTCGAGCAGGTATAGGTAATTCACGCCAGGGGCAACACTCTGGTCCAAGCAAGAAAGTCAAAAACGAGAGAGTCTTATTGGTGAAAACTCTTGGGGGCTCCGTAAGGCGTGGGGAGCGAGAGAAATAAAAATGAGAGAGTCTTATTGGTGAATATCCATACGGGCACTTTGAGGAGAAAGTGAGTTAAGAAATGAACAAATGAGAGAGGTCTGCTAGTGGAAAACTTTTTCAAGGCACCGCAGGATTAACAAGGCTAAGGTTTGGGTAATCAAGTGATGGAAATTCAGGGGCAACAAAGTGTGGCGACCAAGTGCTGGTTAGTTGGAAATATTGGACCGATTAGTTTGAAATTTATGTTATGACCATTGGTACCAGCTGTTCCTGTCAGATAAGTTTCTTTCCCTTTTTCCTTTTTAGCAGTTATCCGGTTTTGGATTATTCTTATCCTTAACTCAAAAAAATCATTGCATTTCATCTTTCTTTTTGGGGTGTTATTTGTCTGAGATGTTTCAATGTCAGTCATGTTCAAAGCAAGTGGGAAAGGATTTCAAAGCTCTTACCAGATTTCGGAAGTTGTAAAACACAGTATGGTCGGAGTATGTCAAGGATAACATGATGCAAGGTAAAATGTAGGGAATCACCGGAAGTTTCATCGGTGGAATGATTGGGAAATGTCGTGGGAAGTGTAAAGGTTAAGATAAAAGGGTCAGAAAGGTGAAACAACAGTGTGGGTACAGAACATTTGGGTTGTCAAAAGTCAGAGGTCAAAAGTCAAGCATGAGGTCAAGGAGTTCAAAGCCAGTTCGAGGAAGCTGGTCAAAACAAAGCACTGCAGTGGAAGGATTTCTAGCAAGAATTCCATCAACTAACCACCATTATTAACTGACAAAATTTTCTTTGATTGAAACAGGGGGCAGAAAAGTCGGTTGTTCAGGAGGAATTCCCCATAGGGGAAAAACAAGTAGCAATCAGATTTGACCTCAAAGTGTAGTGTGATTAAAATATAAGATAGTAATTAGTGGCATAAGGGAATGTAAGTTGGTTCCAAAATTTGCATGTTTAGGATAAAATTCAAGTAGGAGTTACCAGGACCTTCCTGAATAATAGGATTTAGTTCAAAACCTTTGTAGATAGCACAATATAGCGAGAGTAATACCTTAGGAGTTGTCAGGACCTCCCTGGATAATAGGACATAGATTTCAATTCTTGGTAATCTTTGGTAAAATGAGTTAGTTTAACATTCACCCATGCCCCAATTTCAGAACTGGGGAAGAAATTTTTCTTTGGTTGCTTATTTTGTTTAAGTCAGGAGTCCGTCTGGAGAACAGAGACATGCATTTCGAATTTCACAAGTCAGGAGTCTTCCTGGAGAACAGAGATATACCATTCAAGTCTTAGCAGTCAGGAGCCCGCCTGAAAAACAGAGGTTATACAGTTCGAATTTTAGTTTTCAATCAATCTCTTTCTCTATGTTGAAGTCGGGAGTCCGCCTTGGAGAACAGAGACATGCAATTCAAATTTCGAGAGTCAGGAGCCCGCCTGGAGAACAAAGTTATACAATATTAATTTCAGAAGTCAGGAGCCCTCCTGGAGAACAGAGGCACACAACTCAAATTTTAGAAGTCAGGAGCCCGCTTGGAGAACAGAGGCACACAATTCAAATTTTAGAAGTTAGGAGCCCGCCTGGAAAATAGAGGAATACATTTTCAAGTAATTAAGTTAGGAGCCCGCTTGTATAACAGAGGTATTACAAGTCAAGTTTAGCTTTCAAACCTTATTGATATCCGGTAACATGTACCCAGTCTCCTAACTGGGGCAGAGAGTTTTCTTTGTTTTGTCTATTTTTGTGAAGTCAGGATCCCGCCTGGATAATATAGGAATACTTTCAAATTCAAATTCAGTAGTCAGGAACCTGTCTGGACAAAAGAGGAATGCTTTCAATTTTAGAAGTTTGAAGAAAAGAAAACATCTCAGTTTCCAATTTGAAACTGCAACAATGCGTTTCACCAAGGGAACACAGGACAACAAGGCAACAGGAAGTACAAGAGCAAGTTTGAAGAATTCAGATAGGACTTTTTTAATTCATAGAGTATAGCTAGTTTAGCTTCTTTTATTTTGACATGGGTGTAATATGGGAGGTCAGTAAGCAGTAGCAGCAACAGTCGTAGTGAAAATCACAGCTCATGGTAGTCCCACCTATCAGACACTCTCGAACTACACTGACATGATTCCGTTTTTGCGAAGGATATGTAGGCAACCTCTGAAGCAGGGTGCGGTCAACTCATTCAAAAAATACTTCACACGGAATATTCGAACGGGCAAAAGTCCCTCGTTTCTGCTCACTTATCTTTGCACGAAAACTCTTCGTGTTTCCGAAAAAATACGGGCAGCTCTGAGCACGTGCCCTAAGTGAATTACTTCAAAAAATTCAAACAAGAGGATTTTTCTTTATTTTTACAATTTATAGAAATTTTTGTGTCATTTTCTGATAATTATTTCTATTTTATTTGTGCGTTTTAATTCATATGTAAAATATAAAAATATAATTGACATTTACATTCTAAGTTTTAATTTCATATTTTAGGATTAATTAGCAGTTAAATTTTTTTTAAAATAAAATATAAAGAAAATAACAAAAATAGTCCATTTTTACATTTTTAATTGTTAATTATTGAATCTACTTTTAAATAGAATTTAATCAATTTTGTAGAAATTAATTAAGCTTAATTTTGGAAATAAAGTAGGTTTCCTTTTAATTTTTGCATTTTTATGAAATCAAGAAAAATACAAAAATAAATAGAAGAATAAAAAATGAAAACAAAATCATTAGAAAAGGGCTTGCCGAATAAAGGACCCCAAATTGGGTAATTTCAGTTGAAGTCACCAGCCCAAAGACCCTCTCCCATGCCCAAACCGATCGGCCCAATACCCCAACCCGTTCCGGTCCCAATCTCAGCCTAAACGACCCCGTTTGGTCGTGATCAAATCTGGACCGTCGAGGTTCTTATGATCAGACGCTCCACAACTATGGGTCCTAAGGGAATTAAACGGTCAGAGACCCCCCCCCCCACCCTATTTCATCTTCTCAAACAAATGTCTCATAGACCTTGTGTGATGTCGCCCATCACAGTCGACCGGAAATCGTCAAACACCACCAAAATTACACCCCTGATTCCCCTCGTCCTCTTCTATCCAAATCCACCGCCCGTTTCTCTCAAACATCAACCATTTTCTTCGAATCTTAATTCGATATTTTTCAGCCACCACACAACCTTTTCTATTTACCCCCAAAATTACACCATAAGACTGCCTGGCCTTCCTCTATCGAATCATCCAAGCCCCAACCCTCTAAATCTGACTAGAACCTCTTGAATTTCAATCGAATATTAAGGTCAGAACCCTAGTCTTCCCAAACTTTGCCAAATTGACACCAAGTGACTCCCTCGCCTCCCTCATAGTGAATTCATCGTCATTTGCATTCAATTCTTGTCGAAGATGGTCGAATTGGGACTTGAGAGTTAGCTGGATTTATAAAAGATAGGTCAGTGAGTTCCTTGTTTACTTTTTAATGATTAGCATGGTTTAATTCCGTTTAGTAGTGGGTAATTGTGTTCATGTGTCAATTTTTTGTTTTCGTCATGATTAGTTTTAATATTTCTGTTTAATTAGTTCAAATTCATTTTTATGTTCTCATTTGTGTTGTTTTATTCTAGTTTTTTGTTTGATCTTAATTTGTTCCAGTCCCCGAATTTAGTTTGATTCTCAGTTAAGTTTTGATATTCTGTTAATTAGTTTATTAATCTTTTTTGGTTGAATTATTTTCTGATATTCTTGTCTTGGTTCAGTTTTAGTTTAATTAGTTTTCATAATTAGATTAATTTGGTTATGGTGGATAATTTCAATCAAGGTTCAGGGGTTGGGTCTTGTTAATTATGGTTTAGAAATTTTCAAATGAAATGAGGGGTGATATGGGTAATCAAGCAAAGGAATATTGTAGTAACTGATTAGAATCACCTAGAACCTTCTAGAGAGGGGCTTTAGATTAGATATCAGTAAAATAAGTGAACTAACTTGGGTAACAAGTTAATAAGTAAAGGACCAATTTGAAAATAAATGAGGGACCAATGTGCAAAACTCAAATCTGAAATTGCATCTCATGTTGCCTATAAAGGCAACCCCAATGCCTTGAATCACAGGTTTTTCAGCTCATAAAATTACCCCCAAAACACTAACTACAAATCTGAGCCCAGTTTTGAATTTCAGATCAGTAGAATTTCAAATCTCCATCTAGATCTTAATTAACAATAGAAAACCCCCAAAAAAGCAACAAATCCAGTAGAAAATCCAAAATATAGCAGAAAAATACAAAAAAAGAACTATTACATTGATCATTATCCAGTTTCCAACTCAAATTTTGACTAGTTAGCCTATTTAGGATCAAAATAGCCCGGATCTCCCTACTTCTGTTCTGTACCCGAAGGACTGAAGTGTCTGATGGAGGTTGGGATTTGTTCGAGTTGTGATGGGTGTTTCTTTATCGTTGAAGTTGTTCTGTAATTTCCTAGGCCAGTTCTGAGTAGATTCAGGGTGTTTTGATTGAGTTCATTTCTTCATGGGTTGTGTTCTGGTCCTCGCTCGTTACTGCTGTTTGCTACTGATGCTGATCCTTTTCCTCTCCTCCATTTCATTTCAATTTCAGGTACACGGTTGTAACTCTAGAATTTGTAAGCTGAATATCTGAAGCATGAATATATATATATATATATATATATATATATATATATATATATATATATATATATATATATATATATATTTCAAGATTTGAAGCATAAAGTCTAATGTAGCCTTTTGTTCTGATTTGTGTATTAAAACGACTTATTCATTGATATCATGTAGACTTCTAATGGTTTTTGTAAAACTAGATTGACTCTGGGTTGTAGAATAAGTTTTAATACTGGATAGTGTAATTAACACTTTGGCATCCATGATTTTTGTAGCAAATTTAGGCCGTAATGGACAGAACTGGGTTGTGTGAGTTTTCTGGTTGTTTGTAGGTAACTTAGTTGGTTTTGCAATTAATGTGTGATGGACTGAATCAATATCATAATATCAGTTAGTTGTGGATTTCCTCTATTCGTTTGTGCGAATTCGTAGGCTTAAACGACTGCACTTGATTACTTGCTTTACATTTAATTGTTGTATGAACTTGAAGTAGGCTCTTCGAGTTAGTGTTAAGGCTTAGATAGTAAATGCTTTAATTTGAGCTAGGCATCTGGATAATGCTATCACACATTTAGTCGTGTAAGCTTAGGCGTGAAATCATAATCAAATCGTTCATTATCACTTTGATTAGCATAAGTTGAAACAACTTCAGTGGCATTGGTTTTATGAGAACTGAACGTTATTGGGGTTTGACAGCCCATTTCAATCGGTGTAGGCTGCTGGGACAAGATGAACAACCAAGGTCCAAGTCTGATTTGCATATTCGTTTGGGGCCTGGGTCCATGCTTGCGATTGGCCCATTTTGTGCCTGACCGGTATTATGACTCCCTCATGCGGGTTGCTCGGAATTTGTAGACTTAAATGTAGTAATTCTTAAAAAATAAATAATTAGTAGTTTCTATTTTTATTTTTAGAGACAAATAAAAATAGAAAATCATAGTTGCTTTTAAGTGTGCCTTTAAGTAATAAATAAGACGAGCATCGCCAAAATAAAGAATAAATTGCGGGGCCCTCAATTATATTGTATTTAAATACTTAAATTTCGAGACGGGTCGCTTAGTGAATCTCACGGCCTTCCCCAAAGATAATAACGCGTAAGTCTCTTTAGTCGCGATTTTAATAAAACTACCTTTCTAAACTTGGGTGTGCCTTTATATTACCGAAATTCAAATCTCGACAAAGTCGAAAATGTCGAAAACTACGGGTGCATTTACATGACGTGGTTCGAGATGCATTTTCACGATATTGCAATTCTCGATAAAAAATAAAAATAAAAGTAGTCTAAAGTTAAAAATCAACTAAGTTAGCATGTATTAAAATAAGATAAATAGGTCAAATACGATAGTTGAGCGACAGTGCTAGAACCACGGAACCCAAGAATGCCTAACACCTTCTCCCGGGTTAACAGAATTCCTTATTGGGATTTTTTGTTCGCGTACTGTTAACAGAATCATATTTTCCTCGGTTCGGGATTCAACCGGTGACTTGGGACAACATTAATCTCCCATGTGGCGACTCTGAAATTTTAATAATAAATCCCGTTCCGATTGTCCTTTAAGTGGAAAAACTCCTTTATTCCCATGAGGGTGTAGGGAAAAAGGAGGTGTGACAAGCATAACTTCAATTCGACCCATGTCATTACCCAAAGAACTAGACCCTTGAGATTGAAACAGCGGCGGGTTGTTAGGTTGTTGATACATCGGAGGCCTTTGAAAGCCTTTCCCCTGATTACCTTGACCACTATTGTTATTCCACCCACCTTGACCATTGTTGTTGTTCCAATTGTTGTTGTTGTTCATGTTCCAATGCTCTTGACTACCCGAATTGTTGTTCTCCCAATTTCCACCTTGGTTGTTGTTATTATTCCAATTACCACCTTGTTGATTTCCTCAATTTCCTTGGGTTTGCCATTGTTGGTTCGAAGAGTTGCCTCGGTTGCATTGGTAATTATTGACATATTGAACCTCCTCACTTTGATCATCATAGCACTCATTCGAAAAATCATACCCATCATCATAGTTATCACAATTTCCTTGAGGTTGTTGTCATATTTGCCTCCTTTTCATCATATTCACTCTTTCCATGTCATTGACTTGGCGCGGGCTTTGTATTGTTGCAATTGAGCCTTCACCAATTGATTCATTGTTTTTGTGAGTTTGGCAATGGCTTGGCCATGGTCATGCAACTCCTTATGAAAATGTAGGACTGTAGGGTCACCTTGAGGAACGTTTTCTCGAATTTGCCATGCCGAAGAAGTATCGGCCATTTCATCTAAAACATCACAAGCTTCATAATAGGGAATCTTAATAAAATTTCCTCCCCCCAATTGATTCACAATATATTGGTTCGTTGTGTTGATTCCCCTATAGAACATTTTTTGAATCATCACATCGTTCAAGTCATTGGTTGGGCACTCTTTCACTATAGTTCTAAATCTCTCCCATATTTCGTGCAAGGGTTCCGTTGGCTCTTGTTTGAGAGCCAAAATTTCATCACGGAGCGCCGCCATATGACTTGGAGAAAAGAACTTGGAAATAAATTTGTCCGGCAATTCATCCCACGTTGTGATAGAATGATTGGGGATCATTTCTAACCAATCCAACTTACCCCGAAGAGAGAACGGGAAAAGCCTCGATCTCAACACATCCTCCGTCACGTTTGTCTACTTGCTACCCCAGCATGTATATACGAACCCCTTCAAGTGCTTATAGGCATTTTGATTGGAGGCGCCCGTAAGATATCCCTTTGCTCAAGTAGGGTCAACATAACATTTGTGATTTGAAAGTTCCCTGCCCGGATTCGGGGAGGAACAATGGCACTCGCGTGCTCTTGATTTGGGAGAACTCTTTGGGCCACTCTTGGTGAAGGCAGAGGAGGGTCTGGAATGTTCTCATTTGCATTAGCATTTGCATTGGCATTTCGACCTCTTCTTTGAACTTGAGGTAATATATCTTCTTGTTCAAGATCATCAACCTCCTCCCCCGCGACCACTTTGCCAAGAGGGTCATTTGCATATAAAGCCATATGTACCTGAGTGATTGACACCAACAAAATTAGCAAAAATAAGGAAAGATAAGCAAAACACAAAACTAACTAAACATATAGTAAACACCGTAAGCTCCCCGGTAATGGCGCCAAAAAGTGATCGATTCTGACTCAACGCTATACGTATGTAGGAAGATCAGGTCGCAACAGCTTTTACCCGAATAGTGGTTTGGGATCAAATTTCCACGGGGAGCTAGTAGTGGAGTTGTATTGGCTCTCTAGCATAGAGATGCATTTGTTCTTGTAATTGCACTTCAAATATTTTGGGTTTTTTTTAATATTTATAACTACTATTATGAGCTAAGGATTAAAGCTAAATTATGCTAAGGAATATTGTTAGGTTGTAATTAATGGAGAGAAAGACATTAGGGTCGTGGAATCACCTAGGTGGTTAATTAACGGGTAGAAACTACTAAGGATAGATTGACATATTTGGGGCTTATGCTATAACCGTTGCACAATTGTACCCACTCTCACACCTCTCGGTGCAAAGAATGATTTTTTCCAATTGACTTTCTCGATACCAATTGGGTAGGTTAGACAAAGCAAATAGGGTTCAAGTAGGGTGATTATTTTCTCAAGATTTAACCCATTAATTGAGACTACCATTTCTCATGGGTCCATCCCAATACCTTCTTGGGTAAATTTTGCGGTTATGGACTCTTTTTCTCAATGTTTGCAACCAGCAATCCTTAATTAGAACATAAATCAACCCAAATAATAATTGCCCAATATCAATCTAACCCTAGATAACAACACCCATCAATTACTCACACTAGAGTTGAGCCACAACCCTAGATAATGGATTTAGCTAGACATAATTACAGAAGAAACTGGAGAAATAGAAGAAGAAATAAACATAGTAATTGATTACTAAGAAGATACTACAAAAATCTATTGAGAATTTAAAGCTAAAGTGTCACAAATGGATAATATCTCGGTCTCCAGGTGCACAACTCCGTTAATAATACAAAACTTAACCTAAAAATGGCAAAATGTTCTTTTTATAGTGGGCTAGAAAAACCAGACAAAAATACCCCTGCGGGTTCAGGCGGGCCGCACAAACATGACCGCGGCCACACTGGCTCTTTGAATTCAACTTTTTATCTCTCTAAACTGCCTAGCGGAGGCCGCATAAAAGGGTGGTGCGGCCGTGGAAGGCTCTGGTGCGGACCGCGTGAATAAGACCACTGCTGTATGGCTTGCTCTTGACCAAAATAATAGCTCTCCGAATCTCCTTATGTGGACTGGATAAACAAGTAGTGTGGCCATGAAGGCCAAACGCGGGCCGCAAGAATCTAACCGCGGCCGCGTGGTCTTTGTCCTGAACATGCCCTATCTCTGATCCTCCTAGTGCGGCTGCATGCACTTTTGTGCGGTTTGCACTAGGCTCTCTTTCCTTCACTTCACTTGATTTTTGATACTTGATCAGGTTTCACTCCGTTTTGAGCCGATCTTTGACATTTCATCTCTTTGTCGCTCAAACCTGCAATCAATCACAACTTGTGATTATTTTGGGATTATTTTGTAGCAATTTATAATCAAAGCATAGGCAAGTAGGGGCATAAAACACGTTAAAATCCTACTTATCAATGACTATTACAAGTGGACATGAATTATTTTGATGCGTGTCAAATCTGATTGTTCTAGTGTGCTCAAGGCCTTTATTGCTATGATTCTCAACTAATTTGAATGCAAAATTAAAGTTGTTAGGACGAATAATGGCTCAGATTTCTCTTACTAAAATCGTGGTGAATTGTTTAGTCAACTTGGTATAATACATCAAAGCTCTTATCTATACACAACGCAACGAAATGGGGTGGTGGAGAGGATACATAGACATATTCTTGAAACTGCAAGAGCAATAAAATTTAAAGGACACCTACCTAGCAGATGTTGGGGCTGTTGTGTATAGACTCCAGTATATGTCATTAATAGAGTACCTTCCACTGTTCTGGGGAATAAGTCACCATTTGAGTTATTATACCAGAAGGTACCAACTTTGTCAAACATGAGGATCATAGGATACTTATGATATGCTTATAAACTTCCTAGAAGTCATTGAGCCATAAGGGTTGTCCTATTAGGTTATGGTACATTTCAGAAGGGATACAAACTATTTGATATTGATGACAATGTTTATCAGTAGAGATGTTCAATTTCATCAAAACATATTCCTTTTTCATGAAAGTTTTGCAAGACAAGAGCCTTGGTCTGTCACCACAAGACCAACTCTCTGCCCATGGAATAAGAGATCTTCTCACCTGCTTTGCCACATGCAACAGTCATACCATCTGCACCTTCTTGGATTCCTTCTCAATCATCATCACCTACTTCACCTATTTCTACAAACTCACCGGATGGTCAACATATGATGTTGACACTGTCACAAGTTCCACCCTTAGAAAGTGAATCTTCAGCAGTTAAACCATTAGTAGTTAAATCCTCAACCATCAGGTAGTCTGCTCGAATTTCCAAACTACCTATTTGGCTCAAGGACTTTGTTGTTCCTGGTATTAAGCATGCTACAACAACCTATCTATATCCCTTATCAGATGAGGTCAGTTATGCTTCACTCTCCTCCAGTTATAAGAGCTTCATTAACAAATTTTCTCTTGAAGTAGAACCTACCAGTTATGCTCAAGCAGTAAAAGATCCAAGATGGATTGAAGCTATGCACACTGAGATTAAAGCTTTGGAGGATAATCAAACCCGGAATGTGGTTACTTTACCTTATGGCAAAAGAGCTATTGGGTGCAAGTGGGTCTATAAGATTAAATATAAAGTCTCATGAGAGGTGGAACGATTCAAAGCAAGGTTAGTTGCTAAAGGGTACAGTCAACAAGAGGGTCTAGATTACCAAGAGACCTTCTCTCTAGTTGTTAAGACGGTTACTCAGAGCAGGCATCTTTGTCGCAGTATCTAAGCATTGGGATATTCATCAAATGGATGTCTACAAAGCCTTTTTACAAGGAGATTTAGATGAAGAAGTGTATATCAGCTTGCCTCAAGGATTCAGTCATCTACATGGTATTAGTCCTAGGTGTGCAGGCGGCTCAAGTCCTTGTCCCGACTCAAGCAAGCCTCAAGACAATGAATTATCAAACTTACTCATGCTATTATATCCTATGGGTTCACTCAGAGTTACCTAGACTATTCCTTATTCACTAAGAGGTCTGCTGGCATATTGTGGTGGTTTTAGTCTATGTGGATGACCTATTAATCACTAGCGATGATCCCCTTCTGATTCATGAAACTAACTCCAATTTGCAGCAAAGTTTCAAGATCAAGGATTTAGGTACCTTGAAATATTTTCTAGGAATAGAGTTTGCAAGAGGCAAAGATGGAATATGTTGGCCCAAGAATAGGTGAAGTTTTGAAGAATGACAAATGAACTCAGTCATGGGCCAGGTCAATCATGTGAAGCATAGTCATGATCAACCGATACATGTGAGGAGCACGTGAAGGAGATAAGTCCATTTGATCAAGCAGCAATATCTCCTGATCTGATCGGAAAGGTTGCATATTGGATAAAGGGAGAAAGTCTCCTTATGTGAAGAGAACACAATACGGATAAAAGATAGTGTTTGAGTTTGTGTTGTTAGAGGAATCAACTTCGATGGAAGATTAGCAATTGTGTCTCAATCAAACTCTAATTACTAACTCATTAAATAATAGTGATTGTTCTCTTGTATTGGACAAACACAGAAGTTAAACTAAACTGATAGAAAAAGAGCAAGGAAATTTTGCAAGCAATTTATATGAGATTTGAGTGTGCATTCCTAAAGCTTCTTGGACGAGATAGAAGAACCAATTCCATTGTTTCTTTCTTTTATTCTAGTTCAATTGTAGTAGGTTATTTAAACTTGTACATTTCAGCTTTCATAGAAGCAATTGTATGAGGTACCTTGAGTATTCAAGTTAGAGTTAACTTGAAGTTACCGCAATAGTTGAGGCTGTGAGCCACAAAAAGATTAGAGTTAATCCTTAGGTTTACAAGAGTTTGAAAATGTTGTTTTGGCTCAGTGATTTTAGTGGAAGCTTGGGAAGATCCTACGGATTAGTAGGTCGTGTGTTTTTCACCTTTTGAGCCAGGTGTTTTCCATGTAAAAATCTTTGTTTTCTTTATTTTTTGTACTTTTTATTTCGCAAACAGTAGAGTTAGTACACCTAGAAGAATCAGGTTCTTCTAGAGCAAAAAATTTGGTACCACACAAATCACCCCCCCCCCCCCCCCGCTTTTGTGGTATTGACATATAAAACATCAATTGGTATTAGAGTGGGTTATCCTGAAGAGGCTAACACCTTAGGAAAATATCAACATGAGTGCACGACCTGGGAACTAGGTAGGGAAATCCACTGCTAGGCCTCCACTTTTTAACGGTCAGCACTATTCTTGGTGGAAGAACATGATGAGGGATCACATCATAGGAGAAGACTATAAACTCTGGGACATAGTCACTGATGGCCCTCTAGCTACTACAAAAAAGAATGTTGAAGCAGTGGCTATGCCAAAGACTACAAGTGACTGCACTGCTGAAGACCTGAAGAAGTGGGAGATGAATGCTAAGGCCAAGAAAAGACTTATATATGGTCTAGGTCCAGATACAATAGAATTCAAAGTTGTACCACTGCTAACGAAATCTGGGATACTTTTCAAGTGGCTCATGAAAGAACACCTCAAGTGAAGAGGTCCAGAGGAACACTGTTGCATTCTCAGTATTAGAACTTCACCAAGAAGAAATGAGAAACCATCCAAGAGATGTATACAAGGTTCACCACTCTATCG
The DNA here is from genome assembly GCA_034376525.1 of Nicotiana benthamiana. Lineage (NCBI taxonomy): Eukaryota > Viridiplantae > Streptophyta > Magnoliopsida > Solanales > Solanaceae > Nicotiana > Nicotiana benthamiana. Next base: position 48,232,938 of record CM067337.1, on the reverse strand, counting down.
AATGAACTTAAATCTCTTGGAAGGATTATCCTTGAAGAAGACAAAGTTGAGAAGATTTTGACAAGGGTTCTGCCAGTCTCTTGGGAAAGCAAAATCACTACAATTCAGGAATCAAAGAACATTGCTATCCTCAAGCTGGATGAACTGATTGGAAATCTTACTGCCCATGAATTGAGAAGGAAAACCATGAAAATGGATGCAACCAAGAAGGAAAGAAGTCTGGCTCTCAGAATTGCTGAAGGATCAGATCTTGAGGATGATGAAATGGCTATGATCACTGGAGATTTTAAAAAGTACTTGATGAGAGGAAAGGGTTCTTCAAGAGGTACAACCTTCAACAAACCAAAGGCTCATGAGAAACAGACTAATAAGAGCTGCTACAAGTGTGATAAGACTAATCAATAAATGCCCTCAATGGGAAATTGAGTGGAAGAAGGAAAGGGATGAACAAAGGAACAGGTTCAACCAAAAAAGAACAAAGGATCAACAAAGGCTATGGTTGTTGCCTAGGGAAAAACATTAGATGAGGACTCAGAAGATGAATCTGGAGATGAACAAGCTCTTATGTACATAGGAGAATCATATGATGAACAAAAGGTCCAAGTGAAGAGTAGCAGCCAAATATGGCATATGGATAGTGGCTGCTCAAAACATATGACTACAAGCAAGAACCAGTTCCTTTCACTTGAAGACTTAAAGTGAGGTAATGTCTCCTTTGAAAATGGGAAGAAAGGTGAAATAATTGGGATTGGAAAGGAAGGCAAGAAAAACTCTCACTCCATTAAGAATGTCTACTTGATAGATGGCTTGAAATATAACCTGATCAGTGTGTCACAAGTGTGTGATAGAGGTAACTTTGTAGCTTTCACCTCTACCAAATGTTTTGTGATTAACCTTACCACGGACAATATTGTTTTGTAGGAAAAGAGAGTTAACAATATTTACATTGTAGATCTTTCTACTCTCTCAGAAAATGAACTAACCTGCCTAAGTGTGTTGGATAATGACCCACCTTGTGGCACAAAAGACTTGGTCTTGCCAATCTGAATCAGCTAAACATAAGGACTTGGTGATAGGGCTACCTAACATCAAATTCAAGGAAGATAAAGTTGTGAGTCTTGTGAAAGAGGGAATCATGTAAGATAATCTTTTAAAAGCAAGAAAATGGCAAGCGCAACCAAGTCGTTGGAACTGGTCCATATGGATCTCTGTGGTCCAATAAGCACCATGAGCAGAGGTGGAAAAAAGTATGCAATGGTACTTGTTGATGATTATTCCAGATTTACCTAGGTACTATTTCTAACATCTAAATATGAAGCATTTAACATGTTTACTGCCTTTGTCAGAAAAACTCATAAACAATTAGGAAATCAGCTTGAATCAATTAGGTCTGATCATGGAACTGAATATGAAAATGCTAAGTTTTCTGAATTTTGTGATGAAACCATGATCTATCAGCAAAAGTATGAAAATGAGCTAATGAAAAAGTTTAATATGGAAGAATCAAAAGAAATAGACACACCCATTGCAACTGCCACTAAATTAGATATTGATGAACCTGGTTCATCAATTGATCAAAAGTTGTATAGGGGTATGATTGGTTCACTCTTGTATCTTACTACTAGCAGACCTGACATTGTTTTTAGTGTAGGGCTTTGTGCTCGCTTTCAGGAAAATCCTAAAGAGTCTCACCTAACTGCTGTCAAAAGGATACTAAGATACTTGAAAGACACCACTGATCTGTATCTTTGGTATCCCAAAGGTAGCAATTTTAATATTGTAGAATATGCTGATGCTGATTATGTAGGTTTTCTAGTAGATAGGAAGATCACCTCAGATATGGCACACTTCCTTGGTTCATTTCTTGTGTTATGGGCTACTAAAAAGCACAATTCAGTGGCCTTATAAACTACTGAAGCTGAATATGTTGTTGTTGCTTCTTGTTGTGCTCAAATACTATGGATTAAACAGCAACTGGTAGACTTTGGTATTGAAGTGGTTGCGTTCCTATTTTCTGTGATAGCACTAGTGCTATAAGTATGACAAAGAACCCTGTTCATTGTAAAAAGACTAAGTACATAGACATTAGGCAACATTTCTTAAGAGACAACTAAAGGTCTGATCTCTATAGAATTTAGTGCTACTGATAAGCAATTGCTGACATCTTTACTAAAACACCAAGTAGAGAAAACTTTAAGAGGAGCAGGTTGGAAATAGGGATGATTAAAGTCACCTAATAGGCCTAGCTCAGAATACACAATGAAAAAAATTTTAAAAATGAAAAAAAATTGAATATTTTTGGCTAGGAATTCTAACTTTGTGTAGATATCTAGATTAATTCTTACTCAGTTTCATACTTTAATTAGTATATTCTTGTGACATGTATATACATAACTCACTCATCTCTTACAAAGTTTTTTCAATTATGGCATTTGAGGCATGTTCAAAATGAAGAACCTGGTTCATCAATATGAGTTCATATGAAAGCTCAGGCATGTTTTCAATACTTTGCAAAATTAGAAAGATTAACAATTCGATCATGAGCAGAAGTCCTATACTTGCCAAATTCCTAGAAAATTCTATCCGCTGAAGCATTGAACCAGTTCCGTCCATTAGAACTCTAAAGCCGTAATTTTTTCCTAATATTTAGGGAAGCCAAATAGTCATTAAAAATATGGAATTACAGTTTGATTAGACTTCTATTTAACCCCTGAAAAGTTATTGTTACTGAATTGATGTCTAATTCTGTTTAAATACACACCACATCTCTAATCTTCTTTATTATTTTAAAATCGTTAAAAATTATCTTCTTCAACTCTAATTGCTCTCTTCTCCAAAATTCCCAAATTAACTCAAGAAACAAACAAATATGTCTAACCCACAAGATCATCCTAGTTCTCCTCCACCACCATCACCCTCAAATTCATCCTCATCTACTCCTAGTGAATCCACAAAACCTAGGTTTCGAAGGCAGAAAATGATAGCTCAAAAAACTATAGCATCTGGGGCTCTGAGAAAGGTGTTAAGTGAAAGGCTGAAAGCTAGCCAAGTGAAAGAAAGCTCTGCTGAAGAGTCTGACTCCAGTTCTGAGGCCGAAACCTTCCAATCTGCGAGTGAAGGTGAAGGACATGGGTATTCTGACACTGAGAAAATTCAAGAAACCCCTATTGAGGTAAGTTCTTCTGCGGTTGAAAATTTAAAAATTAGGTTTATTCTATTTGGACCTATTAGAGATGTAAAATTGGTTGAATCGAGTAGGAGTGGAGGTAAAAAGAAAGGAAAAGAGAGAGAGGATGCAAGTAGTAAAGAGAGGGAAGGAAGAGGTTCTTGTTATATGCGAGGTTGAAGAGGAGAGTGGTATGAAATCAGGGGGAAGTGGCTCTGGGGAAGCTATTGAAGGGTTGGTTCATCTAAACAAACATAGAGATGAACCAGTTTCATCCACTGAGGAAACTCTGACTGACCTTCAGAAAAAGGTTGGGGCAAGTTATGATCCAAAGAAATGCAAAGCTACTTCACAAAAAGCCCCAAATGTTCCTAAACCATCTAAGGAAAGAAAAACTTCATCCCCAAAATCTACTGCCCCTTCAGTGGCTAAGGAAAGAGCCACAAAAAGCAGGGTAAAACAAAATGAAGCTGACTTACAAAAAGCTCTAGAAGAAAGAAAGAAAAAGAAAATAGAGAAGGGAAAAGGAAAGGGAAAGGTTTCAGAATCCTCTGAGGTTGTAGAGGAAAAGGAGATGGAACTGGTCCATCAAGAAAGTGGTAAAACAATGGAGGTTCCTACAGCCAAACCTAAAAAGTCTAAGACTTCTTCCAAGAAGTCTTCTTTTGTACTTGTGTCTGCTAAACCCTCACTAGACAAAGATTCGCAGTGAAAGCTAAACAAGCAAAAGTTTTAGATGATGATGAGTGGAGTGGAGAAGAATAAGAAGAGGAATCAAAGAAGGAACATGACAAGTTTGTCATCTTTGGCAGGAGAAAAATTTTGAAAGGTAGATTGTTGAAAGGCCTGGTGGAACCAAGGATGATGAGGTTGGTTGACTCTTTAGCTGCTCAAGGTTGGAAGGACATGGTCCTTCAGATATATGGGAGACTAGCCAGAAATGAACTATTGAGTTTATGGCTAATGTTGTCGTTAAGGATGGCGTTGTCAGTAGCTTGGTGAAGGGAGTCCCAGTGCAATTTGATGCTGAGAAACTGGGAAAAATTCTGGATATACCCTCTGAAGGGTTTGATGACAACACTAGGTAAACGTGGCCATGCCTGGACTCCCTACCTACTGCCCTAGAGATCACCAAGAGTTTTTGTGATTCAGAGGAGGTGAATAAGCCAGGACTGTGCAGAAAAGTGAGATGAGGCCTGAGCACAAGGTTGCGTTTATGTTTGTCAACAAGTGCCTGTTGCCTAGACAAGAGAGAATACATACTGCAAACTACATGGACCTGGTTCTTATTGAGTGCCTTGAGAGAGGAAGGAAAATCAACTGGATTGCCCTCATTGTCAAATTGCTGGACAGGGTCATCAATGGCTCCAAGGCTCATGCTACTCCATATGAATTCATACTGACCACAATTCTGGACAGGTTGAATGTGCCTTTGAAGAAATGGGAAATGGCATCAAGCAAAGAACATTTTGGCATTAAGACTCTTTTGGTTTGTGACTATCCAATCAATGATATCCCAGTTGAACCTAGTTCATCTCTGAAGACACCCATCAACAGCAAGGTTAGGACTTTGGTTCAGGAATGTGGAACTAAAGATGCTGAAATTGCTAGGCTCAAGACTCGTGTCGTTGAATTGAAAAATGAGAGGGATGGCCTTAGAACTGAGCTAGCAAAAGAAAAGGAGAAGAGTGATGGAATTCTTTAGAATATGCTGAACCTTCACCAGACTCAACCCTCTAGTTCCTCCAAGCCTTAGGTCTCGTAGCACTTGTCTTCTAAACTTGTCTAGTACCCAGTGACCCATAGTGACCTGAATTAGGGATTTTCTATTTTTTGCTCATGTTTTGATAGTTTTTCTTTCTTTTTGTGGACTGTTAATGGCAACATATCATGATCAATGACAATAACTGTTTTCTCTTCTTCTATGATTATTATGATCTTAATAGTTTAAATATATTTGTTGATTATTGATGATTGCACCATATTACCAACTGCAGTTGCCCCAGTGGCCATGAGTACTTTTTAAAATCTGGGATTCACATTATGTATGCAACTTTTCGATGATGCCAAAAAGGGGAAAATATTGTGCTTTACACATTATTCTGAAATAAGTGATATTTATAACCTATTTAACATGGTCCTTGATGAGAAGTAATTTTTCTAAGTCTAGTGTTGATGAGAAGTAGTTTTCTAAGTCTAAGTAATCAGTAAAAAGCACAGAGTTTGTCATCATCAAAAAGGGGGAATTTGTTGGTCCAAGAACAGGTGAGGTTTTGAAGAATGACAAATGAACTCAGTTATGGACCAGGTCCATCATGTGAAGCACAATCATGATCAACCTATACATGTGAGATGCACGTGAAGGAGATAAGTCCCATTGATCAAGCAGCAATATCTCCTGATCTGATCGAAAAGGTTGCATAATGGATAAGGGGAGAAAGTCTCCTTATCTGAAGAGAACATAATCTGGATAAAAAATAGTGTTGGAATTTTTGTTGTTCAAGGACTCAACTTCGATGGAAGATCAGCAATTGAGTCTCAATCAAACTCTAATTACCAACTCATTAAATAACATTGATTGTTCTCTTTTACAGGTATTGCACAGAGGAAGAAGTTAAACTAATTCGAGAGCAAAAGAGCGAGGTAATTTTGTAAGCAATTTATGTGAGATTTGAGTATGCATTCCTGAAGCTACTTGGATGAGATAGAAGAACTAATTTCATTATGACTTTCTTTTATTCTAGTTCAATTGTAGTAGGTGATTTAAACTTGTACCTTTCAGCTTTCATAGAAGCAATTATATTAGGTACCTTGAGTATTCAAGTTAGAGTTAACTTGAAGTTATCGCAACAGTTGAGGATGTGTGCCACAACGTGATTAGAGTTAATCCTTAGGTATATAAGAATTTGTAAATGCTGTTTTGGCTCGGTGATTTTAGTGAAATTTTAGGAAAATCCTACTTAGAAGTAGTTCGTAGTTTTTTCATCTTTTGAGTCAGGTGTTTTCCACGTAAAAATTTTTGTGTTCTTTATTTTATGTACTTGTTATTCTGCAAACAGTAGAGTTAGTACACCTAGAAGAACCAGGTTCCTCTAGAGAGAAAAATTGGGTACCATACAAATCACACCCCCCCCCCCCCGTGTGGTATTGACGTATAAAATATCAGAACACTTATGCATCAAAGAAAATATGCACTTAAGCTTATCTCAGACTTGGGATTATCTGGAGCAAAGCATGGTGCTCCCTTTGAGCTCAACCAAAGACTCACCACTGTTGAGTTTACTTCCACTTTGGAGCCCATGATGAGGCTCCCCTAGATGATCCTGGTCCCTATCAGAGATTGATTGGGAGACTATTGTATTTGACCATTACTAGGTCGAACAGTGCATTTGTTGTGTAATGCTTCATCTAATTCACGCATTCGCCTAAGCAGTCCCATTTGGAAGCTGAACTACGTCCAGTGAGATATTTTAAGCAAGCACCAAGTCAAAGAAATCCTTATGTCATCGACCTCTGACTTTCATCTACACGCTTTTCGTGATGCTGATTAGGCAGCTTGCCCTAACACCAAGCATTCTGTCACATGCTACCTACTAAAGTTTGGAGCTTCATTGGTGTCCTAAAAGTCTAAAAAATAGCCTACTATTTCCAGAAGTTCTTCTGAAGCTGAGTATAAGAGTTTGGCCTCTACTGTCGTAGAAATTGTAAGGTTGGTTGGGTTGTTTAAGGAGCTTGCTCTGGATATTCAGGTGCCAGTTTCCTTATTTTGTGACAGTAAATCTTCTATTCAGATTGTTGCGAATCCCGTCTTTCATGAGCACACAAAACACATCGATACAAATTGCCATTTCATCTGTGAAAAAGCCAACAAGGCATCTTTCATATCCTCTACTTGGCTTCTTCTAACCAACCAGATGATGTCCTCACTAAAGGCCTCACTATTCGCCAACATAACTACTTGATATCCCAGCTAGGGATGAAGAACGACTTCATTTCCCCTAGTTTGGGGGGGGAGGGGGGCGATTGTAAAGGATACTGCATGCACTGAAGTCACTTAACCATTGTTAGCTTTAATTAATAGTAGCTAGTTAGTGTAAATCATAGTTAGCCAGCTGTAATTTAACTAGGGGTGTGCATTCGATTTATCGATTCGATTTTGACCCTTATCGATAATTATTTATCGATTATCGATTTGAACATATGCTTATCGTTATCGTTTCAATAAGGGTTCGATTTTTTCGTTTTCGATTTATCGATTTTTGGGGCTTATCGATTCGGTTATCGATTACACCAATAAGAAATTTTTCGGGATTCCACAAAAAGTATATCGCTACAAACACGCCTTACTAATATGGACAAAAAGAAGCTAAAATAAGAAGTGCATCGTTTATAACATAAATATTGTGTCAACAAGCACATGAAACGAAATTAAAGTAAGGGATCAAATGTATGCCACCAACACTGCAACGGTATAAAAAAATAAAATATATCATCACGGCTAATTTTATTTTCCATTAATTTAAACTTTATTCCCTTGAGCTTTAAATATGATCATTCCTTAAATGTGGTAGAGGAAATAATAGCGCTAGGGACTTAGGGTAAAGGAAATGGTATTATAAAATAAGGGTAAACAAAATTTTAAAAAATATTTTAAAAATAATTATAAAAAATTATAAAATAGTGTATGTTATCGGTTTATCGATAAACCGATAAACCGAAAAGGACAGAATCGAAATCGAAATCGATAACTCGATAAGGAAAATTTTGAAATCGAATCGAAATCGATAAATCGATAAACCGGTATCGATAAATCGATAACAAATAATCGATTCGATTTATCGATAAACCGATTCGAATGCACACCCCTAAATTAACTGAATCAATTAGTGGATAGTAGATACGTGTAGTGTAAGAGTTCATTCTCTGTGTTAGAATGATACAAGCAAAATGTGAATTGATCTCTCTGCTTTCTTCTCTATCTGTTCTTTCTCTTCGAGCCCATTACTGTAAGCTTATTTCTGGTGCAATTCTGCAAGTTCCTCATTGAGGAGATTTAACAGTAGCTTCATGATTTTAATTGTTTTAGGTTACTGGATACTAATATAATAATTTATATATATGCAATGCATTTTTAAAAACAAATACATAGTTCGAACCGTGTTTTGAAACCTACCAATAATGCACAATGCTGTAAAAATGTTACCTATACATTGGCTTTTAAGCAACGTCATAGTGTAAATTTTATTTAAACTGCCAGTGCAAATTAGTTAGTAATATAAGTTATTAGTGAATCTCCGTTTCCAGTCTATAAAATGCATAATGCCGAATCGCGTTTAAATCAATTTGTTTGCAGAACTTGATTAAAGAAAACAACTAGCACATTCTTTAAATCATTCTGATCGTTTCATGATTTTATTTTTCTTCCATAAGCTTTTTATTTCGTGCAGTTTGAAGCTTTCTATTACGTTTTGGCAAGCACAGAGACCTCAGTCCTGAATATATAACACTACAAATGAGAAACACGAATATGACGCGACCTACGATTATTGTCATGGCGATTCAAGCGTTTCCCAGAATATCAACACAATAGACTGCATCATTTCTTCATTCTTGGGCATTACTATTATATTGTTGCAGCATGCATGCAACTTCTAGGGTGTTACATTATATATGGATTGTATCTGCACAAAATGGTTTCTCCTGTACACATTGCATTTTATCTCAAGACTTGAGTACCACTAATGATTGTTGAATTCACAAGTCTAGCAGTGTTAAAAAATAAATAAAACAAAATTTTAGTAGTGTTACGCAGCCAGAATACTTTCATCTGGCATTGATGCTCAAGACCATACCAAACACCTAAAATTAGTAAACTTAGAATTTTTAACCAAAGTTGCAAGGTAACTCTGGTTTCTACCCTTCTTCCTTTCCCTTTTTCCCCCACAATATCATATCCAACATTTAGTATTGAATGAAATAAGTGCCAAAAATCAAACGAATCTTAAGCAAAGAAAGATCTCATTTTAAAAACACACAACAACAAACAACAACAACAACCCAGTATAATCCCACTTAGTAGGGTTTGGGGAGGGTAGTACTTAACAACCCAGTATAATCCCACTTAATAGGGTCTGGGGAGGGTAGTATGTACGCAGACCTTACCCCTACTCTTGGGTAGAGAGGCTATTTCCATATAGAGCCCCGGCATCCTTCCCTCCAAGAACATCTCACCTTGCTCTTTGGGAGACTCGAACTCACAACCTCTCGGTTGAAAGTGGGGGTTGCTTACCATCATAGCAACCCCTCTTGTCATTTTTAAAACACACAGTAGCACATAAATTTGCAATAAGTATAGTATAAATGAACATATATCAGTTGATAACAATTGACTAAGCAGAAAATAAAATCTCAAACTATTCATTCTTGAAAGTTGACTCGTAAGCAGAACACTAAACATGCATTTCTTAAAGTATAATTCAGACAATGTATTTTAGTACAGAATGTTTCTACCTTATGCTCTACATGAATACGTGGGGAGTGGGCAGAAATACTCAACAGAAATTGATATCAATGAAACTACCATATCTTGCAAAATCAAACTCATAAAATCTTGGTTAAAGCACATTGACCCTTGCCACTTAAGACTAGACAAAAATCAAATTAGTAGAGCAATTCACTTAGTCGCCCATAATTCAACCGTATCAAACTACCTCTCTATAGAGAACATTGGTTTGTGATTAACCTCTTTCAGTAAGAAAGAGAGATATATGGATAATAGTACTTGACTAACAAACAGATACTTGCATACGCAACCTAGTATTCACTGTACAGACATAATTTATAGGTTATATCTCATACCCTGTAGCTCATACAGCCTTCCATCAAGATCTTGCAGCTTCTGTTGTAACCTGGAAATTCTTGACCAGCTCCAGAAATGTAGCTCTTCCAAAATTTCAAGGTAAAGTTCCGAGCTGTACATCAAAGAACCACGATGCAAGGCTTGACGAACTTCAACTTCAACATCAATGTCCTTTCTTCCAAATGTTTCTTGGATATAATTGAAATACTCCTTAAAGATCCTAAAACATTCACTTCTTGGGTCATGCCTTTCAGGTAAATCAGCATGACTTGGAAAACCATTCATGTCATTGACATAAGTTGGAGAATTTCTACTACTGTCAGTCCAACTTAGTTGCCGCTGGAAGGAGTAAACTGGAGAGCTTTTGGAGCTCTTTCGTTTCTTTTGTTTAGTTCTTTGCATATTCTTATGAGATGGGTCGAATATAAACTTGAAGGTACAACACTCACCCAATGGAAAAGACTCATCACATTTTTTACCACCTCCTCTTTTATTGTTGTAACCACGGTAATTTTTAATGTTGAAATCAGCAGACTCGATACAAGTCAAGGAGTGTACTGATGCAAGTCCAGCAAGATCCCAACAGCAGAATGGATGAGTCGTCTTATGGGTAACGTGAACTTCACCATCTGGCCGCAACCTTTTCCTTGCACTCCCGAAGAATTTTACCACAAGATTCCTATGAAGGCTGCAAATAGAACAAAAGGCACACATTATATTAAGAAAAGGCAAAATCATGTGAAAAGGCCAATTAAGAAATTAATATAGAGGATAAAAGAGCCAAAACTTTCAGCATACAAAATTTATTCCCCTCCCAGTATGATCAAATAAACTGATCACACAAATCAAAAGGGCTAGATTAAAGAAAACATTTACAATATTTGATTCCTTTGATTGCAGAAAACAAATTTGTCTTTTAAAGGTATGACTCCTCTACAAACTTTAACTACATATCACTTGAGCTACTCTTCACTATGGATATCCTAAACACCCTTGTGGTACTCCACACTTATTGTCTTCGAGTCATTTAGTAGTTACAATATTGGTAAAATGTGTATATTTATCAAAAATATGTGTCGTGGGTGCTGAGCAGACACACCCCAATAGCAAAAGACAAAAGATTCATATGAGAGAACACAAGTAAACAAGCCTATACTTGAACTAATTGAGTAAAACATCAACCGCAGTTCCGCGGGCATAACATAAATCTACCTCTATCTATCCATCCTCCTCCTTGTACTAATTGAGTAAAACCATTTAAACTTGTTGCACATACAACTTGGTTATTTCATTGGGTACTTGCTAGCTCCCATTAGCACAGGTACGACGAAAATAGTTATCGTCTTTCTTTTCTGAGTTTTGAACTATAGGCCCCCAATGTTTTCATCCACTTTATTGACCAGTAGACGATACCGTTAGTTTCAAATTCCACCTTCTACTCATATAAATGATACCCTTCAACAATTCCAACGGAAAACATATAAACAGAATTTAAACCACGTAATAAGAAATGTATACTAGTATTTAATAACTAAAAAAAAGGATCCGTACTGGATAAGACGATTAGTACTCTCACTGCCATGGAAACCTGCATGAGGGAAGTTAAAGATGACTCGATCGAATTTCCGGTTTGCAAGATCAGGATGAAGCTGCATTTTTGTAGCATCCACACCGTGCAATACTGTTCCTCCCAAAGACTTCAACTTTTCTAAGTTCGATTTCCCATTCTTGTACATTTTGATCACCTCCTCTAAAACAACAAAATTTGGGATTTTGCAAAAAAGAAAAACCCCATCAAATATTAAGTAAAATAAAAACAACCCAGGAAGTTAATAGAGTGAAAATGGATATATATACCATAAGATTGAAGAGAGGAAGCAACAATATTGGAAGCGGAGCCAAAAGCAAGAGCTAAACAGAGAGAAAAAGAGAAGTCTCCTTCACCCAATAACAGTATTTCATGAAATGAAGAGTAATGTTGTATCCTTTTCTCTTCTTCTCCTTCTTCTTCTTCGTCGCTGATCACTCTTGGGTCTTCTGCCACTTGGTCTGCCATACTTGCGCAGTTCCTTTTGTGGGCAAGGTGGTGACTCTGGTGTGTGCTTATGTACTCGGAAACCGAAGAAAGAAAACAAAATTTGAATTTTACTGAGGAAGGATGGGCAATTAAATTTACGATTTTGACATCATAGTACAACGTTTTAAGGGTATGTTTGGTATGAAAAATATTTTTCTTTAAGAAATATAGTAACTATTTTTTTACTATTTATTTTCTATTTTAAGTGTTTGATAAGAACTGTTTTTTTTTAAATCTCAAATGCATTTGATAAGAATGAACCTTGGGCTGGATAAGAATGAACCTTGGGCCTAACTCAATCCCAAAAGCTAGCTTATGAGGTGAGGATTGCCTAAGTCATATAAGGAGACCAAGGACCTCAAATCCCTCCGATGTGGGACAACTCAACATCATTTATGAATAATCTAGACAAATACTATTGAGGAGGTGCGATCAGGGTCAGGATCGAGGTGAAGTAGCAGGGTTAGGTGGGGTGTTGGCAGCGGCGTACCTAGAATTTTTCCAAAACGGTGTTACTACTTTTAACAATAGGCCCGTAACAGTCAAAAAAATATTTTGTGGAGCACTAACCAACACAATTAAGATTTTAAATTTGAACATAACAACTATCTTAAATATAGACTATACTAATAGGAAATCACTCTCCAACATGGTGAAATGAGTCACGTATCCAATTTCAGATTTCCTTTTGTTAAGATAAATAAAGACTAAAATCAATTTATGAAACTTTGTCAGATATGAGATTTTCTTACTAAACTTAGAGAGTATTTTTCCAAAATTGATCCATTTTGATGGTTAGGATGTATGTTAAGGAAATTTAATCAAAAAGGTAAGTGATCAAGAAACGCAGCGAGTAGTTTTCTATTTGTCTATTCGACCTATAAACAACTCGTGGATTCGTTTGGAAAAATATCATACCATGCAAATTCTTTCATCTAAGATATATTTCACCAAGAATTTTTAACATAAGGTAGAAACTTCAACTTTGTAGCACCAAAATTCTCTCTAAAAAAGGATCGTCTTGACTTTTTTAAATATTTTCTGGCAGTTCTTTTATTTTTCACCCGTTGAATTGAGTCGAGGGAATTATTATCTCACGCAAAAGGCGAAGAGAGTATTGTAATTTCATTCATTAATTAATGGTTAAGAAAGTTAAGTGAAATTTACTCTAACATGAACTTCTATCTAGGACTTGGAAATTTGGTGCAACCTGCTTTTTTCTTTTTCTTCTCTTACTCGCTTCATATTACCAGAGATGGATATAAATGGAACTAACATATCATAAATCTCGGTCAAAGAACCTCGATCATTGCCACTTTATTACTAGAGCATTTCAAACCTTGCCACCTATAATTACATTTAACAATAACAATATGGAGAGGATAATGTATACGCAAATCTTACCCCTACCCCTGGGTAGAAAGGTAAATCTTAAGGTGATTCGAACTCACAGGCTCTTGGTTGGAGATGTAGGGCGCTCACCACTAGAAATAAAGTTAACATCAAATCATATTAGCTAGTCAACAATCAAATTATAGAACATTTCAAACTTTTTCTCCCATCATTCAAGCTTTCTAGAGAATAGTAGCACTTAAGTTGACAACAGATACTTGGATATAAATATCCAATATTCACTACACAGACATAATAATTTAGAAGTAATATCCCATACCCTGTAGCTCATACAGCCTTCGATCGATATCTAGCAGCATCTGTTCTAACCTGAAAAATCTTGACTGCTTCCAAAATTGAAGCTCATCCAAAATTTTCATGTACGGGTCAGGGAGCCACCCATTCTCGGCCCTGAACATCAAAGAAGCACGCTGCAGAGCTTTACGAACTTCAACATCAACATCAATATACTTTCTTCCAAATGTTTGTTGAATTGAACTGAAATACTCCTTGAAGCTCCTAAGACATTTACTTCCGTGGTCATGCCTTGCAGGTAAACCAGCATAACTTGGAAAACCGTTCATGTCATTGAGATAAGTTGGAGAAGTTCTACTGTAAATCGAACTTAGTTGCTGCTGGAAAGGGTAAATTGGAGGACTTATGGAGTTGGAAACTTTTTGAATTTTCTGAGATGGCGTATGTAAATACTCGTGTCTTCTCTTTTGTTGTTTGTTTTGTTTCGTTTCATGCATACTCTTACCGGGTGGGCTGAGTATAAACATGAAAGTAGCACACTCACCCAGGTGAAAAGACTTATCACATTTCGAGCCAGCTCCATATTTATTCTTGTAACCAGGGTAATTTTCAATCTTGAAATCAGCACATTCGATACAAGTCAAGGAGTTCTGCAATCCAAGTCCATCAAGATCCCATAGGTTGAATGGTTTAGTCATCTTATGCGTAACATGAATTTGACCATCGACTCGCAACCTCTCTTTTGCACTCCCCATAAAACCTGCCACAAGATTCTGATGCATTCTGAAGATAGAAAAAAAACACGCATTACATTAAGAAAAGGCAAAGTCCAGCGCAAGAAAAGCCAATTAAGCAACTAGTCTAGTCTCTGAGGGCAAAAGCTAACACTTTAAGCATCTGAAATTTATTCCTTCCCAGCATGATCAAAATTGGCCAAAATGAGCTAGAAAGAACTGGCCACGGCAAGAAGAGATGGACATAACTAACGGCGTGTTCATTAGGTTATGCTGATGAAATCATTTTACGATATTTGCTCATATTAGATTGAAGAAAACACCTTTGTCTTAAAGGGTACAAGTCCCCTACAAAATCTAACTACATATCACTTGAGAAAATCTTCAATATTGATATCCTAACCACCCTACTTCATTCCAATATCCTCAGAGGTACTCCACACATTGTTTCAACTCAAATTTAATTAGTTGTTAAAAAACTGGTAAAAATGATTATACTAAATATGAGTTGAAAAGTAGAAGCATTGGTTAAAAAACCGAAATCCACCTCTATCCATCTTCCTCCAACTTCTACCCATTTTTTTTCTCAAGGGCAGTGTAAGTGCAACTCGACTATTTCACCAGCAACTGCAGCACAGCTACCTGGAAACTGTGTCTGTCACTAATATTGTGCGCCAAATATCCCTCACCGATTAAAAAGGGAAACATTAATGTGTTTATAGGCTGGGTGGGCTCTCCCACCTAATAGACTAGTATTTTTGGTTGGGATCTGTTGTTCAATCTATAACAATTGGTAACGGAGCAGGTCGAATGAAATCGGCGACTCAGAGTGGTGGCCTGCAACAACGAAGGGTACAAACCATGACCAACTAAGATGCCAGCCGTGACTTGGTCCTCAAGCGGGGGAGAGCGTGTATTGTGAGCCAATTGTCCCTCAATGATTAAAAAGAAAAATACTAACAGACTAGTCTTTTGGGTTAGACTCTCTGTCTCTCATAGGAGGAGCTTAGCCCTCTACTCAGAGGTTCGGCCGAACCAACTAGCTTTATGCAAACTCTCTATTTGTCTCGTGAAATTTATAAAATATGTATAAATTATTATTTTAGAACCAGTAACTCAAAAGAATTAGAATCACGAAACCACAAGCTTTCAAATCCTGTAAAACCCTTGTTAAAAATTCCAGGAAAAACATGGTACATACAAATTATAAGGCATAAGAAAAGTAGTAAAAAAGGTACCCAAGAAGAAAAAGAGAGAGTCATACTGGATAAGATGATTATTTTCCTCTCTGCCATAGAAACCTGCATGAGGGAAATTAAAGATAATGCGATGGAATTTCCGGTTACTGATATCAGTATGATGCTGCAGTTTTGTGGCATCCACGTCATGCAATATAGTTCCACCCAAAGCCTTCAACTTTTCAATGTTCGACTTTCCATTCTTGTACATTTTGATCACTTCTTCTAAAAGGGCCATAAAAAAAACCAAAGTTGGGATTTTGAGAAAACCCCATCAAATAATAAGTAAAATAAAAACAACCCAGAAAGAGAATAGAGTGAAAATGGATATAATACCATAAGATTGAAGAGAGGAAGCAACAATGTTGGAAGCGGAGCCAAAAGAGTGAGCCAAACAGAGAGAAAAGGAGAAATCTCCTTCACCCACTAACAATATTTCTTGATATGAAGAGTAAACTTGTATCCTTTTCTCTTCTCCTTTATTGATCACACTTGGGTCTTCTGCCACTTTGTCTGCCATAGCTGCGCAAACTTTTTTTACTTTGGGAAGGTGACACTGGTCTGTTTATGTACCAAAAAACCAAAAAAGAAAAAACATAAAATTTGAAAACTTTGAAGAAGGATTTGTATTGAATGGAATTACGGGTTTGACATCAGATTATAACGTTTTAAATAAGAGTTGCTTCTTGTGGCTTTGAGGGGCAATACAGGAATCACAACATTTTCAATGAACAGTCCGTCGGTCGTGTCCTCCTCAGCTTCTCTTGGAAGGAACGCAAATAGGAAGTTGTCACTTATTGTTGCAATTTACAAACTAAAATCCCCTAGAATTACTGAGAAGCAAATAGTATTAACTATTTAGCTTTGTCCCATTTTCATCAGACGCTATTATTACGGTGATACTTGTTCTATTTGAACTTTTATAATTTAAATTAAATTAGCTTATTGTTATAAATAGAACTCTATTTAAAGTGAATGTCTATCTTATAAGAAGAGTCTTACTTCAACGCTAAGTCTTTTATCTTCCTATAAATAGAGGGGTCTTACCCCATTGTAAATCATCCTAAAAGTATTAATAAGAATACTCATCTCTCTACTTTTCTCTCTATTGTTCTTGTTCTTGTATTATTGTTCTTTTTCTTATATTATTTCATAACACGTTATCAGCACGAGACTCTACCGTCTCAAGAATCTTCTCGAAAAATTTAAGGTATTTCTCTCTTCCTAATTTGATTTTTTCGATTATGTCTAACATTATGAAAAGACAGTCCGTTGCCCTTGAAATTTCGGGCAAGAACTATGTGACATGGGTGTTGGATGCTGAAATCCACTTAGATGCTATGGGTCTTGGAGACGCCATTAAAAACAGAGATAAAGTATCCACCCAAGAATGTGCTAAGGCCTTGATTTTCTTACGCCATCACCTTGATGAAGGTTTGAAAATTGAATATCTCACAGTCAAAGATCCACTTATCTTGTGGAAGGGCTTAAAGGAGAGATATGACAACCTGAAGTTGGTCACTCTGCCACAAGCACGATACGATTGGACTCATCTGAGGCTCCAGGACTTTAAGTCCGTTTCTGAATATAATTCTGCAATGTTCAGAATTACCTCCAAATAGAAACTCTGTGGAGATAATATCACTGATTATGATATGCTTGAGAAAACGTTTACAACGTTTCATGCCTCCAATGTGGTACTGCAACAACAGTACAGAGAGAAAGGTTTCAAAAAGTACTCTGAACTGATTTCTCTTCTCCTTGTGGCTAAGCGAAATAATGACCTGCTCATGAGAAATCACGAAAAACGACCCACTGGGTCTACACCATTGCCTGAAGTAGATAAGGTGTATTCCCATTATGCTAAGCGTGGAAAAGGCTATGGCTTTAATCGTGGTCGTGATCGGGGTCATGGCCGTGGACGTGGACAAGGAAGAAATTTTCTTGGTGTTAGTCACCCCCCAAAGAGAGATAACCACCAAAAGCGGAAACAGAATTATGAGGATCCAAAAGCAAATAGTTCAGAAGCTATGTGTTACCGTTGCGGTGGAGAAGGGCACTGGGCAAAAATTTACCGTGTACCAAGACATTTGGTTGAGCTCTATCAAGCATCTCTAAAGAGTAAAGACCCTGAAACCAATTTTGTCTCTGACAACAATTTTGAAAACACCCACTTGGATGTGGCAGACTTCTTTGAGCACCCTGAGGGGAAAATAGACCACTTGATCGGTGACGGATCCATGATTAAGGATGATGGAGTTGTTTGATTTTATTTTACTTATTTGTATTAGCTAGTGGATAAACTATTAGTCATTAGTATCAGCTCGTATTAGTTAGTTTATGATATAATGTTAGTATTAGTTCTTTAGAATGTTTCAATATGCTTAAATTTTGATGGTATTTTTATTTTCCAGCAAAGTTAGTCGATTAACTAATAAAATTGACTATCTAATATTTTGTATTAAAACTGGAATTTCCGCAAGCTAAGATATTCGAATATCTGATTTAGATATTCGAATAACCTGATTTAGTTATTCGAATAACCTGATGACTGTTTACTAAGTTAGTCGAATAACTAATTAGTTATTCGACTAACCAATATTTCGCATTAAAACTGGATTTTTCCGCAAGGCAAGATAGTCGAATATCAGGTTTAGTTATTCGAATAACCTAATGACTGCTTCCCTAAAGTTAGTCGACTATCAATCCAGTTATTCGAATAACCTCAACAGATTTTGAAAATATTGTTTAAATTAAGAAGCAACGGATTAAATTTGTTTACCACACTGATTTGTAGAAAATTAATCTACATAACGTATTTAAGCAACTTTTGCAAACACACTCGTAATGTACTTAACAACTAACGTACTTACATGACATTTCAACTTGAAACATTGTACCCTATACAGAGATATTATTAACACAGTGTACTGTCACATGTCTGTATTAGCTTATAAATGTACACTTCTATACTATTCACATATTCATGTCAATTGCTTAGTTCCAAATTTGTAATTATGTGATCGTCCATGATAATGTGCTAAATTATTCATCACATAACTTTTACACATTCTTTACATATTACATACACTACTCGAGTTTTATGATACGATGTCATCTATTCACTGTATTACCTGTGTATATGTCCGTAACATACATGCGTGCACCTTTGTAACTACTGCACAATATAGTTTTCACTTCTATATGTTCATTCATTTATGCATCACATTCATGTACCACACATACGATACCGGAAAAGCAACTTTTCCCAAAACTAGGGGGAGAAGTTGGTGAAATTTTGTGGAAAAATGCATCATTATCTCATCTTAATCCAAATACCTCTATTCGTGAAAAAGAGGTGCAAAAGATTATCCATTTACAAAGAATACCAAATCAAATGCCAGACGCATTTACAGATTTGAAAAGGATAACAAAATCACATATCCCCACAGTGAATGTGACAACATCTGATTCACGAATACATATTCATTATTGGAAGAATATGAACATGAAATTGGCATTGAATATACCACACTCACCCCTAGAAGGAGGTTTGAGATGATACCACACTCACCCGTAGAAGAAGGTTTGAGATGATGTCATTATTATGGCATGAATGGTCATTGGTCACGTAACTATTGTACGCCAAAATAATTTGTCAATGTGATTACCAAAGGACAATAATAATGCAAGAAACATATCTTGCATATAATTTTTGACATGACCATAATGGTATAACTTTCTCTTTAAAAGAGATATTCACCACATGGATGTTGATGAATTTGTGGTAGTACAAAATTAATTGAGAGCTCTAGAAAAGCCAATTACTACTATGTTGGAGAAACACAATTGATTACCAATAAGGTATTGTGTTGTAGTAAGTCTCAAAGAAACTTATTCAGTTTTCAAAGTATATGTGAAAGTGGTTGATTATATTGAGACTATAAATAAAGGAAAGATTTGATATCTTCTATTACTACAACTTGTAGCGGGATAATTTGTGTATGAAAAGCTACCCGCTTCATTCTCCAGTTTGTACTACTTGTTCTCATTAATTAATTGACCAACTAAAGAGTTCGGGTTGAATCCCATAAATTCTGGAAATATAAAAGGTGAATATGGGCCCATTCAGCTGCCATGTATACCACATATGATGCATCTATGATATGGTTACATGCGCGATTGTTATTCACCTGCAGCCTGCCCGGTGCTTGCGAGGTAAATTGCTCAGTAATCTAACTTCGAGCATAATTTCCAGATTGTCTATTCAAGATAGTTCATCTTGATAAGTTGGTTTACATCATAGTTGGTTTAGCAAAATGATTTATTGAGTGCCTCCACTTAATAGCTAAACTATTGCTTATGAGAACAAAGATATATATATATATATATCAGTTTGATATACGTTGTATACGAAAGTATATTATATTCTCCCCTCATAAGTGGTTCAGAGTCAGGAACCAAATAATTTCATCTTATTATTATTAATGTGCTGTGTATATTGACATGATAATGCACAAAGATGATTTCCCAGAGGTGAGGAAACATGTTAGTTTTCCTAACATGAGGGGGAGACATGATGAACACTTGAGAAAAGGTTACATGAGATGAATTATCATTTGTATATATAGATCCTCGAATATCATAATATGAACATGAAGTTCATAAAAGGATAATTCAATTGCAACATATTGCAAAGCATGCTACACCCAAAGAAAGTAACTATATTCTCACTGCAAATGCTCATATTAAGTCCTAGAAGGACAAAGTCTTAGATACGCTTAAAACGTATAGACAAATCGGTTTCAAAATAACTTCTTAATAAAGAAGATGAGCAAATGATCAAAGTGATCATAATAAGGAGGCAAGTGATCCAAAAGATCACACGACATAACACTTCACAAAATCTCATGAGAGATTCAGGTACCTGAATGTATGAATGAAGAGATCTCCATGTTATGTCTTTATGAAAATTTACTGGAACCGATATAAAATAATCGTCGACGACATCTATGATAGCGCTAAATATTGATGAGGATCTTATGTTTGTCGAATACAAACAGAATATTGACTAAATGGAAAAGATACAATTCAAGAAGAATTGATTCCATATGAAAGACATGTAGTTTTGGACATGTAGTTCAAGTACTTGAAAGTATAAGGTCAAAGGTATGTGTAATCAGTTTTCGATATTTTATTTGTTTAGCATGACATGAAAACTTGATGTGCATCTAAAGTTTATTATATGGCTTATATGACTTAACTTGAAAGATTTAAGTTGCTTAAAGCATATACAATTCTTGGTCCTGAAGTACCACATCCTAAGTGCAATTTGTGTACATATGTATCTTGCTATAACTATGATAATGTGATGGCGAGGATATCCCTATGGAAGTATTGAAGAGTCATTCCACGACATTACATGAAGATGTTCATATCTATCAAGAATGATAATTTCAAGGTACGGAATATTCATTCAAGTCAATATGGTTGATTTATTTATCAAATATCTACTAACGATTTCTTGAAGCTAGTGCACAAGATTGGAATGTGAAGGTTCAAGGATGTGAATTGATGTTCTTTTTAGGGGGAGTTAATGCGCGTTGCACTCTTTTTCCCTTACAAGGTTTTGTCCCACTGGGTTTTCCTTGCAAGAGTTTTAACGAGGCAACAAATAGGCGTATTTCTAAACATATGTACTCTTTTCTTTTTCTAGAATTTTTCCATTGGGTTTTGTTTAGTTAAGGTTTTAACGAGGCACATTATTGAATAGACATTCAAGGGGGAGTGTAATAAATAGAACTCTATTTAAGGTGAATGTCTATCTTATAAGAAGAGTCTTACTTCAAGGCTAAGTCTTTTATCTTCCTATAAATAGAGGGGTCTTACCCCATTGTAAATCATTCCAAAAGTATTAATAAGAATACTCCTCTCTCTACTTTTCTCTCTATTGTTCTTGTTCTTGTATTATTGTTCTTGTTCTTATATTATTTCATAACACTTATAAGTATTTTGACCATATTATGGGGATAGATTCTGGAATAAAATCTAAATAAAGATTATATTAATTAAAAGAGAAACGTTTTCATTAAAATAATTGTAGATTTAGATAAAACCAAACGTATGAATTTAAATTGAAAATCATTTATACCCTTAACTTTACTTTAAGAATCAAACTCGCACTCATACATTCTCCCCCATATGTTTATAGACTTTTTAAAATGCCTTTTTATCCATATATTATCAACCTTTCTCTTTTTTTTTTTTTTTTACTTCTTTAAATCATTTCCTTTTTAATCTATAAATAACTTACCTATATGAAAAAAAAAATTATTTTTATATGAAAAAAGTGAGAAATAGTAACTAAGAGTATAAGTTAAGGAAGTTCTATAATGAAATAATTAGCAGAATACAAAATTAATTTTATTCATGACAATCAAAATTCATATATATATATATATAATTTTGTGTTAATTAGGATGAGATATATTTATAAAGTTATTACCCTCTTTTATTTCACTTGTTGTAACTATATAAAAGGGTAATAACTTTATAACAAGTGAAATTAAAAGAGGGTAATAACTTTATAAATATATCTCATCCTAATTAATTATATATATATATATATATATATATATATATATATATATATATATATATATATATATATATATATATATATATATATATATAGTTACAACAAGTGAAAATAAAAGAGGGTAATAACTTTATAAATATATCTCGTCCTAATTAATACAAAATTACAAGTGAAAATAAAAGAGGGTAATAACTTTATAAATATATCTCATCCTAATTAATACAAAATTAATTAATAAAAATAGAGGTAGATTTCATAACAAATTCCTTAAAGTTTTTCTATTTATATTGTAAATAATATTTAAGTTAAAAGTTAGAAAATATTCTTTTAATGATGATCAAAATCAAAACTCATTTTACACTCTATAGAAAACCTTAGTACCCTATTTATATTAAATAAATACCATTTTAAAATATTACATCCTATAAATACCTTTTATCCTTTATAGCAAAAATTCTAATTGTAGTTACATCCTATATTTAAGGCATCATATATGCTAAATTGTTATAAACTAAAGCAAAAGACAAGAACAATAGAACAAGAACAATAGCAATAGAGAGAAGAGTAGAGAGAGTTCTTCTTATTGAGTTGAGAGGGGTCTCAAGGGATGATTTACAATGGTAGGGGGCACCTCTATTTATAGGGGAGAGGAAGATTTAGCTACCACTAATAGAACTCTAAAATCTGTCTAATTAGATACATTAAAGACATTCACCTTAAATAGAAGTGTAAGAATCTTCTATTTCATAACACTCCCCCTTGAATGTCTATTCAATGATGTTCCTCATAAAACCTTAAAACCAAAACCCAATGGGAAAAATTAAAGTAAGGAAAAAGAGTACACATGTTTGAATATGCGCCTATTGGTTGCCTCGTTAAAAACCTTGCAAGGAAAACCCAGTGGGACAAAACCTTGTAAGGGAAAAAGAGTGCAACGCGCATTAACTCCCCCTAATGAGTACATCAATTTAAATCCTTGAGCATTTGCATTCCAATCTTGTGCATCATCTTCAAAACGATCTTTGGTAGAGATTTGACAAATCAACCATATTGACTTGAATAAATATTCCGTACCTTGAAATCATCATTCTTGATAGATATGAACATCTTCATATATTGTCGTGGAATAACTCTTCAATATCTCCATAGATGCATTCTCAATGCCATCATGCTTATAGTTATAGCAAGATACATATGTACACAAATTGTACTTAGGATGCGGTACTTCAGGACCAGGAATTGCATATGCTTCAAGCAACTTAAATCTTTCAAGTTAAGTCATGTAAGTCACATAATAGACTTTAGCTGCATATCAAGCTTTCATTAGTGATACTAAACAAATAAGATATCGAAAACTGACTATACATACCTTTGACTTTATACTTTCAAGCATTTGAACTATAGGTTCAAAACTTCATGTCTTTCATATGGAATCAATTCTTCTTGAATTGTATCTCTTCCATTTAGTTACTTTCTTTGAGTCAGCAAATGCGTATAGCATGCTTTGCAATATGTTGCAATTGAATTATCCCTTTTATGAACTTCAGGTTCATATCATGATGTTCGGGGATATACATATACAAATGATAATTCATCCCATGTAACACTTTCTCAAGTGTTTATCATGTCTCCCCCTCATGTTAGTAAAGCTAACATGTTTCCTCAACTTTGGGAAATCATCTTTGTGCATTATGTCAATATACATAGCACCTTAATAATAAGATGAAATTATTTGGTTCCTGACCCTGAACCACTTTTGAGGGGAGAATATACTCTCGTATACAACTTCGTTCTCATAAAGAACAGTTTAGCTATTAAGTGGAAGCACTCAATAATTATCTTGCTAAACCAACTTTGATATAAACCAACTTATCAAGATGAACTGTCTTGAGTAGAGAATCTGGAAACTATGCTCGAAGTTAGATTACTGAGCGATTTACCTCGCAAGCACTGCCAGGCTGCGGGTTAATAACAATGGCGCATGTAACCATATCATAGATGCATCATATGTGGTATACATGGCAGGTGAATGGGCCCATATTCACCTTTGATATTTCCAGAATCAAGGGGCTTCAACCCGAACTCTTTAGTTGGTCAGTTCATTACTGGGAACAAGAACTTCTAGTTCTTTGATATTCACCTATGTGAATTTGCACATCATACTTCAAATGAGATGGCTAACACGAATGTCAACTGAATAAATTATCAATATTGGTAAATTTCAAATTTACACCATGACATGTACACTTATCAATAAACTTCGGGTTTATTATGACATGGGTTTTATACCAATAGATATCCACTTTATTATGGCATTCTTTCGTTTGTGTAGTACAAACTGGAGAACAAAGCGGGTAGCTTTTCATATACAAATTACCCCGCTACAAGTTGTAGTAATAGGAGAATCAAAGCCTTCCTTTATTTATAGTCTCAATATCATCAATCGCCTTCGCGTGTACTTTTGGAAACTGAATAAGTTACTTTGAGACTTACTACAGCACAATAGTCAATTGTGTTTCTCCAACATAGTAATAATTGGCTCTTCGAGAGCTCTCAATTAATTTTGTACTACCACAGACTGGGGTTCGAGATCCTCACATTCTTGCATTCCGTATTTTCAAGAGTCTCAGGCTCAATGGATTCTTCGTGAATCTCGGAATTAATCAAATCATGAGCGTCCTCATGTGATTCTTTCATAGTGTCATTTAGATCGTTCTTTTTCCTCTTTCTAGGATTTCGATCTTTGGAACCTAATGGTCTGCCACGCTTCTGGCGTGCATTTGACTCATTGGATATGACACTAGATATTTGTCCAATAGGGACTTCAATACCGATCGGAACATTTTCCGCGTGAATGTGGGATTTCGTTATCCTCTTCAAGTCCGTAAATGCGTCAGGCATTTGATTTGCTATTCTTTGCAAATGGATAATCTTTTGTACCTCTTTCTTTCAAATAGAGGTATGTGGATCAAGATGAGATAATGATACATTTTTCCACAAAATTTCCCATTTGGTTTCACCGACTTCTCCCCCTAATTTTGGGAAAAGTGTCTCATCAAATTGGCAGTCTGCAAATAGTGCAGTGAACAAATCTCCTGTCAATGTTTCGAGGTAGCGAATAATGGAGGACGATTCATACTCAACATATATTCCTAACCTTCTTTGCAAACCCATTTTGGTGCGGGATGGCGGTGCTACAGGCACCTATACTGCGCATCCAAAGCTCTTAAATGGGATATATTGGGTTCATGACCCAAAACCAATTGCAATAGGGAATATTTGTGACAATTCGTCAGTCAGAGACGAACTAGCATTGCTGTATGCAAAATGGCGTGAACCCAAACCGAAATGGGCAGCCTCGTTTTCATGAAGAATTCAAGATTATTCTCATCTATTATCCATTAACTTTGCAAACGCAAGGTTGCGTGATGGCAACAAGCACACATTAGACCATCTACAGGATGCGTCTATCAAGACCATGAAATACCTAAACTACCCACTAGGTGGGTGAATAGGTCCACAAATGTCCCCTTGTATACGTTCCAGAAACTGGGGTGACTCAGTCCCAACCTTTGTTGGGGATGGTCTGATAATCAGCTTGCCTTGATAACACGAAGTGCAAGGATATTCATTACCTGAGAGAATTTTGAAATTCTTTAACGGATGCCCATATGAGCTTTCTATAATCCGTCTCATCATGGTTGATCCTGGGTGACCCAGTCGATCATGCCAAAGTACAAATGTATTGGACTCAGTATTCTTTAGATTTACTGTTGAATGTGCCTCAATTGCACTAATTCTTGTCAATACAGGCCACAAGATAAAGACGGGAATTTCTCAATAACCCTCTTTTGGCCAGAGACATTCTTTAAAGTGAGGACGAGATATTCAAGATTATCTTTATCCATTGTCTCAATATTGTAGCCATTCCGGCGTACATCTTTAAAACTCAACAAGTTTCTTCTTAGACTTGGAGGAGAATATTGCATTCTCTAAGATAAACGTCATGCCTTTGGGCAGAGTTACATTTGCTCTTCCGGAGCCTTTCAATCAGTTTACTTCCCATGGTATGACATACAAAAGGAATACATGAACATAAGAATAAACAAGTTCAATTCTTTTGTGTCACATAATATTTTCAAGATCTGCTACTAACAGTTGACTAACAAAATCAGATATGTTGTCCATAATCAATTACTTTGCAGTTTGAAAATTTCAGCATTTTTCATAAGACAATCGATTATTAAACCCACACAATCGATTGTTGGAACATAGACAATCGATTGTGTTACATAGACAATCGATTGTGGATGATTTTTGAAAAATTCCAGATTACACTGCCTAACGACAATCGATTGTTAGATATAGACAATCGATTGTGGGTGATTTTTGAAAAATTCCAGACCTCACTGTTTCAAGACAATCGATTGTTAGACAAAGACAATCGATTGTTGGCTATTTTTGAAAATTTCCAGACCTCACTGTTTCAAGACAATCGATTGTTAGTCAACGACAATCGATTGTTGATCAATTGTTTTTCAACTTTAATGCGAAAATAGTTGATAATCGACTAGTTTTTCAGGCTAGTCGATTACCCCCATTGGAAAATAAAAGTTTTATTGATATTTGAGCATATTGAAGATATTCTAAAGAACTACTGCTAACATTGCTTTATGAACTAACTAATACGAGCTAATGCTAATGACTATTAGTTTATTCACTAACTAATACAAATAAGTAGAACAAAATCAAATAACTCCATCTTCTTTCATCACGGATCCATCGCCGATTAGGTGGTCTATTTTTCCATCGGGTTGCTCAAAGAAGTCTGCCACATCCAGGTGGGTGATATCCTCATTGTCGTTATAGACAAAATTTGTTTCAGGGCCTTTTCTCTTTCGAGATGCTTGATAAAGGTCAACCAAGTGTCTTGGTGTACGGCAAATCTTTGACCAGTGCCCTTTCCCACCGCAACGATAACATATAGTTTCTGAACTATTTGCCTTAGGATCTTCGGGATCCCGTTTCTACTTTCGGTGGTTATCTTTCTTTGGGGGGTGACGGACTTCTTTGGAATTTCTTCCTTGTCCACGTCCTTGGCTTTGACCCCGTTTATGACCGTGATCATGGTCCCTTTTATGTTTGGCATAATGCGAGTGCACCATATCTGCTTCAGGCAGTGGTGTAGACCCAGTTGGTCTATTTTCATGATTTCTCATGAGCAGGTCATTATTTCGCTCAGCCACTAGTAAGAGAGAAATCAGTTCAGAGTACTTCGTAAAGCCTTTCTCTCGGTACTGTTGCTGCAGTACCATATTGGAGGCATGAAACGTTGTAAACGTTTTCTCAAGCATATCGTAATCGGAGATGTTATCTCCACATAGCTTCAGTTTAGAAGTAATTCTGAACATAGCAGAATTATATTCAGAAACGGACTTAAAGTCCTGTAGCCTCAGATGGGCCCAATCATATCGTGCTTGTGGCAGAGTGACCAACTTCAGGTTGTCATATCTCTCCTTTAAGCTGTTCCACAAAACGAGTGGATCCTTGACGGTGAGATATTCAATCTTCAAACCTTCGTCAAGGTGGTGGCGCAAGAAAATCAAGGCCTTCGCACAATCTTGGGTTGATGCTTTTTCTTTATCTTTGATGGTGTCTCCGAGACCCATAGCATCTAAGTGGATTTCAGCATCCAACACCCATGTCATATAGTTCTTGCCCGAAATTTCAAGGGCAACGAACTTTCTTTTCATAATGTCAGACATACTCGAAAATTAAATTAGGAAGAGGGAAAATACCTTGGATTTTCGAGAATGGTACTTGAGACGGTAGAGTCTCGTGCTGATAACGTGTTATAAACTAAAGCAAAAGACAAGAACAATAGAACAAGAACAATAGCAATAGAGAGAAGAGTAGAGAGAGTTCTTCTTATTGAGTTGAGAGGGGTCTCAAGGGATGATTTACAATGGTAGGGGGCACCTCTATTTATAGGGGAGAGGAAGATTTAGCTACCACTAATAGAACTCTAAAATCTCTCTAATTAGATACATTAAAGACATTCACCTTAAATAGAAGTGTAAGAATCTTCTATTTCATAACATAAATAATATTTTTCTCTCTTCTTTTTAGTATTTTCTCTCACAGAATCACCGTATAACTCGTCTTAATAGGTTCTTTCTCTCTTTTGCATACGGTTTACTCTCTTCTCCCACATACCCACTTTACTCCAATTCTTTGTCCTCTCTGCATTTTCACATCATAGTCAATCTCTTCCACATTGAGAGAACATTTGTAGATCATCGATCATAGAAGGGTTGTTTTTTCTTCTTATTCTTGCCTCCTTCTGGTTTTAATTTCTTTATTCATAATAGCAATTAACAAAGACCGTCATGTCGATGTATCACGGCTTCCCAGTGTTCGATTTTACCCTACTGATGCATAGTTGATCTACTTTCTGAGAAAGTTTGAGTTAATGCCCTTTTCAACTTGGGGAAATCTATAGAGACCGGTCGCCGGCCAGTGAAGCCATAAGGTTGTTTCTCTCTCTAGATCGCCCAAATTGCCTATTTGTATTCAGTTGTATTCGAATGTATATTGCAGTTGTATTCACATGTATTCAGCAACATTCATTTATATATTATAGAAGTATTAAAAAGTTATGTGTATTCTCTTGTATTCACCTTTAATCAGTTGTATTTAACTATTTTATTGAGTAGTAGTTAGTTGTATTCAAATGTTTTATACAACTGTATTTAGTTGTAGTTAGTTATATTCAATTATTTTATTCAGCAGGTTTTAGTTGTATTTTGTTACATTCAAGAGTTTTATTCAGCTGTATTGAGTTGTATTTTGTTGTATTCAATAGAAAAAAGGAGAAGAGAATTGAGAAATTCGATCAGATGTGTTGCTCTGGTTTTTCCTTCTTTTCACGTTTTTGAGTTTCTTTCGTTGAGCAGAATACAGATTAGTGTGTACTCGTTTTAGTTCTTTGAGTTACATTAGGAGACTATCATGTGATTTGATTTCCTTCTATTTTTAACAAGTTTATGTTCCCAGAATTTGCGCAAAAACGTTACTGTAGTTCGCTGAAATTTCGCTTGAATACAATTAAATACAGATAACACTTGGTTGAATTTTCCGTTTTTACGCCTATTTTTTTCTTGTATTAATGAATACAACAGTTTAAATACATGAAATACATTATATAAAAACATAAAAAGGTATATATAGAAAGTAATATAGCAAAGGTTATCTATAAATGGCTAATTAAGACAAAAAGATGGTGTTTTGTGAAAAATTCTCTTTATCTATATAGACAATAGAGAATAGGATAGAAATGAGATGCGCACACACACACACATACACACACACGCACGCACACACACACTGATATATATATATATATATATATATATATATATATATATATATATATATATATATATATATACTTGTTATATGTGAACATTTAAAATTTAAAATAAATTAAAGTATAAGTTTCTTAATCATATGGAGTTCATTACTCAAATGATCACTCAACTATCCCAAATTATCTCCTAAAGTCACTTTTCTTTCGTTCGTAACAACAAAATCACTTAACTATGCCTATAGCACTAAGAAGGTCACGCAAATAGGTTTTTCAAATTTTGGAGTGCCAAATACCTATTTTACCCTCTAAATTATAAACATTTATCTTCTTTTTTGTTTTTTAAGTTTTTAATATTATGATTTCCCCTTTTTAATTTAGATTCTAGAGAAAATAAGTAATTTATGTATAAATTTAAAAATAAAAGTAAATAAGCATATATAATGCTGGAATAACAAAATAATGAGCATAGTAAAAAATATTAGTTAGAATTATTTGTATTTTAGTATTAACAATAAAAACTGAAAAATTTATTGACACAATTGAGAATGAAAAAAATAAAAGTTGTAAAATATATATTCCATGTATGTAATATAAAAATAATTATTTAAATAAAGGTATTTTTATAATAAATATTATATATTCTTGAAAATTATGCTCAATTATATTATTATTCAGCCATTATAGTAATTTTAATTTTATAAAAATTATATTTATTCTATATGTAAGTCCACAATGTAGATTAAAAGAGAGAAAAAATATAATAATGAAAAAGTTAAAAAATAATAATTTAGAGGGTAAAATAGGTATTTGGAAATCTAAAATTTAAAAATCTGGTCAAGTCACTTTTTGAGTGTTATGTGCATAGTTAAGTGATTTTGTTGTCACAAACGAAAGAAAAATAATTTTAAGAGATAATTTGGGATAATTGAATGACCATTTGAGTAATGGACTCCCATATTATGGGATAGATTTAGGAAAAGCATCTCTCTTATTTTGGTAATAAAAAAAGAAGAAATAAGAAGGTCGTATTACACAAGGCAGAATACATATTATACCCATCAAACTTAGGACTAAATCTCTATTACTCACCTATTCAATACGGGTTTTATTTTACACACCAAATCTTTCAAAAGTTGTCAATTACACGCTACTTTGCCTCCATGGCACGCGCGTCCTTTGCACACAAATAAGGCGAGTGAACTAAAAAAAAATTGTATCTGAAGCCTCATAAAAACGCCAAATGTCCAATTTTTACCCATTTCTTTTTTTATTCATCTTCTCCATTTTTCTTCCTCAATTAATGCTCACAGAACCTCTTTCTAGTTTCTTTGGTTACTTTCCAAACTTTTTTTTAATTTTCAACTAGTAAATAAAGCATTTTCAAATTATTACGAGATTTGTGTGAAATTGTTGGCTCGGAAAGTGTGGTTCAATTAGAGCCAAAATTTTTTATTCAAAAAGATGCAATTACTGGCCCGAAAAATCAAGAGAATGGTACTAAAATTATTTTTGTGAAATTATTGATTTACTACAATTGATATTTGGATACAGAATTAGTTGTTGATTAGAAGCTCCATTTCAAATTGGAACTCATTTGGAGATGAATTGAGAGTTGGAATGAAACTTGTTGAAGAATGCCAAAGAGCAATGTTTTGAATTAAGTATTTGGATCTTATACTTGAAGATGTATAAGCTTGATTTTAAAATTTTTGATAGCTGAAATTAAGATGAAAGTGGTGCAGCCATTTGTTCTGGTGGGGATTGTTATGGCTGATGGAGTTTAGAGGAGGAGGTAGATGGGTAGCGGGGAGGGGGAGGGTGTTAGAAGAAGATTAGAAACATGGGGAGGGACTTTGTTTCTTTTTTTTTTCCTTTTAAATATTATCAAGTTGTGCAAATTTAATATTTTTTTTTCTTGAGTTAGGACACGTGTCATGACCTTATTGGCGCGTGACTTCACACATATTCTGAAAAGCTGGTATAGGGCAAAGTGGTATGTAATTGACACACTTTTAAAAAGTTTGGTGTGTAAAGTAAAACCCGTGTTGAACAGGTGTGTAATAGGGATTTGATCCTAAGTTTGATGGATATAATATGTATTCTGCCTATTACACAAATACGGGAGTCTGTTAAATATTAATGTCATTACTATCTTTTTAACATCTCTAAATCTTATTGGAAAAAGAATACTACGTCTTTATGAAATAATTTTGAATGGGGATGCACCAAACGATATGCGGTGACCTTGCTTAAATGATAGATTGAAGTAATACGATCATTGTTAATCAATTAAAATTATGCAAAGGACATGTGATCATATACTCATTCTTTTGATGCATCCACATTAGTATAATGGTTTTCTATTTATCACACGGTTAAGAAAGAAGCAACGTAACTTTATAAAACTGTAACCTAACCCCACCCCACCCCTATCTATCGTTGTTGTAGTGATCACCATCTTCACCAATTCTCGAACTTGTTAAATTAGTCAAAGAATAACTTTGGTGTAATATTTTCATGATCAAATTAACTTGTCAACTATTGTTTTGATACTTTCCACCTTAATTATTGATTAAAAGTCGCTTCTTTCAAACACTATATATCACATCTTGTGGGGCGGAGGGAATTGATGTTTTGGGCGTTAGTAAGTTGGCCCTACGGTGTCCTCTAGTGAGGGAAGTGGGATTTGGACATTTGGTTGCTACTTTTACTATTAACTTTACACTGAAATAAAATAATAGATTTAAGCAGAGATTTGGGGGATTCTTGAAGAAACCAGCACACTGAAAAATGATAGATTATCCAACCAATAAAAAGGTGCTCAGCAAATGAAAGAAAAAGGCGAAATGGCTTTTCGTCCGTCAAATTTGCGGTCGATTTTAAAATCGATATATAAATTTTAAACTTTTTTTAAACACTTAAACTCGCATATTTGATAACTAATAAATTTATTTGACTGTTGTTGACCCTGCACATGTGATCGGGACAGAGTTGATGTGGACAAAATGTGTTCAATTCACATAAAGTAAGAGCGTCATGACAATAATTTTAATTAAAAAAATTACAAAAAAGAAAGAAGAAAATAAGCCCCTCCCCCCTCCAAAATCACTAATACCCTTGTTCCCTCCCTTTTCTGTTTCGTTTTCCTTTTCTCTATCGTGGCCAGCCACCTCCTCCCACCCTCCTTTTCTTCCTCCCCACTCCAATCTTCCTCACTTCTCTTCTTTATGTTCCAAACTCAAGCAACAATTGTGAAAAACAAAGAAAAGCAATAACTTTTGTCAAAAGAATTCTATCAATCTCTCACATATATAGCTTAGCAGACTCTTTCTGCCTTGATAATTTTAGTAGGTGGCCCATCGACTCTTTGAGTTGGAATATGAATTTTGTTAGAAGTAAAAGATAGAATGGATTTTATCATGGTTGATTGTTGAATTTTTTTGTTGATTTGCTAGAAAAAATCGTGTCAGATTTCAATTTGGGAATATTTTTCTGGTTGGTTCTGAGGGAGTAGAAGTGCTAAGCAACTGCAATATTTCACAAAGGCAAAAATGAGTACAATGTGGAAAGCTCAGGAGGTGGTTTTATGGCTCACGTAAGATCTTGCAACAGGGAAGAAGGAAGGAGTTCTTTGGGTACAAAATTTTATTCAAATAAAAATTAATTTGATAAAAAAAAAAGAAAAGAAGTGGGACTGTAGGACCTTGAAAATACAGGTGGCCACAAATGTGAAAGAATAGAAGATGTGACTTGTAAAATATTTAATAAAATACATGTCAGCAGCGATTGAATGATACACATCATGATAAGTGTTTATTAATAGACATTTGCTCAAGCAGAGATGTTCAAATAGGAAAATTCAAAGTTTATATATCGGCTTTAAAATCGATCGCAAATTTGAATGACCAGGAAGCCATTTCGCCAAAGAAAAACGGCAACAATCTTCAAGTATCATGAATCATGCTGCAAGGATGCAAGTAATATTTTAAAAGTTAAAAAACCAAGCAAATGGTAGAAGGACCTCTCGCATACGTTGCTTAATTAATTTTAAGAGAATGGAATAAGTGAGTGACTAAATTAAATACAGGTACATTGGAAATGAAGCAGGATATATAGAAGGTATTCTAGCAAAGTAAAGAGAAGTAGCAATTGTATACATAGCGGAACCAAAAGCCATAGACAATTGTGATTAACCCACGTCATCATGCCACAATTATAATTTTGGTAAGGTTTGAGACACTTAGTCTTTTTGAGTAAGCTCAAATTGGAAAAGTCAACCAGATATTGACTTATGTAAAAAAAAAGGGCTTGGATGTAAATTTTGATGGTTCGGATAGCTTCGAGAGATGATTTGAGACTTAGGAGTGTGATCGTAACGTGTTTTGGAGGTCCACAGTAGGTTTAGGCTTGAATTGGCAACATTAGAATTTTGACGTTTTCCGGTTGATAGGTGAAATTTTAATATAGGAGTCGGAATGGAATTCCGAGAGTTCTAGTAGGTCTGTTGTGCCATTTCAAATGTGTGCAAAATTTTAAGTCATTCGGATGTGGTTTGATAGACTTTTAGATAAAAAGTGGAATTCGAAAGATTTTTGGAACCTTAGGATTGAATCTGATGTGTTTTGGTTAATTCGAGGTTGTTTGAGGTGTTTTGAGGATTGGTATACATTTGGATAGTGGTATATGACTTGTTTGTGCATTTGGTGAAGGTCCTGAGGGCCTCGGGATGATTACGGATGGTTGGGGGAAGATTTTGAGTTGGGTTTTGGCAGCTGAAGATTTCCTATTGCTGTCACAACTGCACCTGTGGCTAGGGGACCGTAGGTGCGGGATCGCAGAAGCGCCCATAGGTTTGCAAATGTGGATTGGCCCTGGGGAGCAAGAACTGCAAAAGCAGCTGGGGTGAGCGCACATGTTATAGCGCAAGTGCGGGTGTTCCATCGCAGATGTGGAACTTGATTATTAAGTGAAAACCACAGATGCAGTACTTTGACTGTAGAAGTGGGACCGCAGAAGCGGAAGAAGGACCACAAGTGCGGAATCCCTTGGTCAGGAGGTATATATTTCATCCTTCGCGATTTCAACCTTTCTTCACCATTTTAAATTGATTTTGGATCTCTTTGGGGAAATTTTGAAGAGAGAATCAGAGGGAAATTCATTAAGGTAAGATTTTTATCATAAAACTTGTCCCTATGGTGTTAAGTCATTGATTAGGTTTGAAATTTATGAAAATTTGTGAGTAAATGTTGAAGAAACTGGGACTTGAGATTGGAGACCTTTGAGTAAGGGTTTAAGGGGTCATTTGTGGTTGGAATTTGGTACTTTTGATATGGATGAACTCGTGGGAGGATAAGGAGTTTATTGATGTAATTTTATTGGATTCCGAGACGTGAGCCCGGGGTCAGATTTTGGTTAATTACATGATTTATGTTGTAATTTGATTTCTTTCGAGTGAGCTTTATTCCCTTAGCATATTTGAATGGATATGTACTGATTTTGGGTTAGATTTGGAGCATCTGGAGGTCGTATGAGAGGCAAAGGCATCGCGGGCTAGAGTTTGAACCAGATAGAGGTGAGTCATGATTGTAAATGTTGTGCCGAGGGTTTGAAACCCCTAATTTCACATCGTTGTGCTACTTTGAGGTGGCACACATGCTACACGACGAGCGTGGGGTCATACACTGTTGGAGATCGTGACTTAGTCTGTCCTGTATGTGTATTAACTGCATATTTGATTGAAAAATGTTTTCTATCGTCATGTTTTTGGGCTGAATGCTATATTTGGGCCTCGTACCAACTGTTTTTGGACCCTTAGGAGATTTTTACTATTATTCATCACTGTTTTGACTTCGTAATTATACTCAGTCATGCTATATTCTACTGTTTTTACAATTCAGTCATCTTTACTTGTTTTTGATATTTTAAAATCATATTTTGGGTTGAGCATCATGTTTTACTATTGCCTGTTATGACCCCAGTTCGCCCTCCATGAACTGTCATGATAGCACCTAGTATCTATGACTAGGTACGCCTAACAAGTACTGAAAATAAATAGAAACTTGCGAAAATATAAATTACAAGCCAAGATTAGCAAAAAGGAAAACAGTATATAGGATGTCGCTCGGCATATACAAGATAATATCTCAGAATTCTACAACAGTATACCAAAATCTGGAAACTCACAGGAACACAAGCTGAGAAAAATACTACATAGTTCTAACATACGGAATGTCTAACAAGAAATAAAGTACGGAAGGGCTAAATACTAAATGCAGGAATAGAGAGAGACTCCTCGGTCTGCGAACACTGCAAATATACCTCGAAGTCCGGTAGAAGCACCTCGCCTT
Organism: Nicotiana benthamiana; assembly: GCA_034376525.1. Taxonomy (NCBI): domain Eukaryota; kingdom Viridiplantae; phylum Streptophyta; class Magnoliopsida; order Solanales; family Solanaceae; genus Nicotiana; species Nicotiana benthamiana. The sequence continues at coordinate 48,196,903 of CM067337.1, read as the reverse complement.
AAGAATAGTAAGCCTGAGTAAAGGCACCTGGATTTGCACATGAAAAACATGCGCAGAAAGGGCATGAGTACGCCACAATAGTACTCAGTAAGTGCCAAGCTTAACCTCAGTCGAGTAGTGACGAGGAAGGTCAGGGCCCTACCGTGGTTAAACAAAATAATATATTTCAACAGTATAAGACAAAACAGTATAAATAAGTATAGCAGTGAAAATAAAACAGAATATATAGGACAACAATAACTATACAGAAACGAGGTAACCACAGAAGGAAATATAACTTAGCACCAATAGTAACAAATGGGGGATCTCCCAGGATACCGTCATGTATTCCATATTAGAACTGTCCAGTGGATCTCCTAGGATCCCATACCGTAGTCCAACTATCAATATGCGGTGATCTACTGGAATCCCGATCCGTCGTTCCAATGTAAATATCCAATACTGGGGAATCTATCGGGTGCATTCTCGTAGTTCTATATAACTATGCAGGGGGGGATATACCAGAAATCTAACCCATAGTCCCAAAGTAAACAGACAAGGGGGGAGCTACCGGAATCCCATATCCGTAGTCCCAATATAAATACACAGCAACAACAAGAAGGTATTCTAAAATGGATATTTCATATCAAGGTAAACAAGTAACTCTAGCCTAGCATGTTGCACAGAATTCAGATAAAGCAAGTTGAGCAAATAACGCAAAGAAATTATTTAGACATGCTTTCCTAAGCTAACAACATATTTAATTGCACAAGTAATGAAAGCAGGAAAAGGAACATAATAGTGAATACTTAATGAAAAACAAATTTCTCAATAATTTGCACAAGTACACATTCGGCACCTCACGTACAAGGCATTTCAATTACCAAATATACCAATCCTAAAGGGGAAGGTCCCCCACACAAGGTTAGACAAGCCACTTACCTCGAACCGGTTCAAAATCAACCCGAAACTACACTTTTGCCATGAGTATCCGACTGCAAATGGCCCAAATCTATTCAATTCAATTGCATACTGTAAATAACACCTCAAGTAACCGATTCTACAATTTAATTCTAAGCTAATACGTGAAATTAGGTAAGATGCCAAAAATTCCCATCGGGCCCACATCTCAAAATTTGGTAAAAATTATATATTTCTGACATTCATTCACTCGCGAGTCTAACCATATAAGAATCTCTCAAATCGGATGAGTAAAACCCAATCAAAACTTAAAAATTTGGTCTATGAAGTTTATCCAATTTTCCCCCAATATTCAAAATTTGGAGACTAGATTTAAGTTAGGAATCATGAAAATTGATCTATGTTGGGCAGAGATCACTTACCCAAGTTACCCAGGTGCAAAATCTTCAAACATTGCCCCTCCTGAGCTCTCAAATTCGAAAATGTGAAAATAGGCTTAAATCCTTGAATTGGGATTTAAAAAATCTGCCCAGATATTTTGTACATCGTGATCGCGAAAGGGGGCCTGTGATCGCGAAGAGTAAAAAAATTTAATGGCTCCTGAACTGGTCTACGTGAACGCGATATGGGTCATGTGATTGCGACGAAGGAAAAGGGGTGGACTTACGCGTTCGGCGACAATACCATGCGAATGCAAAGTGAAAAAGACCACTGAGCCACCAGCTCATGTTTCTACTATGCAAACGCGAAGGTGGGAATGTGAACTCAAAGAAGGAAGGGACAGACTTCACCAATCGAGAGCCATGTCATGCGATTGCGTAGGACAAATTAAACACCCAAATACACTAAGCGAACACGGAGGAAGGGTTGCAAACATGATGAAGGAAACCAGATACTAGATTTTTCTGCAATTCTACAAGTTTCAAAATAATCCGTTGAGCATCCGAATAACACCCGAGGTCCTCGGGACCTCAACCCAAACTGCCAACGAATCCTACAACATTATTCAAACTTGTTCCAACCCTCGGAATGCTCAAAACAACATCGAAACACCTACTTTTCATCGAATTCAATCTTAAAAATTCCAAAAACTCTAAAAACACATTTTCGATCAAAAAGTCTATCAACCCTAGTCCGAATGACCTGAAATTTTGAACACACGTCGCATTAAATACTACAAAGATACTCCAACTTTCAGAATTCTATTCCGACCCTCGAATAGAAATTTCACTATCGAACCGAAAACTTCAAAAATTCAACTTTCGCATTTCAAGCCAAAATTAGCTACGGGCCTCCAAAATACAATCCGAACACACTCCTAACCCTGAAATCACCCAACGAAGCTAAGGGAACCATTAGATTTCCATTACAAGGCTGTCTTCACACAATTCCGACCATGGTCGACTTTCCAACACTTAACTTTCATTTAGAAACTCTCCAAAACTCAAAATCGAACATCCTGACCAATCAAATTAGCAGAAATAAACTTGGGGAAAGCAATTAATTAGGGTTTGGGCGTTAATTCTTAAGACGACCGGCCTTGTCGTCACATCCTCCTACAATTAAACATTCGTTCATCCTCGAACGAGCATAGAGACATACCTGAAGTAGCAAAAAGATTAGGGTAACAGTTGTGCATATCCTGCTCAGTCTCCTAGGTCGCCTCCTTGACCGGATGACCCCGCCACTGACCTTTACTGACGCGATGTTCTTTGGCCTCAGCTTTCTAACATGCCTGTCCAATATTGCCACTAGCTCTTCAACATAGTATAGATCCTTATCCAACTGGACCAAACTGAAACCTAAACTGTGCGACAGATCACCGTGATACCTCTGGAGCATCGAAACATGAAATATCGGATGAACTCCTGCCAAGCTGGGAGGTAAGGCAAGCTCATAAGCAACCTCCCCAACATGCCTCAATATCTCAAAAAGACCAATAAACCTCGGACTCAACTTCTTTTTCTTCCCAAATCTCATAACGCCCTTCATAGGCGAACCCCGAAGCAGAACCCGCTCTACAACCATATAGGAAACATCACGAACCTTTCGGTCCGCATAGCTCTTCTGTCTGGACTGGGCTGTATGGAGTCTATCCTGAATCAGCTTAACCTTATCCAAAGCATTGTGAACCAAATCGTTTCCCAATAGTCTAGCCTCACTCAGCTCAAACTAATCCACGAGAGATCTATACCGCCTACCATATAAAGCCTCATATGGTGCCATTTGAGTGCTGGACTAATAGTTGTTGTTGTAAGCAAACTCCGCCAAGGGCAAGAACTGATCCCAAGACCCTCCAAACTCAATCACATATGCACATAGCATATCCTCAAAAATCTGAATAGTGCGCTTAGAATGTCCGTCCATCTGAGGGTGAAATATTGTACTCAACTCTACCCGAGTGCCCAACTGACGCTGAGCGGCCCTCCAAAACCGTGATGTGAACTGAGTACCTCTATCTGTAATAATAAAATCTAGAATACCATGCAGATGAACAATCTCCCAGATATAAATCTCTGCTAATCGCTCCAAAGAATAAGTAGTACACATAGGAATGAAATAAGAGGACTTGGTCAGCCGATCCACAATCACCCAAATAGCATCAAACTTCTTCAAAGTCCGTGGGAGTCCAACTACAAAGTCCATGGTGATCCGCTCCCACTTCCACTCTGGAATCTCTATCTGCTGAAGCAGCCCACCTGGCCTCTGGGTTCTCATACTTCACCTGCTGACAGTTGAGGCACTGAGCTACAAATCTAACTATATCTTTCTTCATCCACCTCCACCAATAGTGCTGCCTCAAATCCTGATACATCTTCGCGGCACCCGCGTGGATGGAATACCGCAAACTATGGGCCTCCTCTAGAATCAACTCTTGCAACCCATCAACATTGGGTACAAAAATCCGACCTTGCATCCTCAATACTCCATCATCACCAATAGTCACATCCCTGGAATCACCGTGCTGAACCTTGTCCTTGAGGACAAGAAAATGAGGGCCATCATACTGTTGCTCCTTGATACGATCAAATAAGGAAGACCGAGAAACCACGCAAGCTAGAATCCTACTAGGCTCTGAAAGATACAATATCACAAACTGAATAGTTAAGGCCTAAATATCCATCGCCATAGGCCTCTACGGTGATGGTATATAAGCCAAACTCCCCAAACTCTCTATCCGGCGACTCAAAGCATCGGCCACCATATTGGCCTTGCCCGGGGTGATACAGAATCGTGATATCATAATCCTTCAGCAACTCTAACTACCTCATCTGGATCAAATTAAGATCCTTTTGTTTGAACAAATGGTGTAAGCTCTGATGGTCAGTATAAATCTCACAGGGAATCCCGTATAAATAATGGCGCCAAATCTTCAGGGCATGAACAATGGTAGCTAACTCAAGGTCGTGAATAGGGTAATGCTTCTCTTGTATATTTAACTCTCTGTATGTGTAGGCAATCACCCTACCGTCCTGCATTAAATCTGCTCTGAGGCCAACCCTCGAGGCATCACAATAAACCGTATTAGACCCCGAACTTGTAGGCCATATCAAAATTGGGGCCATGGTCAAAGCTATCTTGAGCTTCTGAAAGCTCGCCTCACACTCCTCTGTCTACTGAAACGGAGCACCCTTCTGGGTCAACCTGGTCGTAGGGGCTATAATCGATAAAAACCTCTCCACAAAACGACGTTAGTAACCGCCAAACCGAGAAAACTAAAGATTTGTATAGATGAGGATGGTCTGGGCCAACTCTGCACTACCTTTACCTTCTTTGGATCCACCGAATACCCTTGCTCGATAGCACGTGGCCCAAGAACTCCACAAAATCCAACCAAAACTCTCATTTTTAGAACTTAGCATATAACTTATTTTCTATCAGAGCCTGAAGCACAATCCTCAGCTGCCGCTCATGATCTTCCTGACTTCGGAGATACACCAAGATATCATCAATGAAGACAATGATGAACGAGTCAATATATGGCCGGAACGCACTGTGCATCAAATGCATAAAAATTGTTGGGGTATTGTTTAGCCAAAATGACATAGCAAGGAACTCGTAATGACCATACCGAGTCCTGAAACCAGTCTTTGGGATATCTGGTTCCCGAATCTTCAACTGGTGGTTACTTGAGCACAAATCAATCTTAGAAAACACTCGTGCGCTTTGAAGCTGGTCAAACAGATAATCAATACGAACCTTGTTCAACCGGAAATAATCAATAAACTTATGCATAAAGCTATCATTTTCTTCACAAACAAGACAAGAGCACCCCAAGGCGAACTGCTGGGCTGAATAAAACACTTATCAAGAAATTCCTGTAACTGATCCTTCAACTCCTTCAACTCTGGAGGAGCCATACGATACAGAGGAATAGAAATGGGCTGAGTGCCCGGTGACAGATCAATGCCAAAATCAATATCTCTATCAGGCGGCACGCTAGAAGGTCAACTGGAAACACATCGGGAAAATCTCGTAATACTAGTACTGAATCAACTGAAGGGGTATTAATATTGACATCTCTCACATAAGCTAAATACATGTCGCACCCCTTCTCAGCCATACATTGAGACTTAAGGAAAGAAATAACTCTACTAGGAGTGTGATCTAAGTTACCCCTTCACCCAACACGTGGTACACCTGGCATAGCCAGCATCACACTTTTGGCGTGACAATTAAGAATAGCATAATCAGGTGACAACCAGTTCGTGCCCAAGATAATATCAAATTCAACCATGCTGAGTAACAATAGATTGGTTCTGGTCTCAAAACCACTAAGAGCTACCAAATACGAAAGATAAATACGGTCCACAATAAGAGAATCTCCCAGAAGAGTAGAAACATAAACAGGGGAACTCAAAGAATCCTGAGGTACACCCAAATGCGGAGCAAAATAAGAAGACACATAAGAGTAAGTGGAGCCTGGATTGAATAGAACTGATGCATCTCTTTGACAAACTAGTATAATACATGTGATGACAGAATCAGAGGCAATGGCCTTGGTACGGGCAGGAAGGGAATAATATCTAGCCTGGCCTCCCCTTCTAGGGCGACCTCTACCTCCCCGACCTGCACCTCTAGCCGGCTGAGCAGATGGGGTAGCAACTGGAGCTGTAACCATAGCTTGAGAACTCTGCGGGGCACATTGTGGCTGAGAGGTATGTGGATATGAACCCCTCCCAAGTTTGGGGAAATCCCTCACCATATGGCGCATGTCACCACACTCAAAACAAGCTTTGGGAAGACGTGGTGGTTGTGCCTGGCTATGGCCACGTCTGCTTGACTAACCTCTGAAAGCACCCCGTGCAGGAGGCATGCAAGAAATCGGAGGTGCATAATAAGGCTCCTGAGATCTAGGAGGAGCTGGAGCACTACTGGCTGCTGGAAGAGCTGAATGAATAGGGAAACTCATATAACCCCTACCATGACAACCCGCAGCTGGGGTACAGACACCAGAACAATGGCTCGGCTCTCGAGACCTCCTTGTCATGCCCCAAATCAAGGGACATGACCGGTGCCCGACTGGGTAGACCTAGTCAAGCAGACCTGGTTACCTTTCCTATTCCACGTATTACCACACAATATTCATTATTAATTAACCAATGATACTTGATGCAACTGAAAGTACACAGAACTCTTCTTTTACAAAAATATACATATTATCATTAACAGCTAGCGTGGTTTACATATTACAGTGCTCACTACATGCACATATATTACACTAGTTCTATGACCCACATCATCTAGTCTACGGAGCCTCGAAGATAAAGGAAATAACACAATGACGGCGATAAGGCCCCGGCTATGCCTTCTACAATAACGACACAAAAACCAAAAATACAACAAAGGTGGCATGAGCCACACAGGTCCCAGGAAGGAAGGGGGCTCACCAATCACGAACACTGTCGATAGGGAAGTAGGAGGAGCTACGAACGGTGGACATGAGTGCCTGCTGCGGATTCGCCTACAATCAACACAAATGCGTGCCCCGGCAAAACGGACAGTACATTTGAATTGTATTGGAATGTATGAACAAACTCTGTCCCAAGTAAACTCAAGCCGAAGATATATATACAAGTGGAAAGATGAACAACAATAAAACAACAACCAAGCACTTCACAAATAGATAATGCAATTAGTCAAACAAAGGGGCAATCAGTGCCCCACAGGTTACAAACTCTCCTGCTGTCTACTTCCACAATTTCACATTTATCATTTTATAATTTCTGTTCATTTCAATAGTGATATTGGATTACTATTTTTCTCCACCCTTATTACCTCGGCCACCCTTATCGCCCCAACCCACACCTTATTTCACCATGTTGCAGCGCGCAACCCGACCCCGCCTGACAGTTTTAGTCCACAAACAACATACATCATAGAAACAATTACAAGAATTCAACTATAGCATTGTTAAGATACAACCACAACAAGGAGTGAAGTATTTCCACAACTAACAACAACAATTTCCTCATGCTCACAATTTCGTACACAATCCGAATTACCACATTGGATACTCATAACCAACCATATATATTGTTACCACGATAGTTTCGATTTCACCATTCAAGAATTCTTTTCAATTACATGTTCCTCAACTTTTGCCACAAGATGTTACCACACAAGTATAAATCACAGGAGTTTCACCATAACCCCACATGAATATCAATTATCAAGCAATTTTACACACCAACACGGGGCAATTTCACAAGGATCACAGTTAGCCATACATACCTGGAATTGAATATCCCCTTCTAAACTTTGACTCTAATTCACGAGGCAATCAAGACGGGCCAATCTAGTTCATGATCAATACATAGGCCTTAGAATAGGAACTTATAATTTACTACCCAATTCTCCTTTTTTAACTAGATTTTAGGGTTTTAAAGACATGCATGAATATTTTATCAAGAGCTTAAGAATCTAGTGAATGAGGTTCCCTTCCCAAACTTAAGTTCGAAAATTTAGGGGAAATGGGTTAGGGATTTTGCCCGTGAAGACAGAAGTGAAGACAATGCACCAAAATTCCCCGGGCTTCAATGGTTTTGAAAGATCAATTAATGAAGAAACATTTTTCTCTCTCAAGAACCCTCTCTTTCTCTCTCTTCTTTTGTTCAGAAAATCTGTTAAAATGAGGGTTGGGGTGTTTTATAAAAAGAGACGTCGGGTTTAGAATTTTAGAAAATAACTGGGCGAGCAAGATATGCGATGCAAGTCTGCGGTCATAGAACTGACATGCGGTCCACAAAATGTACCGCAGGAGGGTCCCAAGTTTTGGACCTTCTCTGGTTAGGAATTCGATGGATATGCGGTCTGCATTCTTGTTCTGCGGTCGCAGAATGCACCGCAGAACTGACCTTTGAAATTCTTCAGGGATTATATGCGATCACTATGCGGTCCGCATATTGATTATGCGATTGCAAATATGACCACATTTTCAACACCAAAATTTGACTACTCTCTGCGGCAGAAATGCGGTCAACATTCTTGATCTGCAACTGCATTCTGGACCACAGATTTGACTTCTTCTGGAAAAATTTTGACTCCGAATTTTTATGGGGAAAATATTACAAGAATATGACCCACGTAGGTAGACTTGGCTTTGTGAGCTGCTAGCATTTTAGCACTCATTTTTACGGGGCCTTACATCCTCCCCCGCTTAAGATCATTCGTCCTCAAATGAGTACTTGGAAATCGAATGAGTTTTAAAAACATGATATGCAAGTTCATACACCTTTATTAACTTATAATTTTTTAGAAACATTTCTCCAGAGTTTCCTTTGTAATATGGACATATCCACCTGTCAGAGAACCCCAAAATATATTCGCAAGCACTATTACACTTGCACACACACAAGTAGAACACTTTGGCAATTTGTATCCATGCATAAACTAATCGTTACACAATTAGAAAACTTTGGTACTCTCTATCCATGGTAAATTAATCATTAATTGTCGGCACTATTATGAGTTAATTACTTACCGTGAGAGTACAAAACTTTCACTACCCAGAAGGACTGCACATTGTTCAAATAATCACAACATATCAATTTTTTTTCTTTGGCACAACTTGGAGGGACTACAATAGTAAGGCACTTGGAGGAGAGAAGGGATATTTCTTACACCTAATGGAACAAAACATTAATTCTCCTAGGGGCAAGATTCACACGATCATTTCTAGACTTGTTCAAATAGATGTGGGAATTTTATTTTCATCTCATCTTCCGCCTCCCACGTGGATTCTTCGACTGTTGGTTTCGCCACAACACTTTAACTGAAGCAATCTCCTTATTTCGTAACTTCTGGACTTGCCTATCCAGAATAGCAACCTGAATATCCTCATATGATAACTCTTCGGTAACCTTGATGTCTCCAAATGGCACGACATGAAATACCGGGTGCACTAAGGACATTTCAAGGGGCAACTCTAGCCTATGCAAACTTGACCGATCCTTTGAGTAATCTGATAAGGCCCGACATACCTAGGTCTTAGTTTCCCCTTCTTTCCAGAGCGCATGACTCCCTTTGTAGGAGACATTCTCAAGAATACCTAGTCTCCTTCTTGAAACTTCAGTTCTCTTCGACACATGTCCGCATAGGACTTCTGGCGACTCTGAGCAGTCTTCATCCTCTGCTGAATGACTCTTACCTTCTCCATGGCTTGGTGCACGAGATCTGGCCCTATCAATTCTGCTTTGCCAGCCTCGAACCACCCGATCAGGGACCTACGCCTTCTTTCGTATAGTGCTTCAAATGGGGCCATCTGGATGCTAGCATGGAAGCTGTTGTTATAAGCAAACTCTATAAGGGGCAGGTTATCATCCCAATTAACCTTGAAATCCAAGACACATGCCCACAACATATCCTCGAGCGTTTGAATAGTCTGCTCTACTTGACAGTCAGTCTGCGGATGAAAAGATGTGCTTAGATTCACTTGAGTACCCAAACCTTGCTGAAATTTTCACCAGAAGTTAGCTGTGAATTGAGCTCCTCAATCAAAAATAATATAAAGCGGCATACCATGAAACCTTACTATCTCCTTGATATACAATCGAGCATATTGTTCTGCAGTGTCGGTGGACTTGACTAGCAAAAAGTGATCCGATTTGGTAAGTCGATCCACTTTTACCCAAATTGACTCGAACTTATGCTGAGTGCGAGGTAGTCCTATCACTAAGTCCATATTAATTATTTATCACTTCCACATGGAATTCTATAAGCTGAGTCAGCCCACCGAGCCACTGATGCTCAACCTTCACTTGCTGGCAATTCGGACACTTAGAGACGAAGTCCGCCACACTCTTCTTCATACCACTCCACCAATAGATTTACTTGATATCGTGATACATCTTTGTAGGGACTTGGTGCACTGAATACCTGGAATGATGAGCCTGTGCCATTAACCTCTCCCAAAGATTATCCACATCTGGAAACACATAACCTATCATGGCACCGTAGCACACTATTGTTGCTGCCGAGCAAAAATGCTGAAACTTTGTCACTTAGAACTGCCTCCATCAATTATGCTAATGTTGGATCAATAAACTGCTTTTCTTTAACCTCCGCTACGAGCGACGATTCTGCTGTGTTATGCACCATAAGTTCCTCCTCATTCAGGGCCGAGATATAAACCCCAAGGCTAGCCAATTGGCGCACCTCCCGAGCTAAAAGCCTCTGATCCTCTCTCAAGTGAGCCAAGCTACCCATGGATTTCTGACTGAGGGCGTTGGCCACCACGTTCGTTCCCTGGATGGTACAAGATGTTCATGTCATAATCCTTGAGCAATTCTAACCATCGTTACTGCATTAAATTCAGCTCCTTCTACTTGAACAAATACTGGAGACTCTTGTGGTCTGAGAACACATCTACATGAACGCTAAAAAGATAATGCCGCCACATTTTCAAGGCAAACACAACTGCTGCAAGCTCCAAATCATGCGTTGGGTAATTCTTTTTCGTGATTCTTGAGTTGCTTTGAAGCATATGCTATGACCTTCTCGTGCTGCATCAGTACACACCCCAAGCCAACACTGGAGGCATCACAATAAACCACAAACCCTTCTGTTCCTACTGGAAGGCCAATACTGTTGCCGTGGTCAACCTTGACTTCAATTCCTGAAAACTTTTCTCACAAGCATCTGAGCACTGGAACTTGACTGATTTCTGCGTCAATTTAGTCAATAGGGAGGCGAGGGTGGAGAATTCCTCTACGAACCTCCGATAATACCCTGCTAAACCTAAAACGCTACGGATCTCCGTCGGGGTTGTGGGCCTAGGCCAATCCTTCACTGCTGCAATCTTTTGGGGATCCACCTGAATCCTCCTACTAGAAACAACATGACCCAGAAAAGCGACGGACTCCAACCAAAATTCACATTTGGAAAACTTGGCATACAATTGGTGTTGATGAAAAGTTTGCAAAACTGCTCTGAGGTTATTGACATGATCCTCCCTGCTCCGTGAATACACAAGGAATTCGTCAATGAAAACAATCATGAAGGAGTCTAAAAATGACTTAAAGACCTGATTCATAAGATCCATAAAAGCCGATGGGGTGTTGGTTAGCCCAGAAGACATGACTAAGAATTCAAAGTGACCATAACAAGTTCTGAAAGTAGTCTTAGGAATATCCTGCTCTCAGATCTTCAATTGGTTGTACCCGGACTGCAAATCAATTTTGGAGAAGAATCTTGCACCTTGCAACTGGTTGAAAAAATCATCTATCTGAGGAAAAGGGTATTTATTCTTGATGGTGACTCTATTAAGCTGTCGACAATTGATGCACATCCGAAGCGACCCATCCTTCTTTCTGACAAAAAGAACCGGAGCACGCCATGGCGACACATTTGGCAGGATAAACCCCTTCTCCAATAGATCCTTCAATTGATCCTTTAATTCCCGCAACTCTTCTGGCACCATTCTGTACAGTGGAATAGATAATGGCTGGTTATCTGGCAATACATCAATCCCTAATCAATCTCCCTATCTAGCGGAATTCCTGGAAGCTCATCTGGAAAACCTCAGGAAACTCATTCACGACTAGTACAGACTCAGGGGCAGGTACTTCTGGAGTGGTGTTCGCCACCCGGAACAAATGATATATGCACCCCTTTCTGATCATCTTCGAACCCTTAAGGTAGGAAATAAACCTACCCCTCGGCACAACACCATTTCCTTTCCATTCAACAACCGGCTCATTAGGGAACTCGAGTCTCATGACTCTCGTCCGGCAATGAAGTTTAGCAAAACACGAATAGAGCCAGTACATCCCCATGTTACATCAAAATCCACCATCCCAAGCTCAATAAGGTCGGCCGTGGTAACACGACCATATACCACAACAATACAATTCCTATAGACATGCACGGTTGTAATAGAATCACCAACCGGAGTCGATACAGAGAACGGCTCAAGAAGCCGCTCGAGTTCAATCCCAAAACGCGAGGAAAAAAATAGAGTAACATAGGAGAAAGAAGACCCCAGATCAATAAGAGTATAGCAATCGATGGTCTTGACAGATAGAATACCTGTGACAACATCTGGGGAAGCCACAACACTCTGATGACCGCTCAATGCATAAAACCTGCTAGGTCCGCCCCTACCACGGGCTCCACCTCATGCTGCACCACACCCGGTTGGGGTTGGAGGGCTCAGTGATGACGTAGCAACTAATGCACTGGATGGCGAGCAACTCCCCTACCCATGCCCTGCCTGGGCGCACCGCAGTCCCGCTGTATGTGACCTCTCACCCCACAATTGTAACACACTGGAGCATCCAAGTAGCAGACCTCTGTATGAAATCTCCCACACTTGGGATATATACCTCCCTACTGCCGAGGCCTCATCCCCGAATGACTGAACTGGCGGGGCCTCCTGCTGTGTGAACCTGGCCCCGAAGGGCTACCCTGCTGGTAACGGTGCACGGATGGTGGTGAACTGGCTGAGGATTGGGCATAAGACTGAGATGGTCCTGATGACCCTCTCCCTGAAGATGACCTCCCTGTGTGACCCATCGACCGGGCCTTAGTGCTACTCTCTCTGTCTTCCCGAATCTTCAACTTCATAGCCTAAGTGGCCTGAGCAAAACCCACGATCTTCCTACAGTTCATGTCTGAATGCAAAGCCACTATTTCACCCTCATTTACCACCAATGGACTGAGACCCTGAACAAATCGCCGAACTCTAGCTTCCATAGTCGACACCAACTGAGGAGCATACCTGGAAAACCTCACAACCTCTATATGATACTCCCAAACGCTCATACTCCCCTGCTTAAGAACCTCAAATTCAGTGGCACGGGCTGCCATTGTCTCAGCATGCAAGAAGTGGTCCATGAAGGCATCTACAAATTCATCCCATCTAGCCGGAGGTTTTCCCTCCTCACGGGAATCCTTCCACACCTCAAACCACGAACGCGCTGCTCCCTTTAACCTGTATGAAGCCAATTCTACCTCTTTCTATTTTTGTAGCCTTCATCACCCGAAGGGTCTTGTACATCTCATCAAGGAAATCCTGCGGATCGGCCTCTGGGTCTTTGGCTAAGAACTCTGGAGGATCCAATCGCAAAAACTGGTGAACTCTGGAGCTGGCTGAGCCTCTCTACCGCTGGAGGACACAGGGGCACCATGAGATCTCTGGGCTTGGGCGGCCACTAACTGGGTCAACATACGGATGGCTCCTCTAAGGTCCCCATCAGAAATCCCGGGACCGGAAGCTGGGGCAACATCAATATCAAGAGCATCATTAAGAGGGATAGTGGTACCTCGGTCGTCTCTAGAACAGGATTGCTTGGATCAGGAATGGACAGGCAAATTCAAAACTTGGGAATCACTTTCACCCGCGGTAGCCGGCACAGGATCCACAGCGCACTGGGAGTAGTATTGGCACCTAGGTCAAGTCTAGCTTTCTTCCTACGTGCCATTTTTAAAAATTCGAAATAAAGCGCGAATTAGACGCATCATTACTTCACCACACGAACTAGAATAACAAAGAAGGGTATAGTTTCCTAATTGCCCGTGTAGTCCCCAACTTATAGATGTGGTCGACAACACACTGATAAGAAGGGCTCTACTAGGCACGCTCCGAGACATCCTAGGACACTTCAAACCTTAGGCTCTGATACCAAGTTTGTCAAGCCCCAAATCGAGGGACATGACCAGCGCCTAACCGGGTAGCCCAGTCAAGCGGATCTGGTTACCTTTCCTATTCCCACGTGTTACCCCACAATATTCATTATTAATTAACCAATGATACTTGATGCAATTGAAAGTAAACATAACTCCTCTATTAAAAAAAATATATTATCATTAACAGCTAGCGTGCTTTACATATTACAGCACCTACTACATACACATATATTGCACCTTTCCATGAGCCACATCATCCAGTCTACAGAGCCTCTAAGATGAAGGAAATAATCAATACTTGCCGGCGACAAGGACTCGGCTATACCTTTTATAATAATAACACGAAACTCCAAAATTCAACTTCAAAGGTGGCATGAGCCACACAGGGCCCCGGAAGGAAGGGGGCTCACCAATCACGAACATTATTGATAGGGAAGAATGAGGAGCTACAGACGGTGGATAGGAGTGTCTGATGCGGATCCACCTACATTCATAACACAAATGTAGCGCCCCCGGCAAAAGGGACGTTAGTACATTTGAATTGTACTGGTATGTATGAACAAACGCTGTCCCAAGTAAAACAACAACCAAGCACTTCACAAATAGATAATGCAATTAGTCAAACAAAGGGGCAATCAGTGCCCCACAGGTTACAAACTCTCATGCTGTGTCCTTCCACAATTTCACATTTATCATTTCATAATTTCTGTTCATTTCAATAGTGATATTGGATCACTTTTCTTTCCACCCTTATTACCTCGTCCACCCTTATTAACTCGTCCACCCTTGTCGCCCCAACCCCCACCTTATTTCACCGTGTTGCGGTGCGCAACCCGGCCCCGCTTTATAGTTTCAGTCCACAAACAACATACATCACATAAACAATTACAAGAATTCAACTATTGCACATTGTTAAGATATAACCACAACAATGAGTGAAGTATTTCCACAACTAACAACAACAATTTCTTCATGCTCACAATTTCGAACAAATTCGAATTACCACAACAGATACTCATAGCCAACCATATACGTTGTTACCACAATAGTTCCGATTTCACTAGTCAAGAATTCTTTTCAATTACATGTTCCTCAACTTTTGCCACAAGATGTTACCACAGAAGTACAAATCACAAGAGTTTCACCATAACCCCACATGAATATTTTATCAAGAAATTTCACACACCAACACGGGGCAATTTCACAGGGATTACAGTTAGCCATACATACCCGGAATTGAATATCCCTTTTAAACTTTGAGTCCAATTCACCAATCAATAAAGACAGGTCAATCGAGTTCATGATCGATACATAAGCCATAGAATAGGAACTTATAATTTACTACCCAATTCTCCTTTTTTACTATATTTTAGGGTTTTAAAGACATGTATGAAGGTTTTATAAAGAGCTTAAGAATCTTGGGCATAAGGTTCCCTTCCTAAGCTTAAGTTCAAATATTTAGGGGAAATGGTTTAG
The DNA here is from genome assembly GCA_034376525.1 of Nicotiana benthamiana. Taxonomy (NCBI): domain Eukaryota; kingdom Viridiplantae; phylum Streptophyta; class Magnoliopsida; order Solanales; family Solanaceae; genus Nicotiana; species Nicotiana benthamiana. Next base: position 48,181,399 of record CM067337.1, on the reverse strand, counting down.
GGATTTTACCTGTGTAGCCAGAAGTGAAGACAATGTACAAAACTTTCCCGGGCTCTAATGGTTTTGAAAGATCAATTGATGAAGAAATAGTTTTCTTTCTCAAGATCCCTCTCTTCCTCTCTCTTCTTTTGTTCAGAAAATGTGTTTAAATGAGGGATGGGGTGTTTTATTAAAAGAGAGGTCGAGTTTAGAATTTTAGAAAATAAGTGGCCGAGCACGATTTGCGACGCAAGTCAGCGGCCGCAAAACTGACATGCGGTCAGCAGAATGGACCGCAGGAGGATCCCAAGTTTCGGACCTTCTCTGGTTGGGAATGCGGTGGATATGAGATCCGCATTCCTATTTTGCGGTTGAATAATGCACTGCATAAATGACCTTTGAAATTCTTTAGGGATCATATGCGGTCATTATGCGGTCTGCATATTGATTATGCAATCGGAGATCTGACCGCATTTTCAACACCAAAATTTTACTGCTCTCTAGAACTTTCTGTGGTAGAAATGCGGTCTGCATTCTTGATCTGCGACTGCATTCTGGGCCGCAGATTTGACTTCTTTTGAAAAATTTTGACTCCAAAGTTGTAAGAGAAAAATAGTAAAAGAATCCGACCCACGTAGGTAACTTGGTTTTGTGAGCTGCTAGCATTTGAGCACTCATTTTTACGGGGCCTTACACTCTTGGACTCCCTCTCCTCTCTCTCCCTAGCATGCATACCCTCAATCCTCCTAGCAATTCTCACCACCTGCTGATAAGAAATATCCATCTCCAAGTCACGAGCCATGCTAGTTCTGATGCTGGGAATAAGTCTCTATATAAACCGGCGAACCCTTTTGCGAACAGTAAAAACCAAGGCTGGTGCATGCCTAGCCAAACTGGTGTAACAAAAAACATACTCTGAAATAGTCATAGCACCCTGGCGCAAATGCTTAAACTCTGTTTACCATACGTCCCTAAGTCTCTAAGGAACATACTCCCTCAAGAACAGATCTGAAAATTGAGCCCAAGTCAGTGAAACGGCCTCATTTGCACTGTTTAACTCTTAGATGCGCCACCATCCATAGGCGGCTCCTCAAAGCTGGAAGGTAGTGAAATAAACCATGCTCGATCCTAAGTTACCCATGGTACGGAGAAAACGATAACACTCATCAAGAAATCCCTGAGCATCCTCCGATGCTAGACCACTAAATGTAGGAGGCTTATGCCTCTTTATCCTCTCAAGCCTCAGCTGCTCCTCCTCGGAAGCCACTGCCCTGACCACGCACGGAATTGGCACTACAGACGGTACAAGAATAATCTCAAGGACCTGCTCAACATGCACTCGCTGCTCAGGAGTGCGGGTAATAGGAATCTGTGCTCCTCCTCGGTCTGGGATGTAGCTGCAGATGGGGAAGCAACCGTGCCTGAGCGAAAGTGGTTTACATGCTCATGAACTGTGCCAAAGTCTCCTGAAGGGCTGGAGTAGTAGTATCAGGTGCCTGGACTCCGGCTGGATTTGCTGGTGGTACCTCGGTGGCAGCTCATGTAGGTGCTCTGGCTGCACCACGTGTGCGTCCTCGGCCTCTACCCCAGCACCGACCTATGACAGATGCAATAGGGGGCGCGAGTGCCTGATCATCTCGGGTAGCATGTGTACTAACCATCTGTAAGAGAATAGAAGAGAGAAGTTTAGAATTGTGATGTCAACATATCGCACGACAAGGAAATCAAATGAAGTGGAAACTTCCCTACAATAAACCGACTTGTGTTCCATGACTCATACAAACCTAGAGCTCTGATACCAACTTGTCACAACCCCAGTTCGGCCTCAGTGAACTGTCGTGATGGCACCTAGTCTATATTACTAGGTAAGCCTAACAAATACTGAAAATAAATGGAAATTTGAGGAAATATAAATTAAAAGCCAAGATATGCAAAAAGGAAAATAGTATATAGGATGCTGCTCGACATATACAGTACAATATCTCAGAGTTCTACAATACTATCCCAAAACACAGAAACTAACGGGAACACAAGAATGGTAAGCCTGAGAAAAGGTACCTGGATTTGCACATGAAAAACATGTGCAGAAAGGGCATGAGTACACCATAGTGGTACTCAGTAAGTGCCAAGCCTAACCTCGGTCGAGTAGTGACGAGGAAGGTTAGGGCCCTACTGAGGTTAAACAAAACAATAAGTTTCAACAGTATAAGACACAACAACATAAATAAGTACAACAGTGAAAATAAAATAGAATATACAGGACAACAACAACTTTGCAGAAACGAGGTAACCACGAAACGAAATACAACTCAACACCAATACTAACAAATCGAGGAAACCGTTTGTAGTCCTTATTATAACTATCTAGTGGATCTTTCGTGATCCCGTCCCATAGTCTAACTATCAGCGTGCGGGGATCTACTAGAATCCCAATCCGTAGGCCCAAATGTAAATACCCAGTACTGCGAGAATCTACCGGGTGCATTCGCACAATTCCACATAGCTATACAGGGGGGATCTACTAGAAATCTAACCCGTCATCCCAAAGTAAATAGAAAGGGGGGGGGGGCGCTACCGGAATCCCACATCTGTAGTCCAAGTATAAATACATAGCAGCATCAAGAAGGTATACAGAAATGGAAATTTTATATAAAGGCAAACAAGTAACTCTAGCGTAGCATGCTACACAAAATTAAGGTAAAGCAGGTTGCACAAATAAGGCAAAGAAATCATTTAGACATGCTTTCCCAAGCTAACAACATGTTTAATTGCACAAGTAATGAAAGCAGAAAAAGGAAAATAATAGTGAATATTAATGAAAAATGGATTTGTCAACAGTTTTCACAAGTACGCACTTGTCACCTCACGCACAAGGCATTTCAATTACCAAATATGCCAATCCTAAAGGGGAAGGTCCCCCACACAAGGCCAGATAAGCCACTTACATCGAACCAATTCAAAATTAACCCGAATCCACGCTTTTGCCATGAGTATCCGCCTCCAAATAGCCTAAATATATTCAATTCAAGTGCATATTGTAAATAACACCTCAAGTAACTGATTATACGATTTAATTCTATGCTAATACGCGAAATTAGGTAAGATAATCAAAATACCCTCGAGCCCGCGTCTTGAAATCGGGTAAAAATTATATATTCCGGAAAGTCATTTACTCACGAGTCTAACCATATAAGAATCTCACAAATTGTTTGCCAAAAACTCAATAATTCGGTCTATCAAGTTTATCCAATTGTTTCCTAAATGCTTAACCAATATTTGAAAATTAGAGACTAGATTTGTGTTAGGAATCATGGAAATTGATCTAAGTTGGGTAGAGATCACTTTTCCAAGTTACTCAAGTGCAAAAGTCTTCAAAAATCGCCCGCCCGAGCTCTCAAATTTCAAAAATGTAAAAATAGGCTTAAATCCTCGAATTGGGATATAAAAAAATCTGCCTAGGTATTTTGTACATTGCGGTCGCGAAAATGGGCCTGCGATTGCGAAGAGAAAAAATTTAGTGGATCCTGAACTGGGCTACGCGAACACGATGTGGGTCATACGATCCCGACGAAGGAAAAGGGGTGGGCTTACGCGTTCGCGGACAACACCATGCGAGCGCGAATGGAAAAAGACCATTGAGCCACCGGCTCATGTTTCTACTATGCTAAAGCGAAGGTGGGAATGCGAACACGAAGAAGGAAGGGACAGACTTCTACGATCGCGAGCCAGGTCATGCGATCGCGTAGAACAAATTAGACCCCTTCCAAAAATACACTAAATGAACGTGGAGGAAGGGTCGCGAACGCGATGATGGAAACCAAATACTAGATTTTTCTGCAATTCTACAAGTTCTAAAATGAACCGTTAAGCATTTGAATCACACTCGAGGCCCTCGAGACCTCAACCAAAACTGCCAACCAATCCTAAAACATCATTCAAACTTTTTTCAACCCTCGGAATGATCAAAGCAACGTCAAATCACCTACCTTCCATTGAATTCAAGCTTAGAAATTCCAAAATCTCTAAAAACACATTTTCGATCATAAAGTCTATCAACCCTAATCTGAAGGACCTAAAATTATGCAGAGACGTCACATTAAACACTACGGAGCTACTCCAACTTCCAGAATTCCCTTCCGAACCTCGAATCAAAATCTCACTATCTAACCGAAAACTTCAAAAATTCAACTTTCGGCATTTCAAGCCTAAATTAGCTACGGGCCTCAGAAATACAATCCGAATACGCTCATAACCCCAAAATCACCTAGAGAAGCTAACAGAACCATTAGATTTCCATTATGAGGCCGTCTTCACACTGTTTTGACTACAATTAACTTTCTAGCACCTAAGCTTGCATTTAGAGACTAAGTGTCCCAAAACTCTCCAAACCTCAAAATCGAACATTTCGGCCAATAAAATTATCAAAAATAAACTTGGATAAAGAAGTTAATAGGTGTTCGGAGTGTTAATTATTAAAACAACCGTCTGGGTCGTCACATTGCCCAAATAGCTTATGAGATTCTGACTGAGTAAGGTCGAGGGCTTATATTGTAAGGATATTATTGGATCGGTCTTCTCATGTCCCAAAATCCACTAAGGGTCATGATGGCGCCGGGAACCTTTGTCAAGCAAGCCAACAACCAATAACTAGAAACTTCTTGTTTTAAAAATTATGGAAATCGTTCCTTTTATACATTTATACAGCAAGTAATAAAATTCTTTGAAAGAAAAAAATGTTTTTAACCAATTCAATATTGAAAAATCCTACAACCATCCCAGAACCTGGTGTCACGAGTGCAGGAGTAATGTCTAGGAAATAATATTATACAACTGTTTGGAATACAATATTGGACAAAACATTAATACAAAAAACGGAAAGAGACTCTACTGGCTGCGGGTCGCCTCGAGAGGTGCAGCTCACCTAAGTCTCTGTATCAACCATACTGCTACGCGTAGTAGGCCACTAGACATGCATATGCCTATGCAACAAAAATGCACAGAAGTGTAGTATGAGTACGAAAATAGCGTGTACCTAATGAGTATCCTGTCTAATTTTGAAGAAGTAGAGACGAGATGGTCAACTTCAACACTTACTAGTGATCCATTAATGATATATTATTAATGCGAAAAAGCAAGGATTTATTAAGAACGACAGTAATTTCAAGTAAATCATGAATAAGTGAAAGTTCCTTTTTATATTAAAAGTCTCAAGATTCATAATCCAATAGTTTCCAATTATCTCAAGTCGGGGAGAGCGAATATCAATCCCAAATAATCACTAGGCAAGTTATACAAGCATGCGTAAATAATGCCGAGGACGTACGGCCCACTCCAATAGAAAATAAACTCTGCACTGCCGAGGGTGGAACAACGCCAATCATAGATGCATCTATTTAATCTGCTGAGGAGTTCGGCCCGTTCAATAAATAAGCACACATAGACATTCAATCAAGAAGTCCACACAGAGCAATTGTCCAAAGTAGCAATTCCTCTTTTAGCCATTTAAGAAAAATGATGTTTTATCTGTTTAGAAATTCGTTTACTAATTCGGTGTGATTTAAGCAATTCAAGCCGTCAATAAGTCCACAAATAATCCAAGTATAGAATGCTTTTGGGTCCTAAACTACCCGGACAATAACATAATAATAGCTATGCACGGACTCTCATCACCTAGTGCGTACGTAGCCCCCACAAATAGGAGCACATAACCAACTAAATCACCTATGGGGATAATTCCCTCTTACAAGGTTAGAAAGGAGACTCACCTCATTCCAAAGATCCATAACCGGCATTCCACGCTATTTCAAAGACTCCAATCGATGCACAGAGATCCAACGCTAGGCAGTAATAATACCAATCAAATAATATATACTCAATTACTCCAAATGATCCAATTCACAACAATTCCTAAACCTGATCGAAAAGTTGACAAAATTGCCCTCGGGCCCACATGGTCGGATTCCTAATTTTTTTGAAGATAAAGTTTCCCCATGAACTCACGAACTCAAATAAATGATTTTCTCTTAATTTCATACTCAAAATCGTGGTTAAAATCCAAGAATATAAATTTCCCGAGTTTTCTTCCAAATACCAAAATTTCTACTAATTTACATGATATTCCATGTTAAAATCCAAATATAATCCAATTAATTAACTTGCAATAGGTGGGAATCACTTAACTTGACATGGATGATGAAAATGGAGCTCCAAAATTGCTCCTAGGTCGGCTCCGATGGAGTAAATGAGATGAAATGACCCAAACCCTTTTCTTAACACTTATACACTTCCCATACAACTCTTTTTCACGTTCGTGAGACCCCCATCGTGTTCGCGAAAAAGAAAATTTCCAAAAACCATTTTCGAAACTCTCCTCAGATAGCCTCTAGTTTAATGGCTATAACATTTCGTGCAAAACTCCAAATTACAAATGATTTAATTTTTGGAAAACTAGACACCAAGATCTACAACTTCCATGTTTTGGTAATCTCCCAATTCCTTAAAGTTTTTGAGATATAAGCTGCCAAAGTTAGCTCTGTGCAATACAATTTCTTCTTCATCTTCCCGGACAACCTATAGTGTACCAGCCATAACTTTTCGTACATAAATCCATGGTTCACTTTTCTGAAAACTAGACACAAAGGGTTACAACTTTTATTTTGGGATTATCTCTAAATTCCTTATAGATTGCGAGATTTGAGCCTCCGAAGTTAGACCTATGCAACCGAGATTTCCTTCTTCTCGATCGCGAGAACCACTTCACGAATGTGAATAACGGAGTCCTTAAAGCCAAATCATTTTCACAAACGCAAGAGGATCCTCGTGAATGCGAAGAACAACACCAGAAACCAGCACCAACTATTTCAAAACAGCCCGAAATGATCCGAAAACACCCCGAAACATACCTGAGGCCCCTAGGGCCCCGTCCCCAATCATACAAACCGGTCCCATAACATAACACGGACCTGCTCGTGGCCTCAAATCACACCAAATAGAATCAAAATCATGAATCACACCTCAATTCAACCTTATTGAACTTTAGAACTTCAAACTTCTACATTCGATGTCGAAACCTATCAAATCACGTCCGATTGGTCTCAAACTTTGCACACAAGTCACATTCCATATTACGGACCTACTCCAACTTCCAGAATCAGAATACGACCCTGATATCAAAAAGTCCACTTCCAGTCAAACTTCTCAAAAACCTTCAAATTTCTATCTTTAGCTAAATGACTCTAAAAGGACATACGGATCTCTGAATTCACTTCCGATTGCTCTCCAAACTCCAATATCACCATACAGAGCTACTCCTAGATTTAGAATCCAAAACAAACATCGATAACCTAAAATTCACTTCAAGACAAACTTATGAAATTTCTTCCAAAATGCTAGCTTCCACAATAGGCGCAAAAACGCTCTTGGGTCACACAAAACTCGATCAGCGCATACTCCCAAGTCCAAAATCATCATACAAACCTACTGGAACCTTCAAAATACAATTTCGAGGTCGTTTACTCTGAAATCCTATCTTAATTGATTCTTTCAACTTAAAGCTTCAAAAACAAGAATTCTCTTTGCAAATCAACTTCGAACTTCCCAAAATGAAATTCCGACTATGCGCACAAGTCATAATACCTGAAGTGAAGTTGCTCATGGCCTCACACTTCTGAACGGTGTGCTAGAGCTCAAAATGACCGGTCGGGTCGTTACATTCTCTCCAACTTAAATATACGTTCGTCCTCGAACGTGCGGAGAACTACTCTAAAGTAGTCTGAAATCACTGTTTAACACCTCAAGCAGCTACTCGTGCTGCCACAACTCAGCTGAGCACCCTAGCTCGATCACTTTGAAGATATTCTTTTTCAATTAAGAAAATAAGCGTTAGAGCCCAATTCCAAAATCCGAAATTCTCTGCCAGGCATGTTTCCAACATACGATCAGCATATCAATGACTACACGCTGTACCAAAACATGACTGTACAATTTTTGAAGAATTCACACCTTACATTACTTTACTCACCGGACCACAATAACACTTTCTGACCAACTTAGTCGAAATTCCACGAATCTGATGCCTCCATTGCACCTCATAACATACATAGGTCTTACTCTAACTCTTACAATGCCTCCACGACGGAAGAGATGTTGTAGAAATTCATAACCAACTGCCGAATCAACAAATCATTGGGTCTATACTCCTGAAAAGAACCATCACTTCATTGTGAACCGAATAATGGCCTTAGCTCCTTATTGTACTTCATATAGTTAGATAGCACGGATTTTAAATCCAATAATCTCGTCTCATAAAGTACGAACTGCTTAGGAAATAAGCTACCTGAACATGATCAAAAAGTCTCATATGACGCCACAATATGCCAATAGGCTGCCAATTTGAATGTGTTACAGAAAGGAAAGCAAATTCTGAAAAGGAAATCCAATTACCCCGCTTGCGAATCATACATGTGAAGCGGGCACATAGCTAACATGAGTTTTCCTCATGCAATAGGAAACAAAACATATAGAAACAAATTTAGGGAACTGTACTGAACATCACATTGTTGTGGCATGCAACCCGATCCAAGTAACATACCCATGGCAGCGTGCCATTCGATCCACATAACATAACTATGGTGGCGTGCTACCCAATCCACACGTAGAACTCACATAAGGAGATGCACATCGAGCTAAATTGCTCATTACAAAAAAATACCGAATATCAGTCATAAACACGCTAAGTGCATAAATACCATTCTCTGGGGAGACATATATTGCTATAAGTTACAAACTCGAGCACAACTAAGGTGCGATATACGATCTGAATCTCAAGAGCCATCCTGCTCATATAATCTCCTCTCTATGTGGAACCTCAACATATAATAAATTCACCAAGCCGTCTCACAACTCGCACAATGCAATACATCATTACATGAAATAGCTGGCGACATAATAACACCCTGACTACCCTTCCAAAAGGAGCACATTGTTGTAATGAACACATCTGACCTGATATAGAGCCCATATTAATTTTAAATCCATCCATCGACCTCAATTCGATCCTGACACACAAGACCAACCATCACAACCAGAGTAATCCTCCATAGTCCAAAACCCAATAGACCGAGTGCCCTCCAAGCATCGATTCTCTATTTAACGACATCTCTACAATATTTATTCTTGTTTTAACCCCTCAATCAATAAAGTGGATACATGCCACACTCATACAACATTACCGTGAGGCACTCTCCCATGACCTTCCGTGCCGAATAACATGTCTGCATACCCAAACCACCGGACGCACTAACGCTGAAAACGATCAAGAATCCTTAGCCAGGATGCAAAGCCTTTTCCACAAAATACCGATCTCAGGTGACACTGAATACAATACTAACTTACTTTAAATATTGAAACTCCTTTCCTGCTTATCCGAGTTTGTGACATCCTCGTCAACACCGAACTGCAACCTTGATCCTCACTTCAAATTCCATACCACTCACTGCACCCAACATGCCAATATACGATAGAATACGATTATTATCGTAACTCCAGAACCACTAATAGGTTAACATTACATCACATAAAATCTTTTCGCTAAACTCACTTCAGGAGAAACATAGGAACACATGGGTAAATTCTCATAACTGTAGAATATGCAAATATCTAAGCAGTGGTTTAAGCCACCATAGACCTTCCAGGGTCCGCCTATACATAACGGGCCATATAGTTAGAATACTCCTAAATAATATCAATTACGGCGGCCGACAAGCCTCACATGTACCGCCACAAATCACACGCATAACTTGATCACATTGAGGTAACTGATCTCTACCACAAATATGCCAACTCAACTATGGCTAACCAATCTATATTCTTTCGATTTACCCCGATTGCCTTAGAAACAACAACAACTCCATTCAACACATAGCACATTCCATCTGCACTCATCCCAAGTGACCTTGAATCACGAGGCTATGCTGTCTCAAATCCCACGAATCATTTTGTATTTCCCAAATGCAACACTGCAAGTCAAGACATCATAGAACATCCTGCGCCTCTTCTCATAAGCTGCTACCAAGCTTGAACCTAACCGTACATATAGGCTCGAAATCATTAGGCACCACGCTTTACCCCTTGAATCCAATAGGACCGTTACTAAGAGCCACCCGCTATGACTTGACCCCAATTATGATCAACTCCATGAATGTAATATCACATGAATATCCTCTCGATAAAGCACTCGACATAATCACAGCCCTTGAAACCCCTATCGATACAAGGCATAAATCCTGAATCCTTCGCCAAGTTTGAACATGAGCCAATAAGGCCAACCATAGCACCCTTTAACAATTCCTTTGCTCAAATCACCACCTACGTTCTTTTTCCGTAGCCAAAATAACCCGGAAATATGCTAAAAACTAGAAACCTTGCAAGTAGTTAACCATGCAACCAAATCATAGGCGGTGGGACTCTACCACTTAGCTTGAAGCCACTATTACACAACTCTGGAACTCACCAGAATTCCTTATCTCTTATTGACATACCCTTGTGCAATCAACCGCCTAAACTCTCAGATTCTTTCTGTAAAATCCCCTTTTTATGCTCTGAATCATCAACCGCATTCGCACGACCGATCTCTTTGTTGCATATTAGCCCTTACTTCAAATTAGATCCGTAGATCCCAATCACCAATCACTAAAATTCCTAAATCGATCCAAACTCTCCTTTAGGCACGTAGTCATCCTACCACAAAGCCCCCATGCAACTCCGCCACTCTCCCACTTTGGGAAAACTAGCTTCTTTATTAGCTAATCGACCTGCGCTTGTTATACCTGACCTTCTAGAAGTTTTAAACACTGCCTGACATTTCCCACATGTCCTTCCTGATACTTTTTTTCTCAATTATTGCCCTAATAAAATCTATCTTCGTAGCACTTGAACCCACCAATCGCTACTAACTTTAAACCTTTCCAAAGATCATCTTTCTCAAGCCATCAACACTAGGAAGACCGATTCCATCCTGAACCACCGCACCCTGCGATCTATGACGATTGCTTCTTCAATACTGTCCCACAATATCTTGCACCATAGGCGAGTTATAAAAGATCATAACTCCGGCGAACTTTGTACATTCAATAAGGACAACAACATCGCATCATATAAGAAAACTCCACCACGCCCGCAACTCCCAAGTCTTGTTCCTGTCCTCTTCCAGGAACAAAATATCGAATCTCTAGATTATGCACTGAGTAAACCTCCCTTCATGCCATTCATTGCCTCGACACATTGGCAAACATCCGACCATCATATCAATACCGCTGAATAATTGTTCATAAGCATCATGGCAACCTATGCTTAGCCTCAAGGTTCTCAGAAGTATCGCTACTAAGCTAAAACAATAGAATATCCTTCCACAAGGTGACGATAATAGCTCACACAACTCTACAGGGAGAAAGACCCTGCACCACGTTCATAGAACCATTACAATTCTTCAATTCTCAATTTATAACAAGCGCTTTGAGTCGAGTAAGATTGAGTAGGAAGGAAACAAGGGCATATGCCACCAGGAATCAAATTTCAATTTGAGAAATCAAGAAGAGAAGTACTCCTAACAACCCTGTAGCCTCCGGAGGATAAGTAAAAACGTCTCCATACCGATCCGCGAGACTCTACTAGACTTGCTCATGACTCGTGAGACCTAAGGGAAGCTAGTGCTATGATACCGTGTTGTCACGATTCAGAATCCACTAATGGTCATGAAGGAGCCGGACGCCATTGTCAGGAAAGACAACAACCAATAACTAGAAACTTCTTATTTTAAAACTTATGGAAATCATTCCTTTTATACATTTAAACAACAAGTAATGAAATTCATTGAAATAAAAAAATGTCTTTAACCAATTCAATATTGAACAATCCTACAATCATCCCAGAGCCCGGTGTAACTAGTGCATGAGCAACTTCTAGGAAATAATATAATACAACAACTGTCCGGAATACAATATTGGACAGAAAATAAATACAAAAAACTGAAAGAGACTCTGTTGGCCTCGTGTCACCTTGAGAAGTGCAGCTCACCTAAGTCTCCATATCAACCATGCTGCTACGCCTAGTAGGCCACTAAAGATGCATATGCTTGTACAACAAAAATGCACAGAAGTGTAGTATGAGTACGAAAATAACGTGTACCCAATGAGTATCCAGTCTAATCTTGAAGAAGTAGAGACGAGATGGGGTCAACATCAACACTTACTAATGGTCTAATAATGATATATTATTAATGAGAATAAGCAAATATTTATTAAGAATGACAACAATTTCAAGTAAATTATGAATAGGTGAAAGTTCCTATTTTATATTAAAAGTTTCAAGATTCATAATCCAATAGTTTCACATTATCTCAAGTCGGGGAGAGTGAATATCAATCCCAAATAATCTCAAGGCAAGAAATACAAGCATGCACAAATCATGTCGAGGACGTACAGCCCGCTCCAATAGAAAATAAATTGTGCACTGCCGAGGGTCGAATAGCGCGAACCATTAATACATCTATTTAATCTGCCGAGGCATTTAGCCCATTCCAAAAATAAACACACACATACATTCAATCAAGAAGTCCATACGGAGCAATTAACCAAAGTAGCAATTACTCTTTTAGACATTTAAGAAAATGATGTTTTATCTATATAGAAATTCATTTACTAATTCGATGAGATTTAAGAAATTCAAGCAGTCAATAAGTCCACAAATAATCCAAGTATAGCATGCTTTGGGTCCTAAACTACCCGGACAATAGCATAATTATAGCTATGTACGGACTCTCGTCATATCGTGCGTGCGTAGCCTCCACAAATAGGAGCACATAATTAATTAACTCACCTAAGGGGACAATTCCCTCTTACAAGGCTAGAAGGGAGACTTACCTCACTCTGAAGTTCCATAACCGGAATTCCACGCTCTTCCGAAGACTCCAATCAATGCACAAAGCTCCAATGCTAGCCAATAATAATACCAATCCACTAATATATAGTCAATTACTCCGAATGATCCAATTAATAGCAATTCCTAACCCCGATAAATTTGAAAAAATTTCCCTCGGGCCTATGAGCCCGGATTTCTATATTTTCCGAAGATAGTGTTTACCCATGAACTCACAAACTCAAATATATGATTTTCTCTTAGTTCCATACCCAAAATCGTGGTCAAAATCCAAGAATATAAATTTCCTAGGTTTTAATCAAAATCCCAAAATTTCTACTAATTTACATAATTTTCCATGTTAAAATCTAGATATAATCCAAGTAATTAACTTGCAATAGGTGGGAATCACTTACCTGGACATGGATGATGAAAATGGAGCTCCAAAATTGCTCCTAGGTCAGCTCCCATGGAGGAAATGAGATGAAATGAGCCAAACCTATTTCTTAACACTTATACACTGCCCATACAACTCTTCTTCGTATTCGTGAGACCCCCATCACATTCATGAAGAAGTAAATTTCCAAAAACTATTTTCGAAACTCTCATTAGACAGCCTCTAGTTCCATTACTTTAAGTACAAAGCTCCAAATAACAAATTCTTTTATATTTTGAAAACTAGACACCATGATCTATACCTTTCATGTTTTGGTCATCTTCCAATTCCTTAAAGAGTTTGAGATATAAGCTGCCAAATTTAGCCCTGTGCATCTTCTTCATCTTCCCGAATAGCTTATAGTGTACCAGCCATATCGTTTAGTACACGAATCCAAATGCTGAATGGTTTACGTTTTGGAATACTAGACACAAATATCTACAACTTTCATTTTTGGATCATCTTCAAATTTCTTTTAGATTATGAGATATGTGCCTCCGAAGTAAGACCTATGCAGTAGAGATTTCCTTCTTTGCGAACGCGAGAACCACTTCGCGAACGCGAAGAATGAAGTCCCTCAAGCCAAATCTGTCTTCGTGAACGCGAAGAATAACACCTGATACCAACACCAGCTATTTCAGAAAAGCCTGAAATGATCCATAACCATCCCGAAACACACTCAAGGACCCGTCCAATCACACAATACAACCCCATAACATAACACGAATCTGCTCGAGGCCTCAAATCACATTAAACAACATCGAAATCATGAATCACATCTCAATTCAAGCTTAATGAACTTTAGAACTTTCAACTTCTACATTCGATGTCGAAAACTATCAAATCACATCAAATTGATCTCAAATTTTGCTTACAAGTCACATTCGACATTACTTATCTACTCCAACTTCCGGAATCAGAATCCGACCCCGATATCAGAAAGTCCACTTCCGGTAAAACTTCTAAAAAACCTTCAAATTTCTATCTTTAGCCAAATTACTCTAAAATGACCTACGAACCTTCGAATTCACTTCCAATCGTGCTCCCAACTACAGAATCACCATATGGAGATACTCCCAGAATCGAAATCCCAAAAGGAAATTGATAAGACTGAAATGCACTTCAAGCCAAACTTATGAAATTCCTTCGAAAATGCTAGCTTCCTCAAAAGGCGCCAAACCCTTCCGGGTCATCCAAAATCCGATCCGGGAATACGCCCTAGTCCAAAATTACCATACAAACCCATTGGAACCTTCAGAACTCAATTCTGAGGTCGTTTACTCTGAAATCCAATCTTAGTTGATTCTTTCAACTTAAAGGTTCCAAAATGAGAATTCTCTTTCCAAATCAACTCTGAACTTTCCGAATTGAAATTTTGACTATGAACACAAATTATAATACCTAAAGTGAATATGATCATGGTATTAGACTGCTGAATGGCATGCTAGAGCTTAGAACAACCGGTCGGGTCATTACAGAGGTGCACACCACAATAGTGATATACTGATTCATGATTATGAGGCCGAGGGCCTGATTGTTATGCCATGAGGTGGCTTGTTATAAGGCCGAGCACCTGTTTGATTATGCCACGAGATGGCTTGATATTGCGCTTGGGCCATAAGGGGCCCCTCCCGGAATCTGTACGCCCTCAGTTAGCGCATGTACCTAGTATGAGATATGATATAGCCCAAAGGGCTGATGTTGTTCTATGATATTGCCCGAGGGGCTGATACGAGTGATTGTGAGATAGCCCAAAAGGCTGATTCTATTGGTACTTTTCCCAAGGGGCTGGTTTTATATGTCTAACTTTTCTCACTGCTTTTCATTGACCCGTTTAGTTGCTAAAAGTTGTTTATATTGATTTTTATTGAACTAAGGTGTTTCTACGAGTTTTTAATGATTATTGCCTTGTCCAGGTTTTACACATCTTCTTTGTAGCATTTTGCTGTGTTTTACATATTTTCTTATCGCTCAACTGCCTTTACTTTTATTTCTCACTGAGTTGGCGTACTCATATTACACCCTAAACACTGTGTGCAAATTCAGGAGTCTCGGGCAGGGAGGGCTGATTGCTTCCAGCAGGCTATTCGGAGTTCACTAGGTAATTGCTCGGTGTTTATAGCCCAGTGCTCTCCCTCTTAACTTACTTTCCTTTGTATTAGTTCTATAATAGACTGCATAGTCTCTTTCATATTCTTAGATAGATGTTTAGATTCTCATGACTGGTGACACCCTGATGTCGGGTTGTGTTTGTTTTTGCATTTGTTCTATTTCACTTTATTTTGAAATTTATCACTTATTAATGATTTAATTACGAAATAAATAACTGTTAATTGGTATTGGGAGTTTGTATCGGATGGCCTTGTTCCACAATAGGCGCCATCACAGCCAGGTCCGAATTTAGGGTCGTGATACGCTTAGGGAAAATGAAGGGCACCTTTAGCGTTTTTGAGAGGCACACTCTTGAAGAGATTGAGAGTATCCAAAATGACTTGGAGGAATGTACACAGAACGAGATGGAACTAAGGCAAATATCACTGCCTTAGAGTGCAAACTCATAGAGGCTTTGTGTTCAATCATGCCATAAAGGCAAAGATAGAGTCACTGGAGGAACATGTCAATGCTAGAATGACCAAGGACGCGAGCAACATTGTGGTGACGAGAGAGGACATGATCGAGGCTCCCAAACCCCCAATGTTCAAAGGTGTTCGTGATGCATAACAAGTGAAAAACTTCCTTTGGAACTTGGAGAACTACTTCAGGCACAACAGTGAGGGACAATGAGGCCAAGACTAACACTCATGTTGTACCTCTCAGAGACTGCCATGCTATGGTGGAGCAGGAAGATGGACGACATGGATAAATTTTTATGTATTATTAGCATGTGGGATCAGTTCCCTACATTTCTTTCCAATTAATGTCTTGTATGAAGCAAGGCACAAGCTTAGGGAGTTGAAGCAAACATGGAGCATACATAACTATGTCAAGGTGTTCACTACACTTATGCTTCAAATCCCCAACATGACCAATGATGACTTGTTATTCCACTTCATGAAAGGGTTGCAAAATTGGGCTAAGCGGGAGTTGCAACACCGGTAAGTTACTGATATAGGCCAAGACATAGTGGAGGCTAAATCAATTATATATTTTAGGCATGACAAGCATGATAAAGGAAATAGTAAGGAGTCAAAGGTTAACAATGTCAAAGGTGGGTGGCAAAGGCAAGGAGATACAACAATAATACTCCAAGACTCAAGATTCTAAAAAATTGAGTGGTCGTCAAGGATACACCGAGAAGAAGGGATGATATATATGTGGAGGGCCGCATTGCTTCAGGAATTTTCCCGACCTCAAGAACCTCAGTGCCATGATCCATGAACGGAAAGAGCAGCCGCAAGGAGAGAGTTCAGAAACTACATTGTTGGGTATGATCGAATTATGTGGTGTTGTCACGAAGAAATCTATTGAACCTAATGAGAATGACAATCAGAATGTGGATCTCTCCATCAATAACAAGCCCACCGGTGCAATGGTGGATACTGGAGCAACTTAGAATTGTATGACTTAGGCTGCCGCAAAGAGTCTAGAATTGAAGCTTTCTCCAACCAACTCTCGCGTCAAGACTGCGAATGTGGAGGTATAAAATGCTCATGGGGTAGCTAATGGAGTTGGTGTCAAATTGGGAGCTTGGAAAGGTATGAAAACATTTACCGTAACCGCTATGGATACCTTTAACATCATACCAGGCTAGAGTTCTTTAGACATTGTCATATTTTGATCGACCCTTACCTCCAACGTCTCTTGGTTATGGAGCGAGAAGGAGCTTGCATAATACCTACAAAGACTATGCCACACGGATAGATCCAAGCACAACTCTCAGCAATGCATGTTGTCAAGGGGATCAAGAAGGGGGAGCCGACATTCGTGGCAACCATTGCAAGTCTAGAGGAAGACAAGAATTTTCAAGAAACACTGTCGCCTTGCATAGAGGAATTGCTTGATGATTGATATGAATTATTCATGTAAATTCATGTGTAAAAAAATAAATTTCTAAAATAAAATATGAATAATAATATCCTATTCTTACATATTTTCTTACAAATTTTGTAGGAAAAAGAAGGAAAGAAGCTAAAAGACAAGAGAATAAAGCAAAGCCACAATTGCACTCAATATGTTCATATTCATAAATGTGGAATATACATATGGGCTTATGGAAAGAGACAATTAGAGATGAAAAGGATCATATTTGTGTATGTGGAATCTATATACGCAAAGTCACATTCGCGTATATGGAATCTATTGCAAGTCTAACCCATGAAGTCAAGGAAACAAAAGAGCAATGGATGTATATGTGGATTGTATATACATAAAGGTCACATTTGCATATATGGAACCTACATTTGCATATCTAACCAATAAAGTCAAGAATCGAAGCAAAAAGAGTCATTATGGATGTGTGGAATTTATATTTTCAAAGGTCACATTTGCATACATGGAACCTACATTTGCAAGACTAACTCATGAAGTCAATAGTGAAGCATAAGTGCCATAGATGCATATATGGAATCTAGATACACAAAGGACACTTCGCATACATGGATTTTACATTCGTAAAAGTAGAACATGACAAAAGCTACTCATCTTTTCCTATAAATAGCAACCTCTCATTGTATAAGGATATCCAATCTTTGTAAGACAAGAACTAGTCTTGGCCTTCTTTCTTTGTAGTAAAAATATTCCTTAGTCTTTTAAATATTTTTAGTCTTCTAAATAAGCTTTCCTTACTCCATAATGGAGTAATCTCTTTACATTGAGATAGTTGATGAAGTTTGATATATTTTATAATACTATCTCAGTTATTATATTCTTGGCTTGAAACTTTCTATTCACATTTCATATTGCACTGAAATGATGGTTTCTAATTACTTTTTCATCACGTCTATATATTTTATCTCTAAATTATTCATATATTAATGTTTTAATTCTTGCGTAAAAAAATTGATATATAATAACTGATAATTAAAATAGTAGTGTGAAAGTAATTTTTTAGTAAATTATGATTTCAAGTCAGTAAATTTGCTTGCCTCAGTTGTAATTCTCACGGAAGAATTATTCTAGGCAAGATTATTGATCACTGGTAAAAATATTCTAAACGAAGTTTTTACTTTGTATTAGCACAATTCAAGCAAGAAAAATATTTTGGCTTAAACTTCACTGGTCTTAAGTTGATTAATCAATATAATTCTCACAAAGTGTTATTAATTGATTATTTCTTAGTGAGCAAAATATAATTGTATTAGAAATCAGCAATTATTCTTCAGAGAAATAAACGAAGAAATTGAGAGTTTATTATAGTAATATTATCAAGTGAATTCAATGATAAGTATTTGTTTTGTTTAAGTAACTAAAACGTTTTAAACCTCTCTCACTTTTTATCTATTTGATTGTCTCAAATAGTAGTTAAAATATTATAAATCTGTAGCATAGATTATTCAGTCTTTGTGGGATGACATCTTAAGCTATATTAGAATTTAACAGAGTACGAGCATGAAATTTCAATACACATTAGTCTCGTCAAATATTTGGCGCCGTTGTCGGGGATTGGCATATATCTAATTCAGTTATTTCGTTACTAATGAGAATTATATTCTTATTCTTATTATTATTATTATTATTATTTCTGTCAATATTTTCACTGTCTACTATTCAGCACTTTCTACTACTTCTATCATTAGTTTTCCTTTAGGATATTTTACTATTATACTAATACTTTTATCTACAAAATAGTATTCTAACTTTATATCTAATTGCTATTATTTACTAGTTCTAGCTCTACTTATATTTAATATATATTATCGTACTTATTTTTTTCAAACTATTTTTGTTATCTTTAGAAATTTCTTTAGTTATTTTATTAACTACTAGTACTGCTGTAAAAACTATTATTATTTTTTTCTCTTCAATTTTAAGTAGTTTATGACCCGCTCTTCTACAAAAAAAAAATAGACTAAATACGATCCAAAAATTTAAAAATCTCTTCGATTGCGTCGGAAAGGAAAAAATATCATCTTGTCGAAGCATATATCGTGAAGGAATGGAGAATCAGGGAGTAGAAGACATTCAACCACCAGTCCATGTGGAGGATCAGTTTGATGAAGTAGCATCAAGGCTAGCAAACAGAATTCTAAGGGATTATGCCAGACCTCACCGCTTTAAGTGTGAATCTAGTGTTAGAAAACCTGCAGTGGCAGCCAACTACTTTGAAATTGCCTGATTCAAATGATTCAACAGTCTTGCATCTTCACTGAAGATGCAAGTGAAGATCCACACAGTTATTTTATTGACTTTCTGGAACTTACTGAAACATCTAAGTATAATAGAGTACCTCCAGAAGTTATCAAGTTAAGGCTATTTCCTTTTTCTTTAAAAAGAGATGCCAAGATTTGGTTGTGAAGTTTTCCACAAAGTTCCATTACCACATGAGACCAAATGACTCAGAAACTTTAAAAAAATATTTTTTCCTACTAAAACCACAAAGTTAAGACAAGACATCTCTAATTTCTTGCAAACTGATACTGGGTCAGCTTATCAAGCTTGGGAAAGATTAAAATCAATGTTTAACAAATGTCCACACCATGACATTCCTTAATACATGAAACTATATATTTTTTTTATCACGGGTTAAAACCCACTGCTAGAAATGTAGTTGATGCAGCTGCATGAGGTTATGTGATGGGAAAAACCACGGAGGAAGCTTTGCAATTGTTGAACGAGATTTCTGAGAATGCCATCCAATATCCATCTGAGCGTGTAATGATCAAAAAAGCTGCTACGGTAAATCATATTGATGCTTTAAATGCACTAATGCACTAATGGAACAATTTATTTCTTTGACGCAAAAGTTTGAATCTTTTCAGGTGAATACAAAATAACCAAGCCAATCTGAGGCTTGTGATATGTGTGGATGACATCATCTGAACCATATGTCAAGAAATTAATCATAATGACGAACAGGTCCATTCTGCAAGTTACATACCCTTTTGGTAGTCCAATGGCACAAAACATCTAGGATTTCAATGGAGCAATACAAATGGTGCAGAAAATACTCAAAGCCTCTAAAAGCAACAACTACAAGGTCTGTAGGAAAACTAGAATCAGAACCATGGGCAACCAACATATAGACCTTATCAACAAGCATGGCCATATCAACAAAGCCCTCAACAAGCTCATTCATATCATGAAGACCTTTTTTATAAGTACATTAAGGTCACTGATGAAAACATAGAAAGCCAGGGTGCAGCCTTGAAAAATCTGGAAATGCAATTAAGACAACTGACAACTCCTTTGTCAGAAAAGATTCAAGGTCCCTTGCCACGCAATATAGAGGAAAATCCAAAGAAGCACCTTAAGTCCATCGCCTTACGGTCAGTAAGGAGCTTGATAAGCCCTATGCAGACCAGTTAGAACAATAGGTAAACAACAGTAAGAATGTTGAAATACCCTCTAAACCATCTTAAAAGAAAGAAGTCAAGAAAAAAAGAAGAAAAGATAATGAAAAATTGACTCATTTTCCTGCGACAATTCCTTTTCCACAAAAACTGAAAAGAGAAGCTTGATAATCAATTTTCAAAGATTTTAGAGATTTTAAAGAAAATTCACATCAATATTCCTTTTACTGATGCTTTGTTGCAAATGCCTTCTTATGCCAAATTTCTAAAAGAAATTATATCAAGTAAAAGGAAATTGGAAGAAGTTTCTGTGGTGCTGCTTACTGAAAAATGTAGCGCTATACATTATCACAAAAACTTGATGATCCAAATAGTTTTACAATTCCATGCACTTTGGGAGGAGCATATTTTGAAAAAGCACTTTGTGATTTTAGAGCTTCAATTAACTTTAAGCCATTTTCTATCTTTAAAAAATTAAATATTGGTGAAATAAAAGACATATGTGTTTCTCTTTAGTTTGCATATCAATGTACTAAGAACCTAAGAGAATAATTGAAAATATGCTCGTAAGAGTAAATAAGTTTGTTTTCCATGTAGATTTTATAGTACTTGAAATGAAGGAATGTCTTAATGAACCAATCATTTTAGGTAGACCATTTCTCTCCACAAGTAGAAAAATCATATATGTCCATCAAGGACAACTAATGTTGAGAGTTGATAAAGAAAGAATCATATTTTATATACAAAAGATATTAAGATTTTCAGCAGATGAGACATCATATTCGTATTTTTCGATTGACATGCTTAATTATCTTACATATGAATTCAAAGATGATCAATTGATTCCAGAATCAATGGAAAGACGTTTGGCCAAATCTGGAACCAAACAAGATGTTGATCCTATCATCAGAAGAGAAGCCAGAATACTATAAAAAGATTCTGAAGAGGAGGAGATGCAACTAGAACAAGTTCAACCAAAAATTGAACTCAAATTTCTCCCATCTAATTTAAAATATGTTTATCTTGAGGAAGAACTATTTTCAGTAATTATTTCATCTTCTTTTACTGGAGGACAAGAAGAAAAGCTGATTAAAGTGTTGAAGCACACAAAAGAGCCTTGGACTATACAAGATATCAAAGGGATTAATATAGCTATTTGTACACACAGAATTCTCATGGAGGATAGCTACAAGACAATAGTTTATCTCCAAAAAATATTGAATCCAACAATTCAGGAAGTAGTAACAAAAGAGAACGTAAAGCTTTTGGCAGTAGATAATGTCATCAGAAGATATGTACCTGAAGAAGATATGAACAAAATTTTATATGACTGTCATGACGGAGAAATTGGAGGTCGTTATGCAGCAAATCGAACAACCTTTAAAGTATTAGAAGCTGGATTTTTCTGGCCGACTCTCTTTAATGATGCTCGAGCATATGTTGCCCAATATGACAGGTGTTAGAGAACAAATAACATCACTAAGAAAGATGATATTTCATTGCAATCAATACAAGTATTTGAAATATTTGATGTTTGAGGAATAGATTTCATAGGTCCTTTGACTTCTTTTCATTCTTTCGAATATATCTTTGTGGCTGTGGATTATGAGTCAAGATGGGTTGAAGCCATCCCCACAAGGAAACAATATGCTCAAACTGCGTGCAATTTTCTCAAATTTTTACTAGATTTGGCATACCACAAGTCATTATTAATGACCTAGGGACTCATTTAATAAATAAATAATTTTCTGCTTTGCTGACAAAATATGGTGTGACTCATAAAACAGGAACACCATACCATACTCAAACTCAAAGGCAAGTTGAAGTTGCCAATCGTGAGTTAAAAAGAATCTTGAAAAAATGGTTGAAATCTCAAAGAAGACTGGATTTTAATATTAGATGATGCATTAGGGGAATACCGAATAATGTTTAAAACGCCACTTGGAATATCCTCATATAGATTAGTCTTTAGGAAAGCTACATTTGCCTGATAAATTAGAACATAAGGCTTTTTGGCCACTGAAAGCCTTAAATATTGAATTAACCTCTGCTGGTAAAAATAGATATTTTCAGGTTAATGAGTTGGAAGAAATGAGACTAGAAAGAAGCCTATGAAAATTCAAAACTTAACAAAAAAATAGCATGACAATTTGATCCAACAAAAAAGTTTTATAATTGGAGATCAAGTTCTTCTTTACAATAGTCGACTCAGGCTATTTCCAGGAAAATTAAAATCAAGGTGGACAGGTCCTTACAATATGACAAATGTTACTCCATATGGAGCAACTAAAATCCAATAGAACAATGGAGGTGACACGTTTAAGGTAAGTGGTAAAAGACGTAAATTGTACTTTGGAGGATATTTTGAGCAACATTCATCGGTTAGTTTGATAGAGTAATGAATTTCACAAGTAATAAGTCGAGCTGATGACATTAAACTCAGAACTATAGTGACATACCCCGTAGCCATTGAGGGGGAAGCAATGAAGCCTTATAAGTCCATCATAGATTTGGTAATTAAATTCTTAACTAATTAATCTGGTCAATATCCAGGTTATTTACAACTAGAGCATCTCATGAAGGCCTCTACAAAAATATCGTGACGACCCAAAGGGTCATCACCATAATTGTCCCTTTTTGTGCTTACGAGGCCTTGAAAAACTCTTATTTGGCTTCTTCGATTTGCGTGTGCATTCCAGGGGTGAAGCCAAATTTTTTAATGTGGAAATACACGAATTCTGTGTTAAAAACTATGAATTTTTATTATAATATTGCTATAGTTGACTTTGGTCAACATTTTGGGCAAACGTACCCGGACCCGTGAGGTGATGGTCCGGAGGGTTCGCGGAAAAATATGGGACCGGGGCTTATTCCCGAAATCGAAATCCGAGGCCCCAGGCCCGAGTACGGAATTTTTGAAAGAAATTATTTATCAGAAATTAATATGAGAAATTAAAATGAAAATGAGTTTGAAAGTGATTCTATCGGGCTCATATTTTGGTTACAATAATCGGTACATGTCTCATATGTTGAAAACGGACGTCATTTGTCGTGTTTCGCACTAAAATGGAAATTTTGGTAGTTATGAACTTTGAAATGAAAATTCATTTGTTTTGAGGTTTGATTCTATGTAAATGGTGTTATTTTGTGCTTTGATCACATAGTAAGTCTGTAGGATTCTATTAAGTTAGTGTATATGTTTGGCTGCGAGCCCCGAGGGCTCGGGAGTGATTCGAAGGTGGTCTGGGATGGTTTCATTTAGAGGAATATTAGTTAGATGTTGTAGACACCGGCCGCAATCATTTTTGTTCGGTCCGCGCTGGAGCCGCGCGGCCGCGATACATTTCAATGTGGACCGTCTGGCTGTGTCTGAGGCGGGGATTCCAGGGTGACCAGCACGGCCGCACACCAATATAGTGCAGTCCATGCTGGGAGGGTTCAGAGGAGCCCAATTTTGCCTCTCACTCGGTGCGGCCGCAATACCTTTTTGTGCAGTCCGTGCCAGGTTCCCTGAAAGGTATACACGTTCGAAGTTTCAGCCATTTATCCACTTTTGAAAAACCCAAAATCTAAAAGGCGATTTTCCAAATGATTTTTCTCCTTTTAAAGTGATTGGTAAGTGATTTCAAACTTAATTTCCTTACTCCTTAACATCTTTTAACATGATTTCAATTTCAATCAAAGAACTTCAACAATGGGAATTTGGGGTTTTAGGTGGAACTTAACTATTTCAAAATGTGGAGTTGGACCCCAATTGGAGGTCCGATTTCCAAACCAATTGTATATTCGGATTCGCGGGGGAATGGGTAACGGGATTTTGGTTTGAACCTCCCGTTTTGACCACGTGAGCCTGGGGGCATATTGGAAATTTTGGGTAAAATTTTGGGAAATTTATTTTTATGCATTCAAATTGATTTAACTAGCATTGGTTGATACATTTGAGTAAATTGTGCCTATATTCGAGGTGTGTTGTTGCAAATTCAAGGGGTAAATCTATCCTAGAGGCCTGAGTTGAGTTTGGAGCTTTCGAGGTAAGTGTTTGTTCTAACTTTGGTTTGAGGGAATAGGATTAGGACAATATTTACTATGTGCTATGTGGGGTCATGTATCGGTATGATGACGGTTACCTATGCACCCGAGTCTAGCATGACTGTGAGTTGTAATTGCTTCTAAATTCAAAAGAGGTGAAACATTTGAGTTAATTACTTGTTAAATGAATTATAAGGTGATAATTGGGAAGCAAATGAGCTAAAGAATGAGGTGTGGTATTTTTCCCTTGTGGGGACTTATTGTTGAATAGGTTTTCCTTGCCGAGACTTGTTGTTGAAATGTTCTCCCTTGCCGGGATGATTAATCTTGTTGTATATTCCTTTCTCCGATTAGTTGTGACTATTGATTGGGTGAGGAAGAGAGATTGTACACGAAGGATCTTTCCGTGTCGTGTTTTGATAATTATGCACGAAGGGTATTTCCGTGTAATATTTCTTGATTATATGAGCACGAAGGGTCATTACGTGCCTTGATGTGAGAGTTATGTGAGAAAAGCACGAAGTGTGATGCCGTGCACTATATTTGACAGTTTTTGTGAGGAAATCACGAAGGGTGATGCCGTGCACTATATTTGATAGTTTTTGTAAGGATTGAGAGTAAAAATACGAAGGTTGGTGCCGTACAGTTGTTGATTTACAGGTACTCTTTATTTGATGTTAATTACTCAGTCTCCATTTTCTTTGTTCGTTGGCCTTATAATTTAATTGTTACATCCCACAGCATTTCCCCTCCCCTCTATCTGTTTAAATTTTGTTATCTCTCATATATTGCACATATATCTGTACAGGTTTATTGTGGTAGGTACGGTCTAGCCTCCTCACTAGCGCGCCGGGGTTAGGCCAGGCACTTACCAGCACATGGGGTCTGCTGTGCTGATACTACACTTCTGTGCCCTTTTATGCACACGTAAGGAGACAGCTTACGGACCGCAGCAGTAGCTTGGAAGCGCGCCTTCAGTCTAGAGACTCCTAGGAAGTTTGATGGCGTTTGCGAGCCCTGGGTCTCACCTATTTTTGTTCCATTTGTTTTCATTGTATCGAAACAGACTTCTTATGTATTTGCTTTCAGACTCGTGTTTGTCGTATCTTATAGTAGTCTGTGAGTACAATAACACTAAATCCTATGTAGATGATGATGTTAATTATTTCGTATTTTCATTCATTTAATATTAAATTAAGACTTCCGCTTGAATTTATTATTTTATTATTATTTTGTTAGAAATTAATTGAAAAAGGTATATTTAAGTTGGCTTGACTAGCTCCGACAGTAGGCGCCATCACGACTCCCGATGGTGGGAAAATCCAGGTCGTGACAAGTTGGCATCAGAGCATTAGGTTACTTGGGTCTCACAACTCCCAGACAAGCTCGGTAGAGTCTAAGGGATCGGCATGGAGACGTCTGTATTTATCCCCTTGAGGCTACAGGGTTAGAAAAAATTTCAGTTTGTTCATTATTGTCGTGTGATTATGTTTCTCAAATATTGATTGTCGTTCTACTCTGTTCTTTCTCAGATGGGGAGAACACGTGCGCCTTCTTCTTTTGTGCAGCAGCCCGAGCTCCCAGAAGCAGCTCCCGCGAGGGGTAGGGGCCGAGGTCGTGGCAGGGGCAGAGCTTAGCCTTAGGTAGCAGTTCCAGAGGTGGAGCCTCATATTGACTTTGATGTGGAGGTTCCAGCCCCAGCAGCTCCAGTGGGCCCAGCTCAAGTCCCAGGAGGGGTTATGTTTTCCCCGGATGTCCAGGATGCTATCGTCCGTATTGTAGGTTTTATGAATAGTGTCATTAGAGCGGTCTGCTGCCAGTAGCACTTCTCAGGCTAGATGAGGGGTTCAGACTCCTGCTATGCCTACTCCGGAGCAGGTAGCTTCCCGGACTCAGGTTCCAGTGGTTTAGCCCGCAGTGTCAGCTCAGACAAGTGTCACAGTTCAGTCCGGTGATGGGACGTCCATATCATCTGATGGTTTGTTGAGACTTGATCGATTCTCCAGGCTTTTCACCAACATTTTCAGCGGCACTTCATCGGAGGATCCCCAGGATTTTCTATTCAGTTGTCATGAGATCCTAAGGACTATGGGTATAGTGGAGACTCATGGGGTTGATTTTTGCACCTTCAGGCTTGCAGGATCAGCCAAGACTTGGTGGAGATATTTTTGCCTATCTAGACCAGCAAGGTCTCCAACTTTGACATGGGATCAGTTTGCGGAGTTATTTTTGGAGACGTTTCTCCCCGTCACTCAGCGGGAGGCACTTCGTAGGTAGTTTGAGCGCCTCCATCAGGGCTTCATGACAGTTACATAGTATGAGACTAGATTTATTGACTTGGAACGTCATGTAGTTGTGATACTCCATACAGAGCGAGAGTCAGGAGATTCATTGATGGGATTTATTCAGCCGATTTGCCTTCAGATGGACATGGGAGTTGGCTGTGATATTTCCTTTCATGAAGCGGCCAATGCATCCCACCGGTTAGAGATGGAACGGGTTCGAGGAGGTAGTCAAGGGTTAGACAAGAGGCCTTGCCATTATGGTAGGTTCAGAGGTACCTCATCTGAAGGTAGGGATGCATATGACAGAGGCCACACTCAGAGGCCCTTCCAGTCTGCACTTCAAGTTTTTCATGGCACTCCAGGCAATGGTGGTCCTTAATAGTATTATTCATATCAGCAGACCTTCAGCGCATCACCAGCCCCCATCAGTGCACCGGCACTCTAGAGCTTCAGGGGAGGACGTACAGGTCGACAGGGCCAGCAGTCTCAGCAGCATATTATGATTGTGGTGACCCCAGTCATATTTTCAGGTTTTTCCCTAAAGCCTCGAGTAGTTCTTCGCAGCAAGGTCCTCACCCTGCGATTCAGGCAGCAGGTGATCCACAGGCTACCCATCTAGCTAGAGGAGGGGGTAGGGATCATAGTTTTGGAGGGAGAGACCGTAGAGGTGAAGCTCGGACTGCCAGAGGCAGGGGTCTGCCCGCAACAGATTATCACAGGGACGCAGTTCAGGGAGGTGGAGGCCAGCCCCATTTTATGCATTGCTAGCCAGGCCAGAGGCCGAGTCATCTGATACTGTGATTACATGTACTATGCTGGTCTGTGATAGAGGTGCTTCAGTATTATTTGATGCGGGATCTATGTATTCCTATGTGTCGTCCTATTTTGCACCCTATTCGATCATGCCTAGTGACGCTTTGGGTATTCCTGTATATATGTCTACACTAGTTGGTGATTCTGTAGTGGTCGACCGAGTGCATCTTTCATGTGTGGTGGTATTTGAGGGTCTTGAGACTCGTGTCAATTTATTGCTTCTAGATATGGTGGACTTCGATGTTATTTTAGGGATGGACTGGTTGTCCGTGTATCATGCTATATTGGATTGTCACACAAAGACCATGACTTTGGCCTTGCTAGATTTTCTCTGACTTGAAAATAGAGGGACCCCGGGTAATTCCACTTGTAGTGTTATTTCGTATGTCAAGGCTCGACATATGGTCGAGAAGGGGTGCCTAGAATATTTGGCGTATGTTCACGACTTTGGTGCAGAGGTTCCATCTATTGACTCTATTCCTATTGTTGGGAATTCCCCGAGGTTTTCCCTTCAGACATGCAGGGTATGCCGCCTGATAGAGATATTTATTTCTGTATTGATCTGTCTCTTAGCACTTAGCCTATTTCCATTTCGCCATATTGCATGGCCCCGCCAGAGTTGAAAGAGTTGAAGGAGTAGCTTCAAGACTTGCTTGATAAGGGTTTCATTAGACCTGGTGTATCGCCTTGGGGTGCAGCAGTGTTGTTTGTGAAAAAAAAGGATGGGTCGATGAGGATGTGAACAAGGTGACAATAACGAACAAGTATCTACTACTGAGTATTGACGATTTGTTCGACCAACTTCAGGGTGCTAGGGTGTTCTCGAAGATAGATTTGAGGTCTGGTTATCATCAGTTGAGGATTAGGGCGTCTGATGTCCCTAAGACAACATTTCGTACTCGGTAGGGGCATTATGAGTTTTTGGTCATGTCGTTTGGCTTGACCAATGCCTCGGCAGCATTCATGGAGTTGATGAACCGAGTGTTCAGGCCCTATTTGGATTTATTTATGATTGTATTCATTGACGACATCTTGATATACTACCGTAGTCAAGAGGAACATGAGCAGTACCTCAGAGTGATTTTTCAGACTCTAAAGGATAGTCAGTTGTACGCCAAGTTCTCGAAGTGCGAGTTTTGGTTAAGTTCAGTCGCATTCTTGGGTCATGTCGTATCAGCAGAGGTATTCAGGTGGACCCGAAGAAGATAGAGGCAGTCAAGAGCTGGCCTCGACATCCTCAGCTATAGAAATATGGAGCTTCTTGGGGTTAGCTGGTTATTACCGACGTTCCGTGGAGGGGTTTTCGTCCATCGTAGCCCCGATGACTAGATTTACCCAGAAGGGTGCCCAGTTCAGGTGGTCAGATAAGTCTGAGGCGAGCTTCTAGAAGCTCAAGACAGCTCTGACTGCGGCACTGGTACTGGTTTTGCCCACGAGGTCTGGGCCTTATAATGTTTATTGTGATGCTTCCCGTATCGGGCTTGGCACAATGTTAATGCAAGATGGCAAGGTCATAGCATATGCTTCAAGACAGTTGAATATCTATGAGAAGAATTACCCGGTTCAGACCTAGAGTTTGTAGCTATTGTTCATGCCTTGAATATCTGGAAGAATTATTTGTATGGTGTGACGTGTGAGGTGTACACAGATCACAAGAGCCTTCAGTACTTGTTCAAGAAGAAAGATTTGAATTTGATACAACGGAGGTGGTTAGAGTTGTTGAAAGACTATGATGTTTCTATCTTATACCACTCGGGGAAGGCCAATGTGGTGGCCGATGGATTGAGTAGAAAGTCCTCCAGCATGGGTAGTCTTGCCTATATTCCGGTCTACCAGAGACCGCTTGCCTTGGATGTTCAGACCTTGGCCAATAGATTTGTGATATTGGATATTTCTGAGCCCAGTAGGATGTTAGCTTGCACAGTTGCTCGCTCGTCATGGATGGAGCGAATCCTGGAGCAGTAGTTTGATGATCCCCATTTGTGTGTCTTGAGAGATACAGTGAAGCGGGGAGGTGCCAAGGAGATGACTTTAGAAGATGATGGCGTATTGAGATTGCAGAAGCGAGTTTTCCTGCCCAATGTTGATGGTATTCGGGAGTTGATCTTAGCGGAGGCCCACAATTCTCGGTATTGCATTCACTCGGGCACCGCAAAGATGCATCAGGACTTGAGGCAGCATTACTGGTGGCGCAGAATGAGAAAGACATTGTTGCATATGTGGCTCATTGTCTAAATTATCAGCAGGGTAAGTACGAGCATCAGAGGCCCGGTGGGTAATTTCAGAGGATCGAGTTTCCTGAGTGGAAGTGGGAGAGAATCACCATGGATTTTGTTAATGGCCTTTCGATGACTCGGAATACGTTTGATGCTATATGGGTTATTGTTGATAGGCTGACCAAGTCAGCGCATTTTATTCAGGTTGCCACCACCTATTCATCCGAGAGATATGCTGAGATTTATATCAGAGAGATCATTCGCCTTCATGGGGTTCACATATCTATTATTTTGGACCGGGGTCCGCAGTTTACCTCGCATTTCTGGAGAGCGGTACAACATGAATAGGGCATCTAGGTTCAGTTGAGTACAACATTTCACCCCCAGATAGACGGTCAATCCAAGAGGACTATTCAGATTCTTGAGGATATGCTCGAGCCTGTGTCATTGATTTTGGAGGCTCGTGGGACCAATTCTTGCCTTTAGCAGAGTTTTCCTACAACAACAGCTACCAGTCCAGTATTCCGATGGCTCCATATTAGGCATTGTATGGTAGGTGGTGTCGGTCCCTAATCGGATGGCTTGAGCCGGGAGAGGCTTGGCTATTGGGTACAGATCTAGTACAGGAGGCGTTGGATAAGGTCAAGATCATTTAGGACAGACTTCGGTCAGCTCAATCTAGGTAGAAGAGTTATGCAGATCGTAAGGTCAGGGATGTTGCTTTCATGGTTGGTGAGCGAGTGTTGGTCCGGTATCGCCTATGAAGAGCGTGATGATATTTGGTACCGGTATCGCCTATGAAGGGCGTGATGATATTCGGAATGAAGGGTAATCTTAGCCCTAGGTTTGTTGGAACATTTGAGATTCTCGATCGCATGGGAAAGGTGGCTGATACACTTGCCTTGCCGCCTAGCTTGTCATCTATGCATCCGATTATTCACGTATCCATGCTTCGGAAGTATCACAGCGATTCCGCCCACGTGTTAGATTTCAGTACTGTCCAATTGGACATAGATCGGTCAAATGAGGAGGAGCCGATGGCAACTTTAGATCGGTAGGTTTGATAGTTGAGGTCGTAGAGCTTTCCCTCGGTACGTGTTCAGTGGAGAGGTCAGCCTCCTAAGGCCTCGACCTGGTAGTCTGAGTTTAATATGCGAAGCCGTTATCCCCATCTATTCCTTGACTCAGGTACTTCTTTCTTTTGTCCGTTCGAGGACGAACGTTATTCTAGAGGTGGAGGATGTGATGACCGAAAGGGTAATCACCATAATTCTCCCTTTCTTTGTGCTTGCGAGGCCTTGAAAACTTTTTATTATGTTGCCTCGATTTGCGTGTGCAGTCCGGACGCGAAGCTGGAAAATGTTTACGTGGAAATACTTGAATTCTTTGTTAAAACTATGAATTTTGATAATAATATTGCTATAGTTGACTTTGGTCAACATTTTGGGTAAACGAACTCAGACCCGGACCCATGAGTTGACAGTCCAGGAGGGTCCGTGGAAAAATATGGGACCCGGGCGTATTCCCCGAATCGAAATCCATGGTCCCAGGCCCGAGTACATAATTTTTGAAAGAAATTGTTTATCTGAAATTAATATAAGAAATTGAAATGAAAATGAGTTTGAAATTATGGTATCAAGCTCGTATTTTGGTTCCGACGCCCGGTACATGTCCTATATGAGCGTTAAGCGCTTTTTGTGAGGTTTGGTTGAAAACGGACGTCATTTGCCATGTTTCGCACTAAAATGGAAATTTTGGAAGTTATGAACTTTGAATGAAAATTCATTTGTTTGAGGTTTGATTCTATGTAAATGGTGTTATTTTAGCACTTTGATCACACGAGTAAGTCTGTAGGATTCTATTGAGTTAGTGTATATGTTTGGCTGGGAGCCCCGGGGGCTCGGAAGTGATTTGGAGGTGGTCCGGGATGGTTTCATTTAGAGGAAAATTAGTTAGATGTTGTAGACACCAGTGCGGCCGCAATCATTTTTGTGCGGTCCGCCCTGGAGCCGCGCGACCGAGATACATTTCAGTGCGGACGCGTGGATGTGTCTGAGGCAGGGATTCTAGGGTGACCAGCGTGGCCACACACCAAAATAGTACAGTCCACGCTGGGAGGGTTCAGAGGAGCCTAACTTTTCCTCTCACTCGGTGCGGCCGCAATACCTTTTTGTGCGGTCCACGCCAGGTTCCTAGAAAGGTATATAAGTTAGAAATTTTTGCCATTTATCCACTTTCCAAAAACCCAAAACCTAAAAAGGCGATTTTCCAAATGATTTTTCTCCTTCTAAAATGATTGATAAGTGATTTCAAACTTAATTTCCTTACTCCTTAACATATTTTAACATGATTTCAATTTCAATCAATGGACTTCAACAATGGGAATCTGGGGTTTTGGGTGGAACTTAAGTTTTTCAAAATGTGGAGTTGGACCCCAATTGGAGGTCCGATTTAAAAACCAATTGTATATTCGGATTCGCGGAGGAATGGATAACCGGGTTTTGGTTCGAACCTCTTGTTTTGACCACGTGGGCCCGGGGGAATTTCGGGTAAAATTTTGGGAAATTCATTTTTATGCATTCAAATTGTTTTGACTAGCATTTGTTGATACATTTTAGTATATTGTGACTAGATTCGACCGATGTTGTTGCAAATTCAAGGGGTAAAGCTATCCTAGAGGCGTGAGTTGGGTTTGGAGCTTTCAAGGTTAGTGTTTGTTCTAACTTTGGCTTGAGGGAATAGGATTAGGACAATATTTTCTATGTGCTATGTGGATTCGGTGTATAAGTATGTTGACTGTTACCTATACGCCCGAGTCTAGCATGACCGTGGGTCGTAATTGCTTCTAAATTCGAAAGAGGTGAAACATTTGAGTTAATTACTTGTTAAATGAATTATAAGGTGATAATTGGGAAGAAAATGAGCTAAGGAAGTGTGGTATTTTTCTCTTGCATGGGCTTGTTGTTGAATAGTTTTCCCTTGCCGGGACTTGTTGTTGAAATGTTCTCCCTTACGGGGATGATTAATCTTGTTGTATATTCCTTTCCCCGATTGGTTGTGACTGTTGATTGGGTGAGGAAGAGAGATTGTGCACGAAGGGTTTTTCCGTGCCATGTTTGATAATTATGCACGAAGGGTCTTTCCGTGCCATGTTTCTTGATTATTTGAGCATGAAGGGTCATTCCATGCATTGATGTGAGAGTTATGAGAGGAAAGCACGAAGGGTGATGCTGTGCACTACATTTGACAATTTTGGTGAGAAAAGCACGAAGGGTGATGCCATGCACTGTATTTGACAGCTTTTGTGAGGATTGAGAGTAAAAGCACGAAGGTTGGTGCCGTGCAGTTGTTGATTTACTGGTTCTCTTTATTTGTGTTAATTACTCAGTCTCCATTTTCTTTGTTCGTTGGCCTTATAATTGAATTGTTACACTCCACAGCATGTCCTCCCCATTATCTATTTAAATTTTTTATCTCTCCGATATTGCACATATATCTGTACAGGTTGATTTTGGTAGGTTCGGTCTAGCCTCGTCACTACCTAGCCGGGGTTAGGCCAGGTACTTACAACCACATGAGGTCGGTTGTGCTGATACTACACTTCTGTGCCCTTTTGTGCACAGGTGAGGAGACAGCTTATGGACCGCAGCAGTGGCTTGTGAAGGCGCCTTCAGTCCAGAGACTCCTAGGTAGTTTGCTGGCGTTCGCGGGCCCTGAGTCTCATCTATTTCAGTTCTGTTTATTTTCATTGTAACAAAATAGACTTCTTATGTATTTTCTTTTAGACTCGTATTTGTAGCATCTTATAGTAGTATGTAAGTCCAGTGACACTAAATCCTGGGTAGAGGATGATGTTAATTATTCCTCATTTTCATTTATTTAATATTAAATTAATACTTCCCCTTGAATTTATTATTTTATTATTATTTTTTTGGAAATTAATTGAAAAAAGGTATATTTAAGTTGGCTTGCCTAGCTCCGGCAGTAGGCGCCATCACGACTCCCCATGGTGGGAAATTCGGGTCGTGACAAATAGAGTCACCTACACAGGAGTTATTCCATGGTGATCGATATGCCTATGTAACTAGTTGGTTAACCATTTAATGATTCAATTTGAATTTTGGCTCAGGTAATTTTTGGTATATGTTTAAACCAGGACCAAATGACTGATAAAGTCTTAAAATAGTCAGTCTATTACACATAGAACATGTATAGTCACAGTTTCTTTTAAGCTTTCTTATGAGATTGTAAATTTGTAAGCCAAAAATATTTTTTATTTTAATTTATATACATTAGTATTAATTTTTTCTTTTCCTTAAATTAAAACTTATATATGTATATCTCTTAACACGTATTTTATCCAGGAGGATGAAACAGTTCATGTGTGGAGGGGATATATTCTGATGCATTTCTAGTATATGTTATATATGAATCTGTCACGACCCCAGTTCGCACTCCGTGAACTGTTGTGATGGCACCTAGTCCCTACGACGAGGTAAGTCTAACAATTCGGAAACTAAACAAAACTTGAGGAAGAAATAAGTAAAAGCCAAAATAACCTAATAGAACAATATTACAAATGCCGCTCGGCATATACAATACAACTTCTCAAAAAGCTAATACACTTTCCCAAAACACGGAATCTCATGAAACCACAAGCCTTTGAATATCTAACAATGTCTAACTCCAGAATATCTAGCAAAGAAACGAAAAACAGAAGGGCTAATACTTAAAAGCGAGAATAGAAAGGGACGCCTCGGTCTGCGAACACGACAAATATACCTCGAAGTCTCTACAGAAGCGCCTCGCTTCAAGGATGATAAGACTGAGTGAAAGTACCTGGATATGCGCATGAAAAACATGCGCAAAAAAGGGCATGAGTACACCACAACTGTACTCAGTAGGTACCAAGTCTAACCTTGGTCGGGCAGTGATGAGGAAGGTCAGTGCCCTACTGAGGTTAAATAAAATATAAGGGTTAATAGTGTGGAACAAAACAGTATAAATTAGCACAACAGTAAGAAATACATAGAGTTGAAAGAACAACAACCACTAGAACAGAGACAAAATAAATCACAGGAAAGAAATACAGCTCAACACAGATATAACAACCGGGGCACCTTCTAGGATATCGTCCTGTAGTCCCAATTACAACTATCCAATGGTTTTTTCGGTATACCGTCCCTTAGTCCATCATATATATATATATATATATATATATATTCAAAGGATCTCCGGGATCCCGTCCCGTAGTCCAACTATCAGTGAGCGGGGGATCTACTAGAAATACCGACCCGTAGTCCAAAATATAAATACCCAATACTGCGAAAATCTATTGGGTGCAGTCCCGTAGTTCCATATAACTGTGCAGGGGGCTCTACCAGAATCCCAC
This sequence comes from Nicotiana benthamiana, assembly GCA_034376525.1. Lineage (NCBI taxonomy): Eukaryota > Viridiplantae > Streptophyta > Magnoliopsida > Solanales > Solanaceae > Nicotiana > Nicotiana benthamiana. Next base: position 48,145,889 of record CM067337.1, on the reverse strand, counting down.
ATCCGTAGTCCCAATTAAACAGATAAGGGGAAGCTACCAAAATCCCACATCCGTAGTCCCAAATAAACAGATAAGGGGGAGCTACCGGAATTTCATATCCGTAGTTCCACAATAAATACAGAGCAGCAACAGAAAATATTCAGAAATGACAAATCTCATATCAAGGCAAATAAGTAATTCTAGCCTAGCATACTGCACAAAATTCAGGTAAGGGTTTTTGAGCAAATAAAGCAATTAAATAAGTTAGACATGCTTTCCTAAGTTACCAACAGGCTTAATAGTGTGAGTAATAAAAACAGGAAAGAAAACATACAAGTAATTACTTAATGAAAATCAGATTTCCAATAATTAGCACAAGTACGCACTCGCCACCTCATGTACAAGGAATTTGAATTACCAAACATACCAAATCATAAGGGGAAGGTCCCCAACACAAGGTTAGGCAAGCGACTTATCTCAAACTGGCTCAAAATCAATCTGAGACCACATTCCTACCACGAGTACTAGACTCCAAATGAGCCAAATATATTCAATTCAATTTCATAATATAAATAACACTACGAGTAACTGATTATACAATTAAATTCTAGCTAATACGCGAAATTAGGTAAATAACCAAAATTCCATGTCTCAGAATCGGGTAAAAATTAATATTTCCAGAATCCTCACACTCTCACGAGTCTAACTACATAACAATTATCCAAATCCAATGTCAAATCCCCAATCAAAACTCAATTTCTTGCTCTAAGAACTTTTCCCCAATTTTCATACAAAGCCCGAAATTAAATGATGAATTCATGTTTATATTAATGGGTTATAAGAAAAAAGGAGTTTAGAATCGTTATCCAATCGATATCTCTGAAAATCCCTCAAAATCTCACTCAATTCCGAGCTTCCAAGCTTAAGTTTTGATAAAAATGGCGAACCCTCACTTTTGAAATCCTATATTCTGCCCAAGTATTCCTTCTTTGAGAACGCGGAAGGAACAATGCGTTCTCGAAGCAAACATTCACTTGTTTTAGCATTCCTTAATCACGAAATGATGCCCTAGTCGAGAATGTGGTGCACAATTTCCTCCTTCTACGCGAACGCGGGAACCCCTTCGCGAATGCGTAGGTTTAAGACCTCACAGCTTCACGAACGTGGGAGAAGATTCATGAATGCGAAGCATTAAACCTTCCCCAGCTCCAGCTCCTCTTTGCGAATGTGAGACTCCACTCGTGAACACAAAGAAGTAAACCAGAACTGGGCTGCTGTAAATTTTGTGCATTTCTCTACGTTCCAAAATGACCCGCTAAGCATCTGAAACACACCTGAGGCCCTCAGGACTGAAACCAACCCTGCCAGCCAATCCTAAAACATCATTCAAACTTTTCCAACCTTAGGAACACTAAAAACAACATCAAAACACATATTTTTTGTCGGATTCAAGCCTAAGAATTCAAAAACTCTAAAAATACGCTTTAGATCAAAAAGTTTATCAAAACTAATTCGACTGACCTCAAATTTTGGATACACGTCACACTCAACACTACTGAGCAACTCCAGCTTTCAGAATTCCATTCCGAACCCAAGATCAAAATCACACTATCGAATCATAAACTTCAAAAATTCAACTTTCGGCATTTCAAGCCTAAATTAGCTATGGACCTTCGAAACACAATCCGAACATGCCCGTAGGACTGAAATCACCCAACGGAGCTAATGGAACCATTAGATTAGCATTTTTAGGCCGTCTTTATACTAACCCAACAACGATCAATTTTCCAACACTTCAGATTTTATTTAGGGACTAGATGTCCCAAAACTCTCCGAAACGTGAAATTGAACATCCCCGCAAATTAAAATAGTTGAAATAAACACGGGGAAGGCAGTTAGTAGGGGATCAGGGCATAAATTCTTAAGATTACCAGCCGAGTCGTCATGGAATATATATATATATATATATATATATATATATATATATATATATATATATATATATATATATATTCTTAAGATAACCGGCCGAGTAGTCATGGAATATAATATATGTATATCTATAATATATATATATATATATATTATATATATATAATAATGATAATAAACCGATCGGTTGTTTTGAGTTCTAGCGCGACGTTCAATAGTTTGAGGCAATGAGCAGCTTTATTTCATATATATATATATATATATATATATATATATATATATATATATATATATATATATATATACCCACCCGACCGGTTGTGTTGATCCCTAATGCGACGTTCAATAGTTTAAGGCCATGAGCAGCTTCATTTCAAGTGTTATGACTTGTATGTGTGGTTAGAATTGAATTTCTGAGTTAATTTGGGAAGAGAATTCTCATTTCGGAGGCCTAGAGATGCATCTATTGGTTCGGGCCTTTCGACCCTCAGCAGTGCGCACTTTATATTTCTGTTGGACTGGGCTATTGCCTCGATATGATATGCATGTGTTTATATTGCTTACTTGAAGTACTTGATGTTGATATAGCCCTTTTGCCTGACATAAATTACTGAGGATAAAAGAAAAGAAATCTTGAAAATCCTTTGCTAATTATTAAATGTGTTTACCTGTTTTACAGCTTTGTGAACTAGAGCATGCTATATAAATCTATAAATTCCTCACGTTTTAGTATATTATGATTGGACCATTAGTAAGTGTCAAAGTTGATCACCTTGTTTCTACCCCTTCGTGATTAGGCAAAATACTCATTGGGTACACGCTGTTTTGTACACATACTATAGTTGTTGTGCATTGTGTTGGACAGTTTTATGTAACTCTAGTGGCTTACTAGGAATAGCAACATTGATAATTCTGGGACTAGGTGAGCTGCATCATTCGAGACGGCCGCAGCTAGAGCAGTCCCTTTCCAGTGTGCTGTATTTACTTCTTGTCCACTGTATTCCAGACAGATGTTGTATTTTATTCTCTTATGAGTTGATGCTCATGCACTTAAATCATCGGGTTCTGGGATGGTCTGAAGTATTGTATTAACTGTTTAACATTTAAATTTGATTTGAGACTTTATTCTTTAAAAATTTCTAAATGTGGAAGGAAAATTCTAGATTTCATAAGTGCTAAAACGAGATTTTGATTAAGTAATTTGTTTGGTTTGCCTGACAGCGGTGTGTTGCGCCATCAGGACCCTCGGTGGATTTCTGCTCGTGACAACATCGTATCAGAGCACTAGGTTTCTGTCGATCTCACGAGACATGAGCAAGTCTAGTAGAGTCTTGCGGATCAGTACAGAGACGTATGTACTTATCCTCGGGAGGCTACAAGGCTGTTAGGAATACTTCCCTTCTTGATTCCCTTGTTGTTCAGTTCAATTCCTTTGAGGCTTATGCCTTTGATTTCTTCCTACTCAATCATACATAACGCGAGCGCTTGTCATAAATCATGAATTGAAGGATTGCAATGGTACTGCCGATATGGTGCGGGATGTTTTTCCCAATATTGTTGGTTGAACTATTATAGACGACTTATGGAGGGATATTCTACTGTTTCATCTCAGTAGCATAACTTCTAAGAGCCTTGAGGCTAGGCATAGGTTGCCATGATGCTTATGAGCGATTATTCCGCAGTGTTGTGGTGATGGTAGGATGTTCAGAACCCCATTCCCTAAAATAAAACTTTCCATGTCTTCCTTAGCTAAACTACGACTTGCGGGGGTGATTAGTTCGGAAGTTAGAAGAGTTTTGAGTTATAATAAAACCAATTATTTCCTTAAGGTTTTATTAAAAGGCCAAATTTTACTTCGGTCAACCTTCTTGGGAAACAGACCCAGATTCATAATTTGACAGTCCTGGAAGGTCCGTGGGAAAATATGGGACCTGGGCATATGCTCGGAATCAAATTTCAAGGTCCCTAGCCCGAGTACAGAATTTTTTATGTAAAATTGTAAAATCAAAGTTTCAAAGAATTAAAAAATCTAAGTTTTCATTAAAAACCTAGGTATCGGGTTCAGATTCCGATTTCGAAACTTGGTACAAGTCTGAAATATCAGTTAAAACCCACTCATAAAATTTGGTGTCAATCCGAGTAGTTTATGGGCGTTTTGACCCGTTGAAAGGAAATAAAGAACTTGAAGTTCATTAAGTTGATTCAATTGGTTTTGGGTTTCAACTCCTTGATTTAGCGTTGTTTTGGGTATTTTGAGGGTCCAACTAGGTCCGACTCATGATTTTAAACTTGTCGGTATGTTCGGGCGGGGCTCAGGAGCTCCGAGCGTCAAATGGTCGAGGTTCGAGCGAAGTTGAAACTTAGAGAAAAACCAACTTTGCTGCTTCTGTCATAACCACTTCTGCAGCTCTTGGACCGCTGAAGCGTTGGAAGCGCAGCTCAGGGAAAATTGCAGAGCGATTTTAGACCGCAGAAGAGGTTCCGTGTAGGCGGCTCCTGGATCTCAGAAGCGGTATTCCCAATCTGGGTCAGGACCGCAGAAACGGCCTTTTTCCGTAGGAGCGGATTCCGCAGAAGCAGAAATACATCCGCTGCAGCGAAAATCACTGGGACAGTTGAGTTCATTAAATACGAACCCAACCCCATTCCCTTCATTTCTCATTATACATTTGGGCGATTGTGGTGATTCAAAGGGGAATTTCAACATAACATCACAAGGTAAGTGATCCCCACTCATTCTTAGTTTAAATACATGAATATTAGATAGATTTAACACTAATAATTATGTAAAAATTAAAGGGGTTAGGGCTAGACCAAAGATTTTCATAAAATTAAACCTTGACCACATAATTAGCAATGTAATGAACTAGAAATCACATACTAGTGATCCTTAGGTTATAGAGAATAATTTCCTTCGAAAAATGTAGGGATCCGAGCACGTAGCCCAGGGTCAAAATTTAGGAAATTTATGGGAAAGTTTGGGAAATCACTTAAATAATTGGAATTCAACATTGTAAGTCCTTATTGACTAGTCCCTATATTGTTTAACTAGTACTTTCTGCTTCGCTTTGAGGTTTCGAGCTTGTTCTTGATATTTGGAAGTGAACATAGGAGTGAGGTGAGTCTCCTTTCTAACCTCGTAAGCGGGAGTTGTAGCTTTAGGACTAATAAATAAAAAATTGCTATTAAATGCGGGGAGCTACGTACGTACTAGGTGACTTGAGTCCGTGCGTAGCTACTATAATATTAAATGTTTGGGTAGTTTAGGACCCACATCATGCCTAATGTGAGATATCCATTATTTGAATTATCGAAATAATCTTTTATGATGTGCTAAGAGGCTAGAGAGGAACAAAAAGTGATCATACGAATACTTTTGAACCTTCTAAGAATTTCCTTGTGCATAAATGATGCCTTTGTGTACATTCTTGATATTTTAATTGATATTTGTGGATCGGGCCGATCACCTCGGTGAAATAGATGCATCTATGGTACGGGCCACTCGACCCTTGGCAGTGCACAATTTATATTCTGTTGGAGCGGGCTGTCAACCTCGGCATTGTTTGCATGATATATATATATATATTTCATGATTTATTGCTAATTATTATAAAAGAGGAAAAATGATAAAAGAAAAATGTGATTAAGAGCATGAGTATGACTTCCATGATAACTGTCGTATAAATGAACTATTTATACTCTACATTGTACATCATTATTGTAATATTATCTTGACCTAGTGGATATCAAGTCGACCTCTTGTCTTTAACTCATCGAGATTAGGCGGGATACTCACTTGGTACATATTGTTCATGTACTCATGCTATGCTTCTGTACTTAAATGTACAGGTTCTGAGGCCGATTCATCTTGTTACCGATTGGGCACGCGCCAATGAGCTGTGTTGAGACTTCTACGGTGAGCTGCTTCCCTTCCTATGCTGCTCAGCAATCCGATAGAGTCTCCATTGTATTTTGATGTCTTTCTTTATTTCAGAAAGTAGGATAGAGATATTTTGTATATTTTACTAGATGCTCGTACTTGTTACACCAGGTCTTCGCACACACTTTAGTAGACTAGTTTTGGGATGTAATATTGTGTCCCTATATTTACTGTATCGGGTTTCTGAAAATCCTTTTGGGATGCTTATTCCCCTTCTTAAAAATAGTGAAATTGTTAAACTTAGAAATGTCTTCTGCACTTGGCTTGCCCGGCAAGGTTGTTGGGCGCCATCATGACCTGTTGTGGAAATGGGTCGTGACATAAATATTCCATTAGAACCCTTTTTTGAGCCTTTATCCCTTTTCTTTTCAATACCGTGATCTCTTATATAGAAGAAAAAAAAGAAAAAAAAGTAATTATATAACTCACTGATGGTGTGTACAAACTCCAGAGGGGCTGTTACAGCCCAAGCGCAATATACTAGTCAGTCAATGTTACCTGACAGGTCAGCCAATGTTACCTGACTAATTTACATCATACAGTTCCATTGTTACCACTTTTCCAAGCCGCATCCTACAGTGTCATTGTTACCACTGTTTCAAGTTACTGCTGTGGCGCGTAGCCCGACCCATGCACAGTCCAGAAAATATTATGAAACAGTAATCCTCAGCCCGAAATATCATTTAAGAAGTCATTTGAGTTTTCAAAACTTAGAAATGTGGCTGAGTTTGAAAAACAATATAAAAATTTGGAATGAGACCAAATCATATGCAAATGTATGAATGAACAGAAATACCAATCCCCAAAGGATTCTACAAGTCGGCACAAAGCCCAAAACATGGCAGCAAGCCCAATGAGTATCAATAGGGTATGTGTATTAGTCACCAATCTAGTAGGAATATCACATTGGGGTGGACCAAATCATAACCCCAATAGTAACTGACCCCGCACTCGTCATGGAGTGCGTGTCACACATCAACATAGCGTTACGATGTTAAAGTCCGGGGTTTTAAACTCTTGGTACATCATTTACAAGCATTACTCACCTCTAGCCGGCTGAAGACCAGCCCGCAATACCCTTTCCTCTCAAATCGACCTACTCGTGCGTCGAATCTGGCCAAAACCACAAAGAATACATTACAATAGGCTAAGGGAATATAACCCAATCGAGAAGACTCGAAAAATATCAAAAATTGTGAAATTAGCAAAACCTGAGCCTCGAGACCACTTCTCGAAATCCAAAAAATATTTATGCCAAAATGTTCCTCATCTCACCGCGAGTCTATACATATAAAATTAATCAAAATAGGAGTTCAAATAAGCCATCAAATCCCAAATTTTCATTTCAAAAACCAAGCCCTAGTTCTTCCAATTTTACCCAAATTTCCAAGAATTTAGGGTTGATTCTTCGATAAAATGATGTCTCTAAGTCACGAGACTCACTCAAATCAATTCCCGGCAAAACCCCCTTCAATCTCTTCCAAAAAGCTCCCAAGATGTGTCAAAAATTGAGGAAAAATAAATAGGCTCGCGGATGAAATTTCATTAAAAGCCTTCTGCCTAGGTGACATTTCTTCTATGCGAATGCGAGGTCTCTCCCGCGTTTGTGATTCGCAAACAATTCCACTGGCCAATTTTTACCATTCGTGAACACGGTGGCTTACACACGAACGTGATGCTTTTAGCTGCTACTACTACGCAAATGCGATACTTATGATGCCTACGTGAAGAACAAATATTACGTAACCTAAATTCCCCTTATGCGAACACGATACCCATCACGCAAACGCGATGCATACTCCCAGGGCCCTTAGCGAATGCGATGCACAATACACGAACGTGAAGCACAAGGACTCAGGGGCCCAACTCTCTTCTACGTGAACGCGTTCTACGCACCACAAACGCGGACCTTCCTTCACGAACACGAAGGCCAAATCTGGCCTGCACCTGCTGCTGCATTTTCTACAATATTTTCCAACTCTAAACTCCCTGTTAGCCATCCGAAATCATCCCGAGGACCCCGCGACCTCAACCAAAAGCACCAAAATATCCCAAAACATCATACAATCTTGTTCCAATCCTTAAAACACATTCAACAACACAAAAATCATCAAATCACAACGAATTCAAGCCGAAGTTAAACTAAAACTTCCGAAACTCGTATTTGACCAAAACCCGACCTAAACACCTCCGAATCAACTGAAATTTTGCGCACATATCCAAAATTACCTAACAGAGCTACTGCAACTCTTAGAATTTCATTCCGACCCTCGGATTAAAATCTCACCTATCAACCGGATTCGCCAAAATTCAAACTTCGCTAATTCAAGCTAAATACTACACTGGACCTCCAAATTCAATTCCAATCACACTCCTAAGTTATAAATCATTTCCCGAATCTAATCGAATCATCAGAATTCACATCTGAGCCCTCTAACTCACAAGTCAATATCTGGTTGGCTATTCCAAATCAAGCTCTCCCTAAAGAGACTAATTGTCTCATTTCCAACCAAACTCTATCCAAATTACTTCAAATTCACCAAAAACATATACTGAAATATGTAGAAGCATAAAATGGGAAAAATTAGATGGAAACACATGAGACGACAGGTGGGGTCGTCACGCCTACCTTGATCAGTTCGTGGTAGTCTACATAGACGACATAGCCATCTACAACAACAACCTGTAGGAGCACATGGAGCACGTAAGGAAGGTTCTCCATGTCTTGCGGGAGAACGAGCTGCGCATCAAGAGGGAAAAATATGAGTTTGCACAATCAAAGGTGCACTTCTTAGACAATGTTATTAGCAATGTCGAGCTACGCATGGACGAGGCCAAGGTACGGGCTATCCAAGGGGTGGGAGGCACCTACCAAGGTAACCGAATTGAGATATTTCCTTGGCCTTGTTAACTAGTATCGTCGATTCATCAGTGGCTACTCAACAAATAATGCACCATTGAATGAGTTGCTAAAGAAGAACAAGGCATGGGTTTAGACAAAGCATTGTCAAAAGGTGTTTGAAGGCCTCAAGGCATCTGTAACAGAGGAGCCAGTCTTGGTGTTACCTGACTTTGCAGAGACATTTGAGGTGCATACAAATGCCTCAGACCTTTCCATTGGGGTGTCTTGATACAGGATACGCATCATATAGCATTTGAGAGCCTCAAGTTAAATAAGACCAAGCGGCGTTACACGATGCAAGAGATGGAAATGGCTACCATTTTGCATTGCCTTCATACATGGAAACACTATTTACTCGGATCAAGGTTCATGGTCAAGACCGAAAATGTGGCTACTAGCTACTTTCAAAGGCATAAGAAGCTCACACCAAAACAGGCTAGGTGACAGGATTTCTTGGCCGAGTTTGATTATGTGCTGGAGTACAAGACATGCAAAGGTAACATTGTAGCTGATGCCTTGAGCCGGAAAGTCGAGCTTGCTGCCATCACTTCAAGAAGTTGGGACATTCCCGAGGCTACAAAAGAAGGTATGTATCATGATCCTGCAGCCAAGTAGATTATCGATTTAGCCAACCATGGCAATACGAGACATGTTTTAGTATAAGATGGCCTATTACTTACCATGGGTCGACGGGTCTATGTGCCCAAGTTTTGGAGACATTAGACGTTGGATCATAAGGGAGAGTCATGACACAATGTGGGCTGGTCATCCAGGCCAATATTGCACTAGGGCCTTGGTTGAGTCGGTCTACCATTGGCCACACATGCGAGATGACATAAAGTATTTTGTGCTGATTTGTATTGTAAGCCAGCAGGACAAGGTTAAGCAACAACAACCCGGAGGAATTTTGGAGCCCGTACCAGTTGTAGAGCATCCATGGGAGAGCGTGACTTTGGAGTTTATCACTTGCCTACCGAAGTATGACGGTTATGGTACAATTATGGTGGTCGTAGATAGATTTTCTAAACATTCCACCTTAGTACATGCCTCATCGGGTTGCACAACGAAGAAAGACGCCAAGCTATTCTTTAAGAATGTGGTAAAGTATTGGGGCTTACCAAGACATATCATCAGTAATTGAGACCCCGGCTTTACTAGGAATTTCTTGAGAGAGTTGTTCGACATACTTGGCACAAAACTACACTTTTATACTAGTTTCCACCCATAGACGGATGGACAAATAGAACGGGTCAATGGCTTACTAGAATGCTACTTGAGGCATTATGTAAGCGCGTATTAGAAAGATTGGGCAAGGCTCCTAGACATCACCCAATTCTCTTATAACTTGCAGTGGAGTGAGTCCATGGGGCGGAGAGCTAGCCACAGGACAACAACCACAAACTTCACATTAATTACCTGTGGAAAAGATTTTGGGGGTTTATCATATGGCCAAAGGATGGAAGTAGCAGCTTGACACTACTAAGTCCTACTTGGATAGGACAACTAAGAAGATGAAGAAGTTTGCGGACCATAAGCAGCGTCCCATAGATAATAGAGTTGTAAATGGTCATGGTGAAGATTAACCCAAGACAGTTCAAAGCACTACGGGACATGCATCATAATATGATTCGAAAGTACGAAGGGATACTAAAGATCGTTGCCAAGGTGGGCAAGATCCTATACAAGCTTGACATGCCATCGTATTTTACGATCTACCATGTCTTCCATGGCAACATGCATAAGCCATATCATGAAGATGAGGATGATCCGAGTAGGGGCTAATCTGGTCGAGGGCCAATGACTATCACCGCCTCACATGATCGGAAGATTGAGGTTATTATGGATTACCATGCCAGGCGAAAACAAAGGCAAAAAGTCACCACTATGTTCCTTGTCAATTGGGAAGGGAAATCATCAAAGGAGTCCACGTGGGAACGGTATGAAGACTTATGGAAATTTAAAGATAAGATCCTAGAGTTTATGCAACAGTTGCGCACTGTGGTCATCGCAATCTTAGCTAGGGGAGAGTGTGATGACCACCACATCATCATTCTGTATACGCGGCGTTTGGCTTATATGAATGCCATGTGGAGGCTTACATAAAAGGAAGACTAACTTTGGTGAGAAGACTCAAGAGAAGTATGGATATTTCCTTAGAAAGACCCTAGATCCTTGTGGATTTGCTAGGAAAGTCCTTGGAATCTTCTAAACCAGTACAAAATTCTAGAGAAAGCCCTTATCTTGTAAATACTAAGCACTTGTGTAACAATAAATATTTATACACTAGCCTCTAGGAGACTAGTATATAAAGGGGGCGTTCATTTATAATTCACCAAGCAAAAAATTCAAGTTCTCTCTAATATAAAGCTTCCTTTAGAAATTCTCTTATGTTCTTTCTAAATCTTGAGTGTATTAAGGATGACTTGGCATAGCAATAACGTGAGAAAGTTGTGCAAGATCGTGAGAGACTTATCATGTGCCACACATGTACTTAGATGGTTTTTGTTGTTCTCTCAAGATCCTCACCGTTTTCACAACGTGCTCGTCCTCAACATCATTAGGATTCGGCTCCCGTACATGTCGGGGATCCGCCCGCACAAACCAGCGTTACTACGCCATCTTCGCTGCGGGTATCACCGATCGAATCCTCATGTTGAGGTAGGTTTTCTTGTCCCTCAACATTGTATATGATGTTGACATTGCTAACCGCCATTCTTTTATGATTTTTTGCTAATAAATAACGAATCAAATAAGTTAGTAATAGGTGCAATGATCAACTCAATCTAAGCCCCACAGTGGGCGCCAAACTATTTATCCATAACATAGTACTGGTGAATTTAGAGCGTGATTTATAGACAAGCAAATTAATTTGATCCCAAAATTATAAAGAAATTAAATAAAATGCAAGACTTAGCGTTGAATCGAGATAAAATAGCAGATACCTTGGTTCCGAGATTAAGGTCTATGAAGGCAGCGATAAGAATAGCATTAGAAAGAAAATAAAGTATGATTTAGCTTAGGATGATGTGTAGCATAAGTTTGTCAGAATTTTCGTATCTTATAATGGTTTTTGAAGCCACTATTTATAGCTATACCTAGGGAACACGGTCCTAGGATCAAGCCCCTCTTAAATGACAATAATGTCGGTCATTGATGAATATGTAATGGTGGACCGTAAATGCTAAAAATTCTCTAGAATGGTTGTGTTATTAATGCTAAGAAATATTCTTCATTAAATGTTATCTGATACAAATATTCATTTGTCTCCGTTGATTGTGTACCCTTTGGGATCTCCCTTGTGCTAATTGGAGCTATTGTTGTCAGACCTACTTTCTACTTGCTTCATCTTCCATCTGCCTAAGATTTCACTTGTCATGATATCATAAGAACATTTAATATATATTGATTATACCCTATACAACAAGAACTGACTCAAATTCTTCCGCTTGTTAAAAGATACGAGGACAACTTTATCATTTTCTATCATAAGTAAAAGAATGTAAAGAGAGAAAATAAAGAATTTTCAGTCACTTCATACAAGCTGCCACTGTACTCACTACTCTTTCATAAAAATATGTGTGAACCTAGTTAATATAAAATAGTAAGTTTTATGTCTCCTTTTCTTTTTAGTTTGTTTAGAAAAAAATATTGTATTTTTACATACTTGTAAGTTTTCAGTTTTAATATTCTCATTTTGCCCTTAAATATTGTATTTTTACATACATCGTTTGAGATCACAAGATTCAAATGATATTTTGTTAGATAATACGCTTAACGCTAGAGAGGGGGTGAATAGCGTTATAATAAAATTTAGCGTAAACTTGCGGAAATTAAAATTTGCAGGAAGTAAATAAGTGCGATAAATAATAACTTACACACAGATATATCCTAGTTCACCACAACGTGTGGCTAGTCCTGTACCCGAGAGACTCTCTCGAGATTTTCCACTAACGTGTCAAGCTTCCGGGTGCTTAACAAACCTTTACAACTTGAGGACGCAAGCCTCAACACCTTTGCTCGGAGTTACAACACTCCAAGACTTCAACCAAGGAAACACAAGTTCCTTACAACAAGAGAATTACAATTCTCTTACAAGTGTATACAACACTAAAACACTCAAACAAAATACTCCTTAATGAGTAGATATGAGTAAAAGAAGTAAGCTCTGGATCACAACAACTTTGGACAAGAATATGGCTCTCAAAAGCTTTATGAAATTGAATATAAAATGATAAACAAAAGTATGCAAGCTTATAGCAATGTAATGATCAGTTGTAGTATGTTGTTGTGTTTAAAACACTGAAATGAAGCTGTATTTATAGTTGAAAAACTTGGCATTACCGTTGCCTAGTTGCCAATTAAGAGTTGCTGATTTTACTCACTGACAATCAATTGTCAAACCCCAACAATCGATTGTCTGCCAGTCAGATCAAAATTCAATCCTAGATTTTACGCTTGATAATCGATTACTTACAATCCATAATCGATTACTGGCAACGTTCAAAAAATCCTTTCCAGATTTTACCACAAACAATCGATTGTCCAGAATCAACAATCGATTACTCAGCAACGTTCAAAAAATCTTTTCCGGATTTTAATCAAAACAATCGATTATACCAAATCAATAATCGATTACCTGACGGTATTTGAAAACTTTACGACAACGGTCAGCTTCACAATCGATTGCACAAAGTCAACAATCGATTACTTATCAGTTTTTGAAAAACATTTTAGACACTGCCTCTAGACAATCGATTGTTATATACTCACAATCGATTATTCAATAAATTTGAAAATCACTGGAAGTCACTGCCTCAACACAATCGATTGTCATTAGTTCACAATCGATTATTTTGTGACTTTGAAAAATCTGAAGGACACTGTCTCTTCACAATCGATTGTCATTAGCTTCACAATCGATTATTCTGAGTTTTGAAAAACTTTTATGGACACTGCCTCATCACAATCGATTGTCATAAGGTTCACAATCGATTGTCATGCAGGTTTGAAGAAACCTGATGTTCACTGCCTTAACACAATCGATTGTCATTAGTTCACAATCGATTGTCATGCAGTCTTGGCTTAAAACAATCGATTATCATTAGTACATAATCGATTATCTTAGTCCAGTTTTCAGAGGCATTTAAAAATCATTTTGACTAATGAAAATATGCATGATTTAAAATCATTTAGCATTAAATTAAATATGCATGATTTTGGAAAATAGTTTTATGAGAGAAGCCATGTTACGAGTCAAGTTGTAGGATCAAGATCACAATTAAGAATGACTCAATTAAACTATAAAACTTTGTCTTGAGCTTGAATCTCGATGTATATCAATTGTGCGCTTGTTTCTTGAACTTCGTCATATATCAATTTTTGCTTCGTTTGTCATTCATCAAAACCTATACAAAAGAACACACGTTTTAGTATATTGCATTTGAGAACGTGTTTCCAACAATTTCCCCCTTTTTGATAATGGCAAACATTAATAATCGGGATATGCAAGAAATTTATATTGACGATTCAAGACAAGTGTATACATGCAATAAGTATGCAATTTCTTCCCCCTCAATATATGAATTCCCCCTTAATTAAAGCTTATAGATATTGAGAGTGCATACCCGTTATCTTCCCCCTTTTGCCATTAGCAAAAATAACATAATAGTGAGATGCTAAAGATGTAAATAAAACTTGTTTATTTAAAAGAATATAGCAACATCAACCCGAATAATAGCAACATAATCGATTATTGATACTAAATAATCGATTTTTAGACGACGAAAACCGATTGTTGTACGTCAAGCTTTATAATTCCCCTTTCCTTTGGGGCGATACCTGCAAAAATCGTTAGACGTCTCCGACGCTCAAGTTAGAACTCATGTAATAAAAAATTGCAATGCATGACTTAGATCAACGTGGAGTCAAGGATCCCGAGTTCACTGCGAATTCGGAAGGACTCTTTCTTTAAAGGCTTTGTAAAGATGTCTGCAAATGGTTTTTGGTTTCAACAAATTCAATTTCGACATCGCCTTTGAGAACGTGATCTCTAATAAAATGATGTCTAATTTCAATGTGTTTTGTTCGCGAATGAAGAACGGGGTTCTTCGTCAAGCATATGGCACTAGTATTATCACATCTAAGAGGGATATGATCAAGACTTAGGCCATAGTCCAAGAGTTGTTGTTTCATCCATAGGATTTGAGCGCAACAACTCCCCGCGGCTACATATTCAGCCTCGGTTGTGGACAACGCAACACTTACTTATTTCTTGCTAAACCAAGAAACGAGAGAGCTACCGAGCAAATGGCAAGTGCCATTAGTGCTCTTGCGGTCCAATTTGCATCCAGCAAAATCGGAATCGAAGTAGCCAACAAGTTGGCATGAAGAGCCTTTGGGGTACCATAGACCCACATTTGTAGTACCAACAAGATACCTTAAAATCCGTTTTACCGCAGTAAGGTGAGACTCCTTCGGACACGATTGATAACGAGCGCATAAGCACACGCTAAACATGATGTCCGGACGATTAGCAGTAAGATAAAGAAGAGAGCCAATCATACCTCGATACTTTTTGGTGTCGACTTCCTTACCTTTCTCATCTTTGTCTAGATGATTGGATGTGCTCATGGGAGTTGCCATTTCTTTTGCATTGTTCATCTCAAATCGTTTCTGCAATTCTTTGCAATATTTGGCTTGACAAATGAATGTACCTTCTTTCATTTGTTTACTTGAAATCCCAAAAAGAATGTTAACTTACCCATCATAGACATCTCAAATTCGATTGTCATTAAATCGGAAAATTCCTTGCATAAAACATTGTTAGTAGCACCAAATATAATATCATCTACATATATTTGAACAAACAAAATATCATTGTTTTTATGCTTAACAAAGAGAGTTGTGTCAACTTTCCCCCTAATGAAATCGTTTTCCAAAAGAAACTTACTCAATCTTTAATACCAAGCTCGGGGAGCTTGTTTTAAACCATAAAGAGCCTTTTTGAGATTGAAAACATGATCGGGAGATTTAAAGTTTTCAAAACGGGGGGGTTGTTCAACAAAAACTTCTTCTTGAATAAAACCGTTTAGAAAAGCACTTTTCACATCCATTTGATATAAATTGAAATTCATAGAAGAGGCAAATGCAAGCAATAAGCGAATAGCTTCGAATCTAGCTACGGGAGCATATGTTTCCTCATAGTCAATACCTTCTTCTTGATTATAGCCTTTTGCTACAAGCCTAGCTTTGTTTCTAGTGATTATACCATTTTCATCTAGTTTATTGCGAAAAACCCATTTCGTACCAATTATGGTATGACCTTCGGGTCTTGGCACCAAATCCCAAACGTCATTGCGTTCGAATTGGTTAAGCTCCTCTTGCATTGCCAAGGTCCAAAATTCATCCCCAATTGCTTCTGAGATGGTTTTGGGTTCAATTTGAGAAACAAAAGCAGTATGTTCTAAGGTATTTTTGAGAGAGTTTCGGGTACTTACCTTGTCTCCAACGTTGCCAATTACCTATTCGAGAGGGTGATCTTTGATTGTCCTCCACTCGTTAGGCATATTCATTTCTTTTTCCAATTGTGGCGCTTCTTCCGTTGGTTGTTCCTCAGTTTCATCTTTATTTTCCTTGGGTGGTTCCTCTTGTATTTTGTCTTTCAAGCTATCTAAGATACCTGCAAGATCAAAACCAGAATCCTTTCTCGCCAAGCGAGCATTATTTTCGGAAAATACAACATGAGGGGATTCCTCCACAATTTGGGTTCTTTTATTAAAGACCCTATATGCTTTACTACGTGAGGGATATCCGATGAAAATACCTTCATCCGACTTAGCATCAAATTTACCCAATTGGTCTTTTCCATTGTTATGAACAAAACATTTGCAACCAAAAACTCTAAAATGGGAAATATTTGGTTTTCTTCCCTTATAAAGTTCATAGGGGGTTTTCATGAGTATCGGCCGAATTACTACTCTATTTAGAACGTAGCAAGCGGTACTCACGGCGTCCGCCCAAAAATGTTTGGGTATCTTAGCTTCGTCGAGCATGGTTCTATCCATCTCTTCGAGACACCTATTTTTCCTTTCCACCACCCCATTTTGTTGTGGTGTACGTGGAGCGGAAAAGGTATGCTCGATTCCGAGTTCGTCACAAAAGTCCGCAAAGAGATTGTGATCAAACTCTCCCCCATGATCACTTCTAATTGAAGTGACGGTTGTTTCTTTCTCATTTTGAACACGCTTAAGAAAATATTTAAAATTTTGAAAAGCATCACTTTTATTGGCAAGAAATAAAGTCCAAGTAAATCTCGAGTAATCATCAACAATCACAAAAGCATATTTATTTCTTCCTAGACTTTCAATGCGAGAGGGACCAAATAAATCCATATGAAGCAATTGCAATGGTCTAGAAGTTGAAACAATATTTTTAGATTTGAAAGATGCTTTTGTTTGCTTCCCCTTTTGACACGAGTCACACATAGAGTCATTTTCAAATTTTAATAAGGGAAGACCAACAACTAAGTTTTGAGAAATCAATTTGTTCAAAAGATGCATATTGATATGTGCTACTCTACGATGCCATAGCCAAGTATCATCCTCTTTACTCATTAGACAATCAACATATTCGGGTGAGGAATTAGCAAGATCAACCATATAAATATTATCAACTCTAAAACCACGAAGTATGATTTTGAAATCACTACGTCTAAATACTAGGCATTCATCCGAATCAAATAGAGCAAGATTTTCCTTGTCACATAATTGGCTTATGCTCAAGAGATTATGCTTCAAACCTTTCACAAGTAACATATGCTTAATAGAGGATTTTTCATCCTTACCGACCGAGCCGATGCCGATGATCTTTCCTTTATTGTTATCACCGAAGATAACACTTCCTCCTTCTTTGTGCTCTAATTGAAGGAATTTGGATTCATCTCCCGTCATATGCTTGGAGCATCCACTATCAAGGTACCATAGTACACTTCATCCCTTCAAGCACACCTACAAAACAAATTAATGTTCTTTAGGTACCCATGCCATCTTGGGTCCTTGGGGGTTAGGCATATTATAATGATGCGATTGAGTAACATGTCTATGACGTGTAAAGCATGCAGGAGCAATATGACCAATACGTCTACAATAATGACAAGTCACATTTGGGTTATGCATCCTTCTAGGTTCATAGTAACTAGACGAATGAAAGTTTCTTACTCTATTTTGAACACTATGACTATTTTGCATTTCATGAGAGTTATTTCTCCTACTATGAGCTCTAGGATGGGCAGCATTTCTAGAGTGATTGTTTTTCGGTTGAGGGCCATTGCTAGGTCTTCTAAGGGGTTCAAAAGTTGGCCTAAAATATGCATCATTTCTAGGGTGACTATTTCTAGGTGGTAAGTCATTCCTAGGTCTTCTAAAATGTTCAGCATTTTGTCTAGCATGCATATTGGCTCTAGAGTTGTTGTTTCTAGGATAAGCATTTCTATTGTTAATCCTAGGTTGAGCTTTAGGTTGTTGGGGTTTAGCTGCAACCTTTTCTTCATTCTTAAAGCCTATTCCATGCTTGGTTGATTTCAAGTTAACAAGAACATCATTCAAGTTTTTGTGCGAAGAATTAAACTTATCTAATGTGCCTTTAAGCCTACTTACTTCATTCTTAAGAAGCAAACAAGAAGTGCAATTTCTAGTAGAGCTTTCGGGCTTATCGGAACTTCTTTTTCCAAAAAACTTGTTTTCCTCTTTCAGCTTCTCATTTTCTAAAACCAGTTTTTCTAAATCCTTTTCTTTCGAAGAAAGCTGTTTTTGAAAATCCTTTTCTTTTAATGAAGCATTTTCTTTTATGCCCTTAACAGTTTTTGAAGCCTTAATAAACTCAGCATATAGTTCATCAAAAGCAGTTCGCATTTCTTCAAGAGTAAAGAAGTTTTTAGACGAAATTTGACATACCTCATCTTTGTTGTCTTCTTGTGCCATAAGGCAAAGATTTGCTGCTTCGTCTTCTTCTCCTTCGCTTGACTCATCTCCGGAGTCGCCTCCCCAAGAAATGTATGCACGTTGCTTTTTAAAAGGTTTCTTCTCCTTGTTGATGTTTGGGCAATTTGATTTGATGTGCCCGGTTTCACCACATTCATAGCACTTGATTTGTTCGCCTTGCTTTTTGCCCTTGCGTTCATACTCCTTGCGCATGAACTTTTGAAATCTTTTGATAACGAGTCCAAACTCGTTGTCTCCTTCCTCATCAATTTGCGGTTGGCTTGTGCTCGCCTTTAGAGCTATTCTTTGCCTCCTTTGATCATCAACAAAAGGGTTAAGAATAGTAGATTCATAGGTTTTAAGGTTACCTCTTAGTGCGTCGATGGTGACGTTTGAAACGCCAATGGATTCTTGAATTGCATCGGCCTTTGATCTCCACGCCGGTGTGAGACTTCTAAGAATTTTTCGAACGAGCTCTCTATCCGTGAATGTTTTCTTGAGAGCATGTAGGTCATTTACGATTATTGAAAATCGCTCAAACATTTCGTCCACCTTTTCACCTTCCTTCATGTGAAATAATTCATAAGAATGGGTTGGGAAATCAATTTTTGCTTCCCTTACCTGGTCCGTACCTTCGTACGTGACTTCTAGCTTGTCCCACATCTCCTTTGCCGTTGCACAACACGATATTTTCCTGTAATCGTCAGCATTAACAGCACAATATAATAAATTTATTGCTTTAGCATTATTTTGAACCTTTCGGATGTCATCCGCGTCATACTCATCCTTGGACTTGGGAACCCATTCGTTTTCCACCTTCTTTGTTGGAATTTGGTTTCCCTTCATTATCACCTTCCAAAGGTGAAAGCTGTTGGACTGAACGAAGATCTTCATCCTCTCCTTCCAGTATGTGTAATTTGTACCATTGAATAAAGGTGGTCGTGTGGAGCACTGTCCTTCTTCAATTCCTGCAAAAGAATCACGAGTAGAAGCCATGGATGGTTCTCTCAAACTGTTAAGTTTTCAGAGAGTTGGGCTCTGATACCAATTGTTAGATAATACGCTTAACGCTAGAGGGGGGGTGAATAGCGTTATAATAAAATTTAGCGTAAACTTGCGGAAATTAAAATTTGCAGGAAGTAAATAAGTGCGATAAATAATAACTTACACACAGATATATCCTGGTTCACCACAACGTGTGGCTAGTCCAGTCCCCGAGAGACTCTCTCGAGATTTTCCACTAACGTGTCAAGCTTCCAAGTGCTTAACAAACCTTTACAACTTGAGGACGCAAGCCTCAACACCTTTGCTCGGAGTTACAACACTCCAAGACTTCAACCAAGGAAGCACAAGTTCCTTACAACAAGAGAATTACAATTCTCTTACAAGATTATACAACACTAAAACACTCAAACAAAATACTCCTCAATGAGTAGATATGAGTAAAAGAAGTAAGCTCTGGATCACAACAACTTTGGACAAGAATATGGCTCTCAAAAGCTTTATGAAATTGAATATAAAATGATAAACAAAAGTATGCAAGCTTATAGCAATGTAATGATCAGTTGTAGTATGTTGTTGTGTTTAAAACACTGAAATGAAGCTGTATTTATAGTTAAAAAACTTGGCATTACCGTTGCCTAGTTGCCAATTAAGAGTTGCTGATTTTACTCACTGACAATCGATTGTCAAACCCCAACAATCGATTGTCTGCCAGTCATATCAAAATTCAATCCCAGATTTTACGCTTGATAATCGATTACTTACAATCCATAATCGATTACTGGCAACGTTCAAAAAATCCTTTCCAGATTTTACCACAAACAATCGATTGTCCAGAATCAACAATCGATTACTCAGCAACGTTCAAAAAATCTTTTCCGGATTTTAATCAAAACAATCGATTATACCAAATCAATAATCGATTACCTGAAGGTATTTGAAAACTTTACGACAACGGTCAGCTTCACAATCGATTGCACAAAGTCAACAATCGATTACTTATCAGTTTTTGAAAAACATTTTAGACACTGCCTCTAGACAATCGATTGTTATATACTCACAATCGATTATTTAATAAATTTGAAAATCACTGGAAGTCACTGCCTCAACACAATCGATTGTCATTAGTTCACAATCGATTATTTTGTGACTTTGAAAAATCTGAAGGACACTGTCTCTTCACAATCGATTGTCATTAGCTTCACAATCAATTATTCTGAGTTTTGAAAAACTTTTATGGACACTGCCTCATCACAATCGATTGTCATAAGGTTCACAATCGATTGTCATGCAGGTTTGAAGAAACCTGATGTTCACTGCCTTAACACAATCGATTGTCATTAGTTCACAATCGATTGTCATGCAGTCTTGGCTTAAAACAATCGATTATCATTAGTACATAATCGATTATCTTAGTCCAGTTTTCAGAGGCATTTAAAAATCATTTTGACTAATGAAAATATGCATGATTTAAAATCATTTAGCATTAAATTAAATATGCATGATTTTGGAAAATAGTTTTATGAGAGAAGCCATGTTACGAGTCAAGTTGTAGGATCAAGATCACAATTAAGAATGACTCAATTAAACTATAAAACTTTGTCTTGAGCTTGAATCTCGATGTATATCAATTGTGCGCTTGTTTCTTGAACTTCGTCATATATCAATTTTCGCTTCGTTTGTCATTCATCAAAACATATACAAAAGAACACACGTTTTAGTATATTGCATTTGAGAACGTGTTTCCAACATATTTTAGGTACGTTACATATTTTAGATTACAAGATTCAAATGATAAATTTGGTATGTTATACACAAAAGTAGGAGGGGGGGAGGGGGAGGATGAATTGTTTATTTTAAAACTTAATTGCTATTAGTTGACTAGTTTTTAAATTAGTCGACTGGAGTATATCCTTGATCATTACAGAAGTCTTCAAATGCTCCGCTTTCAAATTCTCCTCCATGATCACTTGGATTGTTGCAATCAGATACCCCTTTTCTCTTTCAACCTTCTTACAAAAGATCTCAAAATTTTTCAACGCTTCATCTTTATGAGATAAGAAAATCACCCAAGTGAAACGTCAGTAATCATTAACAATAACAAAAGCATATCGTTTTATCCTATAATAGCAGTTTTTGTAAGCCCAAATAAATCCATGTGAAGCAGTTACAAAGGTTTAGAAGTCGATACAATATCTTTATTTTTGAATGAATTTCTAGTTTGTTTTCCTATTTGACAAGCGTCACAAATATGACTTCTAGAGAAGTTCAGTTTGGGTAAACCAATAACCAACTCATGCTTAGACAATTTTTCTTTCAATGCATGCTTGCATAAACAAGTTTCATATGCCATAACCAAGGATCATCAAATATGGATGCTAAACAGATATGACCATCTATATTTTCAAAACCGTCAAGAATATAAACATTTCCACACTTTTTATGTGGGAGGATTATTTTACCTGTCTCATCTTGAATAGAACATCCTATTTTCTTAAAATTTACCTCATACCCTGAGTCACATAATTGATTTATACTCAGAAGATTGTAGTTAAGTCCATCGACGAGATAAACCTCAGTAATATCGCAGTTGTTATTGAAAGGAATTGTTCCAGTACTGATTATTTTTCCTTTTGAGTCATCGCCAAACTCAATGCTTCTTCCATCTATTTTGTAACTTCATTGAACAAGTTTTTATCACCTATCATGTGAATGAAATACGCACTGTCTAAATACCATTTCCCTTTGCGGCTTCTCCTATGGTGTTCCTGCAAAATATAGTGATTACTTTCTTTTAGGTACCCAAGCTTGCTTTGGACCTGGTGGGTTTGTACTATATGGTTCAGAATTATTTTTGGGTTTCCAAATCCATCCTGAAATATTTGACTTGCGAAAACGACAAAAAGAATATTTATGTCCACTTTTATTGAGTTCCGACCTAATTTTAGGTCTTTCATTAGTGTCAGTACTATCGGACTCTGTTCTGACTAGTCCTTCTCTAGTTGACTTGTAAGTCGCCTGATTTGACCTTATATAACTCTTACTGATGTACTTGCGCATATCATTGAGTTGCATTTGCTATTCCTCAAACTCTTCATGAAGTACTTCTTTTTCATTGTCACATACTTCATATTTGAGCTTCCAGTCTTTTACTTCTTTATTGAGTCTCTTAAGCTTATTCATCATTTTTTGAGACTCTTTCAAAGTTCGATCAAGAATATCCTGCAACTCATTGCATCTTTCAACGTTATGAAATCTTACCTTGCTTGTTTCACCTCGTGCCATGAAATAGTTCGCATTGTTATCTTTGCATTCATCTTCTGAAATGTACACGTGTGTCCAGCATCCTGAAGATTTGTTCATATCGTTTTCCAAAATTATCATGAAGCAAAGATTTGCTATCTCTTTGTGTACTGAACTGTCTTCATCACTCCAACTTCCAAATAATTTGTTCTTTGATATGTGTTTCCTTTACTTTGTTGGTTCCTTTATATTTAACCTCAAGCTTGTCCCACATCTCTTTGGCTATGCTACAGTTGGAAATTTTCTCATACTCTTCACCACGTATAGCATTATAGAGTAGTTTTTGCCTTATTGTTGGCTTGTACCACTGTCATTTGCTCATCTGTACATGAATCTATATCTTCAGGATCAGCA